>JAKSZU010000006.1:177361374-177961374 GCA_026018925.1 Tupaia tana
AGGAGAAAGAGGAAAAAAAAATAACCCCCAAAAGGTAAGTTTCTCAGTTTCTTTTCTTTCAGTCTTCTCTTGGGATTTTGGGTATGTATGCGCACATACCTGGTGTGTTTTGCAAACTACTGGGTAGAGGACTCATAACTGTGCAGCTGGCCATGTGGGATCTAACTGACTTAACATTTATGCTACCTGGCTAGCCAATGGAATCTTCCACATTTTTATCTGCAGAGCAGAGCGTGAACCATAATGTTAGAGTAAGTGCTAAAGTAAGATTCATAAACTTTGTCAAATAATGGATTTAAAAAGAAATTTTATTTCAAAGGTTTTTTGTTTTTGTTTTTGTTTTTTTATTTCAAAGCACACCATAGTGAAAATGGCTACTGTCAAGAAGACAAAAAATAGCAATACCAAAAGAATTCAGGAAAGGGGAAACTCTTACATTCTGTTTGTGAAAATGTAAAATATTTGGTTATCTGAACAATTATGAAGTCTTTTTCTGTTTTCCTATGCAAAAATGTGTCATTACTTTTTGGATGATCCGATGGGACAACCCTATGGAAAACAATACAGAGGTTCTTCTAAAACTAAAACCTACCTTATGATCCAGCAATGGCATTGCCGTGTACATACCCTAAGAAACAGAAATCAGTTTATTGTAGAGATATCTGTACCTTGTATTTATTTCAACCCAATTCACAATAGCCAAGATACAGAATCCACCTAAGTGTTCATCAGCAGATAAAAGGATAAAAATGGTGGTACACATACATAAGGAATATTACATAGCCATTACAAAGAATGAAATTCTGTCATTTGAGGCAACAGGGGAGAGTCTGAAAGCCACAATGTTAAATGATATAAGCCAGGCAAAGAAAGAAAAATACTACATGTTCTCACTCATAGCAGAAGCTAGAAAAATTGACCTCAGAGGAAGATAGAGTAGAATATTAACTGACGTGCTGAGAAAGTAAAGGAAAATTTGGCGTAGAAAGATTAAAAAAAATAAGCTCTAGATTTCTATAGTATAGTAGGGAGGCTACAGTTAACAATAATAATTAAAGGGACCAGCAGTTAGTGTAATGGCTATGTCGCTGGACTCCCACGTAGTCGACTGCGGTTCGAGTCCCGGACCCGGTGGCTTAAACTCACGCCGGGCGCGTGTGCGTGCGTGCCCAAGATCCCGAGAGGAGAATGGAGGAGAAGGGATTGCGGCGTGGCCATCCCCCCTGGGGGTGATTTCCTGCTTTCTATCTCTCTGTCTCTCTCTGTCTGTCTGGCGAGTGCACGCGCCCTATAGCAAAAACCTCTCCAAAAAAAGAAAAAAATAATAATAATAATTATAGAAGAGAGGATTTTAAATGCTCCCAAGACAAAGTAATGACAAATGCTTGAGGTAATGGATATTCAAATTGTCCTGATTTGATCATAACGTGTATTCATGTACTGTAAAATCCCATAAATAAATACAATTATTTTTCAATTAAAATTAATTGAGAAACAAAAAAGAGGTTAAAATGGTAGAGAAAGTGGGGGGAGAAGCACATGCCCATCATCATCATCCATAGCTTCATTTTGAAGGAAGGAAGGCATACTTATTTAATGCCTCAGCTTTGCAGTGAGACAGTTGTTTTTAAATCCCTCTCCACATCTTACTGGATGCCTCATGTAGGGCAAATTAGTTTGCCTACCTATCCCATTATCCTTAAATTAGGTTTTGTAAGGAACCTAATATGTAATAAGTAATCCATAAATTATAATCCTGACAGCCACCATCTATTCGTTTTATCTTTAAGCTGAGAAAGCAGAGACTCAGAGAGTTTGTGTGACCTGATAAATTTAGCAGGTAGGTTACAGAGCAAAGACTAGAATTCAAGTGCTTAGATTTCTAATTTAGTATTCTGTACGCATTATGGGGAGAGGTTAAGAAGGTAGAAAGACTCAACAGTGACCATAATATTTCACGTGTACATGAAGGGTAGAATCTTGATCTTTTAATGTCAGAGGGTGTGAGAAATGCACTCACCTGTCCAATGCCACAATATGGACACAGAGACACAATGCAAAGGGAAGCAAGACTTTAATAGTAGTCATATGTGGTCGAGTTTCTGTAAGGTAGGCACGCCTACACCAGTTACAACAAGTATTTTATTCCCTAGTGCACAAGTCCCTCCCCCAGTTTCTCATTAGCTGAGTATTATGGGGTGTACAATCTTCCTGGATGTCACCTAAGTTTTATTATTTCCTCATTAGGAATTAAGATGTAGGCTCAGGACAAGCCTGTGAAAAAGGCCCACCAAATGTCCTGAGGAAGGAAAACCGGAAAGTAAAAAGAAGCAAAGGACTGGTGACCAACCACCATCCTGAGAAGTCATGTCTCAAAGGTGACTTGTTGTTTTGGGTTTTGTTTATTCAGAAATTTTCCGGGAATGGGTACTTTCTGGGAATTTCACATCTGCAAGCTGGCTAAGCAACTTCTCTTAAGCTTTTCTTGAAAATGAACCACTTAAGGCTACTTTTTACACAGTGGGATTAGGAGGTAGGTACAGAAATTTGGGGAGACGGAATGAGACCGTTTGGTTTGGGGAATGCTGAACTGAAAATGTTGCCCAAGATAATAAAGGAGGTGACCATATTGTGCTCAATGACTTTTCATTGCACTAATAATAAAACCGAAGTATTTTTATTTATTTATTATAATCTTATTTACATGTAATCATTATATGTCTTTACAGCAAACAATATGGTTTTTCAAAGCATACGTGCATTGCATGTCAAGAAATTAAAAGATATTTCCATACAGATCATCTCCAAAAGATGTCTTTTCATTCTTCAGTCTGTTAATATGTTTTCCCTGAGAGCCTCCCTCCCACCCCCAGTGCCTCCCCCCTCCTATACAGTCTCTGGTATCTAAACTCACTGTCCCTGCTGTTCTATCTACCAGTCTTTCAGTTTATGCCATAAAGTGCAGGCATTTGATATGTATTGAGTGGGGACATACAATGTATAGCTTTCACCATCTGGCTTGCTTCACTTAGCAATAAATCTTGTATATTCATCCACTGTGTATCAAATGACAGGATCTCATTGTTTTTTTTATGGCTGAGTAGTAATCCATACTGTATATGTGCTACATTTTTTCCATTCTTGGGCATTTGGGTTGATTCCATGTCTTAGAATTGTGACTAATGTTGTAATAAACACTGATGTGCAAGTGTCTTTTGAACTGTTTTCCTATCCCAGTAAATTCCCAGGAGAGGTATTTCTGGGTCATATTATAGTTCTATTTGTCCTCCTGAGGAAGCTCCATATTGTTTTCCAGAATGTCCAGTTTACATTCTTATCAGCAGTGTAGAAGGGTTCTCTTACTGGCATCGCCTTGCTAGCAATGCTTGTTCTTTCTTTTTTTTTTTGATCCTAGCCATTCTGACTGGAGTTAAGTAGCATAACACCGTGGGTTTGATTTATATTTCTTCCATGATAAGAGATGTTTAACATTTTTTCATATGCCTTTTAGACATTTATATGTCTTCCTTGGACAGTAGCCTACAAAAACCTCATGTTATTGCTATTAGATTTGTGTATGATGTGTTACATGCTCTTTCTCTAACTTCCTTTTGTCCTTTTCTAAATGTATATGTCTTTCTTGCAAGCCTATGACTACATCAGGCCTATTCTGTTAAAGTCTCTAACAGACTATATTTTCTTCCTAGAATTGTCTTTCTTCTCAGCTTATATGAATGTCTTTTTCCCTTTTCAAGCAGATTGTCTTCAAAGACTGTCTTACAGACAAGTTATCCCACTATATCTTTCTATCTAATACTTCCCACCATTATAATCTATCACGTTAACTTATTTTGTTTGTCTTCAAAGCAATTAGCACTAACTGAACACCTATTAGTGTGTGCATGCACAGGTAAACATGTGTCTGTATCTTCCATTAGACTAATCTGTCTAAAAAGATGGAGGCTTTGCCTTGGGGTCATTATATCCCCATAGCTTTAGTGCTGATGGGAACTAAATGTTAAATAACAGTTTGTTGAATAAATAAATGAGTAAGTGAATGGCCCTATTGTTTAAGACTAATAACTAATGACTCAACTTGGGTTGTAACTGGGATGTTTTAATCATGCTTTACAGTTTTACTTTTCAATTGCTTAAGTCATACAGATAAAATATATGCCTTGTATGCTCATATTGATTTTTAAAAGTGTTAAAATATGGACTATCCAGTTAGAAGATATATAATAGCATAACTGATTACAAAGTAACTAACCACAGAAATCCTTTTTAAAAATTCCCTTTTTGTATCTGTGTGTGTGTGTGTGTGTGTGTGCGTGTGCGTGCGCGTGTGGTGTGCTTTTGTGTTAAAAAATAAAGTCAGCATGCTGCTACATTAAAAACAAATAGGAAATCTTTTTAAGTAAAGATTGGGTTAAAAATCTGTTTGTAAATGTGAGTTCACATATTATGCTTTGTCTGCTCTCTTTAAACAGGACTCAGTCAGCTCAATTAGTTTATCAAACACTGCAGCATCCCCAAGGTATATAAATATAAGATGCAGTGTTTCCTGAATACTTAATTCCCTCCCAGATAACCCAATAATAGTCACGGTATTCACATGCTTAAATCTACTGTGAGTTAGAAATCTTTCCGTCAATGATATAGCAAGGGAAAAGGACTCTTGACTCCCAGACATGTTTCAATATTTACGAAATGTATTGCCTGGAATTTCATTTTCCTTCTTTTGCTCTGGGCTGGCATATTTTCAGAGTTTAGATATTTGTTTTAAGAAAAACTTCAGATTATAACAAGAAAGCAGAAATAA
Source organism: Tupaia tana (assembly GCA_026018925.1). Taxonomy (NCBI): domain Eukaryota; kingdom Metazoa; phylum Chordata; class Mammalia; order Scandentia; family Tupaiidae; genus Tupaia; species Tupaia tana. Next base: position 177,366,197 of record JAKSZU010000006.1, read on the forward strand.
CATCTGTTTTATTCAGAATTTTTCAGAAGGCCTAGAATATAAAAGCCTTCAATCTGTAACTGATGAATAAATAAGCAAATGTATATCACATGAAAAAATGGAAAATTTTCAGTTTAAAGTTTTGAAAGTTATTTTAACATTTTGATCTTTTATATTATTCAATTGTTTTGTTAATTCTATTTCTTGTATCCTTTCTCTTTTAACCACATATTTTTAGTTTTATTGTACCCACAAGTTCTTTTAGAAACAATAAGGTTATACATCAATCAAATATTCCCCTTTGCTGCCTCCACCTATTTTTTTCTGTTATCAATTATTTTGGTTATAAACTAGTATTTTTTATTCTTCAATACTTTAATAGAGCCAAGTTTAAAATAAACCTATTGGGAGCTGGCAAGTGGCATGGTGGTTAAGGGTGCTGGATTTCCACAAAGCCAACCATAGTTCGAGTCCCGGTCCTGACAGCTTGCTCTCTTGCTTCCCCCCTCTCTTTTTCTCTCACTCTGTCTCTCTCTTGTCAAATTAACATAAATAAATAAATAAATAAATAAATAAAATTAAATAATCCTTTTAAAAAAATTAACCTATTGGACATTTTTATCTTTTTAAATTGGGATGCGTTTTTGTCTAATTCTTAGCAACTTTTTCATTGTTCTTTTATATTATTTTTAAAAAGTAAATAAATGGCTTATTGGATATGGTATCTTGAGATATTCAAAGTATTACTTTACCTGTGGTATGAGGAAGGCCACATTTCTAACTTAGTTTTATCGTTATTACCCCATAAACTATTTAAGGAGTGTGTAGCTCTGAAACACAAATCAGGAATGATTGGTATTCCTTTGTATTAAATATTTTAGAAAGTGACAATAATTTCTGACTTCAAGAAAGAGTTTCCCCAGGCATGCAAAAAGCAATTAAAGCATTCACATAGTTGAATGATCCAACATGACTTAAAGTTTATGATAGAAGTTGTTAGTTTGAAGAAATTTAGAAATTTCAATATAATGTATATTTAGAGATGTTTGTCATTAAAATAGGCCTTTAGAAACTCCAAATGGAACTACTTTTAGGATCTATGATCAGGTTACGTGTGCTTACCTTTTTAGGGCCTCAATTAACTAGCTTCCCCTTTTCCAGGTGCGATGAGCAATCATACTCCTTTGGCCATACTTGATAATTTTAGTTTCTTAAGAATCTGGGTTCCAATGGCATCTGTGTTTTCTGCTCTGATGTGTACAAAGAGAGAGGTGAAAACAAGTAGAAAATAGAGATGAAGATTACTTTCAGAAATTTATGTTCTTTGGTACTTATTTCTTCTAATTATTTCTTATAATAATGACAAATCACTCCAAAACATAGCAACATAATAAAATAATATTTATTATCTTAAAGTTTTTAATGGTCCAGAATCCAAATTAGAACTAAGTGGGTACCTTCCAAGGCCTTTCACAAAGCTTCACTCAAGAGGTTTCAGACATTTCAAAGCTTGATTGACAGACAGTTAACTTCTAGAGTCAATCATGGCTGTTTTCAGGTCTCCTCTGATTGTTGGTCTAAGACCTCATTTTTTTTTTCCATGTGAAACTATCCATAGGGCTATTTGCTTTTGCCAGCTGCTTTACACAGATCTAGAGTTTAGGCAGAGAGAAAGGGTGAGAGAGGTGAAAAAGGCAAATGCAGTCTTTTTGTAACCTAATCTGGGAATTTATTTGTAAGTCATAACTTTTTTTTTACATTTAATCACTGTACCTCTGCACAGCATACAAAATGATTAGTCCCAACATGAATACACTTCATATCAGTCCAGTCAAAGACATTACCATACACATTGCCATTTAGATATAATTTTCCAGTTTCATCAGTTCAATGTTTTGCTTTATTTTTCCTCTTAATTCTCTGCCTCCTGTTCCCCATTACTCACCCTCTTCCCATCACATTTACTGTATTTTACTTACTAGAAAAAGTTAACAGAGTCAACCCATACTCATGAAGAGGGGATTACCAAAGACTCTAAATATTTGGAGGTAAAGGTCAGTTATTTTAGTGTCCAGCTATAATAGCCTGTTTTCTAGTCACCAATGAATGATTTTTGTACCAGCTTTATTTAAAAGACACCCACTCCCTCTTAAGGGCTTCAAAACTCCCATCCTACTACAATATCAGCTCAAAGTCAGAAGCTCTTTATATGAATTAGCTTCAGGTGCAGAAAAGTATTCTCAGAAATAATTTCTTTCTTTTTGTTTTTGAGAGGTTTTCGCTATAGGGCACGTGCGCTCGCCAGACAGACAGAGACAGACATAGATACAGAAAGTGAGAAATCACCCCCTAGGGGGGATGGTCATGCCGCAATCCCTTCTCCTCCATTCTCCTCTTGGGATCTTGGGCACTGACGCATATGCGCCCAGCGTGAGTTTTAAGCCACTGAGTCCGGGATGTGAACCGCGGTCGACCACATGGGAGTCCAGCGACATAACCATTACGCTAACTGCTGGTCCCCAGAAATAATTTCTTAAGTAGAGTTTGTTGGTAGAATTCCTCCTATCTGAACTTCTGAAGATCTGTAAAACTAAAGAATAAACTAGTCTACTTATACACTAAAATGTGGCTACTTATAAAATGGTAGCTGGCTTCCTCTTGAGCAAAACCTTAAAGAGAAAGAGGGAGGGAGAGTATAAACAAGACAGATGTCACATTATTTTTGCAAACTATTATTGGGAATGACAGTCTATGATTTTGTCATATTTTATTTATTAAAAGTGAGTCATTACATCCAGCCTACACTCACAGGGAGAAGATTAAAAACGGCATGAATACTGACAGGCAGAGATCATATGGGGCCATTTTGCAGGCTGCCTTCACTGTCTTCTAGCAACTTGGCAGTATTTCTGTCCTTAACGTCAACAAAAAATTCATGGAAAAAGCACATTATGTATAAAAAAAAAAAGAAACTATGCATGAATTTCAGGGTATTTCAGTATCCTGAAATACTTAGTACTCATACTTTGATCCCATTTTTCCACAAGCTTTTTGAAATTCCCTTATGAGCATTGAGAGATTTCAGAGTGTAAAACATTTCTAGTGTGTCTGTGTATGTGTGTGTGTGTGTGTGTGTGTGTGTGTTTGGAGATTCTTGCTATGAGGCACATGCACTCACCAAAGAGACAGAAAGCAAAAAACTCACCCCCTGGGGGGATGGCCACACTACAATCCCCTTTCTTCCATCTTCCCCCGCACCCCAGAATTCTGGGCATGCAAGCACAAGCACCTAGTGTTAGTTTCAAGCTACCCAGTCCAGTTCTCAAACCACAGTCAGCCATGTGGGAGTCTAGCCATGTAACCATTATGCCATCTCCTGGTCTCGCCAATGTGTTTTTAATTGAAAGCTGATTCCTGCTGCTTGAAAGCAAAAAGTTACGTAAATCTAATCTCTCTGTTCTTAAACTGGACTCATCTTTTTCTTACATTTTAAAACAATTCAACTTTCTTGGAGCACATAATATGGGCAAAAGTTTCTCAGTGTCAAGAAGATTCCAGAAATTTTTGCTTTAAAATTTGCCAGAGGGTGTGTGCACTTGCCAGAGAGACAGAGAGAGACAGAGAACATTCCCCATGTGAATGGTTGTGCTGCAACCCCTTCTCCATTTCTCCCTCCTTTTGGAATTTTGGACATTCATGCACATGTGCCTGGCGTGTTTGTCAACCATCAGTTCTGGAACTCAACTTGCATAGTCAGCAGTGTGGGATCCAACCACTGTAACCTCTAGGTACCTGCTGGCCCAATAATTTTACCTTTCATAGTCCTAAGTTACCTCCTTGCCATTAAAGTCCACCAAAATGACCAGCTTGTGTGCTACAATGACCTCTTAAAATAGAAAACTCTCTCGGTCCTCAATCTAAACCATTCTAACATTGTAAAAGTGTATGCATGTAGCCGTGTCTTTTCTCAATTCTTATTAAATCCCTAAATGGCTATCAGTTGCTCTCACATTCAAAATAGTTAAAGTACCTTAAGTACCTCATAATCTTGTTCCCATTTTACATTCCAGTCACACATCTGTAAGTCTTTCAGATTCTCACAATGTAGGAATCAATTATTCTTTATTTTATTCTTCCCACATTATTACTATGTTTTGGGAAAATATCAAGAATGGGGAGTTCTATGGCACTGTCCTGTCTCACAGCATGTATGACTCTTAGCTTCAGTGTTGCCTGACTTCCAGTTCTCCAAACTGACCAGGTCTAGGCATTTGAAAATACTGTTTCCCAAGAACCAGCAGTTAGCGTAATGGCTATGTCGCTGGACTCCCATGTAGTCGACCGCAGTTCGCGTCCCAGACCCAGTGGCTTAAAATTCACGCTGGGCACGTGTGTGTGCGTGCCCAAGATCCCGAGAGGAGAATGGAGGAGAAGGGATTGCGGTGTGACCATCCCCTCTGGGGGGTGATTTCTCGCTTTCTGTCTCTATGTCTCTCTCTGTCTGTCTGGCGAGTGCATGCGCCCTATAGCGAAAACCTCTCAAAAAAAAAAAAAAAAAAAAAAAAAAAAAAAAAAAAAAAAAAAAAAAAAAAAAAAAGAAAGAAAAGAAAAGAAAATACTGTTTCCCCAGCCTCTCCTGTCTTTCTCCCTGTTATTTGGTGGTGCAGTTCCTCTCACGCCATAGGTTTGAAATTAGACATGCTTTTCACTAGAAAGCCATCCCTGAGCACTAATACTAGTTTATCCCCCCTTGTTGGGCATCTATTGTTCATTGGAATTAGCCCTATTTTAATTTTCTACTTACTTTTAAGTTTCACTGATAGATTGCAAGCTTCTTGAGGGCCAAGACTGAATTTTATATTATTCTATATCTGAAACCTAACATAATGTATAATATGGAGTGAGCCTTCAACACTTGACTGTTGAAATATTTTGGGGTTTCACTGGAGGGCTATTAGGAGGTACATAGTGACTGTGGACCTACTTGGGAATGTCCTAATGTAAAGATGCAGATGTTGGAGTCAAAGGCATTAGGTTTGCAAGGGAGCAAAGGAACCACTTTGAATACAGAATAGAGTTAGTTATTTAAAAAGTCATCTAACTCAGTACCATGGAATCATCTTGTTTCCTAGGATAAGAAGAAAAAGATATGAAAAAGAAAGAAGAGAGTTATAATTAAAGTAAATGAGCTGTTCTACTAAAATTACTGAGAGACTCGATAGCAGAAGGGCTCAACAGAATCAGTGATTGAGGTTTACTTAGCAGTTGCCACTTTAGTGGAGACATAGACCATGCTGTTCTTGCATACATCAGCTCCCTGGATATCTGGCATCAGAAGCCTCAGCACAGACTCCAAGAGATACCAACAGCAGCGACAGTGCCCCTGGTGTACACTAGCTATGGAAATAATCTCTCTTCTGTTGGCAGATACAGAAGACATCTGTGCAGCAAGCTGAGCCAGAAAGGAGGGAAATGGTAATTGTTGCAGGATAACCAAGAATACTAATCTTGTATCTCCCTTGAAATATCCCAGAGGTTTTTCTGGAAATGTCTGACAAAAATTTGTGCATGAGAACCAAAGGGAAGAAGAGCAGGTGGGGGCAGAGAAAAATTGATTTTTGACTATTTTTAAAGGATTATTTAATTTTATTTGGTTTTTATATTTTTACATTTGCTATAGCGTTTGTGTATTCACTGGAGGGAAACAGAGAGAGAGAGAGAGAGAGAGAGAGAGAGAGAGAGAGAGAGAGAGAGAGAAAGTAAGAAAGCAAGCCACCAGGTCTGGGACTTGAACCACAGTTGACCAAATGGGAATCCAATTTCTTAAATACCATGCCACATGCTGACCCTATTTTTGACTGTTAACAAGATTTTAATTTTACTTCTGATGTCCTGTCATCTATGGCTATATATACAATGTCACCTCTTTCATGCATGTATATTTTTAATACACACGCATAAAAGATTTTCTTTAAGTCAGCTAAAATATCTTGTTTAGATCCCATATGTATATGTGTGTGTACCTTTTGAATGCTTTGTATTAGTCAGTATTTGCAAGGTTATGTTGCAATAACAAACAAGCACACATATCTTTGGCTTACAGAATTAAAATGGGCTTATTTCTCATTTGTTTGTCTGTTATTGGTTATTTTTTATTTTATTAATTCATGTTGTATTTATTTTAGGATCCAATCAGCAAATGCTTTTTAAAAATAACATTGTCCTTGTGAAAATATACAAAACCTAACAATGATTTCTGAAGCTTCTGTAATGAATTTCACAGGCATATCTGACATCTGTGGGGAAAGATGCTGTAAGTCACATGAAAATAGGAAGATATGGCTAATCTCACTGAGCTTGCAGAGAATAATCAACATAATTCTTTAAATACATAAAGAAAATGAATATGCTTTATTTTCTAGGGGTTATATCTTCATTCTGCACATCTTAGTACATGTACTCTAGCTCTATTGTTGCCATTTTAATTTCCTATTCACAACGACTCTTTGCCAATCTTATTTTAATGGTTGATTAGGTATAATGGCAAAATAGTAACTATCACATTTTTATGACACTGTGTCCTCAGTTTTTCTTGGTACTTTGAAAATTCATAAACAAAAATCTACTTTGAATTTATTCTGTTTCTTTAAAGGAGCAAGTTTCAGTCTAACTAGCATTAGAGATATTTTTTGTTATAGGAATTACTTTCTTTTAAGATTTTTTATACAGGCTTGAAACAGTTAAATACATTCTCTGATTTTTTTTTTTTGATCAGCAAAACCAACTTTTACTCATCCTCACATTCTCAATTTATCTTCATTACAGACTGTTCAAGTTTTTAAAAATTATGATTATTTCACATATTGGACAATTACATTTTTTCTTCATAAAAGTGGGAAACTTTATAGTTTCCCCAAGTCAAGGCATATAACATATAACACATATGGGTGTTCTGGAGAGTTAAGATGGCCAAAAATTAGTATGTCCATGAAATGTCTGACTCTGTAAAGGGGCAAATTCTCATTGCTTACACTTATATTTTCATGCTTCTGCAAACAATTTCACCAACATTTGTAATCTTTTTTGCATATGATTTCTAATCTTTTTTACATATGCTTTGAGTGTGATATTTTATCCAAGTGAGAGGAAAGTTCTATAGAAGAGTTTTAGTCTTAATAAGGAAATTTCTTGACTCACATAAATAGAAATGCTCAATAGAACTAGGTTTAGGGTAGATATATTCAGCTGGATTCTTTCTTTTCTTCTCTTTCTTTTTGCTTTATTTTCAGATGGATAGGAAGGAGCACCGGCTTCACATTTATACATGATAACAACAGGAAGATGAAAGATACTATTATTTTTGGTAGGACTTTCAGGAGAAAGAAAGAAAGTTACAGGAAGAAATTTTTCAGGAGCTCTGGAAAAACCCATTGTATTATTTCACAGCACAAATAAGATCACATGTGATTTTTTTAACCTTAGCTGTAAGTGAGGGGGATGTGATTACCTTTTAAAAGATTGGGCACCATCTGGAGATGAAAGTTGTTGTCAATAGTCCTTGTGGCATATGATTTCACAAAAGAAGGCATAGATGCCAGGTCAAATTCGGGGTTCACATAGCAAAGAGAAAGGGGAAATGAATGATGGGTAAGCAGTCAACAGTAACGCCGTTTAATTCCTTGTACTCTGAGCATGTTCACTTGTTGCCTTGTGTCATTATATCAATAATGATGAAGAGAAAATTGTCCATTTTTGTTGGCAGATTCTAGCCAGAAAGATCGACTTTCCTACAAACCTTTAAGTCATTTTCTCTGATTCCTGAAAGCACTTTACTTCTGGACCACTCCTCTCTTTCCTACATGACTCCTGTACGCATTTGCAATAATTGTAATATCTGCAAAGAAGATAACGTATTCATGTGGTTCTTAGTTCTCTGACCACCTTCTTCCAATGACCTGGTCCTATCCTATCTTTGGTTCATTTTTCCCAATATCATAGTGAACAGATCTTGTCATTACCAACAAACACACTCTATCCCTAATCTCACCTTCAAACATTGCGTTCTCTCCCTTCATCACAATCTACATACTTTTTAAAAATCGTTTAGTCCATATCATTTTCTTTTCTTTCCCCAAACCAGAAACCGACTATCCAACCAGGCCTCAAATGAATTGATTCTACATATTTATACTTTATCTTATCTACCCCATGTCTTTTCTCCTTAGTTTGCTTGCATTCCCTCATTGATCATTATGGTCACTCTATTGTATAACAGCTTCACCTGTTGTGTTCCTTGCTAACTTTGCTATGTCATTTTGGCAAATACACCCTAATTAATTAAATCACATTATTCCCTTCCTGTGTGCTTGAATGCATAAAATGGAACAAAAATGGATGACTCTATAGTTAACTATCTCACTTTAAATTCAGGATTATTATTTATCATTGGGCTTTTGGTATTCCCTGACCATCAGACCATCTATCATGTATTTTTTTTTCCTTCTTTTTTTGGAGAGGTTTTTGCTATAGGGCACATGCGATTGCCAGAAAAACAGAGAGAGACAGAGTGATAGAAAGTGAGAAATCACACCCCAGGGAGGATAGCCACACCGCAATCCCTTCTCCTCCATTCTCCTCTCTGTATCTTGAGCACGCATGAACATGCGCCCGGCGTGAGTTTTAAGTCACTGGGTCTGGAACTCGAACCGTGGTCGACTACATGGGAGTCCAGTGACATAGCCATTATGCTAACTGCTGGTCCCTCTATCATCTATTTATATCTATCTATCTATCCTATCTATCTATCTATCTATCTATCTATCTATCTAATCTATCATCTATCTATCATCTCTCTATCTATATCTATCTAACTATATCTATCATATCTATCACCTGTTTATCTATATTCCTAGTCCATTAACCCTCTTTTAAAAAAATTATTTATTGAACTATTTTTATAGAGAGATTTCTGCTATAGGGCATGAGTGCTTACTGGAGGGACAGAGAGAGACAGGGAGATACAAAGCAAGAAGTCACTTCCCAGGAGGGATGGCCATGCCACAATAACTTCTCTTCTATTCTCTTGCCAGGATCTTGGGCACACACACATGCCTGGTATGAGTTTTAAGCTGCTGAGTCAGGACTTGGACCTCAGTCGACTAGGTGGGAGTCTAGTGACATAACAATTATGCCATTTGCTAGTCTCTTATTTAACTATTTATCATTATTTTTTATTATTATTTTATTTGCTACAAGGCATTCGTGTTCACGAGAAAGAAAGAAGAGAGAGAGAGAGAGAGAGAGAGAGAGAGAAGAAGAAGAAGAAGAAGAAGAAGAAGAAGAAGAAGAAGAAGAAGAAGAAGAAAGAAGGAGAAGAAGAAGGGAAGAGAAGAGTGAGAAAGAAATCCTTCAGGTCGAGGCCATGTGGCAGTCCAGTGCCTCAACCACCATGCAACCTTCTAGCTCTATTTGACAATTATTTCATATTCTTACTTTTCTTCTCAAAACTTCAAATTCTCAACTACATACTTATTCTTAGCTTATAATCTTACTTCCAATTTTACCTAAGGATTAAGAAGTTAACAGAATGATCCCCGGAACCCATCAACAAATGTACTCATGTGGATATGTCTGTGGGTTCATATACTGGACCTTTTTCTTTATCACTATGAAAGAACTGTCTGTGCTCCTATCAAAATGTCAGTATTTCTACTGCTACACTCACCGTGCCCTTTTGCCTTGTCAAGATCATCATTTCATCAAATCTCTCCTATTTTTGTCTTATTTTCTTATTTTTCTATAAACATACAACCTTTTATTTTTCCCAACTAAAAGAAATCTTATATTGAGCTTTAGTCCCTGCCAACTTTTATTCCCTCTCTGCATCCCTTGGCAGAAAACTTCTTCAAAAGTTAAAAAAAAAAAGAGATAGGGAATCAAGGATGGGAAATATATATATATATATATATATATATATATATATATATATATATATGAAACAAGAAATGGAAAATTATTTGCTGATGGTAACATGTATGTTGATGTGCTTGATTGAGACAATATACAGTGTACTCTAGATGGAAAATCTCACTTTGTATGCTGTAATGATGTATAGTGAATGAATGTAAATAAATAAATTTAATTAAAAAAAAAGTTTTATCTATCTTCATCTTCCTCCAGCTTCTCTTTTCTCACTACAACTTGAACTTATATCAATCAGGGTTTGCCCCTTCTTATTGCATGAAGACTTTGCCACTGGTTCTTGTCAAAATAACCAGTGACATCCTACACTTATTGTCAAATTCAAAAGTTAATTCTCATTCTTCTCCCTATTTGGCCTTTCAGCATTATTTGGCCCAGTCAATAGCTCCCTTAAACTTACCCGTTTTCTTTCATTGGCTTTCACTTGTTCTTGGTTTCTTTTTACTAACCACTCCTTCCTATTTGTTTTCATTGGTTCCTCCCTAATCTCCAAAACTTGAAAGGCTTCAGGACTCAGAACTTTAAATCTCTTTATTCTGTTAAGTCTCAAAATTCCAAATGTACATATATTCAGTTAAAATGTCTGATGAATTCTAATCCTATGTAGTAGATCACTTACTCAGCATCTTCATGTGGGTAAGATTAAGATTAGGGAAGAGATTTAAGTAGTAGAACTTTAGAATAAAATTAAAATAAATAGCATGTCTCCATAAAATTGACTAGACATTAAAAAAAAGTTTTCATATGCTCTACATGATTAGACATTCTCTGAAAACTGAAGAACTAGTTCCATTTTAAAATCAGGGATGGTATTTGGCAGAAATAAATAACACAGTGATTAAAAGATGTATCTGGGACCAGCAGTTAGTGCAATGGCTATGTCGTTGGACTCCCATGTAACAGACTGCAGTTCAAGTCATGGACCCGGTGGCTTAAACTCACACCAGGTGTGTGTGTGTGCATGCCTAAGATCCCAAGAGGAGAATGGAGGAGAAGGGATTGCACCATGGCCACCCCTCCGGGGGGGTTAATTTCTCACTTTCTGTCTCTCTGTCTCTCTCTGTCTTTCTGGCGAGTGCTCACACCCTATAGCAAAGAAACAAACAAACAAAAACCCAAAAACAAAAAAAAAAACAAAAACAAACAAACAACAAAAACAAAACAACAACAAAATCTTCTCAAAAAAAAAAAAAGATGTATCTTAAACCTGGGCCTTGGAGAATTTTCTGAGATACTTTACAGAGAGCAACTAGATGTCTTTGAGATTAAGCTATCCTTCTCTTTTTCAGAGAAATTTTTGCTATAGGGTGTGTATGCTCACCAGAGAGACAGAAAGTAAGAAATCACTATCCAGGGGGTATGACCATACTGCAATCCCTTCTCCTCCATTCTCTCCTTGGGATTTTAGGTATTTATGCACAAGTACCCAGCATGAGTTTCAAGCCACCGGATATAGAACTCAAACTTCTGTTGACCACATGGGAGTCCAACATCTTAACCAGTATACCACTGCCTGTCCTAAGATATTATTAGTAGAGCCTCTGCTGCCTTCTCACCATGGCTGATGGTATAGAGAGTAGAGACTGATGTAGTAGACGTGCTGGTCTTTGTTAACTAAACTAGAGGCCAGAAGGATGCTCTGGGAAAGCATTTAGCACAATGCATGTAGCTGGATATTGAATATTTTACCTGGAAATCCCACATTCCAGTGTTTCATAAGCTTATCAGAATAGATTTTTTAAAAAATTTTCCTTCATCAAGTGCCCATATGTAAATGTCTGATTAAACTAAACTTGACATCATTTCTTAGAATATTGAGTTGTGTAAGGTAACAGAAAGGGGATGTACTACACACATGTTTGAACTAATGAAGAGATCCATTGACTTTCTTAGCTGTAACAAGACTGATACTGAAAATTATGCTAGAGCCGGTGTTTGTGCTCTTGGTTGGGAGTTTGTATTACTCAAGAACTGGGACTTGGGCAGGGGTGAGGAAGGAGTCCAATGCCAAGACTTGAGAGGGAGATTTTGAATTGTGGTTAAAACATATCACTGAAATGTTAGTGGGATTCAAATTCTCTTAGATATAGATGTGACTGAGATCAATAGAAAGTTTGTAGAGTCTGGCACCACGAATTAGATATGCATTCAAAACCACAGATGCTTCCCTTTCTACAACAGAGTAGTTGACATCAAAAAGTTGTTCAATAATGCAGGTAGATACTGGGACTTATATGCCAAGTTTGTGTACCTTATGAGGAATCTTCAAAGAGTTCATGGAAATGTATACTACATAAAAATGATATATAGATTTCAAAATCTTTTTGCATTAAAGTAAACTCAAGCCACAGTTCCATTTTTCTACACATTTTTTAAAGTCCCTGTGCATGTCAGAAATTGAGAGACTGGCACCCAGGTTCTACGGAGTGCAATATGAAACATCATGTCGAGTTAGTGCAGGTTGCTGCAGGAGTTATTTTTAATGATCCAGGAAGGATCAGAAGGTTCCTCAATTTCTCATTGCTAGTAAGATAAACTTGGGGAGAAGAAATGGGAGATACAACATGCCAAAAGTAACAAAGCTGAAATTGCGGGATGGGATTGGGTCTAACAGCAACAATTCAGACTAAGGAGCTGACAATGATGTCAGCATGATTGTGCTCTGAGTCTAATCGCACACAGAATCTCGGGAAACTGGAGTAACCAGATCATTCTTCTCCAGCTGGAACATTGCCCAGAAGATGCTAGGCAATCTAGTCAGAGAATAAAGCACTAGGTTGACTCACAATGATCACATCTGACTGTTAGCCAAGATTGAGCAGTTGTATCCATCCACCCAGACTTTGAGCTTATAGCATTTAGGGAACTCAAGTTGAATTTGTATGTAGATTCAGAGAAAATATATAAAAGAATTTCTAGGATTATGCATAGAAGAAAAAGCAGATTTGAAACAAGAGCAGGAATCTTAGGGTGTGGTGCATCCTTAAAGAGAAGAATGATTTGGGACCAGCAGATGGTGTAATGGTTACGTCGCTGGACTCCCATGTAGTTGACTGTAGTTCAAGTCTCAGAACAGGTGGCTTAAAACTCACACCAGGTACATGCGTGAATGTGCCCAAAATACCAGGAGGAGAATGGAGGAGAAGGGATTGCAGCGCGGCCATCACCCCTGACGGGGGTTGGGGGGTGGGGAGTGGGGTGATTTTTCAATTTTTGTCTCTCTGTCTCTGGTGAGTGCATATGCCCTATAGCAAAAATCTCCAAAAAAAAAAAAAAAAGAGAGAGAGAGACAGAGTGAGCAAAAATCAAGAGGGAGAGAGAGAGAGAGAGAGAGAGAGAGAGAGAGAGAGAGAGAAGAATGATTTGGCTCTTCAGAGGTGATCATCGGAAAGTAAAAGATGAACTGAGTAGTGAGCAATTTTATTACAATAGAAGGAAGAAATCTTAATAAAAATTTCGTTTTGTTTGCCTACCAACAGTGTATAAGGAAGTCTTTATTAAGGTGTTTCTTATTCCATTGTACTAAAATTGCACATTTCTCAATCAATCTTTCATTTTCCATCTTTGATACACATTGTATATTATGACTCAATATGTACTGAACATCTGCACTCTGTGTGAGAAATTGAAAGATCTGAAAATATGATAGCAGAAAGGGTCAGTGGAGATAACTAGAGACCGTAAAGGAGGGATGCGGATGGTGGAGAGTGGATCGTGGAGGGACAAAGGGAAGAAACATTTAACAGACAAAAACTGTGAAGTTCTCTATTGAAAAAAAATTCTGCAATTTATTGCTTTATAACAAATAACATTTTAAAAAGCACTTCCTTTTATAGAATAAAAAGGTTGCTGAAATGGGCAGTGTGTACTCACTGGATGAGCCCTTGCTCTAAGAAGATAAAGAATGTAGCAAAATTCTGAGGCTGCAGAAACGGCTTCATTTCCTAATTTCCTATGAAGCTTAGACAATACCCCGGGATGCATAAACTGACGCTAGGGGAGGGAATAGCAGCAAGTGGAATATCTGACTAGGTTGGGAGATGCGTCCAGGCAGAGAGAGGAAAACCCTCATGTTTTTAGGTGACTGCGTGGCTAGGGAGACATTCTTTAAACACAAATACAGGTGCAGTGAAAGTAAAGAGTGGGGGTAGTCTTGAGAATGGCAGATAAATGCCATATGCTGTTGTCTCCCAGAGGAGAGAGGCACTCTTTATGAGGAATACTAGAAGTAACTTTATTATTTTAAAGCAAGTTGGAACAATATAGTGAAACATTTAAATAAATGCTGCAGACACAAGCTTTCCTGAGGGAAGTGTGATCTCCATTGTTAAAAGCATATAAAGTCTCTCTGTATAAATAGACTATATATATATAGTCAGCTACACAGTAAAAGGCAACTCATGTGGGAGCTGGGCTTTCCTTTCAAGGCAGGCGGGAAAGCGAGAAGAGGAGCAGAGTGCCCTTCTCTAGCACAAAAGGTCAAGGGAGCGATGTGACCCCAAGTCTGGAGTGAGGAGGAAAAACAGGGCACCCAACGTGAGCTTAATGATTAGGACATGTCATGCGTTGTGCGAAATGAGCAGGCACGCATTCCAGCAAATATTCAGTAAAGTCATGTTTTGTGTTTAGCTTTCTTGTGAAAACTGGTGTGGTGGCTAGTTAACAGGTTAAGTTTCGGTTCAGGCAGACATAGACAGATTAGATAGAAGTAGTGAATAGCTAGCAGTTAAATTATATATCATTTTCACTAGTGTCAATTTTTTTTATTTTCAGAGTATTTAAAATTTTTTCATGTAATTCTGTATCCAGTGTATCTTGAGAAAAAGATCTATGGAAACTTGGTAACAAAAATCACCCCATATGAATGTCCAAATATGCTTTGTGTAGATAAGTTACAAGTGAAAGATCAGTACAAATGAGATAAATAAAAATGAAATGATCATGCAAGGAGTGACTTATTAATTAGCCAATGATTTGATAGTTTCACTAGAAGCAAAATTTAGCAGCTAGAACTCTCATATTTATATAAAAATAATCAAGAAGCTAAATCTTGTGTTTTTATTACTTGCCAAATTATTGGGATACACACAATTTGAAATACATTCTCACTCTTTAAGTCAATTTTTTTTGTCAGAGCAGCAAAAAGAATTAGGTACAAACCATGTCTTTATTTAAAATGTCGACATTTTTCTCATCAATTAGATATTAGTTTGACATGTGTTTGTATGAATTTGGAGTTCTGAAAATATTGCATTTGATTAGTCTTTACCTAGACCACATAACTTTTTGGCACTCCCTTAAATTTTATTGCTAAGGTGGTAACTTCAGTCTCCTCATCATGGTGCCCACTCTGGGTGGAATGATCTACTTAGACTGAGAGCTGAGACAAGCAGTAATTTCAAGAATTCTGCAGCATGAGGTTTCTCTTTGGAGGAACTGCTTAAGGTATTCTGAATATTTCCCTAATTATTTGAGATAAGCTGCACTTTTTGATGTGACCAGTTCTAATGAAAGTTAGTAACCTTCAAGGCAAGGCCTGGTGTACATCTGAAAAAAAACACAGCTTTTAAATTATTGCGGGGTTAATTTTTTTTTGAAAGAGTATCTTGAGAATCACTTAAGTTTAAAATGTTAACTCCTGTTCTAAACATGGGAAACAAGAGGTATAACCAGCACAGAAGAGGCACTATGGATGAACAAGTACACAATGAAAAAAGCTCCTACTGGGGTGAGACAGATGGCAAAGGCTTCAGATTTGCATAGAAGGATGAAAGTAGGAGGCCCTCGGGAAGATATACTTTTTCCCTTTGAACTATATTACTCCTTTCATCTTTTAGAAATAAGCTTCTTTTAACTCCAACCACTTTATTCCAACCAACATTTTTTTTCTATTTTGACTCTATTATAATTTTATAACCTTCCAATATACCATACAGCCCCAAGTAGGCCAGATGTACCTAATTCTTGAGTCAATCAGAGAAGTAGCAAGAAATACAATCTTGACTTTTCCTTTACTCCCACCATCCTGATCTGATTTACTTTAGATCAAGTCCTGGCCCTCTACTTGAGATTCTTAGAACCATCCATTCTCTAAGTAGTTCATTTTCTCATGCTCCCCTAACTGCCAATAAAGTAGTGGATCAATTGTGTTAGGTATAAGCTCTGGGTCCTCATCTAGTCACTATGTTTAGTACCGCTATGGTCCCATTTATAAGACCATTGGACTGAGCTTTTCTTAATTTGAGCTAATTCTTCTGTTTCACTAATTTCTCTGTCTAGGATTGATACTTGAATGTAAACTACATCTCTTACTTCAGCTGTATGCTCTTTGATGCTGTTCTTATTGGTTTTCCCAGAAGCTTGGTCCTGACTCATCTCTCCACTGTAGGTAATTTCTTCAGATGGATTGTTGGAAAAGTCATGATATATTTTAGCATAGAAAAACATGTCATGACTTTTCCAACAACCCAGTATATATTCTTGGATCTCTAGGAATGATA
This sequence comes from Tupaia tana, assembly GCA_026018925.1. NCBI lineage: Eukaryota > Metazoa > Chordata > Mammalia > Scandentia > Tupaiidae > Tupaia > Tupaia tana. Next base: position 177,382,657 of record JAKSZU010000006.1, read on the forward strand.
CTGCCATATTGGTGTCTTTTTTTTTTTTAATTAATTAATTAATTTATTTTTGTATATACTTTCAATCATATTGTTTGGCTTACAATGAGACCATTTCGATATGTGAACATTTTTAAGAGAGATTTATGCTATAGGGTGTGTGTGCTCACTAGAGAGGCAGAGAGAGACAGAAAGACAGAAAGCAAGAAATCACTCCCCCAAGGGGGGGGGGGAGAATTGTCAGGCCGCAATCCCTTCTCCCTCATTCTCTTCTCAGGATTTTGGGTACACATGCACACATACCTGGTGTAAGTTTTTTTTTTTTTTTCTTTTCTTTAAAAATAATTATTTTATTTAACTTTATTTATTTACTTATTTTAATTTGAGTAGAGAGAAACAGAGGGAGAGAGAGAGAAGGAAAGTGAGAAAGTACGTTACCAGGTCCAGGAGTCAAACTGTGGTTGGCCATGTGGGAATCCAGCACCCTTAATCACTATACTACCTGCCGGGCTCCTGGTGTAAGTTTTAAGCTACCAGGTCTGGGATTTGAACCATGGCCTACTACATGGGAGCCCAGTGACATAACCATATCACCATCTGCTGGTCCCACCATTGGTTTTCTTTTTTCTTTCTTTCTTTCTTTCTTTCTTTCTTTCTTTCTTTCTTTCTTTCTTTCTTTCTTTCTTTCTTTTTTTTTTTTTTTTTTTCCCAAGAATTGGGTTAACACCTGGCTTCACTTGATTAGTTACCTTGAAACTTGATGCTGAGGGAATAAATTAGCTGATGTAAGGCCATTCAGGAAAAAGTAGGGTTTTTATTTTTTTGTAAGTCCAGAGAAACAAGTATAAAGATATAATTATTTTTTAATGAAAAAAGTGAGCAGTACTGCCTCAATTGATGTCATTATTATAGGGAGGATATAAATAAAAAGTAAACTGAACAATACATTTTGCTAGTTTATTTTCAGAAAAAAAAAACACCTTTTTTGCTTATGTTTTTGTTTTCGTAAGTTCAAAATACATTTTACTTATGGAATTTGTAAACAGACTCTGGAAGAATACCAAAAATATTTGAATCTGTTTTCACATGACACCAAATTGCTACCAGCATTTAGCCATGCAAGCTTACTGCTTGAAAGGATGACACCCATTTAAAAATATTACCAATTGCCAATTAATTAATTGCTATTATTTTAAAATTTGCTATAAGGCACATGCAGTTGTCAGAGAGAGACAGAGAAAGAGAGGGAAAGTGAGAAAGTAACTCCTAAGGGGACGTCCATGCTGCAACTCTGTTTCATTCTCCTTGCAGGATTTTGGACAGGCACACATGCTCAGGGGGCTCTGCAAGTCATTGGGTCTGGAACTCAAACCATGCGTCTGCCATGTGGAATCCAATCGCCTTAACCACACCACTAGCTGGCCCAGACTATACTAATGGTAAAAAATACTTTCAGTGCTTTACAATCATGCTTCACAGAGCTTTGTGTTAAATCATAAAATTTAATAGCTGTATGGATTCATATTCTGAAAATAAAATATTTTGTGACTATAATCACCATTATTTGTCAAAAGTGACCAGGTCACCAATAGGTACCACGTTTGAGTAATAAGAGGCCTCTATTTGTGAATATACTTACTCAGAAGTACATTCAAAAGACATAAAAACATACTTAGCCATCCAATAATAAATCAACACTTTATAAGCCACACTAATTATACAAATAAAGTTAGATTAAATTTTGTCACTCTTGGCTCTTTTCTATCTTGCATATACCACGTCCAAGCTGCATTCGTTTTTTATTGCCATTAAAACAAGCTATTATGGAGTTAGTGAGTTAAACAACAAATTCATCACCCTTTAGTTTGGAAGGTTTGGTAGGTTTGAGGTCTAACATTGATTTCACTGGAGCCATCAAGGTCTAGACAGGAGGATCTAAAGGAAAATCTGTTTCCTTGCACTTTCTGGTTTCCGGAAGCTGCTCACATTCCTCAGCACATGAGCCCCTTCTCCGCCTTTGGAGTCTGAAGTGCTGCATCTTCCTCAGTATTCACTCCCTCTCATTCACTCCTGCCCTCCTCTTGCTTGTCTGAAGACCTTTATGATTACATTAGGCCTACCGGGATAGTCCAGGATAGTCTCAATTTTTTTTAGGCCAGTTTATTAGCACCTTTAATGGTATCTGCAACCTTAATTTCCCCTATCACCTGGCCAAGCTACCTCCTTGACCTCAGCCATGCTACTCTCTGCTTCATTCATCTTGCCCCAACAACTAGCCTCTTGATGTGCCAAAGCTCTTTCCATTCAAGGTGTTTGCATTTATAATCCCTCTATTTGGAATATTTCTCTTTAGGCAACTATATAATTAACTCCTTCAAAATGTTACTCAGTGATAGAGACTTTCTCTGGACAGCCCTTTCTAAAATAGCACCCTGCCCAGTCGCAGTCTCCATGTATTACCTTTTTTTTTAGCCTTAGCACTTATCATCTAACATAATGTTATGTCTATCCTCCCAGTAGACTATAAGCTCCATGAGGACAGGGAATTTTGTTCATTGATGTACCCTCTGCATTAGGGAAGTGCCTGGTATAAAACATACACTAAATATTTGTTGAATGAATGGAACTGTTTCTTTCTTTCTTTTCTTTTCTTTTTTGAGAGGTTTTCGCTATAGGGTGCGTGTGCTCACCAGAAAGACAGAGAGAGACAGAAAGCAAAAAATCACCTCCCAGGGGGGATGGCCACGCCACAATCCCTTCTCCTCCATTCTCCTCTCGGGATCTTGGGCACACACACACATGCGCCTAGCATGAGTTTAAGCCACCAGGTCCAGGACTTGAACTGCGGTCAACTACATGGGAGTCCAGGGACATAGCCATTACACTAACTACTGGTACCAATGAATGGAACTAATTCAATGATGAAATCCATCATATGAAAACTTTCCTATGTGGTTCATCTTGAAAGTTTTTTTTATAAAAGAATTAATTATTTAATTTTATTTATTCATTTACTTATTTTTATTTGACCAGAGAAAGACAGACACACAGAAAGAAGGAGAGTGGGAAAGAATGTCACCAGGTCCAGGACTCAAATTGTGGTTGGCCATGTGGGAGTGTCCAGTGCTTTAACCACCACATCACTGTTGGCCCCATCTTGAAAGTTTTTGAACAAATTCTGACTAACAGCTTTCAGATAGAATTTGCTCTTATATTTTTGCATATATGGCTATATATTTCATACATCCAGTAATCTTTCTTTTTCTTTTTCTTTTTTTTTTTTTTTAGGGAGAGGTTTTTGCTATAAGGCATATGTGCTCACTAGAAAGACAGAGAGAATCAGAGAGACAAAAAGCGAGAAATCATCTCCAGGGGGGATGGCCACACCTCAATCCCTTCTCCTCCATTCTCCTCTCAGGATCTTGGGCATTCATGCACACGCCCAGCATGAGTTTAAGCCACTGTCGTCGACTACATGGGAGTCCAGTGACACAACCATTATGCCAACTGCTGGTCCCTATTCAGTAATCTTTTGTCCAGTTACCAAAGAACCAGCCTAGCATCTTGATCATTTTGTCTAGGTCATTTATGCCGATGTTCACATTCTTCTTTTACTGATGGAAAAAATGTCTAGTAGATAAATCTGAATTGATGTACAGAAATGTTTTATTGCATTTGCGTTATACTCTGGTATAACCAATCCTGACATACTTACTATCCTTGACCTGAATCTCTGAACTAAACTAGATTTTGCTCTTGATTACAAATTCATGTTATTTTGACCCTTTCGTATGAGATTACTTTGGCTAATCTAATTTGAGATTACCAGCAGAAGAAACCATGAGTATATTTGCAAATTTTCATTTAGAAATGAATGGTTTAAAAACTTTTTGCATGATTATAATAATATATTTGTAATAAAACTTGGGATCAAAATTCCAATTTGTTTCATGGCATATCTCATATGCTAAACATTCTGGGAGCCTATTAATAATCTATAAGGCAGTTATACATATTTTATTCTAAAGTATGTCTTAAAAGGCTATACCTTTAAAGGTAATAAGCTCCTTACAAAAAACACTTTCATGAATTTTTTATATTTATTTGGAGCAACAAAAATCTTCTGTCATTTTTAGAAGGTCAGATATGACAAGCAACTATTAATAATATAGTATTTGGTCTTCAACAGTGTAGCTGGGTAATTTCCAATCATTTTGGGCTATAATTTAACCAACCAAGATATCTATGTAAAGTGTAGTAGTTCTCCATTCTTCCCTTTATAAATTGAATGACTACAGGAAAAAGTGTTGTTTAAAAGACCTCTCCCAGAAGAATGATAGTATGAGATAATACAAAGACTACTGGGCTTGATGTGTATTTTTCTACCCTTCTTGAATGAATTAGTTAAGGCACTTTATTTACATTTCTTTGAATCTCAAGTTTTTTTTTTAATCTGCAAAATGATGCAGTTATACTATATGATTTCTAAAGTTATCTGTACATCTAGAATTTCTCAGTTTGAATTATTTTTGTTAATTATTTTCAAAAGACAGATTTTTCTCCTTTATAACTTGTATTCCAGACATCCTTACAAAAATGCAATGTTTAAAAACAATGAGTACCGTAAAATAATGCTGATAAAATCTCAAGACACTTTGAAAAATAATTATTTTTCTAAAACTTAATCAAATCATTCAAAAGTTGGAATAATAACATATAAAATAACTTAAAGTAATCTGGCATGCTTAGGGGAAGAATAATAATAATGGATCTTTATATTTATTTTTGATATAAAATATCTAAAGACTGTTTGCTGTCAGAGGGAAAGTATGATTGCTTTAGTTTAATTTATTGGAAACATTTTTGAAGTTAACATCTTCATATATTTTCTCTGTAGTGGAAAAATGAAGAATTGGGCTGTTAAAGAAGAAATTACATGTGAATTGTGTCCTTTATAGCAACACCAAAACTCATGAAAAACGTCCCTTGTCTTTTTATTTTCTTTCTATCATTTTAAAAACTATAGCTTCTTTTTAGGATTTTATCAGATTAACTAATATTTTGAATTTTTGTGATATTATTAGGTTGTCAACATTGACTCAAACCTCTACTTAACAAAGGCTGCAATTCTAGATGTTGTAACTGAGTTTAACCTGACTGTAGATAAGTTATAGTATCTTGTGAAAAGAGAGTTTTGAAGATGGTGTACTGCAGCAAGCTGGCTTAAGGTTTAGCAGGACTGCACCCTTTGAAATTAAGAAGTAATAAGAGAGTGGGAAAGGGCAGAGGGTCAAACATGGGGTAAAAACATATATGTACATATACATATGTATGAAAATAGAAATGGAATATTATTGATGATAACATGCATGATTAAGCAACTATGCAGTTTATTCTAGACGGGAAACCACATTTAGTATGTTGTGATGATGCTCAGAGAATGAATGTTAAGTAATTAAAAAAAAGTTGCAAGAGGAAAAAAAAAACAGTAAAACTGTTCATATCAAAATAAAAAAATGCATATTTGATGACTGCAGTAAGCTATATAGCCCCAGCTGGGTACTACTTTATAATATGTTCATTCTACTCACTGAGGTTTATGCCTAAAGTCAGACTTGGGTTCATGTATAGGTATATATCAACTGTGCTGGCTATTGGATATATTTAGACTAATTAAGTTCATTAGCAAATCAATTAAATGGGGTGGGAAGGCATAGAAAGCAACCATGGATACCAGAGACAATGTGGGAGGAGGGTGGGACATGGCAGGGGGTGAGGAATAGGGAATCAAGGATGGCAAAACAAAAAACAAAGTATACAAGACATAAGAATTGGAAAATTATTTGCTGATAACATGTATGTTGATGTGCTTGATTGAACCAATACATAGTGTATTTTGGATGGAAAATTCATTTGTATGCTGTAATGATGTATAGTGAATTAATGTAAAAAATAAATAAATTTAAAGAGGAAAAAAAATTAAAAAAAAAACTGAGAAAAAAAAAAGAAAAGGCTTCTAACAAAAACAATCTGACCAAGTGCTGAGTCATAGGGAGATCTGTTTGCAGAATGGTCAGATGAGGGGGCCAGCAGGTGGTGTAGTGGTTAAGGATGCTGGACTCCCACATGACTGACCGTGGTTTGAGTTCTAGACCTGGTGACTTGACTTGCTTCCTCTCTCTCTCTCTCTCTTACTCTCCCTCTCTGGTCAAATTAAAATGGATGAAAAGTAAACTTTACAAAAAATAAAATAAAAAAAAGAATGGTCTGATGAGAAACCAGGAAATATAATTACTCAGGAAAAAGTGATCAACTAATTGTTGTGAGGAATAATTTGCACGTGCTTGTGTCTTGTACCTGTAATTACTGAGAACATGTTGAGCTTTTTGAGACAGTTTCATGGGACACGCTGACTGGCTCTCTGTAATCAGTTACAGAAATAAACTTGCCTTTTTTCCAGCCTCTACCTCTCATTTCATTTACCATAAGAAACAGCAGCCAGATTTAATTGGTAGTAACAGTAGTCACCCTTCATATCATTTTCTTTTGCCAAAAAATGTACAGGAGCCCTTAAGCTTCGGAGTGGTTCTGTGAATTTGACTTAGTATACCAGTCTCTGTATTATATACATATACTTGTTCTCTTCCTGTGAGCATTCACAGAAAATTCCAAAGATGTTTTGAAGAAATTACTCAATGGTTCTCATTTTAACATTCTATTGCATTGTTACAAAGCTACATACATGAAAATAATTTTGAGTCTTTTTTTTTCTCCAAGATAAGAAACCGAAACAAACTGTATTAAATCTTTGGACTATTTAAAGCCTTGTTTTTGAATAATAGTGACATGAACAATTTAAAAAATTTCCTGAGAACGAAATATTCTTGATAAAGGACCTGAGAGTTCCTGACCTCTAGTAACATAAGTAGGTGTGAACACAGCGAAGGACAGTGCCACCCTTATTAAGAACAGTGTGCCTGTGACTACACGTTATGCCATCGAATTCACTGGTAATTTCTGTGGCAGAGAAAATGTTACAAAAAAGCTCTCTAGAATTCTTTAGAATATTAAATGAATTTATGTAATACAGTTGTAAGTAACAGGGACAACTAAATTTATAAGCTGCACAATCATGTAATATAATAGGCTGCTGTCCTCTTTACAAGTTGGAATACTTATGTTGATTTGTATATGGTCAGTGTTGGCTTATATCACTCTGTGCTTTTTGATGTAGTAGAGATGGTGAACAGGTTTTCCCTCGTTATTGTGACAGGTAGAGAGAATATGTTGGTCTATATTCCATCCAGAACACGGCTTCCTCCTAGCTGATCCTTTATCCAAAAAGCTGTTGAAGCTTTTTTACAATTTTTTTCTATTTAATTCCCTAACAATGTTACCTTATTCTTGATTCTTTGCCTTTTTTTAAGAGTTTTTTGTTGCTGTTGTTGTTGTTTTTGGTTTGTTTTGTTTTAGGGCATGTGCACTCTCAGCAGAGGGAGAGAGACAGAGACAGAGACAGTGAGAGGAAAAGTGAGAAATCATCCTCCAGGGGTGTGGCCATGCCATAATGCTTTCTCTTCCATTCTCCAGGGATCTTGGGCATGCATGCATTCATGTCCTGCATGATTTTTAGGCCACTTGTCCAAGACTCCAACGTGGTCAGTCATGTGGAAGTCCAGAAGTGTAACCGCTATGGCATTTACTTGGCCCCATAGTCTTTATTCTTTAATGCATAAATACCAGACACAGGACTCTGAAGGATATATGTAATAATAGTGACAAACTAAATAAGTATAGCATCTTGAACTTGAGACTTAGTCTGGATTTAGATCTGAGATTTATGTCATTTTAGCTGTTGAAGCTTTTATTTTTTTCTTTAGAGGGAGTTTTTTTTTTTTTTTTTTTTTTTTTTTTTTTTTTTTGTTTTGTTTTGTTTTGTTAAAAGGTACATGCGCTCGCCAGAGAGACAAAGAAACAAAAACAAAAAGCAAAATATCACTCCCCCAGGGGGAATGGCCACACTGCAATCCCTCTTCCACTCTCCTCTCGGGATCCTCTGCATACATGCACACACATGTGCCCAGAGTGAGTTTCAAGCTGCAGGATTCATGACTCAAACCACAGTCGACCACATGGGAGTCCAGTGATGTAAGCATTCTGCTGTCTGTGGTCCCTGTTGAAGCTTTTTAAGTTTCTTCATGAGACCAAAAGTGACATCAGTACTAATTCAAGTATATTAATAGTTTTTTGAACTCAATGCAAGAAAACACAGAATCCCTAGTAATGCTTTTACAATTTAATTTTCCCTTCCAGTTTCCTGTCTTCACATATAGGAGATATTTTTCAGTGACCCACCCCTACGTACCTGTATCAAAACAAAACAAAACAAAACAAAACAAAACAAAACAAAACAAAACAAAACCCAAAAAACCAAAAGTCCTCTTTGAGCCCCTAACCTTAAGGAATTTATATGATCCTTTCCCCTTTCACACTCAGTGTCTATCACAAATACTTCTACCAGTTGATATTGAGTATTGTGCTTCAAGTGTTGGAAGACCAGGAACTGAAACATTCAACCAGAAAGCGTTAAATGCCTTATAGAAGTATCTTATTACAATCCATCATAAAGATTAAAGTTTTATTTATTTGTTTTAAATTTGCTATAGGATGTACTTGTGTGCTGGAGAAAGAGAAAGAAAGGGAGAGAGAGAGAAAAAAAGTGAGAAAGCACCTGCCGGAGGTGGCGTGGAGGATACGGCCATGCCATAATCTCTTCTCCTCTGCTCTCCTCTCAAGATTTTGGGCATGCACATAAAAGCAGTTAGCATGTTTTCCAGGCCACTGGGTGTGAGAACAGAACCACACAGTCAGCCATATGGTCTCCAGTCACCTTAACCACCACACCAATTGGCCCCATCACAAAGATTAAATAAAATAATGGCTTTGAAAACACATGGCAGGACCCGTAGATGAGATAGTATCCAACATGGCCAATTGTCAGTTCAAGTCCTGGACCCAGCAGTTTGAAAAGCATGTTGGGCTTGTGTGTGCATGCCCAAAAATTCCAAGAGGAGAATAGAGAAGAAGAGATTGTGCCATGGTCATCCCCTTTGAGGGTACTTTCTCACTTTCTGTCTCTTTCTCTCTCTATCTCTCTTCAGTGAGCACATGTGTCTTGTAGCAAATTAAAAACAAACTCATGGCAAATAGTTAAGGTCTTGATAAAGGCTAATTATTATATTACAAAACTGGTTTATTACATGGGCTAAATCAGGTACAAATAGGAAACATCCTTATTTTACTTTTCTAAATACTGTCTTCCAACAAGCTAGGTCGTTTTCCCTTGCCTGACCTGTATCATATATCAGACAGATGTCATAGCTTTTCTAAACAATTCCATCAGATATAAATTCATAACTTCAGTGCTGTTCAATTTAAAGTCTGACTCCAAACTCTGCTAGGCAGAATTTACCTGGTAAAGATCTGCTTTGCTATTCTTTTAACTCTACCTTCTTTCCATGAGTTTTGTTCCTTCTGGTTCTTAGGGGACTGGAAAGTAAAAACCTATTTATAATTCATATGCTGAACTTAATTTATTATGGACACATTTTAAATAAAATAGATTAGGCTGACTTTGCATGGCATTTTTAATAAAATTTTCAAAAATTCATTTCATGAAAAAGAATAAGCATTATTTTATAAAATTTTTTTCTTTTTCTGTATCTTTGTGAACTTCTGTTTTATTTATTTATTTTTACCATTTGTCAGAGAAGGTCTGCTCATGAGGATGGAAGATAGAGAAAGAAAGAGAGGAGAAAGAAAGCAGCCCCTAGAGGATATTATCAAGCTGCAACCTAGTTCTCCATTCTCCATTGTTTTGGGATTTGGGGAACACACACACATTTCACCTGGTGTGTGTTTTCAGCTGCCAGGTCCAGAACTCAACCTGCACCCTCCAGCTCCCTTAACCATTAGACCCTGGGCTGGCTTTTGTGACATTTTAGTGAGAGGTGTGTGTATGTGTATACTGAACTGCCATGTAAGACGTATGCATGACACAGATTATGATCAGAAAGGGTTTCAAATCATTGAATTATTGGTGCTGCATATTAATACCTTTTTGGAACATAGAACTTGTCTCTTGGGGTGCCTTTGGTCTCTTCAGGACCTTTTGTGGAACACAGCACCTTGTATTTTCTGGCTGACATACTCAGCCTCTTATGACCTCCTTGCTCCTGCTTCCCAGTGGTGCACAGCTGGTCTCTTTATCAAGACAGGCCAGCAGGGTCCTTTTCAATCACACTGAGTGATTATATATTTCTCTTTTCCCTGATTCCTCTTAAATCATGAACAATTATCTCCATCATGCGAGACTCTTGAACTTTTGATTAGTGCCAGTATGGGTACCTGATTTAAGCTAGATTCATGAATCTGTTTTCTAGGACTGTTTTAGAAATAGGCATTTAAAGACCCCCTGGTGGCACTGTGGTTAAGGTGGCTCGATCCAACATGGTTGACTACGCAGTTCAAGTCCTGGAGGCTTGAAAAACATGCCAGCAGTCTGTGTGTGTGTGTGTGTGTGTGTGTGTGTGTGTCCGCCCGCGCAAAATCCTGAAAGAAGGTAAAAATGGAGGAAAAGGGCTTGTAGGGGACCATTCCCTGTCAGGGGTGCTATCATTCTCTCTCTCTCTGTCTCCAGTGAGCATATGTGCCCTCTGGCAAACCTCAAGGCAAACAAATAAGCAAAACAAAAGCATGGATTTAAAAAAGTGTCTCTAAATCAGTGTCTCACAGAGCATGAGTAAGACTTTATAAAAGCAGCAGTTAGTTGTTATCTTAGAGCCAGGACTCTCCCATGATACCCTGATGACCTTTTGTGGATCTGCGTGGACCACACAGATAAAGACTTGAGTCAGCTATTCTGAGTCTTGGCAGAATGCCGGGTAATCCTCCCAGGACAGAAGCATTTGAGAGGCCTATCAAGTTGCTATGAAGCATCACCGCTTGCTCTCTCTCTTTCCTGGGAGGCTGCCATAAGACAGTTTCTCATCTCTTCCAGTTCTGATGAGGTCTGGGACTACCTGCCCATAGGAATAGTGCTGAAGAATGTAAAAACACTTACCTGCAGGCTGGAATTAGTCCCTTGGCCACAGGGTAACTGTTTCACAGCTCACGTTGCCATGGTCTGGTCCCTTTTCTAGTTGTACTTTTTTCTGGTGGGTGGTTCAATAACCTGGGGGAGGAGGCACCTTCGGCTTGTTCTTTTTTTTACTGTCTGTGCGTGTCACAACAGGTCTGAATTTCGAAGTGACTTGTTATATCTTTACCTGTAGAATCAGCCAGGCTTTGTCCTTGGCTTTGGTGTGCCTTGTGTTTGCTCAAGAGTTAATACACCCTCCGTAAGAAGGAGAAAATATCAGTTGCAATAAGAAAATAAAACCGATGACCAAAGAATTGAATATGAAAGTGTTTGAGGAGCTGCACTGCCAACTTTTCTATGTCATGTTTAGGCCTCTCCTGGGTTCTACAAATAATTATTAGTTTGTGTTGGATTTCTGTTTCATAGAGTCAGTCTTGACTAATATACATGAGATTCCACTCCCCACCCTACATTCCATCCCCTGGTATCCTGGTGCTAGTGTTTCCCAGAAAGATTTTAATGAGTCTAACTCCTCTATGTTTAATTTTTCCCAGCTCCTGCTACAAATACAGGCTGCTTTAACCAGCTAGTGGTTGCCTTGCGCCTGTCCACATTTATTTCTGGGGTGTTACTGTGGACAGGGAGGGACCTATTTGTCAGGGTCTGATATCAGATATTACTTTTAGCAGGTTTTAGAGTCCTTGGTTCCAATCCAGAACAAATAAATCAATTCACATTGGTGCATGGTACATTAGTAAATACAAATTAAAAAAAAAAAAAAAAGAAACTTGATTCTTCTATTGAAAATAATAGAGAAGAGATTTCCCTTCATTCTTTTTTCTTAGCGCTTTTGCTTAGGACAACTTGTAAATTCTTTGTCCCTTTCTTTGAAACATATGTAAATCTTTTTAATAGTGAAGTAAGACTTTCTCTGGTTTTACAATTCAAAGAGATGGCTCCAGGTGACCTGGGTGGAGGAGGCTGACCTGGGGCCATCTCTTTGAAATGTCAACATCAAGGGAGAGGGTGCTGCTATCTCCCACTCTGTTAGAGGGTTAGAGCCTAATGGTCACTGGTTCTTCGCTCCAAGCTACAATGCTACCTGTTGTGATAAGGATAGGGAAGTTTGTTGTTTCTTTGTATTAAGTTAATTAACCAATTACCAGGTAAATTTATGGTAAATTCTGTGCAATAAATGGTGAAGTCAGTGCCTCTGTCTTGAGGACTAGTTATTCTTTAACTTGAGAATACATATATAATGGGTTGTATCTGTTTGGATATAAAAAGGGTAAGTTTTCTTTCTTTTCTTTTTTTTCTTTTACTTTTCTGTCGGCTCTAAGTGGATTGCCTGTGATCCTGTGGTGTTGGTATTGTTTTCATTTTATTTTATTATTTTATTTTATTTTAGCCAGGAAGCATGTGTACTTGACATGAGGCGGAGGGGATAGAAAAGCATCCTCACAATGGAGCTTAGTTAGGCTGCAATTCTACTTCTACATGCCGTTGAGATTTCAGACATGCACACATACGCCCTTCTTATTTTTTAAGCCACTTGGTCGGTGCCATTAGGGCATATGGGATCCAGCTCCCTAAGCAACAGGCTGCAAGGATGGCCTCATTATATTCTGATAAAGAGCCTAACAAGCCAGAGGGCTGGAGAACAGGGAGGATGAGTTGATTAGACCCTGGTCAAAGTGCTGCTCTCATTCTCTCTATATTGCATGTGCAAATACTCGATTACAAATTTTTTAAAAAACTAAAAATGTTATAGGGATGTTTTCAGGAACACCCTCATGAAAAAATGTATTTTGTCTTATATAGAAGTAGAAGAAGCTCTATATCTCCGAGTAAAATTAGTCTAAATTACACTGGTCACGCACCAGTATAGTCCTCATCCTAAAGCAGAACTGACAGTCATGTACTTGGTAAGATTTGAGGGCCAATATTATGAAAGAACAGGAATATCAACATTTTATAAATGTGCTCACTGTGTAACCAGTACTAAACCTTAGCTGGCAGTACAGAAGGACATGACCTTCGGGCCGTCAGTCCCAGGAGGTTTTCTTTCTACATCCCCCACTTCCTGTGTGACCACGGGTCTATCCCTCAACCATACTTGACTTCAGTGTCTTCACTTAGAAAATCAGCTCTAGCGGGCCGGCAGGTGGTGCAGTGGTTAAGGGTGCTGGACTCCCACATGGCAAACTGTGGTTTGAGTCTCAGACCTGGTAACTTGCTTTCTCACTCTTCCTCTCACCACCATTTCTCTCACTCTGTCCTTCTCTGATCAAATTAAAATACATACATACATATAAATAAAATAATTCTTAAAAAGAAAAGAATATTGGCTCTAGTTGTAACCATCCCATAGATGTACTATAACTTCAAAATACCACAATAAATACGAAGTATTTAGTTTGAGCCTGATGCATATTTAGTGCTCAAAATACCTTTGTTATAATTGCCCTTGTACCTAAGAACGTTTTGCTTTATTGTAATTATATAATTAGAACTTCAATCTTTTTTGTCTCAAAAGTCAGTCAATCATTGGCACCATTCACTAAGATACAAAGGACCAACCACAGTTTGAATCCTGGACCTAGTGGCTTCAAACTCACCCCAGGCACAAGTGTGTGCATGTCCAAGATCCCAGGAGTAGAACGGGTTCTGGCATGTCCATTACCCACCCCTGGGAGGGGAGTGATTTCTCGCTTTCTGTCTCTCTGTTTCTCTGGAAAAAACATGCCCCTGTAGCCACAAACAACAACACCAACAACAAACTCTCCAAAAAATAAAGGTGCAAAGGACCCTGGATTAATTTATCTCTTTAGCTACTTTTACCACAGTGTAAATAATAGTTTCTAATGAACCAGCTCTCTAAAAGTGAAATGTCTTGAGAAAAAAGAGCAAGGGATGGGACAGCTGTCTTAGTTGGTGTGACAGTCGTGGAAATTGGAGGAGCCCTAAAGGCTGCTGTGAATTGGAGCAGTGGGACTAATCTTTATCACTTCATCAAGCTGGAACGAAGAATAATATGCTATTTGATAGCATTAATAAAGATAGTATACACTTTGAGGTATTTTGAATGCATCTTCTTACTGAAGATAAGAAGGATAGATAACATTCCCAGCAGCCCTGCAATATATGTAATATTTATGCCCCTGGTACAAATGAGAAGATTGAAACTCAGTACATTTGGACAATTAGTGCAATGATCCTCAAGTTTCTCTAAAATCTTCGTAGCCTAACATATTAAACACAAGGGTGTGTTTCTCATTTTATTTCTATCTGAAGTAAGTCAGGAGTCTCTCCTGGTGAGATTTCCTCCAGTTAGAGACTCTGGGATCCAGGCTTCTGTCACAGTGAAGTTCAGCCTTTCAGGGCTCATGTTCAGTCAAGACAGCAGAAACTGAGTTGTCCCTGGCAATTTTAGGGATCGAGTTAGAAAAAGATTAGAAACAATGTCTACTCACTCATGTTCCATGGTCATTTTGACCTAACATAACTGCAAAGGAGGTAGGGAAATGGGATCTCTTTGTGCACCCAAATGCGGCAACAGGATCCATATGGATCTAATCTGTTCTTGCCATTCTTAGGAAGGTTATGGGGTCAGTCTGGCAATTCTGCAGTCAATCCTAATGCAGTATTTATAGGACTAAGCATAGAATGATGTATGAAAGCCTCAAGAAGAAAAAGCAAAGACAAGAAAGGAAAAGAACACACACAAAGCCCAGGCACCCATCTACTAATGGTGAAAAGAACAGTGACGCTGTTCTGGAGATTCTGCAGGTTGTTCCACTTACCATTTCCCAGATTTGTTTTTGTTTTAAACATAGAAGCATCTAAGCATGAGTGAAACCCAGTCAAGTAGCAATAAGCTATATTCTGAGTGATAATCTTGCCAGTAGCAAATAGTTCTTTATCTAGAGAAATAATGTTCTCTCTGTTGCTGTAGATGCCACTTTACCATTTTGTCAATCTTTTGTAAACATAAATTCTGAGTACACTGTGGGAGTGGGAAAGAGGCAGAATTAGAGTTGACAAACTGGCTCCGTGTGTCTCCTACCCTTGAGAGAAAGGAGAGATGTATAGCAATGATCCCACGAGGGAACTAGAGAAAGACAGAATTTCTCTACCTAATGCTCTAGTGTAAGTCAGCCTGAGCCCATGCTTCCCTATTAATTACAGATTTTCTTTGATTCTGAAAATAAAAGGTACCTATTATATATCTGAGGCAAATTCTTACTGACTGTCATTTGTGAGCTGTGAGGAACAGTACTGGGGATGTAGCTTCAAACAGCTAGTGGGGAAACTCCTCCCTCGTCTTGTTCTGAGCCATTGGTGCTAATTTAGCAGTGAGACTGATTTCTGAAACGCTTAAGATGGGAGTCAAGAATAGATAACTACGTGTAGTTACGAAGATGAGAGGAGCCATCTATTTCCTTCATCCCTGAGATTTAATTTAGTTCACCTCACCTCGAATCAAAGGTTGTCAAGGAATAGTTTGTCATTTTGGAAAGAAGACCACATGTTTTGATTGTGGGAAATGAATAACTGTAATGGGGGGAGGCCTGTAGTGGGGATATTAGTACTGTTCCCACACTGTTTCAGATATTTAATTTTAACTGCTTTCTTTATTTTATGATAACACAGGTTCATAATAAATACAAATAAAAATAATACAGTATCCATATTTCTATCAGATATTACCATTCTGTATTTCTGTTATATTATTTTGTTTGCTTCTGTATATCTCTCTTTTTTATACACAGAAATGTATCATATCATTCATACTTTGATTTTTCAAATGTGAATTTAAACCTACCAATTTATTTTGAACATTTTTCTTTGGTTAATCCTCTGTGATCTCCTTAATGACTACATAAAATATCATGAATAATGATGTTGTTATTATTTTCCCGACTGAAATGCTCTTTTCCAAATATTTTGTATATCTATTTTTATAATCTTAGGTAGCAGTTACACATGAGCAGCATGAGCCAGGCCTCCCCCTATATCCCCAGAGAGAAAAGTCATGCCAGGATATGTCTGTCCTGTAGTCGACAATTCCTGATAGAAACTCAGAAATGATTTATTACCTGTTGATGATAATGTGTATAGTATCCTCATCTGGACTGATCTGAAGTGTATTTCATGTTGGGTAAACTCACTTTACAAGCTAAGTGATGTATAGTGATCAAATGTATAAAATAAATTAAAATAAGAAAAAAAAAGAAAAAAAAAAAAGAAAGGGTCTCAGCCACTCACCCCACTCTCCACCTTGGGAAACTCCGCATCATATTCCAATGCCAAAGTCCTGGTTCTGCTCCTTGCCTTAAAGGGGAACTTGCACAGGGCCCTGGCGTGTCCTGAAGATGCCTTTGCTCACTTAGCATAAATTGGTATTATGATTTTGATCCCTCTTAGTGGGCTTTCATGATGTGTTCTGGGAACATGCATGAACAGATGTGTGTAGGTTATGTAAACCCCTGGCTGTCAATCAAAGATATCCCCTTCAGGAAAGGCGAGGAGGACTCAGGAGAGACACCAGGAGAAAACTATCAGGAGCATCTTTAAAGAAACCCATCCAGATAACCCCAATGCTGCTTGGTTAATCTGACTTCAGTCAGACCATTCTGCCTTCTTGAGAGTGTAATTTCCTTGCTTAGCTGAATAAAGTTCCTGTATTGTCACCCGGTAGCAATACTATCCGCATTTAGCAAAGTCAGCATACTGGGTACCTGACTCAAATCTAATGTAGTCATTTGATCATTCTCTATCATATCTCTCTTTGATTTATCTGTGCAGCCCTCCATTGTTTGATAACTTCCTTCTTCTTTCTTCTCTTTTTCCTTCTCTTAATCTTTTCTTCTTTATTTTCTAATTCTACTTTCCCTTAAGCAAATATACATTTTACCTTACCAGAATAGCATACTGTCATTAGCTTTAACATTTATTTGTTACTCTAGTTTTCTGTTTCTTTATTGATTTTGGTCCCTAGAGATTTCCCTCACCTTGTCACATACTGAGTCATATATATTAAAATATATTAGTTCTGTATAGTGAGGATTTCAAGGTATTCCATAGAAATAAGGGTTATTTTGAGGGAGACTGGCTATTTAATCTGCAATCTATTATATCATTATATTATCAGAATTAGAAAATTTCCATTTATTTTCTAAATGCTGTATGTGCCAAGCAAATACCTGTTAAATTCTAAAAGAAAATTCTTACATGTTACTAAATGTTTCAGGTTTTGTTCTATTATAATTTGGAGAGCATTCTTTATAAGGTTCTATTCCTTTTTCTCTCTATTGCCTTTTCTACACATTGTGTTTTAAAGGTTAAATAGAAGTTAAGAAAACACACACACACTATAGAAATTGCTAGTTGGTTGTCTAGAATCTATGGAATGGTATTCTCAATTTCTTTGAGTAAACAAAATTTAATATAGGTAAGATATCAACTTCTTTTCAAAACCTGAATATTAAATGCATCTTTATATCATTACTGAAGAATAACAAGCTTTCAGTTGAGAAAACAGTCATGTAATAAACAGTGAGAAATATATTAAGAAATTTTTATTTAGTGGTGAATCTTTTCATACATATCTGGAAATTTTATCATGGAAAGCAACTTGGCCTCTCTGTGTTGTTGTTCTCTCATTTGAAAGATTATGAAGATATTACCTTATCCATTATTCTCAACAGATAATTATATAATAAAATTAAAATATGATAAAAAAGAAAAGATGATGGTGACGAATAAGATATTTACCAATGCGGTTTACAAATTGAAGTGACTATGTTGTTAGTGATCAAAAGTATTTAAGATATCTGGGTCTTCATGGTGATCTAGCTCTAGTGTCCATTTATCTATTTTATAACTTTTTACAAAGCATTTCTTCTTTATTTAATAATATCTCATTTATATTTTATTGTTGTATATCTTTGTGGACTACCTTATGGATTTTCAATGCATACATGTAGTGTGTTAATAATCAAAATAAGGATTTTACCATATCCATTGTTTTTGACAAAGAAGAGCACATTATGATGTGCACCTTCAATTTTTGCTATACATATTTTTTAAATATAGATTTAGGATTGACTGTGTCCCCTGTTTTTTGCTCTGTTGAGGTATGTCGTCCCACAGCCCACTTGACCTGTCTCCTTGCATTTCTACAGCTGTTAAAGGCTTTTCTACTGAGGCCCTTCCATTCACCTACCCCTGGATACACAGACCAGTGGAACAGAACAGAGAATCCAGGTATAAACTCCAAAATATATTTTACACTTTTATATACCTGAAGTATCATGTGAGTTTTAATATTAGTTATTAGTTTTAGTTTCTACAAAGTTCTACAGATTTCCTCATTTTACACTTTTCTTGATTAAACGATGTATTTGAAAATATTTCTAGAGAAATATTGTTTTTATTAGATCAGGAAAAAAACACCAAAATCTAAGTTTATAAACTGCCAATTTCAAATACATTTTCTAAAAGAGATACTTGTTGAAATGATGTATCTATGTCCCTTCCTTAGTCAAATATACTATTTAAAAAAAATGCTAGAGGACATTTGCACTCTCCAGAGAAAAAGAGAGAGAGAGAGAGAGGGAGAGAGAGAGAGAGAGCATTCCTCATGGGGTTTGGTCACACTGTAGTCCTTTCTCCATTGTTCCTTTTGGAATTTTAAGCAGGAACACAAACTTCTTGGTCCAGGACTTGAACCACACAGTGAGCCATGTAGGATCCAATCATCTTAACTGTCATGCCACCAGCTGGCCCCAGTATGCTGTTTTCAATATGACCAACTAATATAATGATACAATGTGAAGAAAATCAGCAAAAGAACTCTTTATCTAAAATTCAGGAGTTCATAATTTTTATACATATACTGTGGGGACACGCTTAAGAGAGAATCTGAGGTGTGGGGACATGCTCTGAGCAAACACCACATGCTCTTTTGGGGTTTGGCAGAGCCTTGTAACTTGTCTTTCCCTGACCTTGGCTACAGACAGAGCAAGGGTGGAAATTGCTAGGGGCATTCCAACAGACACATCTGATGGACTTCAAGAAACATCTTGGCCCCAATTGGTAAAATCCAATCCCTGCTCTGCATCTGAAAGGTTCTTTAGCCTACTCTGGGTGTGGTGGTGTGAGAAGATCTTTAGCTCCTTCCCCACACCTTACAGCTAGTTCTTTGCATTAGGAAGGAAGATGGAGATGTTCTCTTGATGGGATTACCAAGGGATACACCTGGCCTGGTGTGACTAAGCCCTCATAGATTTGTTAACTGCTTCTTATTATCTGTAACCTGGCAACCAATGTATGAAGTGTCCTAAAACATACATATGTAATGTCTCCTTGTTCTATAAATAAAGACGTCCAGTTCATCTGGGCAGCACAAGTTGCTTGGGTTACCTAGACTCAGGCTGCCTGTGTCCATTTCTACTCTATCCCTTTGCCTCATTCTTCCCAATTCCCAGGTCCTGGTAAGATGGAGGGCTTTCTCTTTCTCGTCCTCTTTCTCTTCCTCACCAGCAGCCCCCTGATCATGATTCAGCCAGACCCAAGCCCTGGGGCGGACGCCGACACATATACATAGTTTAAAAGAAACATATTTTGGCTGCCTTTAAATGTAAATAAAGTCTGGAAGCTTTGGCTAACTAGATGCTGCCTAAGCAGAAAGTTAATATTGCTATTTTGCTATTTTAAAATGTTTTACTGATTTGAGTATGATAAAAACACATTGAATACCCACTATCCATTATTCAGCAAGACGCTCTTGCTTTGCCACCATAAAAATTAGGAGGACAGCATCAGCCTCCCCAAACCATATTCTCCATCAGTTCACTCAGAAGGCATGATAAGAAAGCATGTCATCAAAACAAATCAATACATGAGGAAACTTCAGAAAGTTCTTGGGAAATAGAGTTAAAGTAGGAATTTATGTTGGTGCAAACAGATTTTTAAAGTGTTTTTATTTTTATTTATGAAAGAAAGCATGTACACACACACTAGACATACAAAGAGAGAGAGAGAAACATCTGGTAGGGTCTCATCACACCAAGACTTACTTTTCCATGGCCTTCCAACTCATCAAGATATTGGGCACCTGGGCATAGGCCTGGTGGGTTTTCAGGCCTATCTAAGGATCTGAGCCTGTGGTCAGACATGTGGTTTCCAGAATTACATTTCAGTTTGGTACTAACTGCACCACCAAGCTGGGGCAGTTGAAATAATATTTTTATTATTATTTTAATTTATTTTATGCATTCAATCATTGTACATCACTACAGTTCATAAAATACATTTACCAAACATGAATACGCTTCACATCAGTTCAGTTGAAGATGTCATACACATTATTATCAACAGACAATCCTTCCTTTCTGTGTCCTTAAACATCTTCCTCTCAATTTTTCTCCTTGATTCCTTTCCTCTCACTCTCCCCCATTTCCCGCCCTCTTGTCACACTGTCTCTAGTATCTGTAGCCATTTTTCATGCTTCTAAATCCTCTAATTTTCCAGCTTCTGCTACAGAGTGCGAATAGTCAGTATATGTTAAGTGGAGATATAAAATGTCTATCTTTCATAGCCTGGCTTGCTTCACTCAGCAGTAAATCTCCCATATTCATCCACTTTCTATCAAGTGCCAGAGTTTTGGTTTAATTTTTTTCCTTTTTGTTTGTTTGTTTTTTGGCTGAGTAGTATTTCATAGTGCATTTGTGCCACACTTTTCAATCCACTCATCTGTTTGTGAACATTTGTCTTAGCAATTGTGAATAATGCCACAATAAACATAGATGTGCAAGCACTTTTTTGACAACATTTTCCTATCCTTTGGGTAGATACCCAGGATTGGAACTGCTGGATCATGTGGTAGTTCTATTTGTATGTTCTTTGAAGAACTTCTATATTGTCCTCCACAGTGACAGTACTAATTTACACTCCCTCCGACAGTGTAGGAGCACTCCCTTTACACCACTTAATTTTTTGATTTTTTAATCTTAGTTATTCTGACCGGGTTTAGGTGGTATCTCATTGTGATTTGGATGCATCTATCTTTTTTTTTTTTTTGGAGAGGTTTTTGCTATAGGCACATGCGCTCGCCAGACAGAGAGAGACAGAGAGACAGAAAGCGAGAAATCACTCCACGGAGGGATGGCCACATCACAGTCCCTTCTCCTCCGTTCTCCCCTCGGGATCTTGGGCATGCACGCATACGCGCCCGGCGTGAGTTTTAAGCCATCGGGTCCGGGACACGAACTGCAGTCGACTACGTGGGAGTCCAGCAACATAGCCATTACGCTAACTGCTGGTCCCAGGATACATCTCTCTTATAATGAGGGATGTTGAGCATTTTTCATATGTTTTTGACTGTTTATATGTCTTCCTTAGAGAGTTGTTTGTTCAGCTCATTTTCCCATCTTTTAATTGAGTTGACCATTTTTTTCAGGAGGCGAGGGTTAAGCTGCTTGAGTTCCTTCCCTGTGTATTCGGGTTATCAGTTCCTTACCAGGTTTAGATCTTTTGTCCACTTTGAGTTGATTTTTGTTAATGATGAGAGACAGGGGTCCAGATTCAACTTTCTGCAGGTGAATACCCAGTTTTTCCAGCACCATTTGGTAAAGAAATTTTCTTTTTCTTACTGAATTGACTGGTGCCCTTTGTGAAAAATCAATTGGTTGTATGTTTTGGGGTTTATTTCTGGAGTCTTTATCCCATTTTATTGGTCCAAATGTATGGTTTTTTTTTTTTTTTGTGCCAATACCATGCTGCTTTGATTATCACCGCTTTGTAATGTATTTTGGTATCAGAGTGTGAGATGCCTCTTACTCTACTCTTTTAGTGTAGGATTTCTTTGAATGATTCCAAACAAATTCCATGATTGTCTTTCCTTGATCTGTGAAGAATGTCTCTGGTAATTTGATTGGGATTGTGTTAAACATGTAGACTAATATGGATAAAATTTTCAGTTTGATTGTATTCTTCTAATCCAGGAACATGGGATGTCCTTCCACTTTTCCAGGTTGTTTTCAATTTTATATTTTCATAGTTTTTCTTGTAGAGGTCTTTAACCATTTTCACCACTCCTTTTCAGTATAGTGCTGAAAGTCCTAGCCAGTGCAATCAGAAAATAGAATATAATAAAAAACATTCAAATAGGAAAAGAAGAGGTGAAATTATTTCTATTTTCAGATTACATGACTGTATATATAGAAGACCCATAGGTATCCATGAAAAAACTCCTGGAAGTGATAATGAATACAGTAAAGTGGTAGGATACAAAATCGACATACGAAAATTTAGAGTCTGAGGAAGGATATTAAGGAGAAAAATAGAGAGGCAAAGCACTTATGGCAGAAAGAAATGGGTTATTATCTGTTGAAGATAACTTTATATTATTGTCAACTGGACTGGTGAGAAATGTACACGTGTTGAAATATTCACTTTACAAGCTAAATAATGTGACTGAATGTATAAAAGAAATTGAAATAAAAAACTATAGCATTTCTGTATATGATCAACAAGCAGACTGAGATCAAACTAAAAAAAAGTAATCCCATTTACCGTAACTACAAAACATAAAATACACCTAGGAATAAATCTTAACAAAGGTGCAATTTTTTTAAAAAAACTCATGCATAGTTTTTTCTAAAAAATATATCCATTGAACTTTTTGAAGCCTCCCATTACTTGCCATTTAAGTGCTAAGCTCCAATCCTTTCCAAGTTCTCTTTTTCCTTTTCCAACCAATTTCTACCCCCTAAACCTTCATCATTAGAAAAACTAGGACCTGGTTTTCATTCTAAGATTTTAAGTCAATGTCAAAATTACGCAAATAACTTTAGTTTACAGAATGTATATACATATGAACTTGATAGCATTCACTGTTAAAACATCCATTTTTTTTTCAAAGTGGAAAGAGCCAATGGAAATAAATACAGA
Source organism: Tupaia tana (assembly GCA_026018925.1). Classification (NCBI taxonomy): domain Eukaryota; kingdom Metazoa; phylum Chordata; class Mammalia; order Scandentia; family Tupaiidae; genus Tupaia; species Tupaia tana. The sequence continues at coordinate 177,405,734 of JAKSZU010000006.1, forward strand.
ATGAAAAAAAGTTAAATATGCATAGGTCAAAATATATAACCCATGAACTTATTGACATACTTATGTTTGTAGGTGTGTTTACTTAATAATAATAATTAGAAAAACCTAGTGCTAATCTATTAATATGGCAAACATTTATGAGTGTCTCTTTAATATATAATACATGATATTTTGATATTTTTATTTTCTTAGCTTACCATGTTACACTCACCTTTTTGTTTATATTAGGCTACAGATACAGTTACAATTGCAACAGATATAAATAATGTCAATAGCCCTTGGAAAATCAGTCATTTAAATTTCTATCAAGAACCATGCTTTCAAAATTTTATAGATTTAAAAATACAGAACTGTCCCTCTAAGCTATGATACTGTCTCCGTGGAGATCAGTACACTCAGTAGAAATTAACCTAACTTGTGAGAAGCCTTTGAAGAAACTATTGCTCTGAGTAAACATTTTCTGAAATTAAAATATTCCTCTCATGATCTGCTCACATCGGAACATTAACATCATTAACATTTTTTTTTTTTTTGGAGAAGTTTTTACTATAGGGTGTATGCAGTCACCAGAAAGACAGAGATAGAGAGACAGAAAGCGAGAAATCACCCCACAGAGACTAGAACAGAGAGAAGTTGTTCATGGTGATTACAACCAGGAACTAGGCCTTACAACTAGTCTCTTTTATTTCTGTCTAGCAATATATTAATGAATTAAAATAATATCCAAGTAAAGATGTTGAGTAGGCATGTAGACATAAGGCCCAGAGAGGTCCAGCTGAAACTACAAAGGTAGACATCTGCACATAGATATGTTTTAATGATACAGGTCTGATTGTTTAGGGAGAGAATCAGAGAGAAGAGAAAACATCAGGCATGAGAAGTTGCAACATTAAATAATCAGACCAGAAAGGATGGATATAAAAGGAGATTAAAAACAGAACTGAGGAGCTAGCAGGTGGCGATCCCTTCTCCTCCGTTCTCCTCTTGGGCTCTTGGGCACGCACACACAAGTGCCTGAAGTGAATTTAAGTCACCAGGTCCGGGACTCGACTGTGGTTGACTACATGAGAGTTCAGCGACCTAGCCATTATGCCAACTGCTGGTCCCTTGAACATTAGCATTTTGATCTATGAGAGGGTATGAAGAATTTATTATTATTTTTTGTTTCTTTTTTAATCTATCAGTTAACAAATATTTATTTCTCCACTAATGGCTAGCAAAGCATTTGATTAGGGGCTGAGAGAATACAAAGTAATAAAGGGATGAAGTTTAGCAAAATTTTAATGTAATTGGAAGGCCGAAGTACCTCTAACCTTAAAAAATAGTGATATAAAGAAGTGGTGCTATATGGTCTGTGACTACTCTATAGTTAGTGTAAGCTCAAATTGCACTGAGATAAGACCAGGATGACTTTCTCTTGTTGGGCAGAACATTTGGACTTGACAGAATTTAGAGGGACGTTGAAGACTGGGAAGAAATATTCATCATCCTTGATGTAAACCACCAGCTCTTTGCAGATGCAGCTGACAGGAGACTTATTGAGTGTGCAAACCTTTCCACTCAGGAAATGGAAATCTAGCATTTTTGTTTCCAGGTCTTATCTGTGCTACCATTTATGTAGTATATTAATAATATATAAGTATTATATTAGTGTATAAATACTAATATGAAAAAATGAGAAAAACAATAAGCACTATTGTTGGAGGATTTATTACTGCAGTAAGCAGCTTGTATGTGATCTTAACTGACTCACCTATTAGAACAGTATAAGGGAAAAGATGCCTGAAACAATAAAGATTAAAATATGGATTTTAAAGTCAAACAGAGCTAAGTTTACTCATAGCTCTTCCAATTACTGTCTGTGTGATGTTGGCAAAGTGACTCTCAATTTTTTTTTGTCTCAACCCTAAAATAAGAATTATATTTAACACTTATTGCATGGTATTAATTTTGAGTGAGATAATGCATATAAAAACAATTAGATGAGTGCCTAACACTTAATATTAGCCACTGATATTTAAACTAACCATCAGAGGTAAGGATTATTATCTCCTTGGAAGAAATGAAGAGACTAGAACAGAGAGAAGTTGTTCATGGTGATTACAACCAGGAACTAGGCCTTACAACTAGTAAGAATAGAAGTGGGATTTGAATTTCAGTTGTCTTTCACCCACTACACTACATTTTTTTCTTCATTCATTTAATAAACAATTTTTGTAGTAATTATGTACTATCTCCAGAGCTCTGATCTAGAAGGGAATGATGGAAAAATAAAAATTCTCACTGTTGCAATGGAGGCTACAACTGAAAGATATAGTCATTAGTAGATATTTAATTCAAGTCTTGGACAGGTACTCAGAAAGAATGAAATATATTCCATAGGAAGGTACAACAAACAAAGTTCTCTGGGACTGTGAGATTAAAAAACATTTCCTTAAGAGTGGAGGATATAAAGGGTAAGACTAAAGAAGATGGCATGAGCCAGACCATATAGGGCCTTGCAGGCAAAAATAATGATCTTGATATTGTTATTGGATTAAGGACAATCCAAGTCATTGAAGAATTTTAAGCAGAACGTGACCTGATCAGGCTTATTATCAGAGAAATCATGACTAGTTTGAAGACTGATGGGAAAAGACCAAATATAGATAAAGGAAATGCAATTAGTAAGCTAATAATCATAATGGCATATTATAATTAATTATTATTATTATTATTAATTTATTTTAAATACTGAACATGACAGTGTTGAGAGTAACTTCTATAAGGCTGATCACAATGGAGACGATAATAAGAGATTTGAAGTGTATCTGGGTAAGCAATTTAAAATATTTGATTATCAATGAAATTTGAAAGGCCAAGACAAGAGAGGTAGTAAGAATTACCCCTAGATTTCTGGTTTATGCATTGAGAGAATGATGTTGCTATATCTTAACCATGGGAGAGTGCCAAGGATTGGAAGGAGGATAATGCGCCAAATCTTGGATATGAGAAGTTTGAAATGCTTCGATATATATGTTATAGTTTAAATGATATATCCAGAGACCAGTAGATGGCATAATGATTACATCGCCTGGACTCTCACATAGTCAACCACAGTTCGAGTACCAAACCTGAAGGCTTAAACTTATGCTGGGCACATGTTTCTTTGTGCTCAAAATACCAAGAGGAGGAAGGAGGAGAAGGGATTGCGGCATGGCCTTCTCCACTGGGGAGGAGGGTGATTACTTGTGTTCTGTCTCTCTGTCTCTGTCACTTTGGTGACCATATATGCCAAAAAAAAAAAAAAAAAAAAAAAAAAAAGCTCCCTTAAAAATAAATAAATGGTTTATCCATTAAACCTCAAGAACCTCATGCTATAATTTGATAAATGAATAAATAAATAAATGGTTTAGCCATTAAACCTCAAGAACCTCATGCTATAATTTGATACCCTGTGAGGCAATGTTGAAGGTGGGACCTAGTAGAAGATCCTTGGGACATGGGACACTTGCCTCACAAACAGATAAATGGCTTTTTGAGGGAGATAGTGAGCTCTTACTCATCTTACTCATGAAAGAGATAAAGGATTAGTTCATAAGAAAGCAGGTTGTTATAAAAGTAAAACCTGCTGACAGGTTTCTCTTTCTCTCTCTCTCTCTCTCTCTCTCTCTCTCTCTCTCTCTCTCTTTGCATGGGTTTTCTGAACTTTCTGCTTTTCTCTTCATGTTGTGACATAGCTCCAGATGCTGACCTCATGTTTTTAGATTTTTTTTAGCCACTAGAATCATGAAAAATAAATCTCTAGTCTTTATAAATCATCCAGTCTCTTTTATTTCTGTCTAGCAATATATTAATGAATTAAAATAATATCCAAGTAAAGATGTTGAGTAGGCATGTAGACATAAGGCCCAGAGAGGTCCAGCTGAAACTACAAAGGTAGACATCTGCACATAGATATGTTTTAATGATACAGGTCTGATTGTTTAGGGAGAGAATCAGAGAGAAGAGAAAACATCAGGCATGAGAAGTTGCAACATTAAATAATCAGACCAGAAAGGATGGATATAAAAGGAGATTAAAAACAGAACTGAGGAGCTAGCAGGTGGCGTGGTGGTTAAGGCTCTGTACTCTGTACTCCCACATAGTTGATCGCAGTTTGATTTCTGGACCCGTTAGCTTGAAAATCACTCTGGGCTCATGTGCGTTGCATGCCCAAAACCCCTAAAGGAGAATGGAAGAGAACAGACTGTGGCATGGCCATTTCCTTCTGGAAGGTGATTTCTCACTTTTCCTCTCACTGTTTCTCTCCAGTGAGCATGTGTACCCTATGGCAAAAACCTTAAAAAAAAAAAAAAAAAAAGAAAAGAAAAGAAAGAAAACAGAAATGTAGTGTAGTTAGGAAACCAAGACAAATGATGGAGTGGTCAACATTGTCAAATATTGTGGAAATGTCAAAGAAGATGATAACAGAAAAAGGAGGAAGTCAACCTTAGGGTAAAGGTTGTATGCTAAAATCAATAACAAAGGCTGGCTCTAAGTCTGGTTTAATGGGAAGGATCAATATGTCATAAAAAGTAATCTTTTTCAAAATTTGACAGAGGGTGCATGTGCTTAGGGAAAGAGACACCGTTTGGGGGAGAGTGAGAAAGCACTCCACCGTGGGGAATGGTCATGCCACACTCCCTTCTACATTTCTCCCTCTTTTCAGGATTTTGGATATGCACATGTTAATTATTAAGCCACCGGGCCTGGAATTCAAACTTCACAGTTGGCCATGTGGGATCCAGCTGCGCTAACCACCACTCCACAGGCTGGCTCAGTCCATTAAATTTTGTGGCATGATGGTCCATGGTGATGTCAGTGGCAGCGTTCACCACAGGAAAGGAGGAAGTCAATCTGAAGTTGAGGACTGACTAGCGCTGAAGAAATGGAGACAATAGCTGTAAACCATTCTTTTGAAAAGTTAGATTTGAGGTCAAGATAGAGTATAAGGATAAGCTGGAGAGAAATACAGCGTTGAAAGATGACTTTGTGTTCTTTCATGCTGGAGAGAGGGATCGAGCTGAGAGGTTCATAAATAGTGTGAGCATACTCAGAATGCAAAAGTAAATAAATGACAAAGCCCAGATTAAAGGATTGTATTAGAAAAGAGGTGTCATATCTTCTAAGTAACAGGAGGGAAAAAAGATGTTATGTGCTGGCATGAATAGGTTTGTAAGTTTCATGTTTTGTAGGAGCAATTTGAGAGAGTTCCTGCTGGATGATTTCAATTAATCTGTTCACTGTTATTTCCCTGAAAATCAAGTTGTCTGTTGGTCTATTAGGATTCAGAATAAAGATTTTTTTGTTGTTGTTGCTATATGTGTCTATAAACAACTATAGCTACTGTTTGTGGTATTTAAGCTATTTTAATGATTGAACAATTTACTTATACAAAGTTAGCCTAAAACCTTAGGGTAAAGGTTGTATGCTAAAATCAATAATAAAGGCTGGCTCTAAGTCTGGTTTAATGGAAAGGATCAATATGTCATAAAAAGAGCTTTTGAAAGTGAAATTTTTAACCTGGACTAGAGATGTATATTTTTAGCAAAAAATCACGATGTATACATTATTTTAACTTCTTAAACAGTGTATTTTGAATATATTTTCTTTTTAACATTCACATTTCCATATAAATGCTTACGTACGTAAATATTTCCATATCATTTATACTTTTTATAATCTTTTTTACCTATTTTCTGTATTTATTTTTGAGAGATTTTTGCAGTAGGGCCTTGCCAAATAGACAGAGACGGAGAGATAGAAAGCAAGAAACTACCCTTCAGGGGGGATGGCCACGACATAATCCCTTCTCCTCTTGGGCACACACACACAGGTGCTTGCGTGAGTTTAAAGCTTCTTGGTCTGGGGCTTGAACCACTGTTGGCCATGTGGGAGTCCAACGATGTAGCCATTATGCTATCTGCTGGTCCCAGTTCTACCTATTTTTTAAAGTATGCCATACTACTTGATTCTCCCACCCACATGTATTTATTTCTGATGACTTGTGTCAGAAACACAATTGTATGTATCTTTCATATTTTCCTAGTATAAAAACTATATGTAAATATATCTATATATTTTTTTTGTAGTTCATTGACTTTCAGAAATGAATCAAAATATTTACTTTTTTTGTGACTTTGAGCTCCCCCCAACTCAACTATACCTAATGGAAATATCTCCAAAAGAACTGGTAAGATTTAATTTATTATTTTAATACTTCAGATTCTGGTTTGAAACATAAATTATTCATTCATTCCTATATTGTTGGTGATTTATATTTCTAGTATTGTTTTTACTTCTATGAACCAATATTGCTACAGTATCCTTGTTATAAAATCTTTTATACTAGTGTAGTGCATATATATATACATATATATATATATATATAGCTTTACGGGAAAGAGATTTCCAATATAGGTATATAATTTTTATTTTAATAGATTTAGTCTGGTTGTGTACAAAGACATTTGTAATATTTGATATTTTTACCAGCAATGTAAATGTATGAGTGTTTTATTCAAAAATGGAAAAATTTTAAAATATATTTAGAAACTTGTTGCATTAAGTTGGTCATTTAAAATATTTCAAGGAGTAAATATTGGTAGAAGATTTATAAATAAACTGTATTTTTTTTTTCTTCTTATAAGGTTGATCTGAGAGATCTATGAGACCTGTTTCCAAGGTAGAGGTCTGGGGTGGAAGAGAGTCTTCTCTAACTCCAGTCAGGAGAGAGACATCAACAGAAATTCTAGGAGTAAAATTTTCAGATAAACTATGAAATACTCAAGCTAAATTTGAATTACAGATTAACGATGACTAATCTTCTAGTAAAAGCGTGTTCAAAAGTGGCCTAGTAGGGAACCAGCAGTTAGCTTAACGGCTGTGTCGCTAGACTCCCACGTAGTCGACTGCGGTTCGCGTCCTGGACCTGGTGGCTTAGAACTCACATTGGATGCGTGTGCGTGCGTGCCCAAGATCCCAAGAGGAGAATGGAGGAGAAGGGATCGCGGCGTGACCACCCCTCCGGGGGGGTGATTTCTTGCTTTATGTCTCTATGTCTCTCTCTGTCTGTCTGGCGAGTGCACACTCCCTATAGCGAAAACCTCTCCAAAAAAAAAAAAAAAAAAAGTGGTCTACTTATATTAAAATTATCTATTATGAATATGAAATTCAAATATTCCTGTAAGTTAATTTGTGAAGTCTGGCAACTCTGACTAGTAAAATTTGATATGTATGGCAGAGGGATTTAAAAATTCAAGGAAAAATGTGTATTATGAAAAACTTCTATACCATCTGTTAGTTCCACTTCCGGTATGTACCCAAAAAAACAAGAGAACAATAAGTCATAAAAGTTCTTGCACATCTATGTTTATTATAGCATTATTCATGATTGCTAAGACATAGAACCAACCCAAATGTCCACAAATAGATGAATGGTTTGAAAAGTGTGGCACATATATTCTACGGAATACTACTTAGCCTTAAAAAACACCAAGAACCTGGCTTTTGATAGAAAGTGAGCGAATATGGAAGATTTACTGCTGAGTGAAGCAAGCCAGGTTATGAAAGAGAGACATTGTATATCTCCATTAGTATATAGCTAGTATCTGCACTCCATTACAGAAACAGAAAGATCAAAAGATATAGAAGCACAGAAAATGGTTATGGATACTAGGTTCAGTGTGGGAAGAGGATGGGAGAAATGGGAGAATGTGAGGAAAGACATTAAGGAGAAAAATAGAGAGCCAAGACATTTATGGAACATAGAAATGGATTATTAACTGTTGATAACATATCCTCAACTGGATGGTGTGAAGTGTATTCATGTTGGGAAAATTCACTTTTTCCAACTTGACCCTCACAAATGCACTCTAATTTGATATTTGCTTAGTGTTCTGTCAGCTTGTTCTAGAGCAGATGTTCTTGTTCTTCCTCTCACTTCTCTTCTGCTAAGTTCAGAGGCAGTCCTGTAGAGTTAAACCAGACTCAGTAGAGGGGCTAAGTGATGTATAGTGATTGAATATATAAAAGAAATAAAAATGAAAGAAAATCTTTAAAAAGGAAAACTATTCATCAATTTCAACAATATTTTGAAGCAAAATAAACTCATGCTTTAATTTTATTTTTCCACAAACTTTATAAAATCTTCTTGTATAGCTTGAGTTATGGCAACACAATTGACCAGTGTCTCACACATGCTTGCAAAAATTTAGCTTGAGAGATGGGCCAATGACTGCTTAAGATGAGATTAGTCTACTTTCATCATTTGTCTGAGCAAAGAATGTGTTTTACTCCATTGACTTTATACAAGACATTAGCAAGAGAAACTATGATGTAACGTATGTACTGTTAAGTGTTTCTAGAGAGGTACCCTCTATGGTTTATCTCTGCAGGAATGCCTTTGAACTTAGCAGAAGAGAAGTGAGAGGAAGAATAAGAACATCTGCTCTAGAACAAGCTGACAGAGCACTTAGCAAATATCAAATTAGAGTGCATTTGTGAGGGTCAAGGAAACTTCAGGCAAGACAAAGTAATAAATCAGATTCCTAAAGAAGAATGAGAGTCAGCATTAAACCTAGCAGACCAAAAAGGTGTGACTTTTCTGTGAGAGTAAGACATTTCTGGTCCTCCATATCTCTGCTTTGCTTCAACTTGAAGACGGTTCAAAATATCATCTTTTCTACTTCATTAATTTAAGATCTTTCAATACACATTTTTCGGATAGTGGTAGCAAATTAATTTTAAGGAGAAGAAAAAATAGATGATAAAATGCTCAGGGATTGGAGTGAGAGACTTCATCTCAGATGTGTCCTATGTGTAAATCCTAAGTGTTCCGTGAAGCTGGTATTGTGATTTGTCTTTTTAAATTCTCATGATAGGTCTTTTAAAATGGTCTTTGAGCCTTTCAAATTACTGTATATTTTTTTCATAAAATTCCCCTCATCAGGCAGTGTTTCTTTACTTTAGATATATATTACAATTAATTGGCATCTGCTAGTGGCTCTTGAAAGATGAAAAAGATTAGAAGGTCCAAATAAATGGAAAATATAAGAACCCTTAAAATTCAGAAGGAGAGAGGGTGGCCCTAGGATAGCTGAAGAAAATTTTATAGAAAGAGTGGGGCCATGTGAATTTGGGAGGAAGAATAGGTATTAAGGTAAATAGTATATCCAGAGTGCTTTTTAGGCAATGTAGAATAGGCAAATTGAGGAGTTACATCCAGAATGTTTTTTTAGGCAGTATAAAATAAGCAAAGGTGACTACATGTGTTGTATAAGGCATTATAAAAAGCTTGTGAAAAAAAATTCAAGTACAAGTTTATTTTAGTACAATTTTTTTAAATTTGTGCATTTTTTTCATAATATACATTGTCCATGAACAGGTTGAAGGCATTATCAGTAATAAAGAGTAGCTGTCCTTGAATAGAGGACTTTGTGGAGGACCACTGAGTTAGAAATAACACATGAGAGTAGATTTTAGTAACAGAATGTTAAGTTTTAAATACATACTGTAACTTTTGAAATTAATGGGTTGTCAGAAAAGTCATGATGATTTTTGGATAGAAAAACATAGAAAACAGTATGTCATGGCTTTTCAGGCAACCCAATATTTGGGAAATGGATAGAATGGCACGGAAAGAATAAAGAAGAAAGTTCTGAACTGGAAGTTGAGAAAGGACAAAGGACTAGAGAAAGCTGGAAGCTGGTGTAGTGGCCACACCAGGGTTCCCTTTTCAACAGCCCTGAAAGATCTGGGAAAGGGTTTCAATAAAGCAGTGAAGTGAAAGAACAGCAATGTAGACGGTAAGCTCTACAAATGAAGAATACAGAGGCTAATAAAGTGGCAAAAGGCAGGAATGAAATCTGGCATGATGGTTTGGAGTTGAGAAAAATGTTAATTTCATTCAAAGAAAGGAAAATTCAGGAGAGATTTAAAGGTCTATGTGGTACACTTAGTTAATAAAACAAATGAATAGAATAAGCTTAATCCTCACTATGTATAAAAATTTTGACAAATAGATTTGACTTTGTATCTGTGAACATTTTAAACTCTTAGAAATTCATTTAAAAAATAATAAAACTTTTCTTTCTTTCTGTTTTTTGGAGAGGTTTTTGCTATAAGGAACGTGTGCTCGCCAGACAGATAGAGAGAGACAGAGAGACATAAAGCGAGAAATCACCCCCCCCCCCCCCAGGGGGAATGGCCACGCCGCGATCCCTTCTCCTCCATTCTCCTCTCGGGATCCTGGGCCTGCACACAAACGCGCCCGGTGTGTGTTTTAAGGCACCGGGTCCGCGACGCGAACCGCAGTCGACTACGTGGGAGTCCAACGACATAGCCATTATGCTAACTGCTGGTCCCTAAAAAAGTAATAAAACTTTTCTTAAGTTAAAAACAGCTGTCTTTTTCTTTCTTCTTTTTTTTTGTAACAATCGTTTTTTAAAAAATCATTCTTGATCAGCAAGCAAAGCAAGATAATCAGTTTTATCATGATCTTTTATGAAGTTGAATTTTATTGAATATACATATTATTATATTATATATATAATATATATACATAATATTATATATACATATATACACACAAATATATATATATATATATATATATATATATAGACATATATATATATATATATATATACACACACACTGATGGGTGTATGTACTCCCCAGAGAGAGAAACACACACACACACACATACACACACACACACAGAAGGAGTGAGAGAGGAAAAGTGATAAAGCATCCCCCATGGAGGTCACACTGCAATCTCTTCTCCTTCATTTCTCCCTCTTTTCTGGATTTTGGGCATGCACACAAATACAAATGTTCCCAGTACGTTTTTTAAGCTACTGGGTTTGAGACTGTAATGCCCAGTGGGCCATAGGGGATCCAGCTGCCTTAATCACCATGCCATTGGCTGACCCAAAATATTTGTTTATTCAGTCTTCTATTAGTTAGAATATGAATCTAAATGCTTTGAGAGATAATTAACAATAGCTAAAACATGAAAGAAGATTTATTTTCCCTTAACATAGAAGCCTACACTGGTATATATCAAAATATGTTTCATGCCTGGATCCAAAGTAATTGCTCCATTTGTTGCTATTTTCAGTGCTTGGAAAAAGGGATAAAGAATAAGTAGAAGGCAAGAAACTTCCTTTTAAGAATATGATCTGAGAGTTGATTACATCCCACTGGCTAAGTCATGATTCTATGGTGTAGGAAATATTATATCTATCTCGGTGGATTTACCAATCTGAATTTTGAGCAACAGGGGTTTACTTCTGAAATAAAGGATAGGCTACTATGGCAAGACCCAAGTCTGCTTATACTTTTTGTACTGCACTCTGTCCTATTGCGTTTTCAAGATCTGGGCTCTTCCTTTGCATCCTTCATTATTTTAAGTTATAGATTTTTACTATAATATTTTATTATTTTATATAGAAGAAAGAGGTCAAGACACTGAAAGAAAATATCCTCTTTGATAACCCTTTGGATTAAACGTAGTATAAAGCCATGACATCGTTCTAATAATAGAATTTAAAAATTTATTCCAAATGAGAGACCAGCACTTGGTGTAATGACTATGTCAGTGGACTCCCATGTAGTTGACTGCAGTTCAAGTCCTGGACCCGGTGGCTTAAACACATGCTGAGCGCATGTGTGTGTGTGTGTGCCTAAGATCCCGAGATGAGAATGAGGAGAAGGTACTACTGCATGGCCATCCCACCTCGGGATTTCTCGCTTTCTGTCTCTCTATGTCTGTCTGTCTTTCTGGTGAGCGCACGTGCCCTATAGCAAAAATCTCTCAAAAAGAAAAAAGATTATTCCAAATGATCATTTTCAATTGTATAGCCTAGATATGATGCATTAATTTTAAGAGATAGTTTCTGTTGGTTGGAAGAACCCTTTCTCCCAAATGTTACTTAAGTGATTTAATATGTATGCAAAGATGTTATTTGTATGAAGTGGGTGTATGGTGCACAGTTCTCCTGGGGCTGATGTTCTTGGGAAGAGAAAAGAGAGTGATGTGGACAACTGAGATTAAAGGAAGCAGTCATCAGTGGCTACAGTTGGTTGATATACTGATCTTGAGGCACTTGAAGAGTGTGGCCCAGAAGAAAAGATGACTGAGCTGTGTGCACGTGAACAAACGGGTGTGGTCCTGAGCAGAAGTAGTATTGCTCAGAGATCTAGGTGGTTAATTGAAACATGATTTCTAGAGATGCCATTCTTAGTCCATTTCCTTAACCCTGGTACAAATAATAGGATATACTTGTTGTCCTGAGGACTGACAGAGGCAAGGAGAGGTCACTGTACTTGGGGGTCATGGATTTCAAGAGAAGTAAGAGAGGTGTGTTAAAATTGAGGAGAGATAAGTGTATTTATTCCTCCACAGGACTCCCAGAAATGACTGAGCGTTGCTGGTAGTGGAAAGTCTAGGGAGAGATTTTAGACATCTTAAGTGGATAGATGTAGACTTGGAGCTGGGACCTATCTTGGATTATTTCCAATTTGACCTAATGTGGGCTCAGGCATGAAGTTTAGAACCATGCCTCTCAAACGTTCATGTACACATGCATCACCAAGAGACCTTGTTAAAAGGCAGATTCTGATTTAGTATCTGGAGTGGGACTGAATGTGTATTTCTAATAAACTCCCTGGTGATATGGATGCTGCTCCACAGACAACCCTTCTAGTAGACAAGGATTAGTAACATTGAATTAATCAAGGTCTCATCCTCACCATCTGTCAATTCTTCTTTCCTTCCTAGAGCCAGAAATGCCTGGATTTAAAAAACTGGCTATGCCACTAACAAGTGTCATTGAGTAAGTTATTTAACTTCCCTGAGGCTTAGTTTCATTACTGGAATAGGGGTTTTTTTTAGCATTGTGTTTGCTATTTCTGTCTAGCAAATAGTTCTGATTTTCTTCCTGTGCACCTGGTTGAACTGCATGCCTATGCCCCTCTTGAATTAAGTGTGGTCACATATCTGCTTTCATCAATACAATACAGGCAAAAATGTTACATGTCACCTTGTGTGATTTGCTACTTTTGTCTTTTTTATCTGCCATCATTACTAGCAATGTTCTGGTAGATGTTTCATCATGAGGACTACTAGAGCAAGACCTCAGCAAACCCATGGTACACGTGAAACATAAATTTTTATTGTTTTAAGCCATTGTAACTGTGGGGAGTGGTTATTACACTACCACAACCTGGTTTACCCTTACCGATACAAGTATGAAAAGAAAAAAGAATCATGTGTAGTGGTGACACAGATATTCTTTTCCTTTGTTTTGTTTTGAACCCTACACAACCTAGCTTTTTGTCAGTTCACTGTATCTTTGTATTAATGCAATGAAATAACTCAAGAAATAGTGAAACTATACTTATCCTTTTCGTTTTTGTCAACATTTTGTCCATTTTAGCCTTTATAAAGGTATGTTGATTCAAAAACGTATAGAATTTGCAGATAAATGAAGCGTGGGATCTTTTCAGAGCTTCTTTGTCTCCACTATCATGACTAATTTCAAGTCAGCTACAACCATTCCAGTGAATTCTAATCTATGGGGTGATATTTTGCATTATAAATGATTGGGAAACACAACAACCGGTGAAGCAGGCTCAGAAAATGGACACTTTAGTCAGAGTGATGGCTGTTTTCTTATTGTAATATTACTTTTTTTTTTTTTTTTTTTTTTTTTTTTGCTTACTAGAAGAATGACATTTGTATTATTCCTCTGGGCACCAATTTGAATTTGCCACCAATGTGGCAATGGCTTTTCTATTTTTGAGCTATTATTCTTTTAATATTTCATCCACCCTAAGAAGAAAAGTGTTAACCAGCATTTCTTTGACCTTTTTGCTGGGTTATAATTTAAGTGCCTGGTATTTCTTTTTTTCCACACCTTTCTTCTTGTTCTGTAATCCGTGTGACAGAACAAGAATCACTAGCTAATCAAAATAGAGACAATTTACAAGTAATGTTTAAACCAGTCTGCTTTTGAACTTTCCTTGTAATTATTCTCCATCATTTCTCTACTCTTTTTTTCCCTCCTTTATATTCTAGCTTTGTCTTCTAAAGGCATTTCCCCCTTTATCTTTTATTATACCTATGATATTTTCACTCAGCTCTTGAAAATATTAATAACTAAGAATTTATCTTTTCATCATTCCATTTAAGATGTATGAATTATTTGAAATTCAAGCATAATACCTGGTAGCCATTCATTCATTCATTCAACAGATATTCATTGCAGCATGCTATCTTGTTCTGAGTATGCAATATTGAAAAAAATACAAAATCCTACCCTTCATAAAACATGTATTCTGGGGAACCAGCAGTTAGCGTAATGGCTATGTCGCTGGACTCCCATGTAGTCGACCACGGTTCGCGTCCTGGACCCGGTGGCTTAAAACTCACGACAGGCGCGTGTGCGTGCGTGCCCAAGATCCCAAGAGGAGAAAGGTGGAGAAGGGATTGCGGCGTGGCCATCCCCCCTAGGGGGTGATTTCTCGCTTTCTGTCTCTATGTCTCTCTCTGTCTGTCTGGCGAGCGCATGCGCCCTATAGCGAAAACCTCTCCAAAAAAACAAACAAACAAACAAACAAAAAAAAAACATATATTCTGGTAAGTAGAGACAAATAATAAACAACAACAGCAAAAGAAGTATTCAAGAAAGAAAAGTTATACGAGAAAATCAGAAAAAGGGACAGAGTATCCTTAAAGATGGCTGCTACTTTAAATAGGATATATTGGAGCGGCATCATTAATAAGAGATATTTATGCACAACAAAGGAGATATATGGTGTAGTGCTTTCAGCAGAAAATATAGCAAGTATCAGTGGCCACAATGTCGACAGCTACTCAGGCTGATGAAGGATTGCCAACTTATCATCAGACTTTGAAGGTTTCTCTGGGAATCAAAAATGAGTGACAGAAGGAAAAGAAGAGAGGGTGCAAGACTGGATGGAAAGTTTTATAAATTAATCCTGGGTGTGGAGTACCTCTCTTCTTCATTCTGTTGATCAGGATTTACTTTTATTAATACACCTAGTTCGAGGGAGGCTGGAAAGTATTACTTAGTTTGGTGCTCAGTGGGGAAGGTATTGACTTTTGGTAAGTACATGAGTAGTTTCTGGGTTAGCATAACATATATTATCCTTAAATGTTTATATTATTTGCAGTTTGAATCCACGAGTACCAAAAAATTAGACAAATCTAATGAATGTAATTCCTATAAAGATTATATTTATGACTATCAGAATATCACACTATAGTTTGTTGATAAAGAGTGCCTTGCTATAGTGAACAGTGTATTGGACAGGGTATGATTAACTTGGATTACATAGTACTCAGTGTGGCAGCCAAGGTTCATGCTATTTGGGGTGTCACTCATGTGACTCCATTTTGTACCTTAGTGGTCAAAGAAAGACTCTTTAAGCTACTTCTTTGGCTCCCCTAATTGGAAATCAGAACATCCAGATTTACTGTTTTACCAGACTGCTACTGGAAAAAGATAATTTTTCAAAATAAATAAAGCTGCTGTTAGGGTAATTGGATTACAAAGGTTGCACAATGATAAATCTTCACTGTGCACATATGCATATGTGTGTGTACATGTATATATAAAATATTTAAATATATATAAAATATTTAATATTTAATACATAACAACTATTATGTAATATATATGAACTGATATATATGTGTGTGTGTATATAGATAGATAGATAGAACATATCTGACTCACACAATGTAAAAGAGGAATAATGACTCTTGTTTATGTTAGTCAGTGTTAATTTAACATAATAAAACACTTGTTCTTGGCCAAATCATAGACTGAAACCCAAATATCAGTTATTTGGTGTGATCATTTTTCAGTTATTGTGCTCTTCACCAGTTATGGTATAGCATAAAAACCTCAGAGATTTTATATAGATGAGGCCCAGCCCCAAGTAAGCAACTGTCTATTATAAATTGATCTAGTAAATAGACTGACTTCTATACTTTGCTTTAATGCTCTCTGGATGATTAGCAGAGTTCAGGAGTAGAGGGAGAATTAAGTGTACCGTTTCTGGAATCATACTGCCTGGATTGAATGCTGTCCCCACCACTTACAAGCTGACTGTCTTTGTGCAACATACTTTTCCTCTGCCTCAGTTTATTTATCTGTAAAGTGTAGGTGAAAACAGCATCTTTATCATAGGACTATTGTGATGATTGAGTTAATTTTTAAGGGGACTTCAAAAATCCATGGAAAAATGTTATACAAGAGACATAAAGTACTTGTTCATTGGAATTTGTTGTTTATGGAAATTCTGCTATTGTCACTATGTTTACAAGCCCAGACCAACCTGTTGGAGACATGTTTCCAGTTAACTCCATCACCCTGAGCTGATATCATCACTTACTAATAGGCAACACTTATCCTTAGTAAGAAATACCAACCTTGAATGACTGACTTTCACATAAATCTACGAGATGATTATAGCCTGTTCACAGTGAAAATACTGCCCATTTGAGTCCAGGCCAACTTACTGACCCAAAGACTTGTAAATGATTGAATTATTGCTTTTTCATTTTTTTCTATAGTACATATGCACTTACTGAAGAGAGGGAGAAAGAGAGATACAAAGGGAGGGAGGAGGGGCAATGGCCATGCCACAATCCCTTCTCCTCTATCCCCCTCTCAGGATCTTGGGCATGTAGGCATCATTGTTCAGCATGAGCTTTAAGCCACCCAGTCTGGGTCTTGAACCACAGTCAATTATATGGGTGTTCAGCGATGTAATCATTATGCTCCTGGTCTGGAATGACTGCTCTTCTAAGCCACTATATTAGGGGATGTTTTGTTACGCAGCTAAACTCAGCTTATGTGGTCAGTAAAAGGAGATGAACTACAGTTACCTACAATGACTGAATATAGTAACATTGTTCATTTTTAAAGAACCAAGGCACAGGGATCTATTTGAAGCCTGAATACCTATTTATAAAGATTAATAGGAAAATATAAGTAATTTTTACTTAAGCCTTATGTATCTTAATATGTAAGTAAAGTTAGCCTTAATTTTAGAATATAAAGATAGCAACAACATTTGGTATTTCCAGCTAGCTTTTTTTTCATTATTTTTTGAAATTTTAAAAATTTTTTATTATCTGTAGAGAAGGTAGGGACCAGCAGGAGAAGGTAAACAAAACTGAATAATATGTGTAAATTTTAATACCTTTTCTCCTTACTTACCATGTCCTTAAGTTCTCTTAAAACAAATACAGTTAATAATACATCATTTTAGATAATATAATGAATTGAATGAATCTCCTAATTTTGATATTTAGGTATTTCTAATGCTTTATTATTTATTTATTTTCCTTTTATTTTTCTTTTTTTAAAAAGAGATTATAGGGACCAGCAGTTAGTGTAATGGCTATGTCGCTGGACTCCCATGTAGTCGACCGTAGTTCGAGTCCCAGACACAGTGGCTTAAACTCAGGCCAGGCGCGTGTGTGTGCGTGCCCAAGATCCTGAGAGGAGAATAGAGGAGAAGGGATTGTGGTGTGACCATCCACCCTGGGGAGTGATTTCTCGCTTTCTGTCTCTCTGTCTCTCTGGCGAGTGCACACGCCCTATAGCAAAACCCTCTCCAAAAAAAAAAAAAAAGAGGTTATAGGGCACACGTGCTTGTTGGAGAGACATATAAAGACAGAGAGACAGAAAGTGAAAAATCATCCCCAGGGGAGATAGCCATGCCGCAATTCTTTCTCCTCCATTAGCCTCTTGGGATCTTGGACTCGCACGCACATGAACCCAGCCTAAATTTTAAGCCTCTGGGTTTGGGACTTGAACCTCAGTTGACCACGTGGGTGTTCAGCAACTAACCATTATGCAATTTTCTGGTCCCATAACTCTTTAACAATTACAATGAACAACTTCATATATGATTTTATACATTATTGGGACACCCACTCCATAAAATAATTTCTTAAATATGTTTTAATCAAAATATTATGAACATATTTAAAAGTTATTAATATACTTTTGCTAATTGCACTCTGGGACAAACAAAAATTTATAACACACCAGAAATGTCTGAAGTTATTTTATTTGTTTAACATGTACAAACATTTGGTGTATTCTGTTCATAATCTTTGACAAGTTGATAGGTAAAAATCACATTTCACTATTGTTAAGTTACTAGCTGAATCTTCAACTTTATTCATTAGTCCTTTGTATTCCCACATATATGAATTATCTTTTCATGTGTTTACTCTAAATATTTTCTATTGAAAGTTTCTAATACAGTTCATTGGGTTCTATCTTTTTAAATTATAATCGTATTTTAATACTGACTATATAGATTATACTCATCATCCTGATTGTACTTCAGTGTTTTTGTAGTTCTTAGGTGTATGTTTTAAAAATCTATATTTTATTGATGATTAAGCTCTTCCTTTACTAATATCTGTTGATTCTAGGTTGTTTGTTTCTCTCCAGAGCACATGTGCTTGTTAGAGAGAGAGAGACAGAGAAAGAAAAAGAGAAAAAGTGAGAAACCACTCCCAGGGGGAACCGCCACACTGGAATCTATTTTCCTATCAGGATTTTGGGCACTCATGTAGATGTGGCCGTGTGTTTTTCAAGCCGGGTCTGGGACTCAAACTGTGCAGTCAGCCACATGGGATCCAGCTGTTTTAACCACCATATCACTGACTGGCCCAAATTCATGTATTTCTATGGTGAGTTTTATCCCTCAGAAATTAAAAACCTACTTGAGAGAGCTTATTTTGAGTTAGTAGGGCACAATTATTTCCACGATGTATACTGAATGTCAGCACTCTGTGGCGGAAACTGAAAGATTGGAAGGTATGAAAGCGTGGAGAGCGGTGGTGATACTGGAGAAAGTGCAGGAGGAGGGTGGGGCATAGGGGAAGGACGGGGAAGGATGAATGGGAGGGAATCACTGCGAAAAACATTAAGCAAAACAATTTAGGGACAGAAACAAATGAAAAGGCATCTGTTGGTTATTATATGTATGGTAATATCTTTGAACCAATAGACAGTGTATTCATAATGGGAAAATTCATTTGGTGGGCTGTAGTGATACACATTGATTGAAGGTAATAAATAAACAAATAAATAAAGAGTACCTTACAGTTTTCCTTCCCGTATGTTGTTTTTATGACTCAAACAAGTACACAAATTTGATAAAGCAATTTAGAATAGTTTGAGAAATGAATTTATATATATATATATTTTCTACATAGATTCTACCACTTGATTCGTCCATTGTGGAATCAAGTCAGTGTAATCACAGAGCCATGTCGTTTGAAAACTGTAAGTGAATGAAATGTGGTTTTGAGATGTTAGATTTAAAAAAATCAAGCTAAGATATTATATATTGTTAAACTATCTTGATAGCCAAACTTACAGTTATGTCATTCATTTCGCAAGTGAAAAAAATTGATAGATCTTCTATAGTCATCCCCTTTTTTATCAAATGACAGCTGAATAATCCAAACTATGAAAGAAAAACATTGTAGGTCCCTGCTCAATACATACCAAATGTCTGCAGCCTATGTCAGAAATTGAGAGCTCCAAGACATATTAGCAGAGAAGGCAAATACAGATACCAGATCCCTTTGGGAGGGGAGCATGCAGTGGGGTCTTGGGAATGAGGGACTCAGGAAAAACTAAAAATAGTTTTTGAAAGTTAGACTTCAAAATAAACTCGGTGGAAAATTCTTGCCCCATGAAAATCTTTTGGCTTTATTACATTACCTATGCCTCTTCACCTCAGTAGCCTCAAAATATAATTTCAGTAACCTCAAAATATTCATTTAATAGACACAAGAATTTAAGGTCCTTTGTTGAAAAAGATATATGGTAATATCTTTTTAAATTTTATTTATTTATTATCATCTTAATCTTGTTTATATTACATTGAATCGCATATAACTTTACAGTGTATTGCATTGATTTTTCAAAAGGGAATGCCATGCATGTCAGTCAATACAGAGACATTAAATCCCCACTTCATCATTCAATATCTTTTCATTGTTTTTCCTGTTCATTATTATTATTATTCCAATTATTTTTTTAACCAGTCAATTACTATTTCTCATTTTGCTTGTAAAAAGTCTTTACCCATCATGAAATATTTTTCAGACCAATCCAGTTGACAATACTATACATGTCATCACCAACAGGTAATAAGCCATATCTGTTTCTAACGTCCTGCCTCTCTATTTGTTCTCTTGCTATCTTTCTCTATCCTCTTCCCTTCATCCCCCATTCCACACTCTTATCCTCATTAAGTATTTTCACTGCTTTTGATTATTACATACTGCATGCATGATTTGAAAAGCCATATTTTTCCATAAAGATGTATAGTAATTAAATGTAAATAAGAAATTATGAAATAAAGTAAAATCGAAAAAGAAATCAGCAAATGTAAAATGCCAGTAGTTAAATGCAAAGTTCTATGGAGTAATATCCTGCTTTGTTGTTGTTTTCCCCCCACACCATTCTTATTAAATGTTGTAACGTTTTGCAAAAAGGGTGATATTCCATGTCTGGATAAAAAGAAATTGAAACATATTTAGAATAACATATAAGATAGACTAAATAGAAGGACTAATAAAAAATGGAAATTTGTAATATCAAAAAATCAAAATTCAAGGAAATTATATTTTGAGGCTACTGAGGTGAAGAGGCATAGGTAATGTAATAAAGCCAAAAGTTTTTCATGGGGCAAGAATTTTCCACTGAGTTTATTTTGAAGTCTAACTTTCAAAAACTATTTTTTATTTTTTTCTTCTGGGTACACATTTTTTTGGGTGCATTTATATTTTTGTCTGTTAACATTGTAAAGGTACAGTGAGCACTCAGGATGAGAAATATATAGACGTGTTTGGGTTAGGGGCCTCGAGCTCTTGGCTACAGCAAGTCATTCATTAGGTTAGGGATGCTATAACCAATACGTTCAAATAGCACATTTTTCATAATATGGATATATTTTCTTTGCGAAACTGAATTTAAACCTGTAGGCAGTTGAGAGTACATGAAAACATAAATATTTTCATTTTTATAAATGCCATAATATTAATGTTAGGAGACTCACTCCCCATAGGCATCCATTTTCTGAAACATTATCCCTGAAGGTTTTATGTAGGACAATATTTTGACTTCCTAGACTACCATCATACCACTATTCCCAGAGTATTGATATGTAGAAATATTATTAAAATGGATGTAGCTAATCAGGAAATAGACTCTACATATTAGAATACTTCTTAAAGATAATAAAGATATTAACTTGACATGTGAAACATTGCTATAAGAGCAACGTACAGTTGCATAATTAAGTATAATTTAGATTTGTCTTGAATCTGCCTATCAAAACTATTTGTTTGAAAATCAAGTCCTTTATATTTCTCTGAATATGCAGTAAGTTCCTTTCAATCAGTAATACAATAGATGATTATTGTACTACTCACAGAAACCTTTAGTATTCATTAGGATTTCATTATGGAGTTAAGAAGGAAATGGAGAAAAGGAATTGCCTTCTGTCAAGAGAATTTACCATGTGGTTTGCTTGGGAAGAGTGATTACTATAGAGAGAAGGGGAAGATAATGTTATTTGTTAATGATAACCACACAATATTGTGGACAACCTCATCATTTGTATCTTTCATTAGATTGCCATTATTCAAAGCTAAGACTACTTTGCATTTCCATTGTTCCTCAGCTCTCAGAGAGTCTGACATACTTCATAGCTACAAGCCTTCTGCCTCTCAGTTGAAATGACCATTTGTTGGAATAAGCAGCTACAATCGAGGTAAAGGCTGACCTATAAAAGCATGGTTTAACACATACACATATGCAGAAGTTTTGTTCTCTAAAACCCTGTAGTGCTCTGAGACAGCTGTGTGGTAATTGTCAGTTTAATCTAGCAGGTGAGTGCAGAAATCTGCACCGGGCATCATTTTCCATTCCGAAAGATTTATAATTTGTACTTTATTGTTTTTGTTGACAATAGCATGCTCATAAATCTATGAATATCATTTAGAAAGCAAATTGAGTTGGCTTCAAAGAAATGCTTTGTAGAGTATAATCTGTGACTTTCTGAGTTTGTTTAGAGTTCAAACCTAGAATAGTAAACCTAAGGCTATGTGCTCTTAGGAACTAGGTGGAGGGACCAGCAGATGACATAATGGTTATGTTGTTGAGCTCACATATAGTCCCACATTTTGAGTCTCAGACCCAGCAACTTAAAACTCACTCTGGGCACTTGTGCATGTGGGCCCAAAATCCCCAGAGGAGAAGGGATTGCAATGTGGTCAAACACCTAGGGGGGGTCATTTCTTGCTTTCTCTCTCCCCTGCAAGTGCACACACCCTATAGCAAAAGTTCCCCCCCCAAAAAAAAAGAAAAAAGAAAAAAAAAGAACTATGTAGAGATTTTTAATATATATATATATTAATATATATATTAATATATATATATATTAATATATATATATATTAATATATATATATATATAAATATATATATATATAAATTTTAACATGAGATTCTGAAATTTCTCTCCCTCTCCTCACAATGACTTTAAATTTCTGCCCATTACCAGGTGACTTGCAGCACTTCCAGTGGGAGGAAGCTACATTTCCTCATTGAGGAATCATCAACATTGAGAAGAGATAAGCTGTCTCCACAGAGCCTTACTTGAATTTCTGGCCTGGTTCCTGTTTTATACCATAAATTTTGAAATGTTTGCTATGCAACAATTGATAGCAGAATATTAATTCATTTATATGTAGCACTAAGAATATACTTTTTACTTGAAATATATTTTGTTGTTTTTCTGAAAGTTATGTTTGAAAATATTTAACTAGCCATAAACAGCAAAATTATATTCCTCAGGAGGTCAGTGCTGAGTGTAATACAAAGTTCAAGATATTGACCTTTTATCCAATAATTTTTATTGCAATAAAATACACATAACATAAAGTTTACTATTGTAATCATTTTTAAATGTACATTTCAGGGTATTATATAATCCATACTGTTGTGCAACCATCACTACCACCCATATCCATAATACTTTTCTCTTGAAAAATTGAAATTCTCTACTCATTAAACAATAACTCCCCATTCCCCTTTCTCCTGGCAACTTAATGTATTTTATTAAGTCTTTGATCCAGTCTACTTCATGTCTCTATGATTTGAACTGCTATAAGCACCTCATATAAAGAGAATCACAAAATATGTGTCTTTTTTTGTGACTGGCTTATTTCACATAGCATATGTCTTCAAGATTCATCCATGTTAGGGACCAGCAGGTGGCATGGTGGTTAAGGCGCTGGACACTCCCACATGGCCAACCACAGTTTTCAAGTCCGGCGTCTGGTGGCTTGCTTTCTAACTTTTCCTCTCTCTCTCTCTCTCTCTCTCTCTCTCTCTCTCTCTCTCTGTGTGTGTGTGTGTCTCTCTCTGGTGAAATTAAAATGAAAAGAATGAATAAATAAAAAATAAAATAAGAAAGTGTTCAATGTCTACATTTAAAAATAAAAAAGATTCATCCATGTTATAGAATGTCAGAATTTTCCTCCCTTCTAAGGTTGAATTATATTCCATTGCATGTATACAGCACATTTTGCTTATCCATTAATCCATCGATAGATGCTTTGATGCCACATTTTAGCTGTTGTGAATACTGCTACTATGAATACAAGTATTTAAATTTTTTTTTAATTTTTTAAATTTATTCATTCACTTAGTTTTAATTTGACAGAGAGAAACACAGAGAGAAAAAGAGAGGAGTGGAAGTGAGGAAGCAAGCCACCAGGTCCGGGACTCGAACCGTGGTCAGCCATGTGGGAGTGTCCAGCGTCTTAACCACTACGCTATCTGCTGGTCCCTAAATACTTTTTTGATACCATAGTTTCAATTCTTTTGAGTATGTCCCTGGAGGTGGAATTACTGGATCATGTGTATATGATAATTTCATTAAAAATGTTTTGAATATTGTTTTCCACAGCAGATGTACCATTTCACATTCCTACCAACAGTGTGCAAGGCTTCTAATTTCTCTCCTTCCTAACCAAAACTTGTTACTTTCTGTTTTTATATTGTTTTGATTGTAGACATTCTAATAGGTGTAATTTTTCCAGAGGGCACGAGAAAAGATTGAGAAAGTGCACAAAAGAGAGATAAAATGAGAAAGCACACCCTTTGGGGAAATGGCCATAGTGGAATCTCTTTTCCATTCCTTCCTCTTGTCTAGATTTTGGGCGTGCATGCACACATGCCCAGCATATTTTTTCAAGCTGCTGGATTTGAGGCCAAATCATGCAGTGACCGTGCATAATCCTGCCACTTTAACCATGATGGTATAGATTTGTCCTCTCATTGTGATTTTGATTTGCATTTTTCTAATGATTCAGAAATGTTAAGTATTTTTTCATGTGGTTATT
Source organism: Tupaia tana (assembly GCA_026018925.1). Taxonomy (NCBI): domain Eukaryota; kingdom Metazoa; phylum Chordata; class Mammalia; order Scandentia; family Tupaiidae; genus Tupaia; species Tupaia tana. The sequence goes on from JAKSZU010000006.1 coordinate 177,430,245, forward strand.
GGTCATTTAAATATCCTCTCTGAAAAAATGTCTATTTCTGTCTGTTGCCCATTTTACAATCTGTTCTGCTATTGAATTTAAAGAGTTCTTCATATATTCTAGATATTGATTATTTGTCAGATATATGATTTGCAAGTATTTCCTCCCATTCTTTGGATTGTTTTTTATTCTGTTGAAATTGTCTTTTGAGGGACTAGCAGTTAGCATAATGGCTATGTCGCTGGACTCCCACGTAGTCGACCATGGTTCGAGTCCCGGACCTGGTGGCTTAAACTCACAACGGGTGCGTGTGTGTGCATGCCCAATATCCCGAGAGGAGAATGGAGGAGAAGTGATTGTGGCGTGGCCATCCCCCCTGGGGGGTGATTTCTCGCTTTCTGTCTCTCTGTCTCTCTCTGTCTAGCAAGTGCATACACCCTATAGCAAAAGATTCTCTCTCTCAAAAAAAAAAAAAAAAAAGAAATTGTCTTTTGATGCACAATTAAAAAAAATAATGAAGACCAGTTGTCTATGTTTTCTTTGGTTACCTGTGCCTTTGTTTTCATATCCAAGCAATCATTGCTAAATCTTATGTCATAATGGTTTTGCCCTGTATTTTATTCCAATTATTTCATGGCTTAATGTATTACATTAAGTCTTTGATCCATTTTGAATTAATTTTTTAATATATTAACTGTACAATGAAAACTACAAAATATTAATGGAAGAAATTAGACGTAAATAAACAGAAACACATTCCATGTGCATGAATTGAAAGATTTAATATTGCTAAGATGTCATATTATCTTTTTATATATTTATATATATATTATTCATTAACTTATACATAATACATTGATTTTGATATATTTATGTATAAAATATACATATTTTACATATTTTGAATCTTAATTTTAATATATTTTATATGTTAAATTTTTATATATGGGGTTAGGTATGGATTTAACTCCATAATTTTGAGTGAAAATATCCAGTTTGTCCTAGAAGAATTTTCTGAAAAGACAAATTCCTTTCTACACTAAATGGTTTTGTCATCCTTGTCAAGTATTGACATCTTAGCAACATAAAATCTTTCAATCCATGAAAATGGAATATGTTTCTGTTTATTTATGTGCAATTTCTTTCATTAATATTTTGTAGTTTTCATTGTACAAGTATTTCACTTACTTGGTTATATTAATTCTTGAGAATTTTACTCTTTTCAATTTTATTGTAAATAAAATTGTTTTCATAATTTCCTTTTCAGATTGTTCACTATTAGTGTGTAAGAATGAAACTGACTTTTATGTGTTGACTTTGAATCCACTAATTTACTGGATTAATTTTTTTCTACCCAATAGTTTATTTTACTTTTTTCTTCTTTTTTAAAATAATTTTATTTATTCATTTATTTATTTTAGTTTGACCAGAGAGAGGCAGAGAGAGAGAGAGAATATGAGAAAACAAGCCATCAGGTCCGGGACTTGAACCGTGGTCAGCCATGTGGGAGTGTCCAGCACCTTAACCACCACACCACCTGCTGGTCCTCCTTTTTTCTTCTTGATTTATATGGAATCATAAAGGTTTTGTACATAGAAGATCATATAATCTATAAACAGATAATTTTCTTCCTTTACAATTTGGATATTTTAATTTTTTCTTGCCTAATAATTGTTCTGGCTAAAACCTCAATATTATGTTGAATAGCAATGTAAAAACAGTCATTCTTGTCTTGTTCCTGATCTTACAGGAAAGCTTTGAGTTTTTTTTTTTTTTTTTTTTTTTTTTTTTTTTTTTTTTTTTTTTTTTTTTTGCCATTGAATATGATGTTTGCTGTGGGTTTTTCATATATGGCTTTTATCGTGTCGAGGTAGTTGACTTCTATTCTGAGCTTTTCAGTGTTTTTATCATGTAAGAATGTTGAATTTTGTTAAATGCTATTTATGTATCAATTAAGATAATAATTTGTATTTTTTTCCTCTCTCATTTTGTTAATGTGTTGAGTTACATCAGTCATTTTCCGTATGTTGAAATATCCTTTTATTCTAGGAGTAAATTCCACTTGGCATATAATCCTTTTGATAGCCTGCTGAATTTTGTTTGCTAACTTTTTTTGAGGATTTCTACAATAGTGTTTATAAAAAAGAATTATCCTATAGTTTTTTCATTTTTTTTTCCCTCTGACTTTAGTAACAGAGAAGTGCTGGCCTTATAAAATAAATTAAGAAGTGGTCCCTCTAAAATTTTTTTGAAAAGTTTTAGAAGTATTGTTAATTTTCTGCTCAAATGTTTGGTAGGATTAATCAGTGAAGCAATCAGGTCTAGGAGCTTTTTCTTGTCATTAGGGTAACTAATTACTGATCCAATCTTTTTACTAGGTGTATACATGTTTTCTATTTCATGATTTAGTCTTGGTAGGTCTTGTGTTTTTAGGAATTTGTCTTTTTCACCTAAATTGTCCCATTTATTTCGGTCATAATACTCTCATAATCTTTTCTATTTATGTAAGAATTAGTGGTAATGTCTCCACCCACTTTCATTTCTGGTAGTTATATTTTGAATTTTCTTCTCTTAGTTCATCTAGCTAAAACTTTTATCTATTTATCTTTTTAAGGAGTCAACTTTTGGTTTTATTAATTTTATGTACTTTTCCTATTATAATTCTATATATTATCTGTTTCTGCTCTAATCTTTATTATTCCTTCTGCATTGGATTTATTTTGTTCTTCTTTTTCTAGTTCCATAGTTATAAAGTTAGGTTTTAAATTTTAGATCTTCATTTTTTCTTGATTTATTGGTTTATTTATTGATTGTATTATTATTATTTTTTTTTTAATGAGAGAGAGAGTGTGAAAGTAAGGAGAGAGAGAGCAAGAGAGATTTTTGACTGAGTTTTGGCACATTGTAATCCTCCTGCCCCAGCTTCCTAGTTAGCTAGGTCCACAGGGGTGTGGCTCCTTACCCAGTCTATTTAGGGAATTGAACTTTGGCCTCCCATGTGGCCCCCAACCACCATGCAGCAGTACACTACCCCTTGTGCCACCATGACTGAGGTCTTCTTTTATTAAAAAAAAAAAAAATGTATTTATTTCTTGAGAGAGAGGAGAAGGAGAGTGGCCACCTCAACAGGGTCTAATCACAATGATATCTCTGCCCTAGCTGCAAGCTGCCATCAGTTAGTTGAGCAGTTCCTCTGTAAAATAATGGTAATAATGCCTTTTGAGGGGAGAATATTGGCCTTTGCTTTTGGCTGGCTGCCTACTCAACAGCAGGAGAAAACAAATCAGCTTTCATTGGAAGTACATGTTGCTCTGCCCTTTCATAGGATCATCTCTGCTGCAATGCTAGTTTATATATGACCCATTGAACAACCACCAGGGTGAATGGGGAATGAGGCTGACTGACATTCACAAGATGTCCTCTAATTGAGAAACTACTCTGAAGTGGATACAGTTTAGTGATCAAATGCCCATGAGTAAGTGTTCCTCAATTTTGAAAATTTTTCTTTCTAGGCAAAAAAAAAAAAAAAAAATGACATCAGAATTTGCAGCTCAAAATCAGCCTACTGAGTGATTTCCTTTCACTACTGTTTTCTGGATCATCTGTGAGGTGAGACAGATAAGTCAGCAACATACCACTTTAAGCTGATGCTAGTATATATTGCAGAGACAATTTGTAAACACAGTGTTGTTTTTTGTTTTTTTGTTTGTTTGTTTGTTTGTTTGTTTTTTTAAGCCCCTCTCTCTCCCTGGTCATAGGGAGTTCTCACAAAGCCATCAATGTTGATTGAAAGGTGAAAGCAAGATCAAAGGAGTATGCAGCCCACCCCCAGCTGCCCACCCCCAGTGTTATGGCCATGCTTGCTTGTGTCCCGGAAGCTGCCCCTTCTTTGGGGTTATGATGGACCACAAGATGGCATCTGCAAGCAGGGTTTTACAGGTAGTGAGGCCACATACGCCATTATTAAGATTTCCTGACAGAAGACACAATCTTAAATCCAATGTATCAGAAACTCAGAGATCAGCAAGGTTACCATCCCATTCTTCTTCAATTTCACATCATTCTAAGGGAAGTAAATCACCAGATTTGCTGACAAATCAGGGTCCACCAGACATGATAAAACTTTACCTCACAAATGCAGAAGGAAACTGGTGTCTCAAGAAGAAATTGAATTTATCCAACGTGGTGGTCCAGAGTAAATCACTGTGGGCTGCTGTTTTCATCAGACAGAATAATTGACTTTACAACAAAGGACTTCCAAATTGACAAATGAGAAATTGTATATTAAACAATTTAATAAATATTCTGTGAGAGAGAGAGAGAGAGAGAGAGAGAGAGAGAGAGAGAGAGAAAAGGAGTATGCTATATGAGGATCCAAGCTACTAAAAACAAATTACTTGGGCCTTTCAGGAAGGCATAGTACTCATTTACCATATAACATTTGCGTTTGGTTGGATTGGACCTAGGTGTGAGCAGACTTTGGTTCAATGGATCAAACAACTCCCAGGTCAATGTAGGCATCACAGGCTTTATGTCATTTGGTATTCAATGGACAAGTGTTCAGTCTGTTCTTTTATTTTTTCCCAGAGGATTAGTGTACTCACCAGAAAGAGAGAGAGAGAGAGAGAGAGAGAGAGAGAGAGAGAGAGGAGAGAGAAAGAGAGAGAGAGAGGTGGAGAAACACCTTGCTGGGAATGGTCATGCTGCAATTCCTCCTTCTCCATTTCTCCTTCCTTTACCCAACATTTTTCTAAAGTCACGAGTTGGAGACTCACACTGTGGTCAACCATGTGGGATTCAGTAACCCCAACCACCGGTCCACTGGCTGGTTCCATGTTCAGTCTCTAAAGAGGCCTGGTACTAATTCAGAAGCTATTTATTAAAAGGGAAATAGATACCAGCAGGTAAGGGTATACCTTTGCCTTAAAACTGTAGCGGTCTGCTTAATGATAGGACCTGAGTCTTACGGCAAAACTCTCTTTCTCTGAACCCCACATTCAGTAAACGCATTGGAGTGGCACATGGAACAGTGGCAGTATTTCCTCCAAAGTTCAAAATAGGCATTGTGCTTTTTCTTTAGTTTTAGGTGTTGCATGGTGTCACTTTAAACACCCCAGACCACTAGATATTTAGAACCTTATGAATGTGAAGCAGTCCTAAATTATACTGGGCTAACCTTCCATGATTTGACATCTACACGTTTCACTAAAGAAGTTAACAAGCTTACTAATTCCTGCTTACCAGGTCCAATCAATAAGTATATTCTATGTGGTGGATTCCAGTGATATTCTATGAGAGATTTAGAATATCTCATCCCTGAAGACTGTATTATAATAGATAAATGATTGTTTCTACTTTTGCTTCACTAGATGTAGTGGAAAAATATCAATATGTATGTATCAGGCCCTAAAGGCTGTGTTGAATTGTGAACCAGTCAATATTTGTTATGTAACAATCATCTATTCCAAAAGTGGCTTAACACAACTGTTTATTAACTCACAATTCTGCACATCGGTAATTTGGGCTGGGTCCAGCTTGTCAGTTCATATATTTCCTAGGATTATATAAGAAACTGCAGTCAACTCGTGGCTTACCTGGCACTGGATATTATTTGGTAGCTTTAATTACGAGTCTTACTATTAAGCCAGTCAGCCAGGACAGTTCAGTTCTTCTCCAAACTGGTTTCTCTAGGTTAGGATAGGATTGGCTCCCATTATAGTCTCAAGTTTCCCAAGCGCAAAAGAGCAAGTTCCAATGTATAGGTGTTTTCAAGCTTCTGCTTGCATCACATTTGCTTATGTCGCATAAGCCAAATCAAGTTTCTTGGTCAAGACTAGATTCAAGGGGTGGGGAAATGGCTATGTGGCATAATTGAAGAAGCTACATAGTCACAGGAAAAGGATTTGTATATAGGGAATGGAATTATGATAGCAGTTTTGCAAACTATCTAACATATATTGCTCTAGTAAGGCACCATATCTGAAACCACAGCTGTAATTGGAGTCACCGTCTGATTATGTTTACAAAAATGCGGAATCATTTTCCATAATATGTTTGGGTTGTATACTGATCAAACCATTGAGTTAACTGTGAATGAGAGAAATCTTTCATGTTGAAACCAATCTCTGTATCCCCCAGAGATAATACATTGTTTTTGCTTGATAATTTCCTAGGTTCCAGGGACTTCCATTTTGATAAGAATCTTCACTATGTGAGGGGGGGTCTTCAAAAACTTCATGGAAATGACTATTATGAATAAACTATGCATACATTTCATGTTTGTACCAAAATAAACTCATATTTTTCATTTCATTTTCCTATAAACTTTTTGACATCCCCTTATATGTATTAGGGGGCCATTGAGGAACTCTACCTATTGCCAAGTATATTATATCTATGCTTTCCAGACAGGGATAATAGCTCATAACTTGGACAGAGCCATAGCTCGGACCCATTATCTCTTTGGACTTAGTCTGAAATGGATTTGTATCATTACACTATTTAATTCCTGATTCTAAAAGCCACTATTCTGATTATTTGGGTCCCCAGGTTAATATCTGCTTTAGTTAACTAAAATTCATACCAGAACCCACATTGTTCAAAAGATGGAATTGATAATGAAGAAAAGCTAGCATGGTATTACAAAACTAAAAAGTCAAACAGTATAGTAACCAGCTCAGAGACTAACAATAGCAGATGACTTTCTCACCCATGAAATTACCATTTAGACCTACCTTCAACTACATCTGCCATACAGCTACTAGAAATAAGAGATATTGTATGGTCACCAATAAAGCACTTTGGATATTTGCATTTGTTAAAAGCAATTGCTGATAATCTTTAAAGGTTGAGTGTTTTGTTTTCCCTGGTACATAGCCCACATTTTAAATGGCAGAATGATCATTTGGGAAAGGCTTAAATGTAGAATTATGATATATGTTCTGGTGATGTTGAGGGTTTTATTCAAGTGGTTCTTATGTTTCTTTCAGTTAGGGAGCTATGGGTTTTTGAATTGGTTTAATTCTAAGATCTAAGCAAGAGACCATGATTTTCTATTTTTGTGACTGAAAATAGTTTTGCTCAGTAATTCTAGAAGGTTTTGTTTTAACACATTGATCATTTCCACATAGCCCATAGGCTTATATATCAGAACATTACAGTTGCTGCCTTATTCCCTTTTTCCACTATAGTAAGTTTGTTCTGCTGCTATAATTTGAGTATGTTCCTTAAAAAATCATGTGTAGAGTTATTGTAACAGGATTAAGTGGCTAAAACTTGGTCCAGTTATGGTGTCAAATGAGATTAGGTTTTGGAAAGATTAGAATTAAGATCATCAGATTGGGGCTTCCATGATTGAGTCATGGTGGATTTAGAAGGAGGTGGAATTGGAAACACAGACACGCACAGTACATAGACCATGCTCTCCTGCTCTCTACCGCTATGAGGTAGCCAGAAGAACATGACCAGAAAGGGATTCCAGAACTCCAACTGTGAGCCAAATAAACCTCTATTTTACTAAATCACCAAGTTTCAGGCATTTTCTGGCATTCTCCACAAAACACAAGAGAACAAGTAAGTATCTTTGCTCTGACTGTTAAGTGCTATCAACGTCAACAAGTTTTGGATTTCATCACTTTTTAAATCAAGGACTCCATTCTAAAAAATGGCCTCTTTCACCTTCATTCCTTACCTACAGCTGACAGCTAATACATAATTTTGCAAGGATCTATAGATGTTCCCCTGTTCCAATGAAGTTCTCAATGCTTATTAGAAGGAATGCTTTTATGAATTTCCAAAAGGACATACTTGGGGTAGGCAGGTGGTTGCTGACATTATTTCTTTCTTCATAAGTGTTTGGATTTCTTTTTCCATATAATGCCAGAGAAGTTCTTGCATCACTGCATTACTGGAAATAGGCCACTAAACAGTCCTAGTTTCAAACACCTAAGTGAATATTTAATTCACTTTTAGATGGCTAGGCTGTAATATTCAGTGCAATATAGCAGGTAGATTAAATTTTATGCATCTCAAATTCAGAGCATTATAAATTAATGATCTCTTACCCTGCTTTTGTTGTATACCCTGTCCTTTTACTCAGGGTAGACCTTAATATCTTCCCACTAAAGTTTTAAGGGTGCCAAGGAATGTATTGAGCCAGTCTCAAGGAGAATAGGCATGATATTGTGGTGAAATCTCAGATATTGGGGGGATTTAAATTTCTAAATATAAGGTAGCTTATTGTCTAGAAATTATCGCTAGAGTAATAGTTTAATTTTAAATAAATTAATCTATTTGTAACTTAATTTTAGGTATGAGGTAGTGATTTTATGTATGAGGTAATTATCTTTATTATTCAATATAATTTTATCACTATCCCCAATTATGGAAACATTCTATAATAAATTTTATTTTATTTTTTGAGAGAGTTTTTCTATAGGGCATGTACTCTCACCAGAGATGAAGAGAGAGACAGAGAGAGAAAGTGGGAAATCATTCCCTGGCAGGGGCAGGGGGGTAGTTGGCCACACTGTAATCCCCTCTCCTCCATTCTTCTCTGGGGACACTGGGCACACACACACAAATGTGCCCAGTGTGAGTCCCAAGCCACCATGTTCTGGACAGAACTCTAGTCAACCATGTGGGAGTCCAGTGCCTTACCTACTACCCCATCTGCTGACCCCCTAAATTTTAATATTTACGTTTCTTTTTCCTGCTATATTATGTTCTGTAAAATCTGTTTCTGTATTTATTTTCTCTGTCTCTCTTTTTTCCTTTAGAGAGATTTTTGCTATAGGGTTCATGCGTTCAATGGAGAGACAGAGAGAGGCAGACAGAAAGAAATCATCTCCCAGGGGTGATGGCCACACCACAGTCCATTCTTCTCCATTCCCTTTTTGGGATTTTGTGTATGCATGTACATGTGCCTGGCATGAGTTTCAAGCTGCTGGGTCCAGGACTCGAATTGTAGATGGCCATGTGAGAGTCCAACTATGTAACCATTCCACCACCATCTTCTGGTCACTGCTCCATTTATCATTTATATAGTATCTCTCTCTCTTTCTGCATATATACATACATACAGATAGGTAGATAGATAGATACATATGTGTATATCATACTGTAAAATTATTTAATTTTTATTATATGCTTTAAGGTAAAAAGGTTTAGTTATTATACGTTTTCCTTTTTAAAAATCAGCATATCTCATTTTTGACAAATACGTTTTGTTTCCATCATATCACAGATATTTTATTTATCAATAAAGTATTAAAGCTATCATATTAAACTTTAAAATAATTTTGAGTATGTGATTAATCTAAGGCTAATGTGACATACTCTGCTGGTTCAGAAAGTACACTGTTCAGCCTGTTTTATATGTAAAGAATTAGAGAATTACCATAGTTTGATTAGGTGACCTTTATTATTTTTTCCAAATCCAAAATTGATATAGAAGTAAGTTCCCTGCCACAAATGCAGTGCAAAATTGTAAAATGAGAATAAGATCAGTCTACATTTGCAAGTGATTAGAAGATCCTCAGTTGTGGGCTTTCTAGTAGTAGTTACTAGTTACTTTCTAGTAAATTAAGCATAAAATACGCTTAATTTCATTTTTATAATTTTTTTTTTTTTTTGGAGAGGTTTTTTTTGCTATAGGGCGCGTGCGCTCGCCAGACAGACAGAGAGAGACATAGAGACAGAAAGCGAGAAATCACCCTCCAGGGGGGATGGTCACGCCGCAATCCCTTCTCCTCCATTCTCCTCTCGGGATCTTGGGCACGCACGCACACGCGCCCGGCGTGAGTTGTAAGCCACCGGGTCCGAGACGCGAACCGCGGTCGACTACGTGGGAGTCCAGCGACATAGCCATTACGCTAACTGCTGGTTCCCCATTTTTATAATTTTCAAAATTTTGTGAAAACAATGCTAAATGAGATAGTAGTAGATAATTAACTCAGAGAGTGAAAGAGTGAAGGGTCCCTTTCTATGACATTTGTTTCTTTCTAGCTTTAATCTTAACTAGCTTTTTTTTGAAGAGGTTTTTGCTATAGGGCGCATGCCCTCGTAAGAAAGACAGAAGAAAGACAGAGAGAGACAGAGACAGAAAGCAAGAAATCAACCCCCAGAAGGGATGGCCACACAGCAATCCTTTCTCCATTCTCCGTTCTCCTCTGGAGATCTAGAGCAAGCACATGCTCCCGGAGTGAGTTTGAGCCACTGGGTCCAGACATTGAACCACAGTTGACTACATGGGAGTCCAGTGACATACATAGCCATTACTCCAACTGCTGATTCCCTTATCTAGCTTTTAAAAAATGCCTGTATTTACTCTCTTAACTTGTTAGTGATCAGATTATCCCAGACAAGTGTCAACTTTTTATTTCTTTGAATTTGTGGATTGTTATATACAGCTGTGTAATCAAAGCACCAATTCTAACATGGTTTAGAGAGCCTCTATAGTGACACAAAAATTTTTTTTTCTTTTTCTTTTTCTTTTTTGGACAGATTTTTGCTATAGGGCGCGTGTGCTCGCCAGACAGATAGAGAGAGACAGACAGAGAGACAGAAAGCGAGAAATCACCCCCCCAGGGGGGATGGCCACACCGCAATCCCTTCTCCTCCATTCTCCTCCCGGGATCTTGGGCACGCACTCACACGCGCCCCGCGTGAGTTTAAGCCTCCTGGTCCGGGACTCGAACCGCGGTCAACTACGTGGGAGTCCAGTGACATAGCCGTTACACTAACTGCTGGTCCCCAGAATTTTTCACTCTTACGTGTGTAGTTAATTAATTAATTTCATTTATGGAAATCATGGATTTTTCAGTTCATTGTCCATTTCTACTCAGGGTAAAAGCATGAAGGTCAGTAAGGGACTGTTAATGACCAGAAAAGCTGCAAACTGAGGGAATTTAGTGTGAAATTATACATTTTCATCTTTTCATGCTGCCTGGGAAAATCTGTATCCTATTAAGGCTGATATTTTAAAGACATAGCAAAGCTTGGCAAAATGCTCAAATTTTCCAATACTTGAAATGTGATATGGTTTAAAGTAGAATTTTGCACCTTTTCTAGGTAGTAAAAACAAACAAACAAACAAAAACCCATATAATTCACACAGAATCAGCCAAGACAGTACAATGTAGGATGATAGAGAGCTTTTGAATATTTAAAGTTCAGCCTTTCCCCAATTGGGTTTAAACAGACTTCCCTTAGGAAGTTTCTGCCATAGAGTATTTATTACCTTGAATAATGTGACAGAAAAGAAATGGAACAAAGGAAATGATTTTTACTAAATAAAAACAGCCATCAACTCTCAAAAAAGATAAGCTCTCCATATTTTTGGAAGAACACAGTTCACTTGAAAATCCTGGTGTTTTAATGACAATTTGGAGAAGTTTTTATTTGCACTGTGCACAGCAAACACACACATTCAGTTTTACTGCTCAAGTATCTACAGCTAGATGTCTAAAAATTGTCAAAATCTACAAAATGGTCTTCCTTGTGTTAGTTCTGCCTGAACAAGCAGGGAGGCCAAACTCCCCAAGCGCAGGTTCTCAGTACAGGCAGAAACGTAAATAAGAGTGGCTCTTAGAGAAACCAAGGCAGAGATGAAAGCAGGGGGACCCAGGGGACCAGTAGGAGCTGTCCTGATTCACCGTGCTCCTATAAATCAGGAAGCATAAACTACCACCAGCAGGATGCCAGAAAAATCAGCTGATGGACTTTTTTTTTGGTGTAAAGGACATTGTTTTACCCCTACCCCAAATCTGTAAGTGGTTTAAGATTGCAATAGCATACAAGAAAGACAAATAACTAAGAAGACCCTTTTCTTTCCCACCGCCCAAGAATCTGAAGTAGGAAAAGGGAAAACTTGAAAGTATTTCCTGCTCTCTGATACATTATTTTTCCTGTAATGGGTATTATGGATGTTTTTCTGACCCCCAAAATAGGATTATTAGGTTTGTTTGTTTCTATGGCGGGTGAGGAACAAATATAGGTGAAAAATGGAAGTAAGGAACTGTGTACTGAGAGATTTAAGTGCCCTCTCTCTAAATAGCTCCTACTTGTCTAAAATTTCAGATATCTTCTCTTATGCTCTGAAGCATCTGTAAAATATTAAAGTACCTTATACTTTAAGGCAGAATTTTTTTTTTTATTGTTAAAGTATATTATTGCTTGGTAAAATCAGGTGGTTTATTTTCATTGTCGAGTTGCTCAACTGTACTACATATCAGGAGAACTAGATCACAACTTTGTGACCTAGAATCTCTGTGGCTTATTTTGAAGACATGCAGCCTTGATTATAATATCAGTCTTAAATAGGTTGAATCTCCACAGTGCAACTGTCAGTCCTTTTATGGCTTCTGAGTACATTATATTGCTTATAGAAATGGGACATTCAGAGGCAACAAGAGATAATGTATATTAGAAGCTATGTAAATCAGCATATATGTATCAATTTCCAATGTGATTTCAGAGTACAGCTGTGAAATTCTATGCACTATCTCATAATAGGTATCTGTGGAAGTCAACATCCATGTAATAAATAATTCAGGAATGCTAAAAATTATTATGCACTTAGACAAATACCCAGTAAATTTCAAACACCAGAGAAAGCAATAGTAATCAATGTCGCTTATGACATCATCTCCCTCATGAAATATGCACTGCTCTTCGCTTCATTGAATAAAATCTTTGGGGCTTAGCTTCATTAACATAAGTTGTCATAAGAGCACTTATCTCAACCTAAATTGGAAAAATGGAAATGCTCAAATTAAGCTCATATTTAACATATGAAACTTCCAGACAACACTCCCTTGACAGTGAATATAATTCAAATATATTATATTTTCTTATGTTTAGCAGAGCTTTCAGCTATCTGTTCTAAACACTTGAAAATGAATAATTTTATTTTTGCCCCTGCAATTTAAATGATTCAGTGAAGAGTAAACCTTATGTTTTCCAAGTTTCTCCGTAAAATGCAATTTCATTTATTGGTCAAGAGGCTTATAAGAATGGTTCCTTCCAAAGAGTTTCATCTTACTGATAAAGAAAAATAAATCACATAATTTAATGTTTATCTTTCATAAAATAAATCATCCTTTTAGAGGACCACTTAATTTTAAAAGCACAATTTAATTTTTTTTGCTTCTTTTTTAGTTTTTCTTTTGCTATAGAGCACACGTGCTCACGAGAGAGAGACAGAAAGATAGAAGGTGGAAATCATTCCCCAGGGAGATGGTCACACTGCACTCTCTTCTCTTCCATTCTACTTTAGAGATTTTGAACACGCATATACACATGCTTGGTGTTTTTTTTTTTTTTTTTTTTTTTTTTTTTTTTTTTTTTTTCCAAGCCACTAGGTCTGGGATTCAAACCATCCATTTGGCCCTGTGGGATTCAGTCACTTTAAACACCACGCCACCTGCTGGCCCCCCAAAAAGCACAATTTAATTTTAATAGTGTGTAATTCTAAGTTCATAAACTTCAGCCTTCACTTAGTAAGTTAAGTCTTGGGCATCAGTTATCTATTGTCTAGGACACTATTTTACCTCCCCGGAGTAAGAGCTCCTGATCCTATGGTAACCTTCTTTAGACTTGCTATTTTCCCCTCATACTTTTCTTTTGGATTCAGCTTCCATCATCTTTTTTTTGGCTATCAGTAGTAAAATCCTTTAATTCCAGGTAGTAATGGTCACTAAAGAAACGATTTTCAAAGAGAAACTCCTTATCTCTGTGGGGTTATAACAAACGCCCTAAGCAAAAACTTGTTTAGATCAATAAACCTGTGTAGAGACCATCATCTTTAGATTCCTATAGCATTACACTTGTTGGTATTTTAGGACAACAAAAACTATAAGAAAAATATTTGAAGGCTATATAGTTTAAATAATCTCTCGATTGGAATACATATGCTGCCTTTCCACATAAATGTATGTAGAACACAGACATACATTATGACCTAACCCAATAGGTCTAGGTGATAAGTTTTGTAGTTGCATGGTAGTGCCATTTCAGTAAATATTTAAGTATTTATCTACTTATTTTCTTGAGAGAGAGAAAGAGAGAGAGAGAGAGAGAGAGGAGAGAAAAAGAGAGAGAGAGTTTGAAGGACTCTCCATCCCAAGCCGCAGTTGGCCAGGATTATAGGAAGACTTTGAAAAAGGGTACCATGTGAAGGATTAATTTATTTATATGTTCCATACTGAAAAAAAATTCTCTATACTACATTTGCATCTTTATATTTATCAGTTTGTTGAAATGTTACATGTTCAAAAAAGTTAATATTAAAGATCATTGGACAAGAAAGAAACCATTTCATTTTGTTTATTAAAAAAAACTTAAGTCATAAGATATTAGGATTAGGTGGTGATAATAAAACATCATCTATAAAGGTCAAATCATCAATAAGTGTCTAAATTAGAAAGGGATAATAAGGATGTTCATGAATGATGAGCCAGTTCATGCTTTTATTATTGATATAAACCACTTGTTTTCATTAAAATGCCCAAATTGGTTTAAGGCCATTGCTGGCTCTAAAAATAAAAATGCAAGTGATCTATGCATAAATTTTTGAATTTCTCATCCTTGCATTTCACAGAATAAACACTTGTTTAGTCACTACTACCATGCCATGACCTTTGTAATGAACACATACTTATGCTCTCACAAAAATGTTTTTTTAAAAATACACATGTAGCTTGAACCGAAACTGATAATTCATTAATTGACTTTTCTTAGTGCAGCTATTAGTCAGGATTAAATATTTAGCAGTTCCATCTTTCAAAGATTCTTTCTTAATGTTCCTATGGGGACACCAGTAATTTCATTGGTTGCTTTTGGTAAGGAAGTAACTCATTGAGTTGTTCAGGATTCTTTTTTTTTTTTTTAATATTTTTATATACATTCAATCACATTGTTTAGCTTACAAAGTGAACATTTCAATATGTGAACATTTCTCCCCAGTCCAGTTGATCAAAATATTTTCAACAGATTACACCACACCTCCCCAATCCGTCAATGCTCTGCCTCTGTATCACTCCTCCAAATGTCCTTCCCTAGGCCCCACTCCTCCACACACACCACATCTGGCATTCACACCCATCTTTTGTGTTTGTATGTCTTTTAGTCAATCAGTTTCAGTCATAGAGTGCAGACACTCAGTATATATTAAGTGAGGACATATAATGTCTCTCCCTCATAGCTTTGCTTCACTCAGCAGTAAATCTTCCATATTCTTCCACTTTCTGTCAAAAGCCAGGGTTTTGTTGGCTTTTATGGCTGAATAGTATTCCATAGAGTATATGTGCCACAGTTTTTCAATCCATTCATCCATACGGGGGCATTTGGGTTGGTTCCATGTCTTAGCAATTGTGAATAGTGCACGATAAACATTGATGTGCAAGCACTTTTCCAATGAAGAATTCTTCAGTCCTTTGGCTAGATATTGAGGAGTGGGATTGCTGGATCATATGGTAGTTCTATTTGTAGGTTTTTTTTTTTTTGAGAGGTTTTTGCTATAGGGTGCGTGAGCTCTCTAGAAAGAGAGAGACAGAGAGATAGAAAGTGAGAAATCACCCCCCAGGGGGGATGACCATGCCACAATCCCTTCTCCTCTATTCTCCTCTTGGGATATTGAACATGCATACACATGTGCCTGGTGTGAGTTTAAGCCACCGGGTCTGGGACTTGAACCGCGGTCGGCTACGTGGGAGTTCAGCGACATAGCTATTACGCTAACTGCTGGTCCCGTATGTGTAGATTTTTGAGGAATCTCCAAATTGTTCTCCACAGTGTATGGAACAATTTACATTCCCACCAGCAGTGTAAAAGAGTTCCCCTTTCACTACACCCCCACCAACACTTATCATTTTTTTTTTTTTTTTTTAATCTTAGACATTCTGACTGCGGTTAGGTGGTACCACACTGTTGTTTTGGTCTGCATTTCCCTTACGATGAGGGATGTTGAGCATTTTTCATATGGCAATGGGATGTGAAGATGGTTAGGGAGGAGAATGATAGCTCTCAGGTTAGCAAGTTTCAACAGAGATGTACTAGCTATTAAAATGTGAGTTTATTAAGTAAACACATTTGCTGAAATAAGTGATTTTCATGTAATAAAATATAAAAGTCTCACTAGCGGGGCTGGCAGGTGGTGTGTTGGTAAAGGTCTCTGGACTCCCACATGGCCGACCACAGTTCGAGTCTGACCCGGTGGCTTACTTTCTCACTTTCTCTATTCTCTCTCCCTCTCTCTCTGTGTGTGTGTGTGTGCATGTGTGTGTGTGTGTGTGTGTGTATGTGTCTCAGGTCAAATAATATAAATAAATAAATATAAAGTTAAGTCTCACTAGCTATTAATAAATAGTAATTGTAAACAAATGGAACTCTAAATAGATTAACTTACATGTCCTATTTAGTTAGTGTATGACAGGATTATAGAACATCGCAGATTACTTGCTTTCATATAAAACACATGCCTGGAAAACAAATTCAAAATTGTCCCCTAATTCTAAAACCACAGTAGCCAAGAAATTATTTATATTAATGCTTTAAAGAACTGAGTGTAAATGTAAAGTTCATATGGATATCATAATAATGTGCAGTCAGTCCAAAAATCTGCTGTCATTCTTTCCTTTTTTTTTTTTTTAGAGGTTTTCGCTATAGGGCGCGTGCGCTCGCCAGACAGAGAGAAACATAGAGACAGAAAGCGAGAAATCACCCCCCAGGGGGGATGGTCACGCCACAATCCCTTCTCCTCCATTCTCCTCTCAGGATCTTGGGCATGCACGCACACACGTGCCCAGTGTGAGTTCTAAGCCACCGGGTCCAGGATGCGAACCACGGTCGACTACATGGGAGTCCAGCGACATAGCCATTACGCTAACTGCTGGTTTCCCCTGTCATTCTTTTCTTAAATTTATTTATTTTGCATTCATTCACTGTATATAATTGCAGCATACAAAATGAATTTTCCCATTTGGAATACACTGTAGACTGACTCAGTCAAAGATATTACAGTACGTGTTATCTTCAGCTAATTTTCCATTTTGTGTTTCTTTTTTTCGCCTTGATTCCCTCCCTGTCACTCTCTACCATTCATGCAAGCTCTTTTTTTATAGTCGAACCAAGATTTACAGGAGTCTTTACCTGTTTTGATCTGAGAAAAATGTCACTTAAGTTTTTCTTGCTATTCAAGGAGAGAAGAAAAATGCTTCATTTTTCTGCCAAATGACAAAATTGGGAATAGGGCACTTCTATTCTCTGAGAAGTGAGAATATTTTCATGTGCTCTGTGCTTCCTTTGGAGATGCATCAAAACCCTGACATAACATACAATTCAAAGCATTTCTTAATGTACAACAGTGACAGTTTTAATTCCTATTCATTGCTTACGTAGAGTATGCAACAATGTAGGGTTAAAGATAATCAGTATATGTAGGTTCTTTCACATATGTGCATTTTCCCACAGAAAGATATAGGCAAGATGGCTAATTCACTTGTGCTGTTTTATTTGTATCATGTTGCTTTTTTGCAGCTTTAAATGGATATGTGATAAACAATGAATAAGCTCAGTAATAAGTGTACAGATATAAACTTCATGAATTCATATTACATTTGTAGGTTGAGGCCTTAAGCCCTTTCAGCCCTCTTACAGACCTTTGAGAATAAAGTAATTGCTGTTAGTTGAAAGCTCTGTTATATCTCCCCCGGTGCACCTAGACCGAAAAGACACAGAGAATGAGCTTGGGGTATATCTCTTTGCTTTGCATAATGACCCAAAAAGATTGGGGAGAAGGGGTCATTGTTTCCTCAGTTTAGGTTGATAAAGATTTTCAGTACTAGTGCGTTCACTTTTACGTTTTTCACCGGATAAAGATTTTTCAATAGACTATCAGCCATTTTGTAGAGAATAGTAATCTCTACAAAAGTAAAATTTTTAAATGGAGATTAAACAAAAGCACCTTAAAACAAACTAATAGTTCAAGGATATATAAATAATGAATTCTGCTCAATTAACATAAAAAATTTTCTTACCCCCCCCAAATTGAGGGGTGACTGATCATTTGATCCAGGCCTTTGATGGTACAAAAATGCTTTTTTAAAAATTGGTCCAGCTTCTGTAGCAAAATCAGGAGCAACCATGGGTTCAAATTTCTTGCCTTGCTTATCTGAAACACAACAGGCACATGTATATGTCCAAGATTCAGATGAATTCCAGGACTTGGGAGAGTGATCATGACATGACTTGATATTGTTGGGGTGCTTCTCTGTCTCTTTCACATACATACATATTCAAAACATTATATCATGAATGAAAAAGAACAAAAATTATACAGAGTAAAAATTCATAAATAGTTATTCTCTTTGTTATAAACCATAAAAGGATATGGAAATTCCATGTTCTTTCTAATAAGCACTTATTATAAAACCAGGTTACATTTTTAAAAAAATAAATTTTAATAAACAGACTAAATAATTGTCTTTGATTAATTCCAATGAAGAGTCTCAAACATTTTTTTTGAACATGTAGGCAGGTTAGGAAGCAGGCACTACAGTGAGGTGGTAAAAATAGCATCAGTGAGAATAAAAAGGAAAGCTGAAATAGTGTATGTATATTAAAAGATAGAATTTTCTAAGCATCAAAGGAGACATATAATTAAACTAGTTTAAATTTGCTCTCACTTAAGAATACTTAAAAATCATTGATAAAAGAAGAGATATAGATAACTATCTCTGACATACAAAACCATTCTGTGGATAAAACTTTACTGAAATGGTGCAGACATTTTTCTACGTAATATGAATTTAAAAAATAATTAGTGTCTATAATTTAGGCTCCCTTCATATGATAAAACACTGACACATAATCTAATACTCTCACAAAGTAAATGAAATCTCCAAAAGTAGGTTGAAGTGTTCAACAAAGATTCGTTACCTTGTTTGCCAAAGTATAACTACGCAAGCACCAGCATCGATCTCGTTAGCTTCTTTACGGAAAGTGACTGGTTTTTGTATGTAGGATACACATGCGTTGCTTGCTTTCAACCTGTGACTTTACAAAGAAACAGAAGCAGAAAAAAAAAAAAAATTCCGGAAAGGCATATCCTGTGCATCTCTCTCCTTGACACATAATTTGTAGGTCCTGATGTGACTGCATTGATAAAACGCTGGGTGTGTAATAAGTGAAAATGAAGACTGTTCTACTGCTGGGCTTTCGAACAAACTTAGATTGGCTATATGCTCACAATCAATGATTTTCTCATTGAAAGATAATACATTTTGGTAATACTGGGGAAGGTAGAAGCTGCAGAGGTCACTGTAGGGGGTTAAGAAAAGCTATAGCAGTTGTCAGAACAGCAATTATTCCTAGGCGAACTTGGTTTGATAGAAGGAGTAACAGTCTTGCTGAGCTAGAATTGCATTTCTATTTGATTATGCTTATCAGTAATTAGAAAAAAGTGTTGGAAGAAAGTGAGGGCTGGGGAGAGAGTTCTCTGGGGCTGTCTTTCCATGACAATAAGACATCCAAGTCAAAAGTCAACAGGCAGTTTCATCTACAGGGTGCCAAATAAGCGTAAGCTATTTCAGGGTTATACAAAACACGTAACCAATTGTTCATGAATGTTTAATGTGCACCTGTCCATATCCACAAGTCAATTTTAGAAACAATCATTTAATAAAAAATTAGGTATCTTAAAACAATCTAAAATACAATAGATAAATTAACAACTTCTGGGGAATGGTTTCACTTGCTGTTTGCATATGTAGAGTGTAGACACAGAACAGCCAAGATACAGATCAAATCTTCTAATCTGTAACAAGATGAGAAAAATCATATGTAATTTTAATTAACTATAAGTAGAAAGCAGAGTAGAAGTTCGCCCAATCCCTGAACAACCATAGTGTTGCTTTAGGACAGCTATGAAGATGTTCCTTGTTGTCTTTTGTTATTCTATTTCGTTTCGGCAGAGTCTCACTGTGTTGCAATTTTCCTGCCTCTGTCTCCTGGGTCACAGAGACTCCATGTGCACATCGCCATGCCCAGTTCTAAAGGATAGGTTCATTCATAAACCAGCAGCCACCAGTGCATACTCTCATGGCTGAGCCAGCAAACTGCAACGTTTTTTACTTTTTTAAATTGTATTTCCTCAGCCTCTGGAGGTGCTAGAATTAGAGGCCTGTGCCATTCTGCCTGAACCTATATTTTAATGTTGTCATGTTTTTCAACTTCTTCATTATACTTCTTATACACCCTCTTTCACCACTACATTTATTTTTTCTTAAATTTTGTCAGAGGGCATGTGCACTTACCAGAGAGAGACAGAGAGAAGAGGGAAGGAGTGAGAAGCACAGCCCACGGGTGACAGCCATGTTGCCATCCCTCCTCCTCCACCTCTCCATCTCCTGCGGATCCTGAGCACACAACACATGTTCCTGGTGTGTACCCCCAGCTGGGTCTCAGACCAGAACTGTGGAACTGTGTGGCTGGTTGTGTGGAATCCAGCTGCCCTAAACACCAAGACACAGTCTGGCTCCACTATTACTATTCTGTAAATTCATGAATCACAGGGTTTTATTTCTGAGGTTTCCACTATGTTCAGCTATAGCGCTTATCCTGTGATGCTTCTCCAATATAGATAGTATAATATAGCCCATCACATTAACTACACTTAACCTGTAACATTCTAGACATTATTGCTCCACTGCACAGCCCTAACCCAGATGAGCCCAATCATCTTGTCGCCAAATCTAGTTAGTTACTGATAGAGAAAACTGCAATCACAAGAAAGTTTCTGTTACGATTTTATGTTCTTAATTTTGTTCAGTCTCTCAACTGCACGTAGAAATCCATTTTTTTTTTTTTTTCCTTAGGAGCTTTTTTGGAAAGATTGCTTTGCTATACGGCATGTGTGCTCTGCCAGAGACAGAAAGGAACAGAGAGACAGAAAGTGAGAAATCACTTCCCAGGGAGGATGACCATGCCACAGTTCTTTCTGCTTCATTCTCCTCTGGGGATTTTGGGCACACATGCAAATCGGCCTGATAAGAGTTTTAAGTCACTGGGTCTGGGACTTGAACCATGGTTGACTATGTGGGAGTCCAGTGACATAGCCATTTCACCATCTGCTAGTCCCAGAAGCTATTTTTTTTTTAAAGGCTCTTGTTCAAACCTCCATTTAAAAAGTTTTACCCCTCTGGCTTTTCCATTAGCTTCTCAGATAACCTCCCCTTTTACTCATTAACGATCTTCAATTTCCTATGGTGTCTTAGATGAAAGCAACATCTGGACCCATCCTTTCTTTTTGAATAAAGGAGGTGCCCCATATGCTAGGAAATGCCATACTACAGCATCCTAGAGACCTTTGTTCACTGATAATTCTTTACCATCATCACTGAAATACTAACAAAAAAGGAATATGCAATACATGTTTAAATCCTCAAAAATCCCCCATTGCCCAAAAACTGTTCAAGTTTTTTCTTCTTCGTAGAAAAACCCTTGAAAGAGAAGTGTACACTTTTTTCTCCATTTCGTTACCTTCCACTCACTCCTTTATCTGCTGTGAAATGTTTTCTACTTCCTAAATTTCACCAAAACTCCTCTTGCTAAGGTCACCAGTGGATTACTAATTACTAAATCTAAATGGCTGCAATTTTCTTTCTTGAACGCACTGCATTGTGTAACTATTTGGAACCCTCTCCACTTTGCATAATGCTCTCTTCCCTAAGATTCAGGGTTGCTACACTATACTAGCTTCTTTGTATGTCTCTCTTCTCCTTCTTCTTCCCTTTCTCCTCCTCTTCATTCTTCTTCCCATTTTTCCCCTTCCTCTCTTTCTCTTTCACCTCTTCCTTCTCCTCCTTCTCCTCCTTCTTCATTTGCTCACTAGCCGGGGAGAGACAGAGAGGTAGAGAGAGAGGGAGAGGAGAGAACAACTCCCCCATGGGGAATAATCTTACATAATCCCTCCTCCATTTCTCTACCTTTTATGATTGGGAACACACGTGCACACGCACATACACCTGGTGTGTTTCTCAGTTCCCAGTCCAGAACTGGAACCTGGTGGTCATCTCTGTGGGATCAGGCTACCTTAACCACTAGACCATAGAGCTGAGTCCCTTGATTTTACTTAAGTTTTATTTATTTATTTTCTTCATGAAAGAAAGAGTGTGATAAGAGAGACAGGCACCTCCTAATGTCTCCACACCAAGATCCTCCCCATGTCCCGTAGCCAACTGGAATTGTGCACATGCTCAGAGGTATGCCCTCCGTGTTCAGGCAGAACTGGGATATGAACCCTGCACTTTCCTACATGGCCTTCAGCATTGCACAGCAACATTCCTATTACCTGCACCACTACAGCTGGGCCTTTTTAAATTTTTTTATTTAATTTTGTTTATTATTATAATCTTTTCCATATTACATTAAATCACATGTATCTTTACAGTGTATTACATTTCTTTTTTCTAGCAGGAATGCCATGCATATCAGTCAAGACAAAGACATTACTATCCACATCATCATCATCAAATGGCTTTTCGTCATTTTTTTCAGATTTTATTTATTCTCATTATTATTATTATTATTTTTTGAGAGGTTTTTGCTATAGGGCACGAGCGCTCCCCAGACAGACAGACAGAGAGAGACAGACAGAAAGCGAGAAATCACCCCACAGGGGGGATGGCCACGCCGCAATCCCTTCTCCTCCATTCTCCTCTCGGGATCTTGGGCACACAAGCACACGCGCCTGGTGTGAGTTTTAAGCCACCATGTCCGGGATGTGAGCCGCGGTTTACTAATGGGAATCCAGCGACATAGCCATTACTCTAACTGCTGGTCCCTATTCTCATTATTTTTTTTAAACATTCAATCACTATGTCATTTGGGTTGTATAAGGAATTTATCCAACATGAAATTCTTCTCAGACTAGTCCAGGTGAGAATACTGTACATGTTATCATCAACAGGTAATGAACCATTTCTGTGTCCCATGAATGTCATGCCTCTTTATTTGTTCTCTTGCTATCTTTCTCTATACTCTTCCCTTCTCCTCCTCCTCTCATTCCACATTGTCTTCAGCATCCATAACTATTTTCACTGATTTTATGCTCGCCAATATTTCAATCTCTACCATGAAGTGCAGATAGTCAGTATTTACCTTTTACTACGTTTCTTTTTAAACTCTACCTTTAACAATATCACTTTGTACCTGACTTTGCCTTAAGTCCTCTTCTTATCTTGCTCTATACCTCTCTATAGATGATCTCATCTACTCCCAAGGTTTCCATCTTTATTTTTTTCCTCATAATTCTCTATGTTAGTCAGGAATTCATTGTTATAAACAAACATACACCTTGAAGACGATGATTTTAGTAAGAAAGACATATTGTTGTTACTGTTATAATCATCATTATCATCATTCCATAAAGTCTAGGAGAGAGATAGGGCAGGGCTTATAATTACACCTCCTTATGTTTTGCTTTCTACCTTGCAGCTCTACCATCTTCAGCATCTAGTGTTTTGTCCTTAGGTCCATATTTTAGTATTTAAGCTTTAGGTACAAGCTCTAAACTTTATAAATGAGGGAAGGAATGAGCACATTAAAATGTTGCTTATGCCTTGTTGGCCATAACCATGGCCTATGCTCATGTACGAGTATGAGAGGGCATCAAGTTTTAATCTGAACAACTTTTATAGTAAAGGCAGATCTTCGAGAAATAGGGTTCAATATACTATTTTGTTCAAGTCTTCTACAATGTCTACTATCCTCCCAGATGTATCTCTTGTTCTATTTTGATCACTACCTTAACCTCCAGACTATATATTTTTATATATATATATATATATATATATATATATATATATATATATATATATATATATGGAGAGGTTTTTTCTATAGGGCATGTGCGCTCGCCAGAAAGACAGAGAGAGACAGAAAGACAGAAACTGAGAAATCACTCCCCAGGGGTGTTGGCCACGCTGCAATCCCTTCTCCTCCATTCTCCTCCCAGGATCTTGGGCATGCATGCACATGCGCCCGGCGTGCATTTAAGCCACTGGGTCTGGGACTCAAACCATGGTCAAGTACGTGGGAGTCCAGTGACATAGCCATTACGCCAACTGCTGGTCCCAAGACTATCTATATTTATAATGGTCCGTCTATCTGCCTATCTGGTTTTCAAAAATTTCATGGAAAATGTGTATTACAAAAAACTATGCATGAAATTCCAAAGTTTTTTGCACCAAAATAAATTTGTACTCAATTTTCCACAAACTTACTGATGTTCCCATATATATACATCCAGACCATACATGTGCTAACACACAGACACACAGCCATGCTCCCAATCATGAGACAGAATAATCAATGGTAGTCAATGGTAGTCATCTGTTGCTTAGATATCTTCATTTGGCTGTCTCTTGTGCACTTCTGTTGCAAAAACAAACTGACATCTATCTTTTAATCCTATATAGCTCATTTTTTTTTTTTTTACTTTTCGCAATAAACGATGCCTACATTCGCAACCCAGGCCTGACTCTGCAGTTGACACTTCTCTGTTTGTTTGGTTTATTTTCCCTCAAACTTCATGCTCACAGTGTTTATTATTCGAACAACACACCACAATCTTTTGTATTTGCCATTTCTACATACAAATCCTTCCCCATAACTATTTTATTTATTTATTTTTTTTGGACAGTAAAGAATACTTCACTGATTTATTTTTTATTTTTAAGTTTTTTCCCAGCATGAGTATGCTGTATATTAGTCCAGTCAAGGATACTACCATACACATCATCAACAGATAGTTTTCCATTTCTGTGTCCATTAAATGATTTGATTCTTACCTCCTTGATTCATTCCCTCCTATCTCCCCTCATTTACTGTTCTTAAGCTACATGGTGACTCTTGTCAAATCCATCCAGACCAATTCTGTTTAATACCCTTTCCCCACTATTACTTTCAGTCTCCAGACCATCTTTTTTTTCTTTATTTAAGAGAGATTTTTAGACTATACTTTTTGTTGCTGGACTATACTTTTTGTTCCTGGAACCTTGGCGTTCCTGGAACTAAAAGAGTTACTTTAAGGCTTGAACATGCCTCTTCCTTTGGTCCACCTTTCAGGGACAGACTGCAAGATTGATGTCTGCACTTCCAAGCCTGAGAATAAGCCAAGAGGCATCTGTTGGTAAGGTGTCTGAACCAAGCATTGTTTGGATATTCAAACAGGTACAAATGAGCCATTCATGGTGTAGGACAGCCAATAGTAGGGGAAGGATTTAAGTGAACTCATGGACCATGGACAAAGTCTCCCTCCTCCCTGTTCCCCTTTTCTTTCATTTTTTTTTTTTAAGTTTTTGCCGTAGTGTGCATACATGTGGAAGAGGGAAGGGGGGGAGGGGAGAGAGAGAGAGAGAGAGAGAGAGAGAGACAGAGAAAGGAAGAAAGGAAGAGAAATTACTCCCTAGAGAACATGGCCATACCAAAATCCTTTCTTCTCCTTTTGGAATTTTGGGCACATACAAACATGCATGCACCCAGCATGTTTTTCAAGCCACTGGGTCTTAGACTTGTACTGCATTGTTGGCCATGTGGGGTCTAGCCACTTTAACCATCATACGGGGCTGTCCCCAACCCCTGCTTTCATGCTGTGTGGTTTTGCAATTCAGAATCCCACAAATTCTTTTATATTTTCCATTTAAAAGGTAAAGCCTAATTCCCCTCTGCTTCAATGTCCTTGATTTAGTGACTCAGTTCTAATCAATAGAACACGGTTGAAGAGATGGTCTGTGACTTCTAAGATCAATGTGTAGCATCCTCCATGCCTCTTAAATGGGTCAGTTGCTCGCTGTGATGCCAGATGTCATGCTACAGATATTTAAGCAGTGCTATGGAGACTTCTACATGGCAAAGAAATAACTTCTCTTTCCATGAGCAAGTAAGGAATTGATGAACTCCTATGAATAGCCACAGAGTGCTGAAAGTGGATCCTCCAGCTCTAGCCAAGCTTTCAGAAGACTTCAGTCCTGGCTGACACCTTGACTATAACCTCATGAGAGATCCTGAGCCACAAAATTCAGGCTCAATTGCTTCTTAATTTTATACTCATAGAAACTGTGGGATAAAAATGTCCTCGTTGGGACCAGCAGATGGTGTTATGGTTATGTCACTGGACTCCCACATAGTGAACCACGATTCAAGTCTTGAACCAGCAGCTTCAACTCACACCAGGCACATGTGCATATGTGTCCAAAACCCCAGAGGAGAATGGAGAGGAAGAGATTGTGGCATGCCATCCCCCCTGGGAGTGATTCCTCGCTTCTGTCTCTCTGTCTCTCTCTATCTCTCCTGTGAGCACATGTGCCCTATAGCAAAAAAATCTCTCTTAAAAAATGTCTATTTTTTTATACTGTCTAATTTTGTGGTAATTTGTACAAAGCAATAAGTAACTGGTTCATTTATGAAACTCAGGGTCTGAACATTTTAATTTCACATTGACCTTTTAAATTGTTATCAAAGTACAATGATGGAATACATTTTACTTAAAACTTATTAAGTCCATTTTAAATCCTTAATATTTGGCATATTTATATATATGGAAAGTATATTTAAACGTATCTGTGCACTAAGAATGGGCCTAAATTTCCTCATATTCATAGGTTTCACATGCAGAGGCACTAAGCAAGCTCTGTCAAGTGTCGCACTTGAATTGCAGCAGAGAAGCCCTGGGATGTGAGACTAGAAGTCCAAATTTATCTTTAATTGTGTATAAGAGGTGTCTGTTGTAAAACCCCTTCATCATTATTCTCAGTATAAAATCTTGCTCCTTTAAAACCTGGGTTTCTTTTCACTTTCTGTCCTTACCTAATGTACTTTTATATTATACTTAGGCTCCAGAAAGACTAAATTTATGATTTCTCAAATCTTCACATCAGTCTTGTATTTTTCCTCTATGCTTCTGGGTAAACTCTTCCATCTTCCTGGAATATTCTTCACCTCCATCACTCTTAGCTAACTTCTATCAACAAACCCTTTTAGAAGCATCTATATCCTATTTTTAACTCTTACTGGTACTCTTATGGCTTCTTCCACGACACACTGCACTTAAGTCTCATAATTACACTGTAACATAACCACATGATCGAAGAGACGCTACTCTTTCTTTTCTTTTTTTTTTTTTTTTTTGGAGAGGTTTTTGCTATAGGGCACGTGCGCTCGCCAGACAGACAGAGACAGAGAGATAGAAAGCGAGAAATCACTCCCCCCACCAGGGGGGATGGCCACACCGCAATCCCTTCTCCTCCATTCTCCTCTCCGGATCTTGGGCACGCACGCACACGCACCTGGCGTCAGTTTAAGCCACTGGGTCTGGGACTCAAACCGCGGTCGACTTCATGGGAGTCCAGCGACACAGCCATTATGCTAACTGCTGGTCCCGACTCTACTCTTTCTAAGGGTAGTCTGTGTCTTCTCCGTTCCTGATGTCCCAGTGACATATAAAGAACTTGATACATATCAGATTCAAATCATATTTAGAATGTAAAATTTTAGTAAGTCTATAAAATGATTCTATAAAAGGATTTGGTTAAAACTCTGAGGAAAATGCTTTCATTTTCTTAAAAAAAAAAAAAGGATACCTTGTAAGAAGTGAAATACAACAAAAATAGCAATGGCCCAACGTCTTATTAGTATCCAGTGGTGTTCTAAAAAGAACATCTTTCAGAGGGCTAGAGATACTATAAACTGTGATGTAGCAATTACTATCCTAACTACAATACATGGTGTAAATCAATGGTGGCGTTAAATCTTGTCTAAATGACCAGAACATGAGCTAAAGCTCCCTTTGTAGCACATATTTCTTTTTAGCTGATTTCACTCCCTTTAGGCTTGTGGTTTGTGAGCAGAGGCTTTTAATGACAAGAAAATCAGGGATCATTTTACTTTAGTCTTTCAAAAATGATCTCCCTAGAGAAGCCTAGAGTCTAGAAGTAAATACCTAGTGGCTTACAAACATATTTGCAATGGAAAGTAAAAGACTCTTGGAGTGATAATCCAGTAGAACAGAATTAGTTTTATATCCTCAGTATAAACATTTTTAAATGTCTCAAAGTAGTAAAACAGTGAATCCTAATTTTGTTTTTGTGATTCCTGAGATGCCTTAAAAAAATTGCAAATATTCAAAACAAATATGCTTAATTCCCTGAGTATTTTTAATAGGCTTCGTAGATGTATCTTTTAAGAGAAGGGGCTGATCTAACAAACAATGATAAAGCTCAATTCCAAAACCATTTAGGAAGCATTAATAAAAAATGTAACTATCTTCCCCTAACCCAGAAAGATGTTGATAAATATTGAAATCCAGGGGCCAGCAGTTGGTGTCGTGGTTAAGGAGATGGACTCCCACAACCGTGATTCGAGTCCCAGACATAGAGGCTTGAAACTCATGCTGGGTGCATGTGTATACATGCCCCAAATCCCAGGAGGAGAATAGAGGAGGAGGAGGAATTGCAGCATGGCCATCCCCCTGGGGCAGTGATTTCTCACTTTCTCTATCTCTGTCTCTCTCTAGTGAGCAAATGCGCTCTATAACAAAAATATCTGTCTCATTATTTAAAATTGAAATCCAAAATGAATAAATTTAGTTGTGTCTGTCTGTACTTAACCAAATGATTGCACATTTCACCTTTATGAAGGCATTCCACATAAACTTCACCAACTTTAAATTTATTGATACTGTGAGTCCTTAATCTCTTGATTCTATTCTCTTTTTAAAATTTTTTAGTGATATTTGCAGTGGACATATCACATAATATTTTCACTCCAGAAAAGGAAAGGAGGTGGCACCCAGCGTTCATTTCAGCTGAGTTTCTTTTATGACAGGCACTGCATTGGACCCTGGAGTCCTTTTGTTGTTCCCAAACTATTTTTTTCTTAATATTTTTTACATTTAATCATTGTACATTTTAACAATAGGTTCTCTAAATTTAATGCATTCCGTGTCAAACAAGTTAAAGATATACCATATGCAATACCTTTGCATTATTTTTTAAATAATTATTTATTTAATTAAATCAATTTATTATTTATCATTGCTTTTAATTTTGCTGTAGGTCACATGTGCTCACCAGGGAGAGAGAGGGAAAGTGAGAAAACAAGCCACCAGGTCCAGTGGGAGTCCAGACGGAGACTAGTGGGAGTCCAGTGCCCCAACCTCCATGACACCTGCTGGCCCCACATTTCTACTCTTGTATCTGTTAAATATTCCTCCCCCCTTGAGTTTTTCCCTTCTGTCCCCAACTGTTTACCCCTTCCTTTGCAGTCTGTGGTGTCTCTTGACGTTTTTGCTGTTATATTTTCTAGACTTTGAATTTCTGCCATAAAGTGCAGATGTTCTGTGTTTATTGAGTGGGGATATACAAACTATTAAAAATAAAATTTAAATATGCAGATCTGAATTATCAACACCACCTATCCAGTCTCCCTTTTCTTCAACTCTCATGTAATTTTCTTTTGCTGAATTTAGGCAAGTGAGTTTTTTTAAAATGTAATACATATATATATATATATATATATAATATGTATTATGTATATGTATATGTATATTATATATATAATATGTATATTATATATATATATATATTATATATATATGCAATAGATTGCATGCACGTTCATATGAGAGAGCGAGAGAGGGCAAGAGAGAGACAGCAAGGAAAAGAGGGCAAGAGAGAGATGAACACCCTCCATAGGGTTTGGTCATGCCAAGGTATTCTTCCTCCAGTCCTCTATCCTGTCAGATCTTGGGCACTTGCATGCATGTCTGGCATGTTTCAGACTGGCCTAGCCAGGGATTTGATTTGTGGTTGCCATATGGAATCTGGTTTCTTTTAAGCTGGGGTTTACTGTTGTATCATGCAGTCAGCCCAGGCAAGTGAGTTTTGATTAGGTCATTTATGTCTTTTATAAAATTTTGGTTTGTTTGTTTAGAGAGAATGAAACAAAGATGGACACCCCTAACAGAGTCTTACTCTGCCTTCCACTCCTAGTTTCACCAGCCCAGATTGTGGCCACATGCCTACATGCTCAGTGCACTGGTGGAGGTCCCGGGACTTGAAACAGGACCTTTCCTATGGGGGGTCAGTTGCATTATCATTGCACCACAGCTTGGCCTTTCATTTATATCTTGATTCTCTTTACCTTCTATGGCTACATATGTACTTTTCTGATAGTTTCTAGACATCCTGTGACTTATTTGTTTTATCGTTTTCTATTCCCTGTTTATCTTTAGAAAAACGAATAACATTTAGAGCTATTTAAACATAGTTTACTTTGGTGCATCTATTCTTGCTCCTATTTACCTTAAACTGATTAGTAACTAATTTCAAAGGAGATTCAATGCAAAGTACCTCTCACTTATGCAAATAACAAATGGAGTAATGAAAAAATTCCAGTTATTATAACTTTAATGGATTTTCAGTTGTAGTAAAACCATAAAACTAATGTATACGAATTTCAGTTGTGGCAAAATTTAAGCTTACATGCTCAGTTAACTACAGAAATGCATGGAGTAGAGGAATCCAGTGATGTGACTAATTTAGTTTCTGTGGCCTCCATGTGTTCATTTATTATATGAGTGTTCTAAATCTGTCTTGGTTTTTCAAAGTGAGGGATCCTTAGAAGATGCTTTAATGAATCTTTCAAGAAGGGAAAGGAGGAAGTTTTCAAATGCTTGCACAAACAGGCAAAAATGCTATTGTTCTTTATGGTGGAGAGAATCACATTCTTTTATTTGCTCAGCATTCTGCTAGTAAATAATCAATGTAAGTCACTCTCTCTGGGATATAACTAAAAGCCTGTTACTAAAAGACAAGATTGCTTCATGTAGAGACACAGAAATGTGTATTCTCTATGGAATGCAAAATCCTCTCTCCCCCTCTCCCTACCCAAATGAGAGAGTTCTAATTTGATTTTAAGCCCACTAATATATTTGCTGTGAGAAATGACATTTTAATGCATAGGATACTAAGGAATTTTCTTACGTTGGCTTGAAATAGGTGCAATTAATTTGTAATCATTTCTATTATCTTGCCCTGAAAGTATGCATTTAAATGAAGTACCAGTATAGTGTGGAGCAGGAAAATTGCAGTTTCTTGTAATCTCTGTTGTATTCAGATGACTGGTGTGGGTTCATTAGGAAAATTATGAAATCCAGACAGGCAATGTTTCAAAACGTATCCTGTCTCTTTTGAGGTGAGTTGACTGTCCTCTCTTTCCCTGCCACTTCACTGCCCTAGTGAGGGTGATTTTGTATGACTCAGTGCAGTTCTCCCTTAGAATGACAGGGTATAAAATCGCTAGGGGACTTGGACTGCCAAAGCTCTCAACCTGTCCAGTAAAAACACAGATCAGTGATCCAAGAGATGATAGGCAAATCCAGTAAACACAAATCATCAAAAATTACAATTTTTAAATTGTAATTTCTGCTTTACATTTATTTATTATAAATTTTTGTGTAGTGCAGTATTGCTTTTAAAACCATGTATACAGTGTGCAATCATCAAATCAAGAATATAAGCATATTCATCATCTTCGACATTGAACATCACATCATGTTGCATACATTTGATATTTATCCTACTGTTTTTCAGGCACATATTACGATGTCAATGACATTTTCTACTCTCTTATGATCCATCATTTCACCACCTCTTGCACTTGTATATGTACATTCTTATATGTGTCAAGAAACTCCTTGATCCACCCCTGTCATGCAGATTCTATCATCTCTCTCTCTCTCTCTACTTCTGTGCTATTAAGTACTTTAGCTTCTGCTAAAGAATGAGGACACAATATATGTTAAGCAGAGACATACTGTATTTGTCTCTCACAATCTGGCTTATTTCACTTAGCGTTATATCTTCTAGCTTCATGTACTTTCTAAAAAATGACAGGATATCATTGTTCTTTGTGGCTGAGTAATATTCCATTATGTATATGTGCCATCTCTTCTTTAACCATCAGTGTTGGGCACTTAGGTTAATTCCATGGTTTAGCTAATGTAAATAATGCTACAATAAATATGAATGTGTAAATGTCTCTCTAGCAGAGTGATTTCCTGTCTTTTGGTATATACCCAAAAGTAGGATTATTGTGTCAAATAGTAACTCTATCTTTAGATTTTTTGAGGAACCTTCACATTGTACACAGTGACAGTACTAATTAACATTAGTAAATCAGTTTACTAATTTAGGATCCAGGTCTCTATCTCAGTTCTATATTTAAAAAAATAAGAGTAGTAGTAGTTGTTTTGCTTACTCACAAAAAAAAAAAAAAAAAAAAAAAGAAAAAAAAGAAAAAGAAGTAGAGGGTGACAAGATTATATACGTGACAATACCAAGTGAGGCTAAATGGTGGTTAGGAGCTTGGAGCATTCAAATATAAAGAAAAGGTAGGATAATGCTGCTAAGAGAGTCTTGCTAGCTTTCTCCAGGCTGCCTCACTGAGTTGAGGATAGACAATTGCTAGGGGATGTGGTAAAGTGTACAAAGACTCTCTGAAGAGGTTTTGGTGATCTGAGATAGAAAGCAGATTTTGCAAGTAAAATGAATGAAAGTCAATTTGTTTTTCATCAGCACATTCACATTACTTAAGCTCACAGGGGCAAAGTTAAAAATTGTCTGTTTAGAAAAGAACTCTTACATGGTCTAATCTGAAATGCTGAGATTAGGCATAGTTTCCCTTTGTGGGCAACATCACACAGGATGTGAAATTATAATACCATGGTTTCCTAGTGGTCATGGGGTCAGAATGAAGCGAGTCAGTTAAATGGTCAACTCTTTGGTGGTATCAGGCATGAGTAGGTCTTGGGCTTAATTTCCATGAAATATCAACAATGGCACTAATTCCATGAATAACATTTATTAAGCACTTACTATGTGCCAGGCATTGTGCTAAGTGCTTTATAAGAATGATTTCATGGAATGTTTATAGTGATCCTAGGCAGAGGCGATCTATTTGACTGAAAATGAAGCCAGATTTAGGTAAATTGGCTTCCAGTTCCCTCTTCAATGATATCTCTCATGGGTCTCTTGAACATTATTAACTCACTCCCAGTCATTCTGCGCTTTTATCATGAACTTCGTGCAGTTCATCCCACTCTGATTTCCAAGCCCTTCCAAGCTATTCTTTCTGCCAGGAACCAGGTCTCCAGGATCTTCTCCTAGAGGACATCATGACTATGTCATGTCCTTTCTCATCTTGAGATTTTCTTTGGCACATATAGAAAATGTTTAATTAAATCCCACTGAACATTTTGTATACTCTCAAATCTAGTTTATTTTTAAAATACTCACTTGTAGCAAACATAGTATATAATTAACTTACATATCATTTAATGTATGTATCTCCTAGTAGAAAATAAGCTTCATGAGGAATTTTGTCTGTTCCATACAGAACTGGTAGATCCCTACCTGACACTGAATGATGGATATTTATTGAATGAAGCCACTGCCCAAAGGGATGACTAAAAGAGAGAACCACCCAGGTCATTAAATCTTCTCTACTCCCTCTTTTAGCAGTAGAAGAAACCAGTATTGCTGACATTACTACTATGACCTTCCTTAGGCTATGAACTTTCCATTATTGAGTAATTTGCCACCAATTACATTTTTTCTCTAACACTTTCAGTCTTTCCTTGTAATCTAGAAATTAGCCTTGAAGGATACTGTTTTACAGAAAGTTCCATCATGAAAGATAATTTAGTAAAGGCAAAGGACACTTACAGTGAAATTATTTAAGAGAAGAAGCAAATTTTTATATGAAATTGCAAAATATTCGATTCTTAAATCTTAAGGTTGAAGATAAATTGATTTCATTTTATGTTTAACAAAATATTTCATAATACTAACTATGTTCTGTCTTTTTAAAGACTGCATAAAGATAAGTCAATTTTTTTTTCTGTTGTTAAAAACATATGATGATAGTGTGATATAATGGAATCCTTTACTTTATTTGGACTTTCTCAGTACGACCATAAGTACATTTAGTTGTATAAAAGTATGTGTGAGTTTAATTGATTTTTTCCAAAATCCTGTCTTAACCCTGTAAAATCTTAATACTTCTCCTTTATAATGCTTTGTTATCCTCATTGAATTTTTTCCATTTCAAATTTTAACTCGTTTAACTGCTGTATCCTCATTTCTAATATAGTCAAACATTCTTCCTTCCATCTTCATTCTATTACTCTACAGTAACAAGTGTCAGTCAGAATCAGATAGCTACACTTTCATCACATAAACAGAGGAAACTAATAACAGAGACACTCGAGTCTGGATAATTTAAAAAGAATAGAAGTTTCTTTAGTTTATGATGTGTCTGCAAGGTCAAGAGACCTATCCAAGGAGGCCCTTCTTTCTGATGAGTCTCTCTACAGAGTCTCAAGGGAGCGCAGAACTACCTCTGAGACAGAGTGAGAGCATGTCTGTTGATGTCTGGATCTCTGTGTAAACCACAAATGTGCAACGTTGTAATCTTCTCAAAGTCCTGTCTTTCAACATCATAATCGGAATAGGTTTAGACCTTCTTAATCCTGTCACAAACTAATCACTACATATAAACTTTGGAGGATATGTTCAAATCATAGCACTGGATGACAATGTGTAACTGAGATAGATAATAGCTGGGTTAATGAGGGAATGATGTTTGAGTGCATTAGTTAAAAAAAAAAAAGCATAAGATTTGAACTTTTCTATGTAATTTCAAAGCCATAAGTAATTGTTTGATGAGTGTTTAACAAATATCACTCCGCTTTTGATTTTTTAAATCTTTGATGTCCAGCTCATTTATTTGCCTTTAAAAAATCTGATAGTTAATATCATATCCTAAATAAAAATGATAGGTGAATACATGAATGAAAGAATGCACGGTGAAGATTTATAGTGATTAAATATACCTTTAAAAATATGTATACAGGGAATCAGCAGTTAGCGTAATGGCTATGTCGCTGGACTCCCACGTAATCGACCGTGGTTCGTGTCCCAGACCTGGTGGCTTAAAACTCACGCCGGGCGTGTGTGCGTGCATGCCCAAGATCCCAAGAGGAGAATGGAGGAGAAGGGATTGCGGCGTGACCATCCCCCCTGGGGGGTGATTTCTCACTTTCTGTCTCTATGTCTCTCTCTCTCTGGCGAGTGCACGCGCCGTATAGCGAAAACCTCTCCAAAAAAAAAAATTTTAAACTATGTATACAGAAAAAAAGAATGCATGTGACAAATTCTCATCTCAAACCTCTTCATAAACTAAAGCACTGTTGAGGGTATCACACTGCCATAGCTTTCTTAGACTAATATGTAGCTGGGAGCTGGAGGTGATTTCACTTCCTCATTGCTGTGGGGGCTAGGATGGGTCCTTAAACATACTTACAGTTCCATAGGTCAACAACTAGGAGTAATCTACTTAAATAAGTAAAAAATTTGAGGAGGCAGAATAAAGCAGCAGAAGGGTCAGGTGATGGCACAGTGGTAACACAATGAGATCCCCAGGAGAATGGTTCTGGGTTCATGATATGACAGGGCTGTCTGAAATGCGCTTGGCTCATGGCACGAGTGCTCTGTTGGCGATGCCTCTCTATTCCTCTTTCTCTCTCTATCTCTGTCTCGCTCTCTCTCTCTTGAAAGAAATAAGTGAGTAGACTTTTAGAGAAAATCAGGAAGAAGCAGAGATCTTTTAAGGATAACAATACCATAATAAATATGAGTTACAGAAAAAGGTTTTTGCTCCCTAAAGATTTTGGCACATCTCAAACAGTGCACAAAAGAAATCACGTGACTATTTGTTTTTGCCGTGCCCTGTAGGTTGTTAAGGTGCCTCTTAGCTCAGCCTTGTAGATCACATCATAGAGATAAAAAAGATTAAAACCTTAATTATTTTTTATTTGCGATGTAAAGGAAAAGCATTCTTATTTTATGTACTAGTTCTTTCATTAGATTTTTTCTTAGATAAATGATAATAAAGACTACAGCTTTCTATTGACAACTCTTCTTTAATGGAATCTGTAATAGCCTAAATACTATAATGTACAACATATTCCATCTCACTTGCAAAGATGTTGGTGATTCTACAGCCAATACAATGTGGCTAAATAATGTAACTAATCCAACTGGCTAATAGGGAGCATTAACTGCCTCAGAATCCCCTGCTAAAATTAGACAGAAACTACAATACCCAACATAATATCCACATAGCACTGATCTTCCAAGTAATCATTGGGAGTGAGCTCTTCAACACAGAACACTATCTGGCTAGGGTAGTGTTACCTGATTACCTGATGAACTGGCAGCACCCAACTGCATAAGACTCTTCAGTTGTAAGTCAAATAATCTGGTCTTCCAATATTGCTATTAATTCTTAGGATTAAAAACTTTGGCACAGTCATTATCCTTTAATTATACAGATATAGAGGTGCCATATAGTCCTGGATAGAGACAAACATGCAAGGGAGTTGGAGAAAAAGGCTTTGGATAATAGAGTAACTTTCTTGTTGACAATACTTAAAAAAGGCAAAAATATATATATTAGTCTGCAAATTGTCTTTAAGAACAGATGTTTATTAAAATGGACACTAATGGTAAAAGATGAGGAAAATATTATTTTACATTTGAAACGGGATCTTAGAGAGCCACGTAACCATTTTCATTGATTTGATAATTCAGGAATTGAATCTCAGATAACTTAAAGGATTTGCACACAGTCACGTAATGAAAGACTTGAACTAGTAACATGATCCTAATTTAAAATTGCTTTTTTTCCTCTAATATACTTGGTAAAAACTCATACTAAAATTAACATCTTGGCCAGCACCATAGCCTAAATGAGTAAGGGAGCTGGATTGCTCATGGCTGACTACAGTTCAAATCCTGGCCTCCACAGCTTGAAAAACACTTCCTTCAGCCTGGCATATGTGGTGCGTGTCCCAAATCCTGACAAATGGAGACATGGAAGAGAACGACTGTGGTATGACCACACCCTATCTTGTGGTGTTTTGTCCCCATCTTGCTGTCTCTTTGTCTCTGTCTGGTAAGAGTATATATAAACCCTTTGGCAATTAAAAAAAAGTCTCACTGAAAAATACGTACATAGGTGGGTTTTATTCTGCAAATGCTTATGAATGACTACCATGAGAATGAGATATTACTTTAGGCACTGGGGGTAGAATAGGGAATAAAAAAGACACATTTCTCTGTCTCTATCTCCTTATCCACTTCTTTCTTTCTACACACAGACACAAACATATACCTTTTTATTCCCTTTGAATGAGCATACAATAGCATAAAAAAAATAAAATTTACTTAAATGTGGTAACTAGATAACTCCAGAATAGAAGGTCACAAATAATAAACATCAATGCAGCTATTATTAAGTAACAACTGAATGTTCGTTATTTACATTACCATAGAACAAATTGTAAGAGTTTTATTACCTGCCAGTAACTAATGAGCCGCTTGGATTAAGCATTCATTCTGCATACATACGTACAAGGAATTAAGGAAAAGATTAATTTTATGACCTTTTCAGAGTGAAAGGGCTACAGTGACTAAAAGATCTCATTTATTCAGCTTCACTGGGAAATAGCAGCTTCCATATGTATGAATTTTCTAGATTAAGAGATTTATTCATTCATTAATTTGACAACTATTTGTGCAACACTTCCTATGTGCCATGTCTTATTCTAGGTGCAGAATAAAGGAGAATACAAGATAGGTCTGCCCTTTGCATTCATGTAATTAACAAGTAAATAATACATAGGTTGGGGCTGGCAGGTGGCATGGTGGTTAAGGTGCTGGACTCCCACATGGCTGACTGAGGTTCAATTCTCAGACCAGACAGCTTGCTTTCTCACTTTCCCTGTCCCTTTCTCTCTCTCTCTCTCTCTCCTCTCTCTGGTCAAATTAAAAAAATAATAATAAAAGCAAATACATTTAAATAAACAATTCTTCTAAAAAAATAAATATACACAGATGTGACCAGGACAAGCATCGTGAATAAGATTAAAGGGACTTAAGAGTTTAGGGAAGGCCTGGGAGATGTGCTATTTAAAATAGTTTTGTTATATGATAATTATTCTCTGATTCAAGATAAACTTTGATGAACATTTGCTAATACAAGCATGTAAAGCTTTGTAAGGATGGGCCCAGTAAAAGTGTATCAAAATCCACGATGGGAGTGTTGTTCAATAGAAGACAAAAAACTGAATAATTATCATTTAAATAAATATATAAATAAAATAAAATTCATATGTTATGAACTATGGTATCAGAAAAAGAGATTCATATCTTCTCCCTACCTCATGAATATAGTCCTAAAATCCTAACAAGGATTTTCATTGGTCCAGACTCTTAACATGGCCTGTTAAACTTTTCATGGTATAGTCTTTGGCTAACTTTTAAGTCCTATGCTTTCAGATATTTTCTCCTCTGTGTTTCTGATGTCTAAGCATTTGGAATGCATGTCATGGATTATTAAAAATGAGGGGAAAGGGACTGGCAGGTGGCATGGTGATTAAGAGGGCTGGACTCTCCCATGGCTGACTGTGGTTTAAGTCCCTTAACTGGCAGCTTGCTTTCTCGCTTTCTTTCTTGTTCTCTGTCTCTCTTTGATCAACTTCAAAAACAATTAAAAAGTTGAATAATGGCAATGAATAAAATTAAATAAAATAATTCTTTAATAAATGGGAGGAAAAGCATGCAGTTTATATTCTCATGAAAGCAATAGAAAATAAACACATCATCAAATTCATAAACAGTTCCTGAAGATAGTTGTGATGAAGATGTTATGGTGAGAAATAGGTCATGTTGAAGACGGGACAAATATGTACTTGGAGAGGCAATTGAAAACCCAGGTAGTATAGGAGGGCAACATGTAGATATCTTTGGATAGCTTAATTAAAAGAATGCGAAGACTCACAGAGAATTCAGATGTAGATAACAGAGTACAAAAGCTCTGAGTCAGAAGAGCTGATTATTTCATGTAAGCAGAACTGAGGCCAGTAATGCTTGATCTCAGTTAACTCAGTGATTGATGTTATGAGAGGACATGAGAGAAGCAGCTAGGAGCCAGATCATGAACGACCTTGTAGGCCATTCCGGGGACTTTGGAATACCCTCACAATGCCCTGGGGAGCCATGCAAAGATTTTAAGCGTGGGAATGAAGTAGTCATATTTGCATTTTAAAAAGTTTTCACTGGTTCCTAAGTAAAGAGTGGATTTCAAGAGAGATAAATGGGATGCTGAGGACCCTGCTGACAGGCTATTGTAAGACCCCAGCTGGGAGATGGTGTCAAGTTGACACAACATACAGTTGCAGAGAGACAGAATCTATGTCAGCACAAAAGCTTGTGACCTACTCATGGAGCTCCTTTCATCCAAGCCCTGAGCAGATATTGATTGAAAAGTGGAACTACAAAAGGAAAGTCCTTTCTTTTCATCTGTGACAGTTGTACTGACATAAATTCTGTCTATTTGCAACTGCATGTTGTGCTAAAAATCTATGTTTTAATGGTCTCTAATAAGAAATCAATGATGCTAAGCAGTCCATCCTACTGAATAAAAACACTCATGAATGTTCACAAATACTCAAGATGCATTTGAGTTCATAAAGCCAATAGTATTTGGAATATATTGAACTCAATATACTCATGAATAAGTGACAGATATTAGTAATTGGTAAGTATTTACTATCAGAAATGGAACGACTTTAGCTTTATATGAAAAAATAATGTAAAGGCTATGGCACATCACACAGATCCATTCTTCAGACTGAAGCAGTTGTTTTTTGAGCTGCTGGGAGGATTGTGTGCAAGCATTTATAGCTGAGTTCCATTCCAGGAAATCTTCCAGGCCAAAGCAAGGTGCCCTGTCCAAGGTCCTGCCCCTTTTCTGAGGGCACCATATCTAACAACCTGTACATGCAAAAGATTAGACCTTTGCAACTGGCTTCAATTTAGGACAATTGAACAGCCATCCTGTCTTTAGCTCTGTGTTGGATTAGTTGAGGACCTAATATAACTGAATTACGATTTCTCCTCTGACCAATTCTGTCCTTTCCCCCCAACCCCATGGCATTGTTTTGACGAGTACTCTCCACAAAACTGCTTTCATGTGAATATTCAGTTCAGAATCTATTTCCCAATGCAACAGGTCTAAGATTAAAAATAAACCCAAACCAATCTCAAGATAGCTATAAGAAGCAACAATTTCTTGTGGGTACTCAGGTTAATCTGGGAGATTTTTGTCAGAAAATTATTTTCTTTTTTCACTTTTGTAACTTGAATTAAACAAGACATTTTGAGATAATGAGGTATTCTCCTAAAATATAGAATTACTATTTTAAGCATGTACCACCAGACAGTACAATATTAACTATTATGGTTTTCTTTTCTTTTAGTTAGTTTGTTATCTATCTGCAAAATTATTACACTGACCAACATAACTCATGAAACTTGGCATTTGGAGATCCTTTCTCAAATTAGTAACTCATTTAAATTTTGACCTACATTGAAAAATTTGTGATTACACTTTGTATGAAATCTTAAAATGAGCTTCCCAAAACTTTCCTGGTTGCAAATATTTCTAGGGAGAAAGAGGTAAGAGATTTGCTTCCAATTCTTGGTATACTGTGTGCTCTGTATCTGCGGCCAGTAACTAAAATTTCTACATATCTTGTATTCTGATCAGGGTGTGATGTTTTTGCAAAGCATTTTAGTTCACTGTGGTTGAAGCCAATAGCAAAGTGGGAGAAGTAAGGTCAGTTTTTTGGAGATCTACCCACATTTTCTGTTAGCCCTGTCCATTTATTATAATTCGATCAAAGTAAATATTATTTACTTGCTATTTAAGACAGCTTTGACTTGTTTCCATTAGCTCCTCTTTTCTAATTATTTTTGTTTATAAATGCTTAAATTTCCACCACTGAACTTTATCCAGAAACAAATCCTTTCCTGCTAAAACCCTCACTCAATTAGATAAAAAACATAAAAAATGATATTTACTAGATTTTAGAAATAAACATTATGCCAATGTGATAAGTAGGATTATCTTTAAGAAATTCTAACAGATGTCTCCATTTTAATTACAGGCCCATATGACTCAAAAGGGACCATATTTTCATCATGTCAGCAACTGTTCCCAGCCCATCTATACAAAGTATGCTAGCTTTTAGTATCATTAGCAAATAACTAAATGTAAGATAATTCTGGGTAAAAAGGTAATTGATTTTCCCTCAATTCTGAATGGACAAAAGTAGGAAACATTGACTTATTCAGTTTTCAGTTTTAATGTTTGGCTCTTTTGAAGTATTTGACACAAGACAATTTTTTTTTTTTTTTTTTTTTTTTTTTTGGAGAGGTTTTTGCTATAGGGCGTGTGCGCTCGCCAGACAGACAGAGAGAGACAGAGAGATAGAAAGCGAGAAATCACCCCCTAGAGGGGATGACCACGCCGCAATTCCTTCTCCTCCATTCTCCTCTCGGGATCTTGGGCATGCACGCACACTTGCCCAGCGTGAGTTTAAGCCACCGGGTTTGGGACTCGAACAGCGTTCGACTATGTGGGAGTCCAGCGACATAGCCATTACGCTAACTGCTGGTCCCGACACGATACAATGTTTCTGTCTGCCTGAAATAAAACTTCTGCTTTAGATGTTAAAACTGCCATGTCTAGAAAAAACATGACATGGACAATCTGCATGTGTTTGGAATATCATTATTGGTTTCCAATTCACTTGTAAATTATTACCAATATCCAAGCTCGTTGTGCTATTCCGTCTTTGATTAACATTTCCTATAGCGCAGGCTCTGAACTGAGGACTTAGCTAGCAAAACTTGTGGAGGCGTTGTATTGTGGGCACAGTCCCAACCATCAAGGAGCTCTTTTGGGGGCACAGGACAAACACACTCACCTTAATCCAGGGTGTGATTAATGACTGGCCTTTGCATTCTGTCATGGCTCTGCATTACTAACACAAAAAATAAAGCCTTTGTGTTGCTTATCACAGAAAAGAATCTATTTTCTTGCTAAGAATATCTTTAATAAAAACTTTATAAACTTGCTTATTCCAGAAAATTTATGATGTAGAATGTTAGAATAGTCAAAGTAAAACTGGAGTACAGATTTACATTTAAGCTGGACATTTCCTCTTCTCACTGTGACGTGCACCTCTACTGTAAGGGGTTAGAAGGGAAAACAGATACACGGAGTCATTGAGTGTCATCTTTGCAAATCATACATACAGCACAAGAAAATAGACTCTGGGGAGTAATATTGCTGTAGTGGGGGAGAAGCAGCACAGGCCAAAGCAATTTAATTCATTTAACCTACATCAAAATTTTAAGACTCACTCATGAAAGAAGTACGTATATTGCCCATTTGTAATTTGTTGACTTGGGTCCTTGTGGTCTTACCCCCAACCACTGTTAAATATAAAGATCATAATCTAAAATTTTTTTGTTAAATAATTTAGTGCATGTTGTAGAAAATTTTTTTAATTTTCCAAATGTCACAAATTATTTTGTAGATGGAGCATTTGGAAAACAAATGATCTCCCATAGCATTTATTATTATAGTAATATAATAATATTACTACATGGAAAATACTGTATTATTTTGCATAGATATGTATAAAATCTTTTAGATGGTATAATATACCAGACCAGATTATGCTAGCTGGCAGTTTATATTGTTTGAAATCTACCACTACATCCTTACATGATATTTATTTATTTGAGACAAATAATAAGCTTCATTTCTCAAGGGCAATGCACTAGAAAATGTACATAAAATCCTGTCCACTGATTAACCTAACAGATAATAAAAGAATATGAGCATCATAAAATTTTTAAAAGTGTAAATGAGGAGGTAATATGAGAGTTGGGATTTACAAATCAAAAGAGTGGGAGAAAGCTAATTGTAATACACCTTCCACAGTATTGCAAAGAGATAAAAACACAACATTATTTAAATTAAAACAATGATGTTGGCTACATCAAATCTTTTTTATTTTTATTTTTTAAATCTCAAGTGGTAAAAATATAAAAATAGCTAAATGCTTGTGGGAATATTAAGGACTCTATTTAAATTATTTTGAATTTAAATGTAATTTTTACTAATACTATGGAGCATTGGGAATAATTAGAATGATTTCAGCAAGCCTGAATATTTGAATAATTAAAGGCTTAAGATTAATTTCAGGAGAAGCATCATTATCTAAAATCAAATATTAGAATCATTACAAAAGACAGGAGTAAGGGATAAAGAATAGCCAGAACCACATTTTATAATTATTTAGCCTCATTGATATCATAGATTTCCTTGAATAAATATAAAATCCATTTATATTGAATATAAATTTCCAAGTTTTCATGATATATCATTATTTGCTTCTTTTTTAAAGCATTATTTTATTTAACATAATTTATTTATTCATTTATTTCATATTAATATGACATATTAATTTGACCATAGAGGAACAGAGTCAGAGCGAGAGTGATAGTGAGAAAGCAAGCCACTGGGTCCGGGACTCCAACTGCGGTTGGCCATGTGGGAGTCCAGCAGCCTTAACCACCATGCCACCTGCCGTTCCCAATATTTGTTTCATATAGAAAGTAATAATTGAACAATCTTGTCTGTAATTCTTACATTGTAATTCGATAACAGGTTCTCAAATTATGATTTTCTTAATCACTACTAACAGTTTTCGTATTTATTTTATATGAGAGAGAGAGTCAGCACACTCCCAACAGGATCTTGATGCCAACCATCCATCCCATCTTTACCTAGCCTGGGTCATGGACGCTCTTGGAGTACTCTGGGAGATCTCTGGAAATGATCTCCAAAACTTCCCATGTGGGTCAGCCTCACAGAGTGTCACAGTGTACTGCTACACCACTGTCTAGCTCCATCCTCATCATTTTTAAACAGACAATACATGTAAATTATAAAAAGTCAAATACATTAAAAAGTTCCCTTCTGGGACCAGCAGATGGCATTATAATTACATCCCTGGACTCCCATGCAGTTGACCATGGTTTGAGTACCAGACCCTGCAGCTTAAACTCACATTGGGCACATGTACATGCATGCCCG
Organism: Tupaia tana; assembly: GCA_026018925.1. Classification (NCBI taxonomy): domain Eukaryota; kingdom Metazoa; phylum Chordata; class Mammalia; order Scandentia; family Tupaiidae; genus Tupaia; species Tupaia tana. The sequence continues at coordinate 177,474,360 of JAKSZU010000006.1, forward strand.
AAACCGAGAGGAGCATGAAGAAGGAACTGTGGTGTGCCCATACCCCCTAGGGGGGTAATTTCTTGCTTTCTGTCTCTCCGGCAAAATCAAGCACCATATGCAAAAATCTCTCTCTACCTTTCTCCTGGTGCCAGGTATTTCCTCTGGAGTCACTGCACTACCCCCATGCCAGTTTCTGAGATTCCCTACATATCTTCTATAAGAAGTTTTAAAATAGTTCACGGGAAATGTGCATTATGAGAAAACTATGCATAAATTTCAAATTTTTAGGAATTAAAATAAACATACTTCAATTTCGTTTTTTTGCAAAATTTTGAAAGATTTTCTTTGGTTTATTTTTGTTTAAATATTTGGTACATGGTAGGCTTTCCAGACACACTGTCCTCCTTTCTTTTATTGCTCAACCCTACATCTTATTAATCATTTTGGATTAGTACCTAAAAATTTTAGAGCTGCATGGAATTTCATGATTGATTTAATCAATCCCAATTGAGGTTGTTTCCTTTTCCTTTTAGCATTACAAACAATGCTGAAGTGAATATTATTTTATGTACATCTTTAAGTACATCTTCAAAATCATTCCTAGAAGTTTAATGACACTTTCTTAATAATTTGTCAATAATTTAGCTAGTGACTACATAGTGCCATCCAGAGAGGCTTTAGCAATTTACCTTTTCACAAACAATATGTGAGATAATTTGTTTTTAAAAATATGAGTCAAATAGTGTTTTGCTACTTTTGATCTTAACCAGTGTGACAAGTAAATGAGTTGTCATTGTAACCTTATTTGCATTTATGTATTTAGTGTGGTCGAGACTGTTTTATGCTCATTTATGTTTAAATGTCTCATTGTTTTCTGTTATGGAAGCTATATGTTTACATACTGATTGTAAAAGTTAAAAAATACTTTAACATTGTGCATCTGCAAATTTGGTACATTTTTTAAAATGTCTATTTCCCAATAGGTCCACATTTCCATTGCTTCACATATTTAGGGTAGTTGGTTCAATACTCTTTTGTCATTTATTGAAGCAAAGAATAAAATCAGTCTTGAGATTATAAAGATGACTCATAGAAAATATATATTCATAATAACAGTATCATACTCCAGGACCTCAGAGAAAGAGAATTCAATAATGAATAAATAATTATTTATTTAATTCACAAAATAGCAAAAAGTATTCTTTCTCTAAGAATTTTTATAGTTTCAGAATAGGGCACCATAAATATGAAGTTACACTTGAACTTCTGAAAGTACCAGTTTCTATAAATATCTGAATTTGATCAACATCATTATATCTATTGTATGTCTTTGTTTAGAACTCAGACAGGCTATTAAATTTAATTACTTTCCCTGGAGGCATGCATGGTAAAGGTACATGCAAAGGTGGGGCTTCTAAATTAGAACAGATTCTCATGAATACGGATGCCATTTATTTATTACAATTTGGAAAAAAAGCAGCAGGTCTGGAAGCTGCCTACCTCAAGTTCTGGGCAAGAATAATGGTAGCAAAGAAAAAAATGTATCTAGTTTTGAATGCTATGCCTGGGGAATTTTTCAGCAGGATCACCATTTCTTTGATATGCTCTCTGAGGTTTTTCAGACAAGTTTTAAGAAGATGAATAAAGGATTTAAGCCCTAGTAAATAACCTATTACTTCTCTCTCTTTCCTATTAGTTCAGTATAGCATTTTTGAAGTGAATTTCATATCAATATGTTATTAAACATTGAAAATAAGATGCATAAAATAAATCCCTTAATAATTCTAACGTTTTTGTCTTTTGTTACATGAAAATATTCATATTAACATTGCCTGATCATTTCTCACTTATATTGTGAAAATTTATATCATTTCTTTGATTTAACATTTATAATTTTTTACTGCTATTCAATTACAAAACAAAATAACTCTTGAAATATATGCCAGATCATATTTATTCTTACTCCTAAACCTTTTTTCCAAAACCACTTTTTTTTTTTTGGAGAGGTTTTTTTGCTCTAGGGTATGTGCGCTTGTCAGAAAGACAGAGAGACAAAAAATTGACAAATTACCCCCCCTCCCAGGGTATAGCCATGCCACAATCCTTCTCCATTCTCCTCTTGAGATCTTGGGCACACACATTCAGGCTACCCATGTGAATCTAAGTCACCAGGTCCTGGACTTGAACTGTGGTCCACTAAATGGAAGTCCACCAGATGTAGTCATTACACCATCTGCTGGTCCCCCAAAAACACTTTTTAAATATTCTATTGTGCATGTAGAAGGATTCTAGGTTAAAACAAGTGGTTTTTAGTTTGTGCAATGCATACATTATGACAACAACAAAAATGTAAGACAGACTGGGTAATCTAATCATGTTTATCTGAAAATATGAAGAAAACCTCATGTTTCTAAAATATGTCACAGAAAGAGCCAGGAAAAATAGCAAAGTGAAGGCCAGCCCAGTGGTGCAGTAGTTAGGTGCTGAACATTGGGTTCCGGATCCAACACTGCTGACTGAATTTGAATCCTAGTCCTAGTGTCTTAAAAAGAACCATGCTGAGCACAGGCATGTGCGTGCTCAGAATCCTGAGAAGAGGGAACCAGCTGTTAGCGTAATGGCTATGTCACTGGACTCCCACGTCGTTGACCGCGGTTTGCATCCTGGACCTGGTGGCTTAAAACTCACGCTGGGCACGTGTGCATGCGTGCCCAAGATCTTGAGAGGAGAACGGAGGAGAAGGGATTGCAGCGTGGCCATCCCCCCTGGGGGGTGATTTCTCACTTTCTATCTGTCTGTCTAGTGAGCGCCTGCGCCCTATAGCAAAAACCTTTCAAAAAAAAAAAAAAAAAAAAAAAAAAAAAAAGAATCATGAGAAGAAATGGAAGGCAAGGGAAGGTGGTGTGACCGTGCCCCACTGGGGTTGATTTCTCTGTTTCTCTAGCAGGTGCACATTCTCTGTGGCAATTGAAAGAGAGAGAGAGAGGAGAGGAGAGGAGAGAGAGAGAGAGAGAATTGAAATAAAACATGTGCAAATGAACTCTTCACAGCATATATTAATATTAAAGGTGTTTCCTATTATAAAATTCTGTAGTGAAGCATCATTGATTATTTGGGAATACTTCCCTGGAAATTTAATAAGATAATAAAGAAATTTATACCATGTTTTTCAATTTCCTACTAGATTCTATTATTGACTATAGAGTAGGTACTCAGTAAATACTTGCTGAATAAACAAACACAAGAATAGGTACAAATGCTCTCTAAATTACCAAGCTCAACTAGATCTATAACCAGGTAGACAAATAATGAAGAGACCCTACGGTGAGATCAACACCAATCATGTAAGATTCTTTTATCATATTAAATATTAATCTTGATTTTTTAATATATATAATTGCATTTAATTTTTGTAGGTAAACATTTTGCTGATGAGGAGTTTAAGACCCAGAGAAGTTAAATGAGAAATTCAAGTTAACACTGCCGGTAATACTTAAATATAGGATTAGAATCTAGTTTTATTTGACTCCCAAATTTTGAAGTACTTTTCATGTTCTTGTAACTGTTACATTCAATAATCCATACTAAAAGTGTAACCACAAAGACATTTTTCTCCTTACAATTGTGTCTATGAATTCAATCTGTAGGGTCTTATTTTCCTCTTAGCAATTAAATTTAGATAAATAGTTTAGATAGCTTTTCTGTTCACTCTAAGATAAAATTATTAGCAAAATTATCTAATCACTTTAAATATTTCAACTAGTCCTTTAGCTCAGTAAATAACATAATCTTTCCAATATAATAGAAACAAACTGTGAACTTCAGTTGAAGTCAAATCTTTGCCTCAATTTTAGTTCAGGCCTGCTAAAGGTAGAAAATGTGCATCTGAAAATAAGATGAAAGGCCCATGAGGTCAATGGGGAGACAATCTTTCTTTTTACTTTCTCAGCTTCTTCTACTCTGCCTAATATCTTTTTAAAAAAGGGCACACTCAAAGCTAGCAAATGGCATAGTGGGTCTGTCCCCAGACTCCCATGTAGTTGACCGCTGTTGGAGTCTGAACCTGGTGGCTTGAAACTCATGCCAAGCAAGTGTGCATGTGTGCCCAAGATTCCAAAAGGAGAATGCAGGAGAAGGGATTATGGAGTGGCGATCACCCCCAGGAGGGGATTTCCTGCTTTCTGTCTCTCTGGTGAGTGCACGCACCCTATAGCAAAAATCTATCTTAAAAAAATGGTTCTTTCTGCAGGGGTGGGAGGAGTGCAGTTTCCTTTACTCCACTGGTTATGTCTGCTGAGCACTTAGCTCTCTCAAGTCTTCATTGCCGAGGTATGTTCTTCCTTCCACGCAGTCTTTCTGAGCACAAATCTAAAATAGTTTCAAGTGTTCTTTCTCTGGCAACCATGGTATTTAATATCCAGATCAGGGTTTCTCAAGCTCTCCGGATCTGTTTAAAACACTTCCTATGTAATCTGAGGGGAAATAAAAATGTCCCTCAGTTCCTGTAATTCTCTCTAGCTTTCAACTCTGGGCTCTTTTAACTTTCTAAAATTTGCAAAAGCCATATTCAACCACCCTCCCAACTGCCTCTGCATAGTCGAACAATACCTCCCTATGAAATGTGTGAAATGAGTGTCTATTATATTATAGCAACTGTTGAAACCTTTTAACACTTTTATAAGCCTAAAACACTGTATTTTTCCTTAAGTTACTTGTTATATGCATAGTTGTGAATACAAAACTAACATTCCAAAATATTCTCATGGACCAGAAGCAACTTAGGGGACAGTAAATTCATTCCTTAGCTGATTCGATGAATGTTTCTTCAATGTCCAGAGTTTGTAAAGTGCTGGGCTAGTGTTAAATATGACAAACCAAATGTAAATGTCATTACACTCACTGCTTTCATCTCTCTGGTTTGGGAGTATTTATTACCTTTTTAAAGGTCCCATTTCCATTGTTTTTTTCTAAATCTTAGTCCCTCCCTGTTATTTTAAATAAATATGCCTGCTTGGTAGAGCAATATTAATCATAACAGAATAGAACAAATTACAGAAATAATGTCATTTGATTTCTTACTCCTTCCTTAGACTTTCTGTCATTAATTCTTCTGATAGTTTCTTTTATGACCTATGTAACAGGGTACATGTATGTTGTCACTCACTTTTTTTTTTTTATCTAGAGAGAGATTTTTGCTATAAGGATGCATGTGCTTGCCAGAGAGACAAAGTGAGAAATCACCCCTTGGGGTGATAGTCACACTGCAATACCTCCTCCTCCATTCTCCTCTGAGATTTTGGGCACACACACACACAAACACATGCCTGATGTGAATTTTAAGACACCGGGTCAGGGATTCGAACCACAGTCAACTATGTGGGAGTCCAGCAATGTAAACATTATGCCATCTGCTGGTCCCCATGTCATTACTCTTTAACTGCACTCTGAAGTTCTCTTTCAGAGACAGCCCTTACTATTGTGACTGTAAAAGGAACCCTCTTAGATTTCTGGGAGGTGACAGCTTGGGCCACCTCCCGATGTTTGACTGTGTACATTTATACATAATCGGACCAAGGCCCAGCTCCTTGTTTCTGACGTTCTTGACTTTCTCCAATTATTACATTTATTGCTACCAAACACACCAAAATGGTGGTTTCCCAGGTAGAAAATTATCATTTTAAATGAATTACGGAGCTCACAAAAGTAAGGACAACTCACAAGACATTGGAAAATAGAATGAAAATGGTGATTTCCTGCCAAGAAAATATTCCAGGGACCAGCAGTTAGCGTAATGGCTATGTTGCTGGACTCCCACGTAGTCGACCGCGGTTCACGTCCCGGACCCGGTGGCTTGAGACTCACGCCAGGCGCGTGTGTGTGCGTGCCCAGGATCCTGAGAGGAGAATGGAGGAGAAGGGATTGCAGCGTGGCCATCCCCTCTGGGGGGTGATTTCTCGCTTTCTATCTCTCTGTCTCTCTCTGTCTGTCTGGTGAGTGCATGCGCCCTATAGCAAAAACCTCTCCAAAAAAAAAAAGAAAAAAAAAAAAAGAATGCTATATGTCTGAACCAGCAGTTAGCGTAATGGCTATGTCGCTGGACTCCCATGTAGTCGACCGCGGTTCACGTCCTGAACCCGGTGGCTTAAAACTCACACCGGGTGCGTGTGCGTGCATGCCCAAGATCCCGAGAGGAGAATGGAGGAGAAGGGATTGCGGTGTGACCATCCCCCCTGGGGGGTGATTTCTTGCTTTCTGTCTCTATGTCTCTCTCTGTCTGTCTGGCGAGCGCACGCACCCTATAGCAAAAACCTCTAAAAAAAAATAATAAAAAAAAGAAAATATTCCATATCATAGTAGTAATGGGGAAAGACAATAGCAAATATCAACATTATTGTACTGCAACTAGACCAATACAAATTAAAAATTCTGCCAATAGCTGAGGATGTTAAATAAAATATGCACTTTACATTTGCTGAGAGAATAAATTGGCTAACCCTCTTTAGAGAGCCATTTGAAACTACCTGATGAAGGCAAAAATGGACTGACCATATGGTCCAACAACTTCTTTCTTAGATATATACCATAGCTATATGCTCACAATTGTATAGAGGAGATCAGTAAAATACTATCTTAGCAGAATTATAACTGACTGAAGAAAAAAAACTTGAAAAAAAAAACCCAGAACTTGTGACCAGCCTCATGCCCATGATGGAATAAATTAGAAAATGTGATGTCTTTATACACTGGGATACTATATATCAATGAAAATAAAAAGAACTAGATTTAATAACACAAATGTGAACAAACTTCATAAATGCGATTTTTAATGTAAAAATAAATTGTAGATTAATGTACGATGGTTAAAAATAAACAGAACTGGACTAGCCATGAATTAAAGTAGTTAGGTGAGTTTGATCCCACATGGCTGATCTTGATTTGAATTCTGGTTCTGAGGGCTTGAAAAACACTCCAGATTTGGGTGCACGTAAGCACTAAATCCTCATAGAATGAAGAAATGGAAGAGATAAGATTGTGGGGTGCTTTCTCCTTTCTCTGTCTTCCTCTTTCTGTTTCTCTCTGATGGATGCACGTGGCTTCTGGCCATTAAGAAAAATAAGCAAAATGGTATTGTATTTAGTTTAGGTGTACAAACATATGAAGGACATATACAAAGAAATATATGATAAAATAAAATTATGGAAGCCAAATAAAAAACTAAAAAATAGTCACTTGAGTGAGGGAAGGAGTGAATAGAAGGAAACATGGTATAGTGGTAAACTTTAACTTTATACTATTTATAGTTTAAATTATAAACTATGTGACCATATCAATATTTTTAAAATGCATGGAAATATTTAGTACCTGAGTTCAGAATAGTGGGGGGGAGGAGAATGTGATTGGTTGGAGAGAGATACACAGGAAGACATGAATATATTTATAACATTTTATGTATAAACCTGAAAGATGAATACATATTGTTTCATTATTCTTTATACCTTTTGCATGTCTGAAACATGGTATTTTAAAATGAAGGCATAGCTTCCAAAAAAAGTTTTTGCTAAGCTTGACAGTTCATATATGTGTATATGTGTATATATATATATATATATATATATATATATATATATATATAAATTAGGGAGAAAGCCTTTGCTCAAAATACTATTTCTTTAAACCATAATTCCTTTTACATATATTTTATAAATTTTATATATTTTATATATATATATGTGAGTGTGTGTGTGTGTGTGCGTATACACATATACGCACACACACACACACATATGTATCTAAGGTCGTCTTATCTAAAAACAGTTAAACACTAATAATGTCTCTCAGGGACTATAATTAATAAGATAAATTGTATTTATGGTAAATAAGGTCAGAAGAAATGTTTACACATTCAGATTTTATTTAAAAAACAGCATTCGACAGAAATTCCATAAAAAGTTAAAAATGACAAATGGTTATTTTCCTTGATTGTTTTTCTTTTTGAATGCACAAATACTGATAGATTATATTCAATGTCTGCATATCGAAATAATTCAAGCCTTCCATTTCAGGACAAAGGAAAGTCTCAGTGGTGTTTCCTTTAACACTCTGTAGATTAAGGGAAAAACAACTTAACTTTGCACCTGCTGAGAGTATGCTTTAACCCCTTAGCTTGTGATGCATTTCTCTTGCCAGGGCAAATAAGTAGCAGAGTGATTTTTGTTCTTAGCATATAGTCAGCCTGTTTTGAAATCCAGTCATATATTGGATGTGCTGACCCCCTGCTACAGTGAATTCCACAGGCAGGAGCTCCATGCTATGAAAAGTGGTGTTCAACTAGAGGAGTTCATGAAGAAAGTGAGTGTCTCAAATTAATTTCTCAAAATGCCCTAAGCCCCAGTCATCTCCCCTCCGATGTTCTTTGCAGCTGCTTAGCACTCTGGGCTAGTTGAGCCTGGGTGAGTTGGTCGTCTCCCCCTATGGCAACATTTCCTTTTCAAAGGGCAGTTGCCATGGTTGTATAATTTCGTGCAGGGAGTGGGAGCCTTTGTGATTGACCAAGCTGTTCTGAAAGATAACAAGCACAAAAACTAGAAGTTTAAGGTGAGAAAAACTTTGTCAAACTCTCAGTGGAAATTCGGAAGAAAGAGAGCTTTCCACATTGAAAGCATCTTGCATTTTTACACATTGTCAAATTGCAAGGGGCTCAGGACATTTACAAGGATTTTATTAAATTTGGTTAGACCTCGCGGTCTTTTAGTAAGCATGTGGAGAACAGATGTAGACAAATAGAATTAGCACGAAGCTGAGAAACACGTAATGGACTACAACTGCTGGTTCACTTACTGACTCATGTTGAATGATGTCAATGTTTGGTAGCTCTTAGAGCACCTTTCTGCTTTAGGTTGGTGCATTATTTTACTTCCTGATATTCTCCTTACTATCTGCTGTCTCTTTTTATCAGGCAATTCCCTCCACTTAGCATTTCCTAGGTGAGTAAAGTTTTAAACACATATTCTACGGTATTATTTTTAATGAAGTAGTAAAATTCTGACTGGCTAAAGATAGTGGGGCAGTCATGCATTTCATTTTCTTTTTTTAAAATTTTATTTATTATTATTATTATTATTATTTTAGAGAGAGAGATTTTGCTGTAAGGTGTTTGTACTTGCCAGACAGAGAGAACGTGAGAACGTGAGAAATCACTCTCCAGAGGTGATGGACACACCATAATTCCCTCTCTTCCATTCTTCTCTTGGGATTCTGGGTATGAACGCACACATCCTGGTATGAATTTCAGGCTACTGGATCCAGGACTCAAACCATGATCAGTCATATGGGAGATGACTGAGGTTTGAGTCCTAGACCCAGTGGCTTTAAACTCACACCAGGCACATGGGCATGCATGCCCAAAATCCCGAGAAGAGAGTGGAGAAGAATAGGTGGCAGGGTGGCCATCTTCCGGGGGGGTGATTTCTCGCTCTTTGTTTCTCTGTCTATCTCTGTCTCTCTGGGAAGGCACACACCTTATAGCAAAAAAATCTCCCTCTTAAAGAAGTTTAAACATGATAGAAGGAAAGTATGCAAAGAACATTGGTCAACAATGGGACCTGTCCTTACTGAACCATTTACTGTATGGTAAGAACTTTGCCTGCTGCTTTTGTTTCTGTCATCTTAGTCAATACTTTTGATATGCATGTTGGTTAACTAGTCCATTTACATTTTCTTTACTAAGTATTTCCAGTTTGATTCAAATTTTTACGATTTCCTGCAAAAAGTCCAGGCTCTGTTATAGCTAGTCATGATCATGACCCAGTTCACTTCATGCTGATAAATGGAAGCAAAATTATGTGAGGGAAGAATTTACTTTACAAATTTACCTTCAGACATAAAAAGGCAAATCACTTGGAAGATAAGGTTTTTATTCTTTTTAAAATTTGTTTTGTTAATATTTTTGTTTTTGTCTTTGTTTTCTTACCCCTTTTTCCCACCTGGGGCAATATCATGATAGTAATACCAAGAGAAACAACAGCCAGTAAGAAGCTTAAATTAGAAAGATAAACTAGACTTGAACTTAGGATGCTATTTTTGGGGAGTTGAAGCAGTTATGAACTCCCCACCTTTAAAACTTTCACTAAAAGTAAAAATATAATCCTAAGTATTTGTTTAAGTCACTTTTTAAAAGCTTTCTGCTACTCTCAATTTAAGGCAATAATTATTATGCAGACATTTTACAAACTCTCTGAGGTATGTTGTAATTATCTCACAGTTCAAAGTTAGGAAGGGAATATAGGGCTTGAAGTTCTTTTTGTACTTTCAAATCATATTTACTCACTTATTAATAGACCTATATAGCTTAACATTTTTGTTAGTTATTTACATAAATAGGTAGAAGAGTTAGCTGTTATATTTGCAGTTTCCCAAAGCTTGAACAATCATCAGTATCTATATTCTGAGACTACAAATGTCTGGACGTATCTGACTTCCTGTGTTAAGCATTTCACCATTGGTTGAATTTATATTCAGATTTGAATAGACTTATCACACCATGAATTTGATAAGTAGTAGTCTGGAATTCAGTAGAGAAATCTGGGTTGAAAATATAAATTTAAATTTCAACAGCATGGAGATAGCATTTTAAGCCATGACTGGATGAGATGGCAAAGGAAAAGAGCACAGACAGAAAAGTGAACAAGATTAGTGACCGAAGCCTGAGCTTCCACAGTAATGCTGTTCAGAAGATAAATATATATATATATATATATTTTTTTTTTTTGGAGAGGTTTTTCGCTATAGGGCGCGTGCACTCGCCAGACAGAGAGAGACAGAGAGACAGAAAGCGAGGAATCACCCCCCAGGGGGGATGGTCATGCCGCAATCCCTTCTCCTCCATTCTCCTCTCGGGATCTTGGGCACGCACGCACACGCGCCCGGCATGAGTTTTAAGCCACCGGGTCCGGGACACGAACCACGGTCAACTACGTGGGAGTCCAGCGACATAGCCATTACGCTAACTGCTGGTTCCCAGAAGAGAAATATTTTTGAAAGAAAAAATAATCCCTGAACGTAGTGTCCAGAAAGGCAAGTGATGAAACGCATATGTCATCTATGGTGTCAATAGTGCTAATAGGTCAATTAAGATAAAAGAAAATTTGTATTGATCATTGCGTTTAGCCACATGAAGCATATCAGAAAGGTGGGTGACCATCCATCCCAATGCATCTGTGACACTCTCAGTTTATATCTACCGTCTTGGTTTAATTAATAATATTATCTTGCATTCTTAAGTGTTGTAATTTCAACAAGAAATTGTATCACCGTCCTAGTCATTGGATCTTTACAAGGGCAGTTTCCATGAAATTCTATGAGCAAAAATCTGATTGGAATGTATGTAACAGAGGAGAAAAGTAGGAGATACTAAAAGTATGCAGAGAAATGGAAGGAAAACCGGAGTGAGAAAAAAATAATGTAGTTATGAACCAGAGAAATTCAGTGACTAATGACAAATTATTCATGTCATAGACAGAAGTAAAAAGTCCTGGAGTAATTGAAAAAGAATTGGTGCTGTGTTAGTAGAGACTGGATTAGTATAGACATAAGACACTATACCATTCTCTAAGAGTTTCTTGCATTTCTGCATGTTTTGTGACTGAGACACTAATTGCCATGTGTTCAGGACTGTTTCCAGAATATTTATATGATTAATAGTCCTTTGAAGGACTATTATTTATATGATTTATATGATTAATAGTCCTTTGAAGAAGGACTTTCTTCAGAGCAAATGACAGGCTTGCGTACAGTCCTGGGCGTCAGAGAGAGTGTCTTCCTTTGAAGCAAAGGGCAGGTTTGTTTACTGCCCTTTATAAAAAGGTTTCTAAGCTCAGACTTTCTCGCCTGTGATGTAACCTACTGCATGCTTGTTCCAGTGTCATAGTCCTCTTCACATTGCCTTTGCAATTGGAGCTGGATGAACTGGGCAAAAATTCTGATACTCTGTCTACTGTTAATGATGTAGTTGATCACCTATTTGATATTTTCTGTCCAGGAATTATGTATGTTCTACCACTATCCTTGAATCTTTTTTTTTTTAAGAGGTTTTTGCTATAGTGCGCGTGCGCTCGCCAGACAGAGAGAGAGAGACAGAGAGACAGAAAGCGAGAAATCACCCTCCAGAGGGGATGGTCATGCCGCAATCCCTTCTCCTCCATTCTCCTCTCGGGATCTTGGGCACGCACGCACACGTGCCCGGTGTGAGTTTAAGCCACTGGGTCCGGGACGCGAACCACAGTCGACTATGTGGGAGTCCAGCGACATAGCCATTACGCTAACTGCTGGTCCCTATCCTTGAATCTTGTAGAACAGTTGTTTGCCTGGAGGAAGATTAGGATCCTAGACTATTGATAGCTTTTAATAATAAGATATTTGATCATTTATATAATAAATCCTATACATGTACTCTCACATATTTATTATTTTTCATATATGATGTTATTGATAATATATTTATTATTTATAATATTTGTATATAACAATATATTAATATAACACATAATGTTATAGAAATATATAATATATATTATAAATGTATTTTTATATTTTAAATATATATCATAGAAATAGAAATATATAAATTAAGTAATTAAAATAATAATATAAATATATGTTTATATTATAATATAAAATAGGACTTTTTTATATATAAGATTTAGGTTTCTATGTAGTCAAATCAGTCAGTCTAGTCTTTTAGGGGAAGCCCCATAGCACAGAGGTTAAGCACTGTGTGAAGAAGCTGGGTCCTGATGCGACAGACAAGACTTCTAGTCCTGGCTCTTGAAAAACATGCCAGATGCATACATATGCCCAGAATAAGGAATTAGAAGAAAAAGGACTGCTATAACCAGGTCCCATTGAGGCGTGTTCTCTCTCTCTCTTTCTCATGCACATGCATGTACCCTCAGGCTAAACAATTTTTTTAAGTGTAGTCTTTCATAACTTGTGGTTTCATGGTTTGCTTAGAAATGTTTTATTCACCCTTCATAGGCAAATAAGACTGTCCTTAATTTTTTCTACTACTTATGTTTTACAGTTAAGTTTTTTTTTTTTTTTTTTTTTTTTTTTTTTTGGAGAGGTTTTTGCTATAGGGCGCGTGCGCTCGCCAGACAGACAGAGAGAGACAGAGAGACAGAAAGCAGGAAATCACCCCCCAGGGGGGATGGCCACGCCGCAATCCCTTCTCCTCCATTCTCCTCTCGGGATCTTGGGCACGCACGCACACGCGCCCGGCGTGAGTTTAAGCCACCGGGTCCGGGACTCGAACCGCGGTCGACTACGTGGGAGTCCAGCGACATAGCCATTACGCTAACTGCTGGTCCCTACAGTTAAGTTTTAAAGTCTTTTTTTTTTTTTTTTTTTTTTTAAGTTTATGTGTTGGTTTCTTCTATGGGTAAGACAGAGAGTTGGAAAGGGGGACAAGGTCTTGTTGTTATGATCACACCCTATCTGTCAGCCAGCCCTGGATCATGGGAAGGTGGTGCCCAGAGCAGTTAGGGTGGCTCTTATAGATTTGAACCTAGAACCTACCTGTATAGATCATCCTCACAGTGTCATATTTTATCACTGTATCCCCATTCATCCCGTAATGAATAGCTCTTGAATCCACATCTAATATATCGCTTTTTTTATGATATAAGACTCTCTCCCCAACACACAGTGCACAGCTGATTGTCTCCACTGTTAAAGCTCACCTGATTACTTGAAGACTTTTCCTCCTACAGGCTGTGTGACTCATCAGAGTGAGACAGAGAGAGGAAGAGGAGAACACACCTTCCATTGGGGGAATAATCATGCTGCAAATCCTTCTCTTTCATTTCTCCTTCCTTTTGGGATTTTGGGCACACATACTAGGCACCTGGTGTGTTTCTCAAGCTTCTGTGTCCTGGACTTGAACCCCATGGTTACCATGTAGGATCCAGCTGTTGTGACCACCAGGCCTTGGAGCTAGCCCAGAAATGTGTTCTTTATAGTATAGTAAATCACTATTATGAAAATATCTATGATGGATTCTTCATATTCATATATGTGGATATATTTAATCCATTCTTGCAACACATGATTAGTTAGAGCCGGCTACGTATTATGCACTGTAATGTGCTCTATTCCATAGTGCTTAACAAAATGAGCTTAGTTTCTGCTCTTGTGGAAATGACATCCTAGTTGGGAATATAAATACTGAAAAGATCATCAAATAAATTTATAATTTTAAAGTGTGATAACTTTTATGAAGGAAATAAAAAAAAGATGCTTTCACAGAATATGGAGGTATAAGACTGACGTATAAATATACATCTCCTCTGAGAAGGATATCATTTCAGCCGACACCTGATTGTTGAGCATTATAAGGGGCGGGCAGAAGAGTATTCTAGGTTTGATAGACTAGCACACTTATAGATAAAATCTCATGCAATAGGCTTTGCTCTCCAATCAACAAAGTGTGCCATGCTGATATTTTGGCTAGCTGAATTCAAGTCAATCAGTTATACTGTACAGCATGGTATTGATACATTTTCAACAAGTAAACATTTACTTCCTTTTAGAGTCAGAATAATTGTATATATGGTAGTAGTCATTGTAATTAATTTCAACATCTACTCTATTGGAAGTAAGCCAGTCTTCTTGCTCACAATTGGTCTAAAGGATGAACTCAAATCTGGAAAATAAGATATAAAGAGATATCTACAAGACAAAAAAAAAATTCTCAACTCCAAAAAATAAGTCACAACACTAATAGGATTCACTTTGCTTAGGAATATGAATATAATTTTTAAACTTTTGTAGTTATTTACTGTCATCTTTAGGAAACGTCAATATGTGGGAGAGAAGAACAATGAGTATTTCAGAATAGCAGACCAGAGGCTTGAAATAGTGTACCTGGAACCTGCCAAACTTCTGAGCTTACTTTTAAGTTTAGTAATCCATTTATTTTTTATTCAATGAGTTTTAATTGAGATTTTTCTAGTTTTTCAGCAAAAGAAATCATACTTATTGTAACAGTTTTCACTCAAATCTAAGGCCTGAAAAGACAGAGAATGACCAGAGAAAAGTGATTGAAAACTTCTAACCTTCAAGGCCCTAAGGAACATGTCTACATAATATTGCTTGAAATTATCTGATAACAATGGTGGAATTGTGGTCTTCTTATGTACCTCTTTTTGTGAATCTTTACTAGTATGTAACCGTATATAACTAAATTTGATTCCCCTTTTCTGCTGCTTCTTAAGCCTGGCTAGGTGGTGTCGAATATCACACACTTAAGTCACATCCCTTCATTTTCTCAAACTTAAGCTCTGAGTTTTCACTAGAGAACAGCAACTCATACATTTTCACTGTAGAACTGCAACTTGCATTGTAGAGTATGATCACTGAGTTGCCCAATATTAATTCCTTTCTTTTCTGTGTTCTTGCCCTGAACCTGTACATCCTAAATTCTGTCTTCTCCTTGTACTTGCTGTGTTTTCGTCATCACCATGAATAGTCTGACCACACACCTATCTTAACACTGCTTTTTGTAGTTATTGTTAGGTGTGAACTTAAATTTCTTCCTACTGTTACTTTTTACCAGAAGTATAGAGGTCTCTTTATTTATCATGAGGGTTGTTTTCCTGTCCTACGTAGTGATGAGATGAAACAAATATATCTTGGTTAAAATGCATACCATATTGTCTCTATAAAAATATATATTCATTTATTTATTATTATTTTTATACATTCAATCTCTATATATCATTTAGCTTGTAAAGAGAATTTACCCAACATGAAATACACCTCAGACCAGTCCAGTTGAGAATACTATACATGTTATTATCAGTAGTAATAAACCATTTCTGTGTCCCACAAATGTCTTATCTCTATTTGTTCTCCCTAATTTCCTTCTCAACAGTCTTCCCCTCTCTCACCCTCCTTCCTCATTGTCTCCACTGTCCAATATTATTTTCAATGCTTTTATGCCCTCCAATCTTTCAGTCTCTGTCTTAGAGTGCAGATAGTTGGTCTTTGTTAAGTGGAGATATACAATGTCTCTAGTTCATAGCCTGACTTGCTTCATATTGTGTTTTAATACCTTTGTACTGCTGAGAGATTTTAATCCATTACTGTTCTTTAGCAGAAATAATTTTTGAGTTATATATAACAATGTTTTAACTTATACATTGACATTTTTCAAGATTTTTTATCTTTAATTCAATTAAATAATGACATAAATTCACCATCGTAGTAATTCCTAGATAAGATGGTAAAAAATACAGTCTCACAATTTGTTTTGTTTCTTTCTAAAATATTTTCAAAAATTAGAAATTACAAGTCCCTAATTGGCCAAACCAAAGTTTTTGATATGTAATTGTCTTTATGTTATGGAATTCTAAGTTGAGGGTATAAAATTGGTTCAAATGAACATCCAATTTCTCACTAAGATGATTCATGCTGGGATATTTGTTACCTAAAAAATTTAATTAGTGCAAATAATTGGTGACTGATGATTACTAATAGTTGTAATAAATACATGGGATAGAAGTGGTAAAAAGCTGAAATTAGTTTTATTTAATTAAATCATTGTGGTTTTGGTGTTGTATATTTTATATCTAAAATTTCAGCAATATTGTATAATCTCTGTTTTAGAAATGAAAGAGAAAAAGGACTAAAGAAAAAATATTTCTCAGGTAAGTAACGACAAACAAGTAATACTGATATTCTCTTAACTGTAAGTATGTTGACAAAAAATATCCAACATATAATCAGCCTTTTATAAAAAATGAAGAAAAAGAATTATAATGTTAAGAAGTTATTAGTATTTACAGAGATTTTTCTAAATCACATTTTTTTTCTTTTTTTGGAGAGTTTTTTTGCTATAGGGCGCGTGCGCTCGCCATACAGACAGAGAGAGACAGAGAGATAGAAAGCGAGAAATCACCCCCCAGGGGGCATGGCCATGCCGCAATCCCTTCTCCTCCATTCTCCTCTTGGGATCTTGGGCATGCACACACACGCGTCTGGCGTGAGTTTAAGCCACTGGGTCCGGGACTTGAACCGTGGTCGACTACGTGGGAGTCCAGCGACATAGCCATTATACTAACTGCTGGTCCCCCTAAATCACTTTTGAAGAAATATTGGCATAATATGTGAATAATGAGACTAATGGTAAATGCCAAAATTTGGTAGCCTTAGATAAAAGAAAATCAGGCAGGCTATAGTTTGAACAATGTCATATCTGAATTATGTATTTTCTTCCTGTACTTGATTGCAGCTGAAAAAATTTGAACAAAATCTTTAATTTACCAGCACATTGCAATCTTTTGATATGAAAGTTAGTGTAACAGTTGCCTTGAAATGCTCCCAAGTATATCAGATAGTTCATAAATCAGTTTAATCCACTTCTATATTTTCCAGGAAGAGAAATTAAAATCTTCCTCTGGCTATTTTTGAAATTTTCCATTAATGGATAAAAATATCATTACTTTATATAGATTATTTTCTCAAGACAAGTTGTTGATGATCATTTGAAAATCACCCGCATCTAGAGATTATGCTTTAATACCTTACTTTCTGAAGCTGTAGATACAAAATTAGGAGGTCAGGAAATTGCCTAAAGGAAAGTTTTGTGGGCTCTGCTCTGTGAACAGAATTCTCAGAGATGAGGATACATAAATGAACTAGGAAATACAAAATGTTATATTTTAAATATGTAGCACCTAAATGATTAATATATGATTGTTATTTGATGTTCCCAGGACAAAAATATTAAAATGGTAGCTTTAATATTCTTTCAAGAAGATGTCATTGAGCAGAGGTTTTTCATATGTGTCTTACATGTGCCTTTCTTATGAACCTCCAGGTGAGTCTTCCTCGAAGAGTTTGCTGTACATCATTTAATTATCTATGCTTTTTATCCCATATACTTATTAGCTCTTTCTAATTTCTTTACTGTGAATTATCATATATCACCTCTATCACTTTGAAGGGTTGCTAGTCTGATTTTTTTCTTTATAAAATATCATTAGCAATTATTTTATATTTATACATCCATATAAACATTATAATTATTTTGCTTAGCAATAAGAAAAAAGATAAAAACTTTCAAGTCAACCAAATTGGTGGAATAGATTATTTAAAGGAATCATTCTGCTGAAAATATTTAAATAGCTAAATGTAACATTTAAATCATCATTTGAAACCTTAAGAGGAACAGAAAGACTTTAAATGAATTTAAGGCAATTAGATATCTAGAGAAATAAGCAGAACCCCCAAAATAACTTCAGAGTAAAGGAAGCAAAACTGCTAGCACCAAGAATTATCACGAAAATTTGATCAGAGATTGGCAGAGTAAGAAAAAAAGGTATTAGGCAATTAAAAGTGAAAAGCCGTTGGGGCCAGCAGGTGGTAGGGTGGTTAAGGCACTGGACAACCACATGGCCAGCCACAGTATAAGTACTAGACCTGATGACTTGAAAATCACTCTGGGCACATGGGCATGTATGACCCAAATCCTGAGATGAGAATGAAAGAGAAGGGCTATCACCTCAGGGGCTGATTTCTCGTTTTCTCTCTGGTGAGTGTACACATCTTACATCAAAAAAAAAAAAAAAAAAAAAAAAAAAAAGAAAGGGACCAGCAGTTAGCATAATGGCTATGTCCCTGAATTCCCATGTAGTCGACTGCGGTTCAAGTCCTGGATCTGGTGGCTTAAACTCACGCTGGGCGCGTGTGCTTTCGTGCCCAAGATACCGAGAGGAGAATGGAGGAGAAGGGATTGTGGCATAGCCATTCCCCCTGGGGGGTGATTTCTTGCTTTCTGTCTCTCTGTCTCTCTCTGTCTCTCTGGCGAGCGCACACACCCTATAGCAAAAACCTCTAAAACAAATAAACAAAAAAAACTAAAAAAAGTTAAAATGTAAATAAAAACAAAATATAAAAATAAAAATTTGTCCTGGGTATTTACAATTCTAATCAGACGTATGTATGTATAAAACATTGTTGGATGTTGGAGGTAGAATTGTGGATCAGCGGAGCAAGTATGCGTAGTTCTGAGTTAGAGTGGGTCCAAGAGACCTTTTCCATAATATTTGCAAGAAAGAAGTGAATCATTAGTCATATCCCTTTACAATACAGAGGATAGAAGCATTGTAGTAACTTTTATATGATATTCTTTTATTTGTTATGTTACCAGCTCAGTATTTTTTGGTTAAACTGTGTTACCCTACAAAGTATGTCCAAGTTTCCCAGAGAAGTTGGTCATGCCACAATCCCTTCTCCATTGTTCTCAGGATTTTGTGCTTGCACACAGCCCTGCCAGGTGCCTTAGCCAGTATACCACCAGATGGTCCTCAACAATATATTGTCAAATTTTTTTCAGGGGGAGTGTGTGCTCACTAGAGAGAGACATAGAGAGCAAATAAGAGAGTGAGTTGAGAAAGCACCCCCATGAGCATACTGACACCAAAATAAACTCTCCTCCATTTTTCTTTTCAGAATTTTGGGCATGCACAAATGTGCTCATTGTGTTTTCAAGTTGTTGAGTCTGGGACCTGAACTTGTAGTCTGCCATATGGGATCTATCTGCCTTAACCACCATGCCATGGGCTAACACAAAGTCAATATGTTTACATACACAGGTGCTAATGCTTTTTTGATCCCATGTACATGCAGAAGTTCATGGTATATATATACTATTGAAAAAGGAACTCGTATTGTGAAAACTTTCTTTTTTCTTTCTTCTCAGAAATTAAGGCTAAACTCACATAAGGAGATAGAAAAAAGCTTCAATTAGAAACACCAGAAAAATATTGACAAATAAATGGGAGAATATAGTCTGAGTACAGGATCCACTTAGAAGCAGCAACTTCTAGTTTATAAAACACAACTCTCCATTTTACTTCTTATCAAAGATAAATTGATGAATTCACTCGTAGATTAAATATTTGTGTGTAATATAGATGTGTCTATGTATATACTATATGTAGAATATATTTAAATCTGCAATTTCTTCTGGTGATTAAATGTAACTAAACCAACAGTGATATTAACCATCCCTTATTGAAGTTTATTATATGATACCTGCTAGATAGGAAATTTTGTCTGTATTAATTTGTATAATCTACACACTCAGATGACAATGAAGACACTGATTTTCTTTGAGACTTATACTTGAACTCTGAATCTTTCCAGGTTTAAGCGACTTTCACAAATAAAGTTCCTAAGTTCGGGTACTGGTATTCACATTTGATTAGTTATCCTGACCCCAGAACTTGTATGTTCAACCACTATTCATGCTGTGCTCTTTAAGGTCATATAAAAGTCTTGTCACTTAGAATCATGGCAGAATGAGTTGAAATATAAGAATCTCTTACCCAATTTTCTTTTTAAATGTCCACAAATGCATACGTAAGGGAATTTTTTAAAATAGCATGTAAAAATGATGAATATCACAAATTAAGAATAAAAGATGTTTTAGAGTATCTGATAAATGGGACTAAAACATCACTAATGATTATCAATTGTTGACAGGCAGAACAGGAGAGTGGGTCAACTAGACAGTGTCAAGGTGCTGAAATATAAAAATATTAATGTGTTCATTATAAAACCATGTACTAACTTAGATTTTCTCATTTAGTTTCTGAGATGACAAGTAAAATTGTCATTGTGATGGCATCTAATTATAAGTAAACAAATAAATGAAAGGAAAAGAAAGGAAACTCCTGTTACCAGATTAACCTTAAAAATTACACATTGAGGGACTAGCAGTTGGCATAATGGTTATGTCGCTGAACTCCCATGTAGCCAGCCGCAGTTCGAGTGCCAGACCCGGTGGCTTAAACTCATGCTGGGCACGTGTGCGTGTGTGCTAAGGATCCTGAGAGGAGAATGGAGGAGAAGGGATTGCAGCATGGCCAACCCCGGTGGGGGGGGGGGGGGGTGATTTCTCGCTTTCTATCTCTCTGTCTCTCTCTGTCTTTCTGGTGAGCACAGGCGCCCTATAGCAGAAACCTCTCCCCCCAAAAATTAAATAAATTACACACTGAAGCCAGTCTGTGGTTTGGTAGTTAAAGCAGCTGGATCCCACATGACTGACCACACAATTTCAGTCTCAAGCAAGTGGCTTGGAAAGCATGCCAAGCACATATTTGTGGGTGCCCCAAAAATATAAGAAAAAGGGAGGGTGATGGCTATGCCCCTTCAGAGGTATTTTCTCATTCTCTCTCAGTTTCTCTCTCTCCAATTAGTGAATATGCCCTCTGTGGTGGCAGGGGGGGGGGGGTGGTAAATCAATAAATGTAATGCAGAACATTATGTAGCTAGTTGTATCAAAATGCTTTAATAATACCATAATATAGTAGAATTGCTTTGTTTTTTACTTTAAAAATTTATACAAATTGACAATTGTGGTCAAGATAGTAAATTTTGTCTTCAATGGCTGGAATTAAATATTTATTATTTATAAGTATTACTTTTCAGTCTGACCTAATATTGTTGGCTGTGCAAATTCTGCTGTCTCAAATGCATTAGGTTTTCATGGAAATGTATGCAATCAACATTTATAATTATTCAACAGAAGCTTGTGAAAACACATCACTATGTAAAAATCAAATTTTAATATATATACATGAAAGTTATTTTATGCCGTAGTAATCATGCTGGAAAAAGAAATGTAATACACTGTAAAGATATATGCTATTAAATACTTGATAATTTATTTTTAACCAACCTGATCACTTGGGGTATGAGACCTCTATCAATACAAACATTTCTGTCATTTTTTCCTCATATTGTTAATATTGTTTTTTCTGTGTGATCTGCTATTCTTTAATTTGGAGAATATAGCTGTTGGACAGTTAAAATATAAATGCATACAATACCTTTATCATGTAAAATTATCCCCAATATTTTGTTTATTTTTTATTAAAATTTTATTGAGATTAATATTAATAGCCTTTTTTTCCTACTCTGGCATACTTAATAAACCTTTAGGTTTATTGTTTTAGAGAGATTTTTGCTATAGAACACATGGACTCACCATAGAGACAGAGAGAGACAGAGGAAAATCACCATGCTCCAGGGGAATGACCATGCCACAATCCCCTCTCCTCCATTATTCTC
Source organism: Tupaia tana (assembly GCA_026018925.1). Lineage (NCBI taxonomy): Eukaryota > Metazoa > Chordata > Mammalia > Scandentia > Tupaiidae > Tupaia > Tupaia tana. Next base: position 177,496,476 of record JAKSZU010000006.1, read on the forward strand.
TCAAGATTTTGAGCATACACACACCCACAACTGGCATGGGTTTTAACCACCAGGTCCAGGACTCAAACCATGGTTGACTTGGGAATCCAGTGACATAAACACTACACCATCTGCTGGGCTCAGATATTTTATCTTCCTATTTAATTTTGATTAAACTATGTGCACTTAAGTATTACATATGTAACTTTTAGTTCAAGATAATGAGCTGAGTACATTTTTAACTCTTAGCCTTGTGCATGAAATACCTAGAAACAATATAAAATATAAACAATAAAGAAAGACACAAAAACTGTAAAAATAGACCCTTACTGGACCAGAAGTTGTTATGAGGTCCTAAAAGTTAGACAAATACAATTTAGAGATAAGCCTCAGCCAAAGACGCATACAGGACATTACCACTGTGAATGATGCTGAAAACCATGCAAAGAAAATATCCTGCACTCACTAGGGTGCATCTTTTCTAAAATCTCCTACATTCTACCTTCATTATGAGTGCTAGGTATTAAGTAATGTAAAGTCTGCCTCAGCAAAACCCTCAAATAAAAAAAATGCAAATATTCTTCACATGTGTGTGATACATTCATAATTTTTGGCTGCATTTAACAGGAGTCTGCAAAATATGTTTAAAAAGTTTATAATGCACAAACCCAGTTCAATCATTATAAAGTAATAATTGTAAAACTTGATGAAAGAATTGAAGTTTCAGTCATGACATTTAAAGTAGAACAATTTAATACTTAGAAATAATTTGGGGGTTTATAGATAAAATGAAGATTTCATTGCTGTTCAGACCTACATTGACAGTGTTAACATTACAACAATACCTGCTATTTATTCTGTACTTATAGTATATGGTTACTGTTCTAAATGTGTCAGTTATACTCACATGTTTAATCCTCATCAAAACCCTATGTGATCAGTACTATTATTAATCCTATTTAAAGACACAGGGAGCTTAAATTATGTGCCAAATTTTTCATAGCTAACATGTAACAGAGCTAGAATTTGAATTCAAGCAGTTTAGTTAAAGTCCAAAGTCTAAATCCCTAGACTTCCTTCACACACTCCAACAAAGAGACTCTGTATAAAACTAAAACGACATATGATCAAAGTGACAGAGGAAAACATAGCTTTAAATATAATCATTAGAAAGTGAGAAGAGTAAAAATAAATTAAGTCTGCAATTCAATAGACTTCGAAAGAACAATGAGATAAACTTCTTTACAGAAGAAGAAAGTAATTAAGAAATCTAAAAATATAAATTAATAAAATAGTAAACAAAAACTAAAAACATATGAATTAACCAATAAAAAGAAAAGTCTATTTTTTGGAAAGATCAATAAGACAGAAAAGCCTTTGGCAAATAAGATAAAGAGCTAACTAGTTAGACAAAAGGCACAAAGGAAAAAAAAAAACAAAACATGTTCAGTTTGAAAAAAGATGACTGTAGGTCTAGGGGAGATTAAGATAACATATTCAAAGTATGTTATACACAACTATTCAAAGAAAATCAAACTCAGATAATTTTGAATAAAAAAAATACTACAAATTGCCAACATTGACTCTGTAAAAGGCAGGAAATCTGACTAAAATATACACCTTAGAAAAAATAAAATGATTGCTAAAATTTTTTTCTTAGTGAGTGGCATTTTATCAGAAATTTCAAACAAAATTTCAAGCAAGAGATAATTTCAGTTTTAGAGGCGATATTTAGAAACATTGAAAGACAAGGAAAGTTACACACTTTATTTTATAGTGCTTTTGTTTACTTGATTATAAAACTGAATGAAAACAGTGTAAAGAAAAATACTAAGAACTAATTTTATACTTGAGCAAAATTTTAAAATATTCACAATTCAAAATATTTCTGTATTGGCTATATGTGTGTTTGTATGTGTGTATAATGCCACAATAGGATATATTAATATATTCCCTGCTAAGGTACTCATTTTCTATAAGAAATATGGTCAAATACTCACAAACAGACCTACTGATCTGATCTTATGGATCATGTAAGCTCAGGAAAGTATTTCTCAACCATAGATTTGATTACAGATTTCAGTCTTTAAAAATACTAATTACTAGGTCAGCCTGTGGCGTGGTGGCAAGGCAGCTGGATCTCACATGTCTGACTCCACAGTTCGAACCCCGAACCCAGCTTGGCATGAGAAACATGCTGGTCCATCTGCTTTCATGACCACAATCTTGAAGGAGGGAGAGCTGCAGGGGAAGCGGTTGCAGTATGACCATTCCCTATGGTTGGTGTTTACTCAACACCTCCTTTTCCCTCCACTTCTCTCTCCAGTGTGTGTGCAAGCCATTTGGCAAAACTAAACAAAACAAAATCAACAATTATCTTAGCTAAATTAGTATCTTCTGTCTTTATTTTTGATAACTGCTTTTATGACTTTTTTCTTTATGTACTTTGAAAAATAATCACTATTTTCCCCTCAGTATTATTGATTCTATTTTCTATAGCATTGATTAGTATATTTACTGCTTTTATTGACCACATGAGTTTTTTTTTTTTTTTGCTAAATTTGGCATTAACTTATATTTTCCTTGTTTCATTCACTTTTTAAAAAAGCTCTGCATTTTCAGTTATTGCCTCATGTCATTTTTCATATAACCATTTCTTGCACTTTTTTTAAGTCTCTAAAGAAGACAATCCTATGCTTTCTAAAATGTGTACCTTTTATTTAATACATATATATATATATATATATGTGTGTGTGTATATATATATATTATAATTATTTTATTTAACACTATTTATTTCGAGGGGTTTTTGCTATAGGGTGCGTGCACTTGCCAGAAAGGCAGAGAGAGACAGAGAGATAGAAAGTGAGAAATCATCCCCCAGGGGGATGGCCACGCCGCAATCCCTTCTCCTCTATTATCCTGTAGGAATCTTGGGCATACACATACACGTGCCCAGCGTGAGTTTAAGTCACCAGGTCCGGGATTCAAACCGCAGTTGAATACATGGGAGTCCAGCGACATAGCCATTACGCTAACTGCTGGTTCCTTAACTTTATTTATTATTAAAATTTGACCAGAGAGGGGGAGAGAGGGGAGAGAGAGATTGAGAGAGAGAGAGAGAGAGAGAGAGAGAGAGAGAGAGAGAGAGTGTGAAAGCAAGCTGCCAGGTCTGTAATTTAAACCACAGTCAGCCATGTGGGAGTCCAGTACCCTTAACCACCATGCCTTCTGCTGGCCAGATATATTTTCTTTTTAACTAAAATTTTAAAATATTTTTCTTAAATCTTGTCTCTACCCCAAATTTAACCATTGACATCAAAATTTCCAGGTTCCTAAGATACATATTTAACAACAAAAGATTAGATATCATCAATAAAATATTTGAAGGGCAATGTTTATTGCCATCTTTATTATAAAGTTTTTGTTAAAGCTAGATATATGTATGATAACATATGTAGATATATGTTTATAGTGATAATATATATAGTGCATGTATTTCATAAGGTGTTTGGCTAGAAAAGCTTCCATATGTGTTATTATTCAGTACAAACATAGCTCATGTATAAAGCTAAATTGAAACACGCCAATAGAAAAATCCTGCATCTTTCTGGTCAACATGTTCTTCTGGATTATACTAGGTCGAAATAAGTCTGTAGCAAGTATGTAAAGTCATCAAGTGTATAGTGTATTCTTTTTACTTCTCTCTATGTCTCTCTGTCTCTGTCTCTGTCTCTCTCTCTCTCTCTCTATATATATATATATATATATATATACACATACATACATACATACAGGCAAAGGTCACATTTTGGTTTGACCACTAAAGATTCCAAGATTCTAATTTGTGAGTAAGTTGAAAAATATACTTCGTTATCATTTCAGCATGATTTCTACATATACATGCACATGGCTACATTAATTAAGTTGTGAAAATTAAAAATAGGAATGCCTTCAGGTTAGCATGAATTTTAGAAGAGAATAGCAATCACAAAACTGAAAAACAAATTAAACTGTAAAATAAATCATGTATTCAGCTGTCAAGTAAAGAAACACTTAGGAAATATGTACAAATAGAGATAAGTAGAGCCCTAGAATGGGTTGTCCAACAGAACATTCTCCAACGAGTTACCGAGTCTTTCCTGTTGATTTGGTATGTGGAGAATCTAGATACAAACAATTCTTGTTCCAGTACACAGACCTTGTAATCATCTTCACTGTGTTTGGATTAGCATTTGATGTCATAGTGTAGGAGAGAAATGCTAATATGAACAATCAGTATTTGCATCAGAGTTTTTATACGCCAGGTCTCCTCCTGACTTTTCTGTTCAAGTAACATTTCTTTCTTTCCTCCCTTTCATCTCTTCCTTCCTTTCTTCCTTTTATATTAAGTGTGTATCACTTGTCCTCTTTGTTGGCTATACTATAACGCATCTGGGATTAATCAGGTAATACAGCTTTTCAGGCTATTTTTTTTTATTTATTTTTCATGGTTTAATTAGCATATGCATATTACTTTGTATTTTGTCTTTAAACTTAAATGAAAATGCAAATATTAAATACTGTATTTTTTTGCATGTACAAATACTTAAACATAGTTTTAAATCAAATAATGTATCATAAAATATCTGTATTTCTTGAAGTAACTTTCTATAAACTTAATAAATAAGTGAGCATTTTTAAAACTTGTGCACATGTCTCCTGTCAGAAAAATTCAACTTTATCCGAGGTCATATCCATCTGATTTTCCTTTAAAACTTAGTAAATAAGTTGCTTACTTATTTATTTTTGTAAAGTCATTGCATAATCTCTGATGATGATGAATTCAAAAACCTTCTTTCTTATGATTTCAAATATTAATAAGTGTTGACACATAGAAAAACATTTTTATGTTACATCTTATATAACCCTTAGGCTTGTAAAATTTGAGCAAGTTGAAAAATTCATTTTGTTACCATTTAAGCATGGTTTCCACACAAATATGCACAGAGCTATATTAATTCAATCGAAAATAGAAATGCCTTATATGAAAATAAACTCTATTTAACATTTTCCAGGCTAAATGTAACCTAATTGTCTTGCTTTAAAAAGCAATACAGCTATATTATAGCCTTAAGGCAATTAAGAATGTGTATTTAATGTTTACTACATGAATTTTAAAAACTTTCCATCTAAATTTATATACTCCAGAATATGAACATGTCATACCACTCTATTAGATTATAAAACTATGTTTTCTTTTTGTCATTCTGATTTCCAGGTCTTCAAAGACAACTTTGCCAGTTTATTCCACTTAGCTATGAAATCTGTTTGAAGCTGAAGGAAACATCTGTTCTTAAAGCTTATTTCTGTTTTGAAAAAGTATCCTCAGATCTGATACCATTTTCTAGAGGATCAATGCTATCTTGAGCAATGTCATTTTGAAACATGAGCTTTTGTTTTAATGACTTTCTCAGTCAAAAACCTAGTGAAAGTAGATTTTTTTTTTTTTTTAAATGCCAAGAGTCTCTGAGGAATGGACTGCCTCTTTATTTCTAGAGTATTTTGCATGGCAACCCATTACCACTACATTTTAAAATGAGAAATGAGATGTTTCAGGCCTTTCCTCCTTAACAATCAGAATAATCAGATTTCAAAGTCTGAGCTTTTCTGGGTTTTGCATGTGAAGTCCTGCTGACATCACTTATTTCAATTTCTGGATAAAAGAACTCACTCCATTTTCTTTGCCATTACCTGTTCTGTTTTTGAACAAATAGCTTAAAATTCTTCATCTTTAGTTTTGCAGTCTGAATATTCCTTTCATTCTTTTGGAAAGCCTAAAATTATAAAAAATATTCTTCTATTTTAATTTTCTCAGTGATAATATTTTTCTTTCTTTAAGTGCAGGTTTTTTTAAAAAAAATATTTTATTTACTTCTTTATTTTAATTTGCCCAGAGAAGAACAGAGAGAGAGAAAGAAAGTGAGAAAGCAAGCCACCAGATCCGAGACTCAAACCACAGTAGGCCTTGTGGGAGTCCAGCATCCTTAACCACCATGACACCTGCCAGCCTCTCTACATGTAGATCTTAAGAATCTTTAAATATATTTCTTAGAGGTGACTTTGGAGAAAATTGTCTGTCTAAATCAGTTCATACCAAGTAGTCTACAAAGCATGCTCATTTACATAAAACTTAATAGTGGAGCCATGCTGTGCAAGATGTTTGAAACCTTTTTCTGTTTGTTTTGTTTTAAAATACTTGCCTTTTGAATCAAATCTCTAATGCGTCACAGAGTATTTTTATATTTCCTCTTCTGTATCATCACTCATCTCAAGGAAATGACTAATCATACTGGCTGGCCAATTTCTTGTTGATTTTCAGAATTTCTTTCACTTTCTTCAAGTCAATATTGTGGCAATGATTATTCCACATGATCAAATAGTAAATACCATTGATAGCATCTGGGACCTTTACTCCATGCTTCGGTGAATCCAAGAGAGGCAGTGTGCCTAATTCAAATAGTATGAGATTGCATGCACCTCTTTGCTAAACCAAAGCATAGAGTAAAGGTCCCAGATGCTATCAATGGTCTTTGGTATATCCTAAATACACAACCTCAATAATCTTTTACCATGTAGTATATGGAGGTGTTAACTGTACACTTCACAATATTTGATGAAGCCTCCACAAAAGCTTTTATTGTTTTTTTTTTTGTTGTTGTTGTACCAGAATATATTTCCACATATACAGAAGACATGTAGAAAGTATGCTAATGAGAAGGAAAGAAATCAAAGATGAATTTAAACGTTCAAAACTCATAATCAAGTCTCCAAAAACTTTATATAACTTTCTGATTATCTAGGTCCAGTTATCTGATATTTTAAAGAATTTATCTTTTCTTCCTTTAAAGAACAACTTGATAGTATTACCACCATGTTGAAAGGGGGCAGAAAAAAAAAAGCACTTTGTTCTGGGTAAGTATTGTGATGACATTTCTGGAAACAGATATAACATTTGTAAGAGAAGGTGAACTTTTCATTTCTCTTTTCTTGAGATGGTCACAACCATGACAGCTTCAGCCGAAATTCTGAGATTATCAACAAAAGATGTTCCTTCTGCTTTCTTTGGATAAGGCTTCTTAACCATGATGCAAGAAATACCCTCAAGAGTAATACTGCTCTGCTTTTTTTGCTTCATGCTCTGGGGTAGAGGCTCAAACATGGCAGACTCATACTGGACACTGCCAAGAGGATTTTGGAACTCAGGAGAACTGGCAGAGACAAAATGTAATTCGGCTCACTCTACCCACTAACACTGAACTTCCTTTTCCTGCCTTCCACTGTGTGTCCGCTCCATCTTTTCTCTGTATTTCTCATTTGTTACTGCCCTGTCTACAGATCACATCAGGGATAGTCTGCTCGAACTATATTTTGGTGATTTTATTTCCTTAATATTTTGAGGCTGAGATTCTTTTACAGAATTTACATTCTTTTATTTATGTCTATCTCCTTTTCTTTTTATTGTTGTCCTCTACTCTTCTCCACACAGAAATATTTACCTGGCTCTGTTGGTAGCTAATAAACAGGACTGATGGATTCTCATTGACCCCGTATTCTCAGTGGATAGTATTAAAATCTTCTCTGAATTTTAGCAGGAGAGATTGTTGATGTACTCAGAATGACAGAAAATTTCTTATGCCTATATAATTTATCTTTTTTTGTTTACTAGGCAAAGAAGAAAACATTTACTCTTAGAGACTATTCATCTAGCAGTGTAACAGCAAGTTACCTTTATGCCATTTAGAGTGGCTTGAAGTGCTTGTAACAACACATGGGGCATGGATGACTATAACTCCTATTGCTCTCTTGGCTTTCAGTAATTTCACCCTTCTTATTTCTAAACTCACAACTCAGGTTATACTTCAATATCACTTTGTAATTCCTATCTTTGCCATGTTACTCTATTGGGAAGTTCATCCAAGGCAGTAATAAACTAATGGCTCTACATAGCTACCTTTGAACAGAGCTACAGTGGTACTGTGCTATAAAGTTAGAAATACCTGGATTTATTTATTTTTCTTTCTGTTCTTTTTCTACCTCTTTTTAGAAAGAGATTTTTGGGTGTCTGTACTCTCTAGAGAAATAGAGAGGGACAGAAAGACAGCAGAGAGACAGAAAGCAAGAAATCAGCCCCAGGGGCGATGGCCACACCACAATCCCATCTCCATTCTCCTCTCGGGATTTTGGATCCACATACACACACACACACACACACACACACACACACACACACACACACATGCCTGGCATGAGTTTTAAGACGCTGGGTCTGGGACTACATGGGAGTCCAGTGATGTAACCATTACAGCATCTGCTGGTTCTGAAATACCTGGATTTCTAAAGTGAAATACTCAGGTGTTGAATTCAGTGGGGGATAGTGCAATAATTTCCCAAGTTTTACCTTCCAGATGAATGAAGGCTTTTTGCTGTTGGAAACTACTTTTGGTTATTGGTTAATTTGACAAATACCGAGTTTCAAATTCCATCACCGCTTTACATTTTTCTGTAATTTTTGTTTCCTAATGTGCTTTTATAATGGTTATTTATCAAATACCATGATGTTTGTTCTTAAACATTGTAAAGAAGAAAATCCCTCTGTGGTAATGGTTTCTTAATTTAGAGACATACAGATTTTATGAATCTGCTTGTGCATCCATAAGCTAGGAATTTTCCCTCTTGTGACCAGTTCGTCTTGCATTCTTAACACAATTGATTGCTTTGGCATGGCACTAATTGGACTAGCATGTTATCATAGTCCACGTTAGCATCTCCCATGTTCTTTAGATAATTGTTAAGTATGATACTTGGTCATTACTGTGGAGTGTCTTAGTTACAACAGAAAGATCATAAAGCAGGAGGTTCTAAGTAGTAATCTAAGCTATATCTTTTTATATACTAGTCTGGGAACTTCTTTTTTTCTTTTTTTTTTTAGAGAGGTTTTTGCTACTGGGCGCGTGCGCTCACCAGACAGACAGAGAGAGACAGAAAGCAAGAAATCACCCCCCAGGGGGGATGGCCATGCCACAATCCCTTCTCCTCCATTTTCCTCTCAGGATCATGGACACGCACGCACACACACCCAGCGTGAGTTTAAGCCACCAGATCTGGGACTCAAACCACGGTCGACTACATGGGAGTCCAGCGACATAGCCATTACACTAACTGCTGGTCCCCCACTAGTCTGGGAACTTCTTAATGTTATGAATCTGGGCCCAGCAGTTAACGTAATGGCTATGTCACTGTTCTCCCACGTAGTCAACCGTGGTTTGAGTCCTGGACCCAGTGACTTAAACTCACGCCGGGCGCGTGTGCGTGCATGCCCAAGATCCCGAGAGGAGAATGGAGGAGAAGGGATCGCAGCGTGACCATCCCCCCTGGGGGATGATTTCTCGCTTTCTGTCTCTCTCTGTCTGTCTGGTGAGCACACGTGACCTGTAGCAAAAACCTCTTCAAAAAAAAAAAAAAAAACAAAACTTATGAATCTTGCTTTATTCACTTTCTTATCAAAAGATTACACTATAGATTGTGGCCTAGGAAAAATAATTTCTAATGATTAACTGAATAGAAATCTAAATATCAAGTATAAATATTTTGGTAAGAAATAGAGTTTACTATTGAGAGATACACCTTAATAATTTAAAAATCTTCTTTAATTTATAAATTTACTTACTTGATAAACATTTTTGTGTCTAGTATATACAAGGCAAACCTATCTTTACAAAGACACCATTTTAAATTTTGGTGATTTAAAAAAAAAGATAATACTGGGTAGAAACTTGAGTATTACTAAGCAGAATGCTTTTAAAATATAGAGATTGTGAATGAATTTTTATTTATTTATTTTTTAAGGTGAGTTTTTGCTATAGGATGTGTGCACTCACCAGAAAGACCGAGACAGAAAGCGAGAAATCACCCCCCATGGGGAGTTAGCCATGCCACAATACCTTCTCCTCCATTCTCTTTTTTGGGATCTTGGGCACGCACACATATGCGACCAATGTGAGTTTAAGCCACTGGGTCCGGGACTCAAACCACAGTCAACTACATGGGAGTCCAGCAATGTAGCCATTATACTATCTGCTGGTCCCCAATTTTTCTATTTTTAATTAATTAATTAATTCACATTCATTAAGTGAGCATTGTCACAACATACAAAATGTGATTTCCCATCCAGAATATACTGCATGGTGGCTTAATCATATGTGTTATTATCAATAATTTCCCATTTCTAGTTTCATATATATATATATATATATATATATATATATATACACACACACACACACACACACACATACATATCATATATATCATAAATATACATATACATATATATATACATATTATATATATATATTTTCCGCTATTTCTCACCCTCTGCCATTTCCCACCCTCCTTCCATACTATGTCAATTTTCCCGTTGTTTTCCATTCTTCCCCCCCCCCACATTTTATTGATTCACAAAAATTTTTAAATAATCTAACTACTTTCAATAGCAAGTTCAGCTGGTATAGCACCTAGCTGATGCTATATAACTTACTACGGTCATTAAATAAGGTCATTTTTTTTTTTTTTTTTTTTTTTTGGAGAGGTTTTTGCTATAGGGCGTGTGCGCTCGCCAGACAGACAGAGAGAGACATAGAGACAGAAAGCGAGAAATCACCCCCCAGGGGGGATGGTCACGCTGCAATCCCTTCTCCTCCATTCTCCTTTCGGGATCTTGGGCACGCACGCAGATGTGCCTGGCATGAGTTTTAAGCCACCGGGTCGGGCACGCGAACCGCGGTCGACTACGTGGGAGTCCAGCGACATCGCCATTACGCTAACTGCTGGTTCCCTATAAGGTATTTTTTAATATACTTTTTAATTTCAAGAGAAGTAGTTTTAGCTTTAATAAATCAAAGAAATACTAAAGCACTTTGTTTAAAACCTAAAGCATGGAAACTGGTTATGATTCTGTTCAAATAGTAGGTACAAGAACCTATTGGCAGCTCAAGACAGGACAAAAATCCTTAAAACTGGAAACAGAGTCTAGAAGAAAATCAGCAATGTTTTAGGCAAAAATCATAAAATTCTATTTCACCAGTTCAGTCTTACTTACTTAATCTATCGTCTGTTGTGTTCCAATCTTCCTGATTAAATTCTGGGATACAATATTCAACCCCAGACTTGTCCCTACGATTATGTTAGTCATTTTCTTAGTTTTTGAACTCTTATTTCTGTGTGTTTGTAATTAATTTTCCTGGTATAGCACTCCCTTGAGAACTTCTTGGAGATCTGGTCCGATGTTGGTAATTTTTTTTTTTCAGGTTTTATTTTTTCTTTTTTTTGAAACGTTTTTGCTATAGGGAGTGTGCACTCACCAGAAAGACAGAGAGAAATGGAGAGACAGAAAGTGAGAAATTACCCCCCAGGGGGCATGGCCACACTGCAATCCCTTCTCCTCCATTCTCCTGTTGGGATCTTGGGCACACACACACACGTGCCCGGCATGAGTTTAAGCCATGGACTCCAAGGACTTGAATGGCAGTTGACTACATGGGAGTCCAGCGATGTAGCCATTATCCTAACTGCTGGTCAGGTTTTGTTTATCTGAGAATGTTCTTGTCTTTTCTTCCCATATGCAGGATAATTTTGCCGGGTACAGTATTCTTGGTTGAAATTGCTTTTCCTTTAACACTTTGAATATATTTTCCCACTCTTTCCTGACTCGCATTGTTTCTGATGAGAGGTCCACCATTAGCCTGATGGGATGTCCTTTGTAGGTAACTAGATGTTTCTCTCTTGCCAGTCTTAGTTTCTTGTCTTTGTCTGTGGTTTTGGTCAACCTGGCTATAATGTGTCTTGGAGAAGATCTTGGGTTGATTCTATTTGGGGTCCTTTGTATTTCTTGGGACTGGATCTTTGAATGCCTCTCTAGGTTTGGAAAGTTTTCTCCGAGGATGTCATGGAATAGATTATCAATGCCCTTATTAGTCTCTTTACTTTCTGAGATACCAGTTATTAGGATGTTTAGACATTTGATAGTATCTAGTATTTCTTGCATATTATTCTCATTTGGGGAGAAATTTTCTCAGTCTTTGTGGTGGATTTTTCTAGGCCAGCAATTTTCTCTTCTACATCTGAGATTCTGTTTTCTGTGTGATCTAGTCTGCTTTTAATACTTTCAAGGGAGGTTTATTTTGCAGCCTTCATCTCTAACAGAGATGATTCCTTTTTATGGTGCATATTTCCTCCTTTAGGTCTTGCAAGAATTTCCTCACCTGGAACCTGTCAGCTCCTTTCTCCTGCCTCTTCTGCAGTTCATTGTCTCTCTACTCTTCCATCTCTGTTAGCTTTGTCACGGTGAATATTCTAAATTCTTTATCTGACATTTCCATGAATTTCATTGTACTATTTGAGGATGAAGAGGAGATATTCTTTTCTCTTGGAAGAGAGGTATTTTCTTGCTTTTCCATATTTCTTGTGACCCTGTGTGATTTCTAGTCATCTGAGGGATGGTGCGTTTCTTCCTAATTCTTGAAGTTCAATCTGAGCATTCAGCTTGCGGGTAGAGGTGGTTTGAAATCTTTCTTCAGTTCCATTTTCACTCTTTGTGCATCAGATTCAGTGAGAATAGAGGAATATTCTGACCCTAATCCAATTCAGATGTTTGGATACTGTTTACTTGGACCTGTCTAGACACTTAGAGCATAGAGGCCACTAGAAATGAATCTGGAGGGAGAAGTCTCAGCAGTAAATCTTTGTTTTTGGTCAAGGAAAGCAATATTCCACAGCTCAAGTTTGGTATCAATCCGCTTGTCAAAGGATTTTAAAGCTGAATTAATTCTTTCAGCATCAACAGAGCTTTGTGTTTCCTCTGGCTGAGAAAAGTGCCTGAGTTGGTCCTCACTAAACTGGTTCTGACATTTGGCTGAACTCAGCCCACACAGTAATCCATTATAACCCCAATTTATTGAATAAAACTGAAGAAAATAATAAGCATAATTAAATGTAGTCCTTCTCTGAACTCCATTTCAACTGTCTCATTACTTTACTAAAATTATTTTGTTTATCTGTATTGCCATTTTTCCTGACCTTAGAGTCAGGTTGACCAGAGAGCAGTTGCCATGGCATGGGACATTGAAGATAGCTTTGACCTGTCCACACTATTCTGGCATGTACTTGAGGGGAAACCTTCCAGAACCGTCTCAGTGAAGTGTAAGCACTCCTTACTTAATGACTGAGCCCCTTTCCTACCATTAGGTTGTTAAGCAAGTTGGTTGATAAGCAAGGAACTTAAATGCAGATGTCTTATGGTTTGTCTTGGTGCCATAGGGTATATATAATTCAACAGATACCATATGACACCACACTAGAATAATGTAATTCTATCCACACAAAAAGCCTTCATTAGATAAGCACTAGCAAGCAGAAGGACACAGAACGCAGTAACATAAACACAATAATATAAATCCAGCATAATCATTTGTATTTATTTTGAAAACTACTATGGGTATAATAAAGTACAAATTCATGAACAAAACATGTAGTCTTGCATGACTGCCAATGCTTAGTTAGTATAGTGAATACTAATCAACTGTGGGATATAGAGACGGAAATGGGGATTCTGCGGACACACAGACTGAGAAAGGGGATGGTCCTCACTGGACAACTGGTCATATATACAAGCAGTCTTTAAACGGATAGGTCTTTAAGTGAGGAGTAGCTGTCTATGCGTTAATTCCTTCAACTGTAAACATTTAACTGCAGATTGAGAGATATTATAAAGTCAGTCTTCTTATGTTTATAATCTCAGCAGATTCAGAAAGAAGGATGTTAAAGTAAAGAGTGAGTTTTAGTTGGACATGTGGATTTAAAACTGATTTAAAATATCTATCTCAAAGATGGAAATAAATAAATAAGCATGACTATAATTTTATTGATATATAATAATTATATGTGTGTGTTACAATGTAAATTTTTAGTCAAAGTATATGATGTGTAAGGATAGCATCAACTCAAATATTTTTCATTATCTTGTGTTGGGAACATACAAAATTCTTTTTTTTTAGCTTTTCTGAGATGTACAGTATTTTGTTGTTTACACTTACCCTACTGTGCTTTATAATGCTAGATCTTGTTTCCTTTACCTATCTGTAATTTACTGATAAATCATTGGTTAGACTTAGAAAAACGTAGAGAAGAAGAAAATAAGTCAAATCAGAAAAAAAGGGATTTTACAATCGATACCATAGACATCCAAAAGATTATAAGAGACTACCATGAAAATGATATGTTTGCCAACAAACTGAAGAATCTAGATGAAATGGATACATTCTTGGACATGCACAACCTACTGAGGTGGAACCAGGTTGTCATTTTATTAACAACATTGTACATCAAATATGAAAGTATAATTTCTGCTACATTTTTTAGAGGTTACTATTTACTATTAAAATAATGTAATAGTAAATTTATTCAAATAGGAAGTTTCCTCTTTGATGCACACAGTTTTCCATAGAGAAATGCTTTATAATAGAAAAATATGTATTGATAGATTCCTTCTAATTCTCGTATTCAGAGCTCCTAAAGCTATTATGTCAACTACGAGGCATTTCAGTAGATATGAAGTTCATAAGGTTGTCAAATTGGTTCCCCACATCTGAGAAATCTGCATGCATTTAAATAGAAAGTTAATATATTAAGACATTTCAATTTGTTCTTTCTAGGAAGTTGGATTAAAAGAAGGAAGGAATACATTATTTTTCATATATTAGGTAACTCAGAAATTAAGCTTTTGATGTTATAGAAAAATGTTATAAAGTTTTACACCAAGAAGAGTATCTGAATATGAAAGTATATAATATTTCAAAATTTATTTGACCATAGAATCATTACATAGCATTTCTCCATATTGGTTTATGTATAATGTATAAAGCAAACTTTGATTTTTTAAGGCAGCTAATACCAAAGAAAAACTATAAAATTTTGTCTGCAGCTATATTGGAATTTTATTGATATGTGATCATGCAGGTCTAAGCCCTGTCTCCTTTAGTTTTCAAAAACAAATATAGTGGAAAACACATTTAAGGACGTGTCTTTTGGAGTGGCCAACATGGCAGTTAATACTACATATTTTTTAGTGATGTTTCTATTGACCAAATATTTTTTGACACCTTTTTGAAATTGTCTTCTAAGGAAGATACTGAGTAACAAAAGATGATCAGTGTCCTGGTTTATTTGCCAAAGTTGGCATTAAATAATGTTTGGCCACTTTAAAGAAAGAAACTAATGACCTATTCATGCTTGAAATACTATAGTACCAATTCTCAAAAAATTCCAAAACATTTTGAGCAAAGTCACTAATGTAAGAATTTCTCCTCTGGTTTAACAATTTGTAACATTAAATTGTGATACATTTTTAGGTTTACTTGCTAAAATATTATTGAAGTTACTTTATTGGCAAATCACTTGGATTTATCTTGTGTAGTCCTTTAGGAATTCTTTTTTGAATGAATGTCAGAATTGCACTGATTCTTTCCCCCCTTGTGTTTCATACACACCCAATGCATCCTGAAGGGGTACAGCTTGTCGTCCCAGTTGCTCTGCTACACTCTCACGTTCTAGCCTACTTTCTTCTCCCCCATGATGTTCAGGCACCATTGATCCTTCCCCCTGCCCATTGTAACACATTTGATGAATGAAATTAGCATGACTTTTCCCCCTACTTGAGACAGAAAACTTCAGTACTTTATTAATAGAGGAAAACACACACGTGTGCACATGCACACACACACACACACACACACACACACACATGCAAAACACCTTGCAACTGGTTGATCCATGTAGGTTCACGGTTGAGAACAAATGAATTAGAGACTAGCAGTCTAAGATATCAACATGTCTCAGATGAATTAAATGTCAGCAGCATCTGTTCTAGGCCAACATGGAGAATCTATTTAAAGTCCTAGTTCATTAACAGGCCTACCTATGTATCTCTGTAGTGTTACTGATGTGTAGCTTGGCTGGCTTTCATCAGTGTCATAAACATGACAGCTTTTTTTTTTTCTTTTTTTTAGGGGAGAATTACTGAGAGAGTTAACTGTTTGATGAGAGTCTACACACCCCTTGAACCTTTTATTACAGTAGACTCTCATGCCTTCTTTTTCAATATATTGAAATGAGGAGTGGTTTCCAATCTCTTTTCATACCTTCTGCTCTTATAACACCACTTGATATATATATATATAGCCTCACTTGGAAATGAATATATGTACTTTGTTTATGCCTGGCAAACAATTCTTTTGTGTGTCCTTTCTAAAACTATTTCAAAACAATCTCTCTCTTTCAGGCTTGCTGTTGCTTTAATTCAGCCCACTCTTAGCTTTTAGAAAATGACCTTTCTATTGTCAATTTTGTAACCTTAACACTTGACTCAATAACTGACTTATAGTGGGCTTCATAAATGCTGGTGGTTGAGAGAATGATTCAGTTTTTAACTGCTGAGTCAGCCATTGAGACCCTGAAGATTGTCTCTTGTTTCCCACATTTTTTAAGAGAGACTTTTGCTATAGGGTACATGCACTTGCCAGAGAGACAAAGAGACAGAATGCAAGAAATCATCCGCACCCTGGGTGTGGGAAGATGGCCATGCTGCAATCTCTTCTCCTTCACTTTCCTCCCAGGTTCTTGAGTACACTTGCACACGTGCCCAGTGTGAGTTTTCAGCCACCAAGTCCAGGACTTGAACAGCAGTTGACTGTGTGAGAGTCTACTGATGTAACCAACGTGAGGGGTACGTTACCAGTGACATAACCATCGTGCCATCTTCTGGTTGCTAGCTTCCCACCTTCTTGCCAGCTCTCATTAGCAGTCTCTTCCAAGGTTTTCTTATGTCTTGGTTTACTGCATTCTAATGTTACAGCTCATAAGGATATCTTTGACAGAGCTTTTCAAACCCTAGCAGTTCACAGGCCAAATGAGATATTTTGACTTACATACTACCATTAACTATTTTGTTTGAAAGTCTTTGATAGGCTCCTTCATGTTCAGATCTATCAGTCACTGACATTTCTCAGTGTTTTCTCTACCCACATTTTTGTTATTATTGTTTTTAATCTGCCCAGCTGTGGTATACAGTGAAATCTTGACTCCAATCTAAGTTAGGTCTGCTGAGAGCAGATCAAAAGCGAGGGTTTCATTGGAGGACATTTTGTTTTGAGAAGAAAAAGAGAAAATATCTTATTAATGTCACTTATTAATCTTATATAGATGATCCCATTTTGGATTTTTTTGGTCATCTACAAAAAAAAAGAAAAAGTGCTACTCCTTTTTTCCCCTATATTTATGTTTTTCACTCTTTTGTTCATTTTCTTTCTCTTTTCTTTACTTTTTTCTCCTTTCTTCTTCCTTCCTTCCTTCCTTCCTTCCTTCCTTCCTTCCTTCCTTCCTTCCTTTCTTTCTTTCTTTCTTTCTTTCTTTCTTTCTTTCTTTCTTTCTTTCTTTCTTCTTTTTTCTTTTTTTCCTTTCTTTTTGTTTTTAAGGTTTTTGCCATAGGGTATATACACTCGCTGGAGAGAGACACAGAGAGACAGTGAGAGGGAAAGAGAAATCATCCCCCCAAGGTGATGGCTATGCTGCACTCCCTTCTCTTCTATTCTCCTCACAAGATTTAGAGCATGCACACACACGCGCCTAGTGTGATTTTCAAGCTGCTGGGTACAGGACTCAAACTACAGCTGGCCAGGTGGGAGTCTAGCACCGCAACCTCCATGCTACCTGCTAGCCCCTTTTGTTCATTTTCTGTTGTTGCATTTAATATTGAATTGAATAGACATTGTGATGTTAGTCATCCTTCTCCTTTCCTGACCTATAGGATAGATGGGAGTACAGCAATGTAACCATTATGCCATCTGCTGGTCCCTTATAGATGTCTCTTTTATTTTTTTTCTTTTGTTTTATTTAATTTTCTTTTATACATTTATTCACATTATTTAGCTTACAAAGTGAATATTTCAATATATGAACATTTCTCCCTAGTCCAGATGATTAAACTATAAAATAGCTTCAACAGATAATACCACATTACTTTGTCCCATTAATGCTTTGCCTCTGTATTTTTCTTCTAAATGTCCTTCCTCAGGCCCTACTCTTCCACACACACTATATCTGGTATTTACACCCATTTACTGTGTTTGTATATCCTTTAGTCAATTTTAAAGAACACCGATTTGGGGACCAGCAGATGACATAATGGCTATGTAGTTGGACTCATATGTAGCTGACTGCAATTTGAGTCCAGGACCTGGTGGCTTAAACTCATGCCGGGTGCATGTGCATGTATGCCTGAAGTCCTGAGAGGAGACTGGAGGAGAAGTTACTGCGGCATGGCCATCCCCCAGGGAGTAATTTCACCCTTTCTGTCTCTCTCTGTCTTTCTGGTGAGCACATGCACCCTATAGGTCTTCTAAAAGAAAAAAAAAAAAAGATTAAAAACTACATTTTTTAAACTGATATGCACACTTTATTTTATTTATTGTGATTTATTTTTAGATATTCAGACTTTTATCCTTAATTTACTTTGGACTTTTCACCTTAATTTACTTTGTTCTTAATTTTGGAATATACTTTGTTAATTGTCTTTTGCACTCTTTCTGTTTATTTTGTTCATTCTATCTTCATTTGTATGCATGTTCATGTATTTTTCACTCAATTTTTTGGATGTCATATGCCCTATCTTTATTCATAATGCTTAGTCTCAAGTAGAATTGCCACACATCTTTTGCATATACAGATTTATATGGTTTTCTTTATGATATTTCCCTGGATTTAGGGAGTATTCAGAAACATGCTTTAATCTTTTATTTTACTTATTTATTTTTCGTCGGTGAGCTAGGGCTTTATTACAAATGGAGTTGATTACCACAGAGGCTCCTAGTCAGTCTTTCCTCTGGACCTCTTCCCCATTTTGCATCTCTCTCCAGGAAAGGACAGAAGGCCATTATGGAAGAGGAATCTTGGGAGAGTAAAAAGGGCAATGCTTTCTCCAAATTCCTTTGCATTGACCCCAAGTCCTTCTCACTCTAATTGTGAATCTTCTGATGGAAGAAGTAAGAATTTCAGCTCTTGTCTTTAAGGTTCACAATGTCTACCTCCCTGGGATTTTATGCCTTCTTTACTGTTTGGGCTGCAGTTCACTAGTCTTATTTGGCTTTCAAAAGGGAGTTTTCACTTTCACCGCTGCCTTCTCTTTCTGGGCAAGCTGGATTTGCAGGAGTTTTCCACGCTACTTCCCTGAAAGAGTAATGTTGGTGCATGCCCTTGGTGTCCACTTCTTGAGGTGGTGGTGCCTGACCACCCCCCACCACCTGGTGCCTTAGTTGCTGCTCCCAATTCAAAATCCAGCTGTGCTTGAACAGCTTCTTCTTTAGTTCTTTCCTGAGCCAGTTGCTCTTTCCCCCTGGAGGACCCATGGCTACACTCAGATGCCGGTTTCAGACCCACGTACTGATCTTTTATATATATGGAATTCCAGAGTTATTTTTTTTGTTCCTGCACTAATTTTATTTTATTTTAATAGTATAATTCTATGTTCCAGGTGATACTATTTGATCTTTGTTGAAACATTTTTTCTACCAGAGTGAATGGAAAATATTTGTAAATTTTCTATAAGATTGTAGAAGTAGATAATTAATAACTATTTGGTAACACAAACATATGTGTGAGTATACATACATATATACATTTTTTAAAAAAGTTAAGTTGAGGGACCAGCAGTTGGTGTAATGGCTATGTCACTGGACTCCCATGTAGTCAACTGTGGCTCGAGTCTTGGACCTGGTGACTTAAACTCATGCCGGGCACATGTGCTTGTGTGCCCAAGATCCTGAGAGGAGAATGGAGGAAAAGGGATTGCAGTGTGGTCATCTTCTCTGGGGGGTGATTTCTCGCTTTCTGTCTCTCTGTCTCTCTTTGTCTTTCTGGCAAGTGCACGCCCTCTATAGCAAAAACATCTCAAAAAAAAAAATAAAGTTGATCAACTTTTCTAAGTCCTTGCTAATTTGGTTTAGTTATTTCTATCTTTCTTACTGTGGTATGGTAAATACTGGAGATGGAAGTGGGCTCTAATAGAGAGCTGGGGGCAGTCCTTGCTAACAAAGGGTCTCAGGGGCTGGGGAAGCTGGAACTGGAACTGGGACTGGAGTGCCCTGCTTCCATGTCCCTTAGGCCAGGGGACTGGAGATAGAGTCAATTTGTATATTCTTTAGTTACTGGTGAAAAGAGCAGGTTTTGTTTAAAATGGAGTCAGCAGAAGAAAAGTTTTAAACTAAACCTTAACATAGATAAGAGAGATGAGAGTATACTAAATATCACCTGATGTTATGTCAGAGTCAGGATATAAGAATCAAGTCACAATTACTGACGTAAAGTGACATCAGGAATTAGAAAGATTGATGGCATATAAATGTGGCTCTCTCTAGATCCCTCAAGAAGGAGTTTAGAACAAAGAAACCATGGCCAGAGATTAGTTCTTATAACTGTGTGGAGGCACTCAGGCTTCCGATCTGCAGTGTGCTCTCTTAATACCCTGAATAAAAATCAATCTTTACCCATGTTAGTATTTTTTGTCTTTAACTATTGTTTCAAGTTGTCATGAAACCACAGAAATTACAAACATAATGAAAAATATTTTTTATTAATACATCATTGTTTAAGAAGGTATATAGGTAATATCGAACACAATTTTTTAAATATATGACTGGGCATTTTTGCACTTAAAAAAGTAAATATTGAGATTTAGGCTTTAATATGGGATGTAGGAAGAGTTCTGGGTGAGTAATGGGTACAATAGAGAGGATGAGAGAAAAAGCAAAGAACTCATTTAATAGACACAAAAATTAAAATATGCTGCTGCTAATATACGGTAATGTCTTTAACTTGACTAATATATACATTGCATTAATGCTAGGAAAAACCATGTTGTACATTGTAAAGTGTATAGGGATTAAAGCAAATTAAAAAAAGAAAATGATGTACATGGTAATATCTTCATTTGTCAAAAATTGTCAAAAACAAATAAATGAAAAGTAAATACAATGGGGCCAGCAGTTGGCTTAATGGCTATGTCACTGGACTCCCATGTAGTCGACTGTGGTTTGCATCCCGGACCTGGTGGCTTAAAACTCACACCAGGCACGTGTGCGTGCGTGCCCAAGATCCCAAAAGGAGAATGGAAGAGAAGGGATTGCGGCATGGTCATCACCCCTGGGGGTTGATTTCTTACTTTCTGTCTCTCTGTCTCTCTCTTGTCTTTCTGGCAAGTGCACGTACCCTATAGCAAAAACCTCTCCAAAAAAAATAAATAAATAAATTAAATAAAAACACAAAATAAAAGGAAATAAAGAGTTTCTGGGCAATCAACTTCACAAAATCTAAAAAAAAGCCAGGCTCTCTCAAAGACAGTGTTTGTATATCCAGAAGAGGTGGCTAGGAGAATTCACTGTTAACAAATTTGAATGGCCATCCTAGAAGAGTGAGAGAGATAATATAGATCTCCTAGGGGCAGAGAACGAAGGAATTTGTACTATTCTTTTGTCTCTTCTCCATGGATCTCACTGGGTACTCACAGAAGAGTTTATCATTAATCTTAACAAAGACCTCTCATGGTTTTGGGTTGAGAAGGAGAACAGTCACTGAGGTTAAGGCATAAAACTTCATCTCCTCTATAGAACAAAAGCCTTAAACTGAAGAGAGAACAATAAACATCAACCATTGTTCTTAAGACATTGCTAAAACCCTTTGTAACAGGAGGA
Organism: Tupaia tana; assembly: GCA_026018925.1. Lineage (NCBI taxonomy): Eukaryota > Metazoa > Chordata > Mammalia > Scandentia > Tupaiidae > Tupaia > Tupaia tana. The sequence goes on from JAKSZU010000006.1 coordinate 177,518,291, forward strand.
TGGAAACAAATAGAAACCTCAGCCTCTGGGGGAGTGGCAGCCATATCTACTTGGATCAGAACAATCCCTGACAATAGGGGCAGGATTTCTAAGAAGTCAGATGGGTTATAAAACTGACCCTCTCTTGATCTCTGTCTCACTTATTCACTTTCACTCTCTACCCTACCACCATTGAATAAGTCTTTCCAGATACCTATCATGCTCTTGGATTTCCCAGTCCCTAAAACCATGAGCTAAACTTCTGTTCTCTATAAATTACCCAGTGGTGGATATTTTGGTACAGCAGTAGAAAATTGACAATAATAATATGTGAAAAGCTCTGCTGGAAGAAAAGAACAATATGGAATATCAGATATATACTTTCGGCAGGGAAATGAACATTAGAAAAGAATTAGGGGCCAGCTCGGAGATGTAGCAGTAATGTACTACACAAGTGATGCTGGATCCATATGGAAAATGACAGGTTTGGTTTCTTGTCAACTTTAATTTTTTTTTTCCCATGGCTGGCACTTGGAAGCAGCACCAGCTCCCCCTATAATCTTTTTTATCTTTATATTTTTGCATTTAGTATTATTATTATTATTTATACATTCAATCATTATACATCATTTAGATTATAAAGAGACTTTACCCAGTATGATATACATGTCAGACCAGCCCAGTTGAGAATACTATACACATCCTCTTCAACAGATAATAAACCATAACTGTGTCTCACAAATGTCTGAACTCTCTTTTTTCCCCCAAATTTCCTTTCCTACGCTCTTCCCTTCCCACACTCTCCTTGTAGCATGGATCCTGTTTGCTATCTAACTAGACACACTACTCCCCTTTTGTTAGAGGATTCTACTCATCTTAACTGTCATGCTGTTTCTACCATCTGCCTGTGTCAGCAGTGCTGGTCTCCAAGGATGTGGCCTTGGGTCTAGAGAAGGGTTCCTAGATGAGCTATTTTAAAATAAGCAATTTTGTAAGTAACCAGTTTGTAACCTTTTGCAACATTTCCTCCCTTGCAACATTCATCGCCCCAGACCCATGTACCTGTTCTCTTCTAACCCAGAAAGCTGTATAACCTCCTAACTTTCCCCTCCAAGTCGGGGTCCAGATTTGGGAGTCTGAATTCCTTTAGGTCTGCTGGCATCATAAATCTGAGACTTCCTACTCTTTGAGTGGCGTTTGCTTTCTCAGTGGTCTGTTTCTATAACACTTGTGCATTGGGGGGGGCATGCAGGCCTGTGATCCTGACTGGCTGGGAAGGCTGGGGTGGGAGACTGCAATGTCAGACCTTATTGGGGGTGCCTCTCTGTGTCTCTCTTCCTCTGACTCTCACTCTCATGAAAGAAATGAAAAACTAAAAACTAATTAATTGTACGTGCTAGGAATAAGAAACAGAATAACAGATGTAAAGAACATTTTTTTCTTATCTTTGCCAGCAGATGGTATATCACAGAATACTTGGTAGGCAGGGTTGAATTGAGAAGGTTTATGTGTGACTTGTGTGTTGGGCATTTGCTTTTCAACAGTTTGAGTAGTTGACATGTAAATATTTTCTCAAAAATACTAAAACCATACTGTCTGTTGTTATAGAGTCACAAACAAAATTATACAAAATGGTAAGAAACATTTTGAACCTTATCTTTAAAATTCAGTATTTTGAAATTTTGAAAGTTGTTTATTAACTGTCAAGACTTATGGAGTATGAGCAAAAATTTCTTGATATGTAAAGTAAATGTTTATGGGAAAATGTAAAAATAAATAAATAAATGAAAAAAAAAGAACATTTTTAATAGGTTCATCAGTACATTTGAACTAGTTAAGGAGCTGGAAGACAGGGAAGCAGAACTTGCCCAGGCTGGATAAAAAGAAATACAACTGTCACTATTTTTATATTTCTTCTGTCTACAAATAAACTCCTCTCCTCCTCAAACTAATAGGTCAGTTTAATGATATTTTATTATATACTATGTTTGGGATGTTTGTCCCCTCTCAAGTTCAAACTAAATGATAAATTGAATGAATCAACACTCTGATTCCTGTTAAAATATTCAAATGTTATAGTGTGTTGAACTGTAATGGTGATGTTATGCATAAAAACATATTGAGCTACATTCATTCTCTTAGGCTGCGATCTCTGGTCTAAGTTCAGCCACTTTTCAGAAAAGAGACAAACTACCAAGCTTTCTGTGAAGAACAATACAAGTGCTAAAAAGATCTTAAAAACATGAGCTACAAGAGCAGCTTGTGAGACTTAGAAATTTCACCCTGACAAGAATAAGATTATAGCCTTTTTTTAAAGTATGATATGCATAATGTTAATTGAAAAGACAGAAATTGATTTCTTTCAATGGTTAGTACAAATAAACAAAAATAATAAACCTAAGTTTCACTGAGTAAAATATTAAGCATATATTGTAACTTCAGATAAATTATTAAAAACTCTATCCTAAATTAAATAATGGTCAGCCATATGGGAGTCCAGGACCTTAATCACTATACCACCTGCTGGCCCCCGCAATACACCTTAATCACCATTGTAACAGTATCAAAAAACACGTTTTTAAAGAGGTGATTAAAGTCTAGGGCTGTGTTCTTATGAATGGATTAATACCATTTTATGGAAGTAGATTTTTTATCATGAGAGTAGGTTCCTTATGAAAGGACAATTTTGCCCTCCTCTTGCTCTCTCTCTCCCCGTCTGCCATGAAATAAAGCAGCAAAAAGACACTTGCCAGATGTTGGCCCCTAGATCTAGAACTTTGTAGCCTCCAGAATCATGAACCAATCAATTTCTTTAATTATAAATCACCTAGTCTGTGGTATTCTGTTATATGAGCATAAAACAAACCAAGACATTACACATGGTCAATATGTAACAGTAAACTTCATTTTTATATAATACCAAAAAGTTTAGAGTTTTCAAGAAAGTACCATTTACAATATTACCAATGGTAAATATTCATACGTAAATTTAACAAAATGTGTATAGGATCTGCATGTTAAAAACTACAAAGCATGGATGAAAAAAAGACAAAGAATACCTAAATGAATTTAATGTGCTCATGGCTCAGTGATTCAAGATTGTTATGTCGTTGATGAAATTCTAATCGAAATCTCAGTGTGAATTTGTTGTAAATATTGACAGACTGATTTGAACATTTATATGGAAAATCAAAGAAAATAGAATAGTCAAGCAATTCAACAAATAAGAACAAAGTTGGATGACTGCTGATACCTGATTTAAAGACTTATAATGCTACAGTAACCAAGACACTGTACTACTGAATAAAAGATAGACTAGAAGATTAATGGAAGAGAACAGAACTTTCAGATATAGACTGGAACAAATAGAGTCAATTGTTCTATTAAAAAGGAAAAATTAGGGCTGACCCTGTAATTTAGTGGTTAAAGGAGCTGGATCTCACATGGCCAACCACAGTTCGAATCCTGGCCCTAGTGGTTTGAAAAACATACCAGATGCATGTGCAAGTGTTTCCCAAATCCCAACAGGATAGAGGAAGTAAAGGAAAGGTATTGAGGTGTGACTACTTTATTAGTGGGTGTTTTGTTTCTCTCTTTCTCTCTTCTCTTTCATTTTGTCTTTCTCTGGTGAGTGTATCTACTCTCCAGCAATTAAAACAAACAAACAAACAAAACGATAAGGAAAATTAGTGGAGAGAGGCTAGTGCTTTCTTAAAAAATAATGCAGAAAAATGAAATGTTCATGTGCAACCAAAAAAAACTAAATCCATACTTTGCATCTTATACAAAAATTAATATATACTCAAATTTAAAGTAAACCTATAAAACTCTCATTTAACTCTGTGACAGAGATAATATTTTATTCTTTTGATCTTATAAGCATTTCTACTCTAGTGTGTCAAAATATTCTGCAAAATACCTGGAAGTGATCTTGAAAAAAATTTGTTAATAGCTTGTATGTGGTATACTGACTTGAAGTAATACAGTATTATCAGGGGTGAAGGAGTGCAGTAGGCACTCGAGATAAATAAGTTTATATAGCTGTTTTGTGACTTTTTCAAATATTCTACATAATTTATGCTTAGCACTCTATAGAAACCATTGGAAAGGATTTTTCTTTATCCATTCCTTTAGTTCTGCTTGTCCTCAAACTCCTTAACATTATTAATATTTTTTCTATTTTTCTACTAATTTTTCTAGTTAGCCCATTATGTTGCCTTTTAAAAATAATTGCTGGAGAATACATGTACTCACTAGAGAAACATAGAGAGAGAGAGAGAGAGAGAGAGAGAGAGAGAGAGAGAGAGAGACAGAGTAAGAAAGCACTGCCCCTCCCCATGGGAGATGGTCACATTGCAATTCCTTTGTTTCCATTTATTTTTTGAGGGGATTTTGGGCATGTATGTACATTTGCCTAGTGTATTTCTTAACACATCATAGGTCCAGAACTGAAACTGTGCATTCAGATGTGTGGGATCCATCAGCCTGAACCATCATGGCTGCTGTCTTTAAGTTTATACCTGCAATATTAAGATGATGGCCATATTATAATAGAATTTATATTATAATAGATATTTAGAGTTTATGTTACTGCAAATGATTGCTCTCAAAAAAATAATCCCATCTAAAGTTATTTATTCAGTTAGCACACAAAAATGCTGATGATCCAGAATACTTTTGAGGAAAGGATATATCACATAACTGGTCTTACTGTCCAACTATGAGACAATCATAATGGCTGAGATGGACTCAACTGAATTCTTTAAAATGATAGCTTTGACTTTTCCATCAGCTATATTTTAGGCAGCTGGAACTAATGAGGTTATACCTTGTCAGGAATGGAATTCTCTGGCTTGAGTATTGGGTGATCGACCATTTCTAGCTAAAATAATCTAAGTTTGGTGTGTTTATCACACCTCCAAGAGCGATTAACCAAAATTTAACGTCATTTGGTATGAGTAATGTAAGGTTAATAGAAAAATTGCCTTTACCTTCCAGCCATGAAGTCCTTATCTATTATTATTGATGTACCACGTGGCCTTCCTGGACACTACTTCATCTATTTTAATATACCAACCAAATCTAGAGCAGCATCTAACTCTTTTATAGTTATCAGGATTAACATGATTTAAATATGCCCCCCCCCCCCCCCACACACACACACAAGAACCAAGAACAAAAACAAAAATGAAACAAAACACAAAGTGTGTCTTGGAAATTTAATACCCAATGGAAGGTAGGATCTAATGGGAAGAGATTAGTGCTATTATTATAGGAGTGTGTTTGTTATTATAGGAGTAGTTTCAATTCTCTTTCTATCACTCTTTCTTGACCTTCTGCCTTCTGCCATGGATGATACATCAAGAAGGGCCTTACCAGCTGCAGATCCTCAATATGGGTCTTTCAAGTCTCCAGAACTGTGAGAAATAAATCGTTGTTCATTGTAAATTGCCCAGTCTGTGGTATTCTGTTATAACAACACAAAACAGACTAACACATCCAATACACTGTGAACCATGAAATCTGTAATCAGAGTTAGCATAGACTTGTTAAGTATACCATAGAATGCCTCAAGGCTTATCATCAAATTGTTGTCCATTTCCAACCTTACATTTTCCATGATGAGAATTTTTTTTTTATTGTTTGTAAGTTAATAAGTAATACACTTTAGTCCTTGCCCTTTTTTCCTGTACTATCTATTTTATTCCTTTTTTTTTGGTATTCATACAGGTAATCTTCTGCCTTCAAAGATTCTCCATACCTTATTCCACAAGTCTGGGACCTCACACAGCATAATAGTTTAGGAAGGCACTCCTTTACCACCTCATGACTAACCTACCATTGTACCACCAACTCAGAAGTTTTAAAGTCAGATGAATCATCTCAACTAGATTTTGAGTGATACCACTATACTTACATTAGTTACTGCCAACATGTCCTTTATATGCCACGTTTCCATGGAATTTTCATACTACATCACCATATTCTAGTCTATTTGCTCCCACAGCAAATTTTCATTTTATTATTACACATAGATCCTAGAACCACTGTTTTCCTGTATCCAAGTCAAAAACTAATAGAATATCGGGACCAGCAGTTAGCATAATGGCTATGTTGCTGGATTCCCATGTAATCAACCGTGGTTCGCTTCCCGAACCTGATGGTTTAAAACTCACACCGGGCGCGTGTGCGTGCGTGCCCAAGATCCCAAGAGGAGAATGGAGGAGAAGGGATTGCGGCATGGCCATCCCCCCGGGGGGTGATTTCTCGCTTTCTGTCTCTCTGTCTCTCTGCCTGTCTGGCAAGCGCACATGCTCTATGGCAAAAAAATCTCAAAAAAAAAAAAAAAAAAAAAACTAATAGAATATGAAGATGAGAGAGATATTATCGGATGTTCAAGGAATAGTATGATGATATACTAACCAGTGTAGGAAAATATATTCAAGAGGAATACTATTGAACTTTTCAGAATCTGATGAGCAGATGTCAAGACCAAAAACTTCAAAAGTTCAACCTTGAAGCCTATTGTGTAAATTCTGCCCACACTTCTACCACATCTTCTTTATCAAACCCTTTTAAGAAGTCTAGCCCACACATGTCGGCAGAGTTGACTGAGTAAAATTCAATTTACTTCTTCTTCAAAGTCATGTAATATTCTCCAATTTTGTGGCTTCTTTTTACCTATTCCTGTCACTGGATCTAGAGAATCATTTTTAAGCTGTATCTTATAAATTCAAAGAATGTTACTCCCTGACTTAAATTTTTTAAATATTTATCTTCATATACCATTACTTTCTTACATGCCTCCCTTGCCTCCAAACTACTTGCAATTCTCAGGAGTAAGACTGAGACACCCGTGTTTTGCCCTTTGTCTGAACTAACATGTATATATACCCTCTACCATTCTGTTTTCTCACTACTTTATTTAAATTCAATGTAGAATGGAACATCATAAAAATGGAAGTCATAAGAGAATAGTAAATATATCTTATTTGCTGTTAACCTTTATCGTATAGCAAATTAGAGGTAATCATTCATTATTTATTGTTAAATGGATTATAAGTGTGTGTTTATCAATTTACATATGTTCAAGGGAAGAGCTGTTATATTTTAGAAATATCCTTCAAACCACTTGTTAAAATTGATAAAGATATTGCTCTGGGAGGCAAACTTCAAAATGAAATTTCAATAGGAAGCTGGTTGTTAGGTTGGAATACTCCAGTGTATCTAACCAGACACTTACAATTCTTTACTCTTGTACAACCTGAAGAGTTAATTTAGATTCAAGGCTAGAGATCTTTCCACTGATAGATGCGGTAAGAGTGTCAGAATACTTCAACTGAACTTTATCAAACTGAGTGGCAGATTGGTTTATCTAAATTAAGGGGTTTTTTTCCCCTCTACCTTTTAATTGTGGATCATTCTTAAGGTGTTTTATTGTAATTGTTCACAGCTTGCGCGGCTTTATTGATTAAACTGCTGTGAAGCTCTTGGTGAAAGTACAGCATAAACCATGTGATATAAGCCTTTTAAGGTTATTGTTATGCTTGCAGTCAGATGGCTGCAGTTTTGATGGCTGTGACTGAAAAACAAATGAAATGTTTTTAGGAAACTGTAATCACATTAGTCTTGACATTTCACTATTTCCCCCTGGGTAACTAATAGATTCTTTCCATTTCTAAGAGGAAACTTCTAATTAAATATTATTTTCCTTTCTTTTTTTTTTGTTTGAATAGAATTCTAGTATTATAAAGATCTCAGAGTTGTATGAAGATTCATCTCTTCCTATCTGAGTTCCCACTATTCACACCACTAAATGTGTATGCATACAAACATGTCAAAAGGTTTAGGTATGTTTACTTACCATGGGACATACAAAAAATGAGTTTATATGAAATTAGTTTTTCTTGGAAAACACATAAAGAACAAAAAACATATGATTCATAATGGATCTATTATTGGTGATTACGAAATATCAACTTCATTGAGAATGAATGGGAAACCAACAAAAGAGATGGGCTGTGAGTTTCTTAGACTTCGTAACATGATATTTTACACTTAAAATGGTGGTACAGTAAAACCTCAAGCTCTTTGGGGAGTCAGATTGCTTTTTGGGGATCAAACTTTTTTTTAAAGAATTATTGAATTTTAACTTTATTTATTTATTTATTTATTTTGACTTGACCAGAGAGGTATAGAATGAAAATTAGAGAGAGAGGGAGAGAAAGTGAGAAAGCAAGCTGCCAGGTCTGGTATTCAAAGGGCAGTCAGCCGTGTGGGAGTCCAGAACTCCTAACCTCTACATTACCTGCGAAGCCCCGGGAATCTAGCTTTATCTCATGATACTTGTGCGATTTTGGGAAATTTATTTAATCTCTTAGGTTTCTGTTTCCTTGTCCATCAAAGTAGGATAATAGTATTTTTTGACTAATATGGTTCTTATGAAAATTTAAATGTATAAAAAAACCCTAAGTATTAATATTAGCCTTTAGTCAAAGCTGAACAAAAACTATAAAAAAAATTAAAATGTACACTCAATGTCTGCACTTTATGGCAGAAACTGAATTATTCGAAGAGATAATAGCAGAGACAGAGGGTGTAGATATCAGAGACTACATAGGAGGGGGTGCAAAGTGAGGGGTGGGAGGGAGGGGCTCAGGGAAAGAAAAATATTAAAGAGACATCAGAATGGCAAGCTATCCTTTGAGGATGATGTGTATGGTAACATCTGACTTGATTGACATGCAATGCATGTATGTTTTAAAAAACAATATTGTATGCTGTATATGTGTATAATAATTAAATGTAAATGATAAACAAAAAAGTAAATAAAAATTTTAAAAATATGAATGATCTTAGAAAAAATTAAAATATAAAAATATATTGGTACTTGATTAACAAAAAAGAGACAATTTAATGACTTAGCCCATGTAAAATATTTAAACATATTGATTACTCAGTGTTTTTTTTATTTTTTATTTTTCTTTTTTAAAGAATTATTTTATTTAATGTTATTTATTCATTTTATAAAATTTGACCAGAGATGGACAGAGTGAAAGAGAGAGAGAGAAAGTGATGAAGCAAGCTGCCAGGTCTGGGACTAGAACTGCAGTCAGCCATATGAGAGTCCAATGCCCTTAACCACCATACCAATAGTAAGTGCTATTATAGTTCAACTGAACTTATCATCATAAACAGAACACCTACCAGCATGAGATACTATGAAACATAGAAAGAAAAACAGATAGTATCTTTCTATCAAGGTATTTGGGTACCCACTAGATACATGACACTGTCCTGAATGCAAATGTGGTAGAAGTAAAATATTGGCATCATTTCCTTTGGGCGGAAAAAAAAATGCCACTGAAGTTATTGCTAAATCAATAAACGGTAAGTGTGTTGCATATGAATAGTGACTATGTTTAGAGGAAATATTCATACTGAGTCCCTAATGCTGATGAATTAAGTTAAAGCTGTGGCTGGTCAGTGTTTTCTTGAGAATTGATGTTACCAGTCACTTTGTATTCTGGGATTATGCATAAGTGCCATTGCACTACTTCTTGGAGCTCATTACATGTGCAAGTGCGTACACACAGTCAACTAGAAACGAAATATTTAATTTTCTCTGGTAGACAAAGTCTCAAGATACACCCATTATGGATGTATCTGACTGGCATTAATTATTTGGGCATTGTAACATCAGTATTCAATTTACCAATGTTAGGACCCTTCTCAAGAGTGAAATGGCCATGATTTATCTCTCCAAATTAAAAAGGTTGAATGGTATTATCTCATATACATAATTCATTTTAATTAAATGCATATTCTTGAATAGCTTCTTAATGGCTATCCAATGCCTCATTAATCTTAAATGTAACAACCTGAGATCCTTTGGGAGGTCATGTGATAACTCAAAAATCACAAACATGATGTGGAATGCCCAAGTAGAGTGTCTAGTAAGCAACGTATACAGTTGACTACGTGCCAGGAATGGTGTTTATTTTTGATAGTTAGCTCAGACAAACATCAAAGACATAAAAAAAACATGAACTTGAAAGATCATTTTTTTCTACAATAGTCATTGTCAAAATTCTTTTCCAAATAACATTGGAATGTTCATAATATTTAGATTTTTCTCCAGTAAGGAGAGTTTATAGGATTTAGGCATACACTGATACATTGAAATCAAGTACAGTTTCTTTTGTGTAATAGGAGTTACCTGTGCACATTACATAATGAGTTTCACAAAAGCAGAGATTTATATTTGTTTTATTTATTCCTGTGTTACCAACTTTAGAAAATTTTCTCAAATACAGGCATTTGATAACAATTCCATGAGTAAATGAATGATCTCTGAATACACTAAAGTGCATTGTGACGGTACAAGAAGGGGAAGGGTGTATTAGCACTGACCTACTCCATCTTGTTCTGCTGTTTTATACGTTTTGAGACAATTGTGCTTTAAGGGAAGTAATTGGATACCATTCTTGTGGTATACAGTTCTGTCTTCCATCACAATCCCTAGTGGAATCATTGTGGGGCATCAAGCTAAGAAATGTGATGGATGGTCCACCTACCTCCATCCTGTGAGAGAATAGATGTGAGCCACTAAAACAAACTAAAACAAAATTCTTATCTTTTTGAGCTCTCAAAAATAGATCAATTAGCAATTAGACATTTGAGAAAAATACTTTCCATGCTACCTTTATTTTTTAAATATTCCCTAAAGGATATAAAAATCACAATATACTGTGTTGTATTATTTTGGCATAGTTTACTTTTATAATCTAGTTTCTTTACTGAGGAAATACTTCTCAAAGAAGAAAAATAAGTCTTTGAGTTAATTTGGAAGAAAGAATAAGAGAAAGTGAAATGGTTCACATATATGCACACCTTGCCAAGAAAGGCTGAAGAGGCTATGGAGACAGCCAATCACAAATATGCTGCCTCTTACTGACTATAAAACAGACTTCTTGTGAAGTTTGAGAAATGTATAAGGTATTCTGATTTTTAAAGTGCCTTTACTTCTTTAATTAGGCAATGCTCACAACTTAGTCACATTGGAAGCATGGTTCTCATTTTTCAGATAATGAAATCATGACACCATGAAGTTGGAGGAATTTGTTCAAGGTCATGTGAGTAGTAAATTGCAGGGGTAGGATAAAAACATTTCTGGTCTCTAAATATGTAAACTGGTATGGCTATGAATAAAACAGAAAAGGGGGTTGTGATAGAAATGCGATCGAACTAGACAGGAAGAGATTGCTATAGAAACCTGATATGTCACTGAAACATAAGTCTGCAGCAAAATTTCACAAAGGAACTTATGTTGAAATAGAATCTTGCATCTCATCACATATACACAATGATATGCAGAGAGAGGTTTCCATAAATGAAACTACTCCAATGACCATCCTTTTAATCAAATTGTCTTTCAGTTTATTCAAAGATAGTGGAAATAATATTTATATAGTCCATAAAGTATGTCAGCCATAGTTCCTATTGCATTGCATATTAATTTGTTTAATTCTCTCAATGACACTATGAAATTACAATCCTCATTTTGTAGAGTATAAGACTGAAGCAGAAAGAGGTTAGGTGGTTTGCTGAAGGTCACATAGCTGAAATTTGTACGTGGGCAATTTCGTTCCAGTGATCATGGTCTTATTTACTCACTACTCTGCTTCTAAATGACTGAGCTACTCTCTTTTCATCCTCCTGGATTAAGAATTTAATGGAGGCAGTTCAACGAAAGGAGTTGAAGGCCAACCTTCCTGAGTCCTAGTGCGAGCCCTAAATTTTTTTTTTTTTTTGAGAGGTGTTTTGCTATAGGGCATGTGCGCTCGCCAGAGAGAGAGAGACATAGAGACAGAAAGCGAGAAATCATCCCCCGGGGGGATGGTCACGCCGCAATCCCTTCTCCTCCATTCTCCTCTCGGGATCTTGGGTACGCTCGCACACGTGCCTGGCATCAGTTTTAAGCCACCGGGTCCGGGACGCGAACCGCAGTCGACTACGTGGGAGTCCAGCATCATAGCCATTACGCTAACTGCTGGTTCCCATCCCTAAATATTTTTAAGAGATATTTTTGCTATAGGGCATGTGCACTCACCCAGAGAGATAGAGAGACAGAAAGCAAGGTGTGATGGTCATGCTTGTAATCCCTTTTTCTCCATTCTCCTCTCAGGATCTTGGGTACGCACGCACACATGCACGGCACGAGTTTTAAGTCACTGAGTGTGGGACTCTATTCGCAGTTGACTAGGTGGAAGTCCAGTGACATAACCATTACACCATCTCCTGGTCCCCACTAACCTTTTTTTGTATAGTTAACACACTATCGAATGTGTCTTTAGATAGCCCTGTCCTGGTGGTATTTTCAATAGCCACTAACCCTGCCTGGTACAGTATGGAGGTTGTAAAGTGGCATGGAAATTTAAAGCAGGTTCTTGTTGGTGCACAGCACAAATTAGTTATATATGGGGATGGTAGTTTTTTCATCTTCAGTTATCTCTGATGCAGCTTATATGAAATAATTGTTGCTTTGTTAACTGAATACCACTCTGTAATTGAAAAAAAAAAGTTGCAGCTGTTTTGTTGACATTCTGAATGCTTCTAAGTAGATACAATTTTTAAAATTAGTATTGTCCTTTTCATAGGTCTGAAATTTTCTTCTTGAGGGGAAACTAGTCTTTTGCTGTTGCCCATTTTGGATCACATGGATTACTACAGTGTTTATCTTTTCATTATAGTTAGCTGATAAAAAGCTTTTGTCTACACACCCTGCGTATTATGATGGGGTATAAAAAATTGAGACAGTTTTCATCCATAACTGAAATTCTGAAATTTTAATCAGTTGATAGCAAATTTCACATAGCTCACTTAACATTTATAAAGTGAAGAGTAACCAGTCTACTCACAGTATGGGATTATTAGAATCAAACATTTTGAAAGCTGTCCTTGAAGGACTAATAGAAAAGTGTGTTCTAATATTTCCATGAGGATTCTATATTCTTTAACTCCCGTTACCATGTAATGACAGTTATATTTTTGTAGTTCCCATGCTAAAGAAGACTCTAGAATGTATCCCCAAAACCGTGAGCTTAAAATACAAGACTGTTGTATTAAAGTTTTTTGTTGACCTTGGTTCCAGCAAAGGCTATGAAAGTGCTGGCTGTAAATGTTTTTTTTCCCATTTATCTAAATGTGGACTGCTCAGGAAACTTGACTTTCCATTAAAAGTATTTTTAATTAATTGGGCCAGCTTTTAAAAGAATGCCACATTTAAAATAGGGGAAATATCCCTCTATTGTGGTTTTCCCCTTTATAAATCAGACATGAAGAACGAAGACAAACTTTTCATCTCAGTACGAATTAGCCAATTTATTTGAATTTGATTTTTCTTTACAAAACCCAAACTCATTCATTAGAGTCCTGTTTATCTGCTTAACAGTTTAGGGAACAATTTGGCAATTTTGTGGTTTGAGATTATCGTTCTCTTAAAGTGCCAGTGTTTTAAAATAGCATTCTTGTAATTTTACATGCTTTTATGATGGAGTGCTGTTTTGTTACATAATTTTGACTTGTATTCTTTCCATTTGCATTTGTTTATGTAATTTCAGGAGGAATACTGAACATCTGAGTCCTGGATGATACTAATAAACTAATAATTGCAGAGGTTTTTAAAAAATTTGAGAGCTGTGCGATTTTGGACATGTTACTTAATTTCTCTATTTCTTTTCCATTGAGTGGGAATGAGAATAGCAAGTATAGACCTCCTGGAAAAATTAAATAAAAGGACAAGTACAAAAAATGTTTAGGAAAGTATCTGCTATTTAGTAAAGAGCCACTTAATGCTAAAATTATTATTGATTAAATCAATTGTTTTAATAACATGAGCTTTCAATCATGTAGAGCAGAACAAGCACAGCAGGAATGATGATTTTAAGTACCTTTTGTTATAACTGCAGTCATTTGGTTGGTTATCGCTTGCTTTGCGTATTGCACAGAGATTTAGAAATGTCATTTTAAAGTATTTGGATAGATATTTTTTGTGTAAAAATTTCAGATCATTAAGACCCCTAGACAGTGAAGATTCTGATGTAGCCCTAAAAATGCAGTAATGATATTTTAATGATATTTTAAAGTACATTTATTGAGGTAAGAAATGTCAAGGCGGAACCAACCAGCAGGTGGTAGTGGTTATGTCGCTGGTCTCCCACATGGTTGGCTTGGGTTAGAGTCTCTGACCTGGTGGCCCAAAATCACACTGGTGTGCTGGTGTGTGTGTGTGTGTGTGTGTGTGTGTGTGTGTACCCAAGATCCCTGGAGGAGAATAGAGTAGAAGAGATCAAATCGTGGCTATCCTACCATTCCACCTGGGTGGTAGTTTCTCATTTTCCCTCTCATTGTGTCTTGTCTGTCTGTTTCTCTTACCTTAATGCACATGTCCTAAGGTAAAAACCTCTTTAAAAAATCAAGGCAAGTCTTTAACAATGGTGCTTAAAGGGACTAACAGGTGGTGTGGTGGTAAAGGTGCTGGATACCCACGTGGTTGACCACGGTTCAAGTCCTGGAACTGGTGACATGAAAATCACACTAAGCACGTGTGTGTGTCCCAAAATCCCTAAAGGAGACTGGAGGAAATGGGATTATAGCATTGGCCAACCCCCTGGAGGGTAATTTCTCACTTTCTCTGTCTGTCTCTCTGTCTTTGGCAAGCACATACCTCCTGTGGCAAAAATCTATAAAAGAAAAAAAAAATGGATTTTTAAATGAATCTAAAAATAGCAAGAATCTATGAATTTAAATGTTTTAAAACTGTTAAAAAAAAAAAGAGAGAGAGACGGAACCAGCAGTTAGTGTAATGGCTATGTCCCAGGACTCCCATGTATGTGAACGGGTTTGCATCCCAGACCCGGTGGCTTAAAACTCACGCCGGGGGCGTGTGCGTGTGTGCACAAGATCCCGAGAGGAGCATGAAGGAGAAGCCAGATGGCTACGCTGCAATCCCTCTCTGTTTCTCTCTGTCTGTCTTTCTCTGTTTCTCTCTGTCTGTCTGGCGAGTGCACGCGCCCTATATCAAAAACCTCTCAAAAAAAAAAAAAGGAGAGAGAAGCATTGGCCTTTAAATGATTGATAGTGGCATAATTTACATGCAATAAAATAAACATATGTTAAATGTGTTGAGTTCTCACAATAATACATATCTGTGTAATCACAGGTCTAGAATCTTGATCTATATCCAGATCAAGATATAGAACATTTCCATCTCTAGAAGAAGTTTCTGACTATCTCTGTCAGTTTAACCCCCACCCTCTCCTTCCACTCAACATTTCCCCAGCAGCTTTCTGATTTCTACCTTGGATTTTGTACTGAATATAGGTTATGCTTCTTTCAATCCACATGATAGATTTTGCATTCACTCATTTTGTTATTTATCAGTAGACTATTATTATTATTATCATGATCATCATCATTATTATTACTGGGTTGTTATAAATGTGTCCAATTTTTGTTTCAATTCTTTTGTCAAGGGAAACCTTTCCCCCAGTTTTTGACTATTACTATAAAGCTACTATGACTTTCTTGAAGTTTTTAGGAAGTATTGTTTCATTTCTCTTGGGTAAACACCGTAAGTGAAATTGATGACTCACAGTGTAAATAAAGGTTTAGCTTCATAAGCAATTGTCAGGTTCCAAAATCGTACCATTTTCTGTTTCTAACAGCAAACTATAGGGGTTCCAGATACATAGCTATATGCATGTTCTATTTCCTCATGTGAACCTTCATAATTGTGCTATTCAAGAAACTTACCAGTTTCATCTACATTGTCATATCATTTGCATTCATTTATCCATAACACTGCTTTTCATTTCTGTAGAATTTTGGAAATAACTCCTCTTCCTCTCCTGATACTTGGAATTTCTTTTTCTTCCTCTCTTTCTCCCTCTTTCTCATACGTACATTTTCTTTTCTATTGTAATGACTTAATCCTACTATTTGTTTATTAATTTTCTTAAAATTTTTTCAAAGAAGTAAATTTAGTATTCTTTATTTTCCATTTCTATTGTATTTTTGCTGTTATTTCATAATTTTTTTCTGACTTATTTTGAGATTGTCTTTTTTAAAAAAAAAATTTAAAGAAGATTAGAACATTGGTTTAGACCTTTTTCTTTTCAAGTATAGACATGTAGCTATGTATTTTAGTTGTGTGTATTTTTCTTCCTACAATTGTTTTGTTGTTGACTGCCAAAAGTGAGATTACTCTCCTTCTCAAACTGGGTCAGAGGTTGAGACTGATGACATCACGTACGCCAACAGACTGTGAAAAGATTTATACTCACATTGTGCAATTTTCCAGGGAAAATAGGACAGGCTCTATCAGTTTAGTAGCTTGAGTGAAACAGGAAGAGTGAGTTCGATTTTTCTTATGGCTAAAAAGTGAGCCTGGAAACATTTCATGCTAGTGAAAGTGAGCCTGAGGTTGGGTGATTTGAATTTTCTGCCAGTGCCAAGAAAGGATGCATGAAGACTTTGTTACTGGCTTGCCAAATGTGAGACAAAGAAAAAAGGATGCATAGTTTTGTAAGGTGCCAATACACAGACATGAAAATTGAAGTCTTTCTCATTGCTATAGCAACACCTGCCCCCATTCCACACATTTGTTGTTATATTTCATTATCATTCAGTTAATAATATTTATAAGTTCCCATGTGATTTCTTCTTTGACTTACACATTTTTCCATTGATAACTATCTTAAGTTCACACATTTGGGAATTTTCTTGATATTTTATTTTTATTAGTTTCTAATTTAATTTAATCAGAAAATTGATTTCATGTTGTAATCAGATAGCAAAACCTTTCATGTTTCAATCTTTCAAAATTTATTGAGATATAGTTTATGGTCTACGGTATCAGAAATGAACACTTGAAAGGAATGTATAGTGCTGATGAGTTTTTTCTCTGTAATTATTAACTAGGTCCCACATGTTAATAGTATTTTCAAATACTTACATTCTTTATTCTTGATAATATTTGTTTCAATGCTCTATCAATTACTCTGAGGGGCATGTTAAAACTTCCAATATAATTATGAATTTGTCCATTTCTCCCTTCAATTCTTTAATTATTGTTTTTATTAATTTGAGTCTGTGTTACTAGGTACAAATAGTCTGTTTTAGGTGTACTAATATATCTCTCTAAGGAATTGACATTTTTATTATTATGCTAGATCTCTGTTTCTGGTGATACTCTGAATTTAAGATCAATTTTGTATGATACTAACATAGCTGTGTTTACTGTTACATGCATACTATATTTGTAGTAGGGTATATATAGACATAGGTATAAAGATTTACACTGTTATATTTAATCTGTGTCTCTATATCAAATGTATTTTTTAATTTTCTGCAGTTTGATAATTTGAATATGGTATGCTCTGTGTGTATATGTGTGTGCATGTATGTTTATTTTTGATGATTTTTGTTTTTTGAGAAAGGTGATGTTTTCAATACCTGGTGCTTGCTAGCTTTCTAAATCTGTGGTTTCATGTCTGTCACTAATTTCAGAAAATTCTTGGTCATTTTTACTTTGTACATTTCTTTTGCTCTTTTCTCTCCTCTTTGTGGCAATCCAGTTATGAACATGTGACACCCTTTGATATCATTTCAGTTTCTGGCTGTCTTGTTCTAATTTAATTTTTTTCCCTTTCCCCCCTCTTCACAATTCAGTTAGGACCGTTTCTATTATTCTGTGTTCAAGTGCACTGATTCTTTTCTTGGTCATGTCCAATGTTTTGATGAGTCCATTGAAGGCATACTTTAATTCTTCCACTGGATTTTATTTCTCGCATTTCCTCTTGATTCTTTCGTGGCAACTCCATCTCCCTGCTGACACTGCCCATCTGTTCTTGCCCATTACATACTTGTGCCATCAGAGCCTTTAACATATTTAAAATAGGTTTTTAAATTCTCTGTCTGATAATTCCAACATCTTTTTTTTAAATCTGAGTGTAGTTCTGATGGTTGTTTTCTTTCTTCTCTGTATGTGTGTGTGCGTGCACACATGTGTGCATGTGTACATGCCTTGTGGCATGATTTGTAAATTTTGTTCAAAGTCAGATATGTTGCATTAGGTAATGAACAGAAACTGAAGTCATAGGCCCTAAGTGTGAAGATTTATATTCCTCTCTAAGATCACAAACTGGCTTTAAATACTATTTAACTTTACTCAGATGCTTACGTCTTACAATAGTATTGTCCTATTTACCCTTCCTTCTATTTTTGCTCTTGTATACACTGAATTATCTGGAAAAGAAAACTCAATTCATTATTATTATTTTGTTTTAAATAATCAATAATTTTTGCATTTCAATAATTGTATTGAAAGGTATATCTCTTAGTGCCAAAACATAACCATGGTTAGTTAGTTGCATCATTAACATTGATGTATTCAAATTATTGAAATACCGGTCTTTTGGGAAAACTGAAAAGTTATCCATAAAACAAGGTTTGGAAAAGTTAAGATATATTGTGGCTCTTTGGTTTATTTCCAGTCTTTGCGTAAGTGTAAGTATTTATGTATATGTGCCCTGAGCCTTCTGAAGCTGTAGCCTTCCCTTTGGTGAAGGCACAGAAGGCCTCATAGGAATTTCTCTCAGCCCTTTGGCTCTGACTCCATTTCAGTCAGGTGTACTTTGGAGGGAAAGCCCCACATATCTCAGGAAAAACCTCAGTTCCTTTACCTTGATCCTAGACTTTCAGCCTGAGCTTGCTGTGGCTCTATGAGAAAAGTTGGAAGGTGAATTCCACTTGCTCTGAGTTTGAGGCTCTTTGGGATTCTAATTTATCATGTAGCCATAAAAAAATTTACATGAATTTACCTGGTATCTTTGGTCCTCAATCAATGATTTCTCCTCTACTTCACCGAGAGTGAAAGCCATGATACTATCTTCTTTTATTAAAGAGGCTTTTCCCAGTCTGGATATTCATCCAATTAAATTTATTTGCATTCTTAGCTCACTGAATTTTTTTTCTTCTTCTTCTTTTTTTTTTTTTTTTTTTTTTTTTTTTTTTAGAGAGCTTTTTGCTATAGGGCACATGAGCTCGCCAAAAGACAGAGAGAGACAGAGAGACAAAAAGCCAGAAATCACCCCCCCCCCCCCCCCCCCCGCAGGGGGGATGGCCACGCCGCAATCCCTTCTCCTCCATTCTCCTCTCAGGATCAGGATCTTGGGCATGAATGCACATGCACCCAGCGTGAGTTTAAAACACTGGGTCCAGTACTCGAACCACAGTTGACTACATGGGAATCCAGCAACATAGCCATTACACTAACTGCTGGTCCTGCTCACTGAATTTTTTTAAACTTATTTTTGGGTAGCTTGATCAACTTATTTCCAGTATTGTGGGTGGTCCAGCAATACTACTATTAAAATTCTAGCCAGAGGTCCTCTGTTTGTTATTGAAGACATTCCTTTGTATTTGGCAGATGCCATGGGCCAATTTATAAATAATGTATTGAATATGCAAATACAACATTTCTATATCTAGTCTTCTCTTTATATATATTAATGCAGAATAACTATGTCTAGGGAATGGATAAACAATTCAGGACTGTGGTGAGAGCCTATCATCTAACTCAGAGCTACTGCTGTGGTCACATCAGGGGTTCACTGGAGGTCATGCAAGTTGTTTCGCTTGACTAGTCAAGGATACTGCTTTATCTGCCTTTTTTACTGGGTCAGTCATAGGTCCTAAGGCTTCTGCTGTCTCAAGACTCAAGAAGAACGCTATGCACAATAGAGTGTAAGCAGCAAGGGAGAAGGGAAAGCATTAATTTCTGCAAGGATGTGAACAGGAAGAAAGGTCAGAACAATATCCGTTTAGCAATCTGTTTAGAATCTTTGAATGTCTAACTCTTTCTGTGGTGCTCACCACCCAGGGAGAGGTGGCAGAAAATGACAGTTTCTAATAATGAACAGTCTCAAGTCTTAAAAATGCACAGCATGACTGTGACCACTCAACCCAGTCATTGAACTATTCATTTGATAATTATCCTTTATATGGATGCTGCTTTTATATCCTTTCTCCTCAAATACATTTATTTCTTAGTGCTTAGGAGCTCTCTCTACTCCCACTTTCTCATAAAAAGTGAGTGTGGTGTACATTTCTAATTTTGAAGGGATTGCTTGTATTTGTTAAAATAAATATTAATTTTTTTCCCATGGGGTGCATGCAATAGGGTGCATGCACTGACTGGAGAAAGACAGAGAGAGGGAAATTGAGAAATCACCTCCCAGGCGGGTGGCCATGCTGCAACGCCTTCCCTTCTATTTTCCTCCTGGGATTTTAGGAATGCACATACACATGCCCAGCATGAGTTTCAAGTTGCTGGATCTGGGACTCAAACCACGACTGGTCATACGAAAGTCCAATGCCTTAACCACTGTGCCACCTATTAGCCCCCCCTCCCAATAATCTTAATTTTTAAAAGTTTTAGTTTTATGTAAAAACCGTGAAAATAGTATGAATTGTTTCAACACAGACAAACCACGCTTCCCCTACTATTGACATTTTCCACTAGAATAGAAGTTTAATGAAGTTCATACTTGATTCAGATTTTCTAAGTTTTTATCTAATGTTAAAATTCTGTTCTAGGACCCATACAGATATCACATTCACTTGTCACATATGATGTCTTCTCTTGCTTGTGTCAGTTTCTCTGACTCTCCTTGATTTTTGATGACTTTGGCTGTTTTGACGACATGGCTGTTTCATGTATTTGTCAGGCATATTTTAGACCCTACCTGTATGAGGTTTGTGTGATTGTCTTTTCCTCATGATTAGACTAGAGCTTTAGGTTTTGGTGAGGAAGATTACAGGGGTAAAGAGGTCCTTTTCATTTGTCATACTGAAGACACGTATTATTAATTCGACTTGCATTGATATTGATATAGTATTTGCCAGGTGTCTCCACCTGTATTACCTTATTTCCCACTTTAGTTCTGTACTCTTGAAGGAAGTCACTATGTGCAGTCCACACTTAAGTTCAGTTTTATTTTTCTTGAGATTTTTTTCCTCCTTTCAATTGTTTATCTCTTCACTCATTTATATCATTTTGAACTCATGGATATATATTTAAACTATGGGTTATCATCTCATAATGCAATACCTTTCCATATATTTTATTGCTCAAATTATGTGTCAGCCCTAGTAATTGTGAGTTCC
Source organism: Tupaia tana (assembly GCA_026018925.1). Classification (NCBI taxonomy): domain Eukaryota; kingdom Metazoa; phylum Chordata; class Mammalia; order Scandentia; family Tupaiidae; genus Tupaia; species Tupaia tana. The sequence continues at coordinate 177,539,501 of JAKSZU010000006.1, forward strand.
TTCACATGACTTCTGTGTCCTTTGACTTTTCTTTTTCCGTGACCTGTGTGGGGAGACATGAACCTGAAAGCTAGCAATGGTGGACTGGGAAGAAACACACAGACACACAAGAAAAGGAAAAGCCAGGATCGAGCATTCTTGGACTGGAAAGGAACACACAGACACACAAGAAAAGGAAAAGTCAGGATCGAGTGGTCTGGGCACCTTTGATGGAGGTAACTGTGGTGCTGAGCCTTTCCCAAGTTTATTCTTTTTTTTCTTTTGTATCTTTTTAAATTTCATTTTATTTAACTTTATTTATTCATTTATTTTAATTTGACTAAAGAGGGACAGAGCGGCAGAGAGGGCGAGGGAAAGTGAGAAAGCAAGCTGCCATCGCTCTCAAAAAACCAAAACCAAAACCAAGAGCAACAATATCTGGGTGTTAGATGAGTTGTTCGTTTCTACTGGGATGTGTCATTGTTTCTAGGACCTCTCAGCTGATAAAATAAAGAAATACACATGTATGTGCTAGCAAATACACACACACACACACACACACACACACACACACACATACATATGTGCACACATACACGCACTTGTTTGTGTATTACCATTAACTTTTTGTGTTCATTAAGGTAAACATGAGTGAATATTGATGTTTTATTCCCCCCTTCAGTAGTGGTATGCAATCTACAACTCATTTGCTCCATCTTTATACTTTCTTGTGTCTTTTAAATGCTTTTTTCCCCCTGAGCTTCATCCTGCCAGGCCCCTACTTCCATGTAGTCTGAATTCTCTGGTATTTACTGTTGCCCTTTCTACTTCTAAGTCTTCAAAACTTTTCATTTCTTCCGTGGAGTGCAGACATTAGGGAGATATTGAGCAAGAACAAACTGTTTGCCTTTCACAGTCTGGCTTATTCTACTGGGCATTAGGTCTTCTAGAGTTGACCACTTTGTATCAAATGACAGGATTTCATTATTCTTTATGTCTGAGCAGTACTCTGTTGTGCTGCATTTTAAAAATTTTATCATAAATTTTTGGACACTTTGATTTTATGTCTTAGCTATTGTCAACAGTGCTGCAATAATCATGGATGAGCAAGATTCTTTCAATGCTTAGCAAAATAGACCATTTACAATTCTATCTTAGCCTTTATTTCTTGCTTGCACTGAGGCTTACATAAGACAGAGGTGAAAATGTAGGGTCTTTTTGGCCCTTTTCTGAGTATTTATTCTGCCCTGGGCATGTACATGCACATAACTTTCCGAATAACCCTGCCTTTTGGATTCCCTAATTTCCCTAAGAAACTCTCTCCAGTTTTTCCTCCTAGTCTTTTGATAAACCTTGTTTTCTTCAACTGTAATCTTTTGCACCAGGTAGCAAGTTGTTCATTTGCTTTACAATGACTTTGAGGCGTGACAGGTGTGTTTGTCATGAGTAATTCTGAGTTAGAAAAAGCAAAAACAAACGTTTATGTCAGGCCTTCTTGAAGTTTCTAGGCTGGTCAAAACAGACAAATGCAATTGTTTAAGAACAAATTCTGCTCTGTTCTCTCTAAACTAGAGAGTCTGTGGACTGCCTCTATTCAAGACTGCTGCTGAATAGGACAGGAGAATGTAGCAAAAACATGTAAAAATGTGTAACTTTCTTACAATTTTTTAATTTGCATTTAATCACTGTACATGTTTACAACATAGGAATTGGTTTCTCCCAGTCTTAATACAGTGTATGCTAGTCCACTCAAAGATATTACCACATATATTATTATCACAGGATGACTTTTTGTTTTTGTGTCTGTTAAATGTCCCCTCCTATCCCTGTTTCTCTCTCTTACCCTCTGTTACCCATTGCCTCTTATAGTGCCTCTTACTTTTTTTTTTTTTTTTTTTTTTTTTTTTTGGAGAGGGTTTTGCTATAGGACGCATGCACTTGCCAGGGAGACAGAAAGAGACAGAGAGATAGAAAGCAAGAAATCACCCCTCAGGAGGGATGGCCACGCCGCAATCCCTTTTCCTCCACTCTCCTCCCAGGATCTTGGACACGCACACACACGCTCCCGGCATGAGTTTAAGCCACCGGGTCCGGGACTCGAACCGTTTTCGACTACATGGGAGTTCAGTGACAGCCATTATGCTAACTGCTGGTCCCAGTGCCTCTTACTTTTAACATTACCTTACCTTTTTATTTTTAGTGAGATTTTTGTTACAGGGTGCATGTACTTGCTCGAGAGACATAGACAGAAAGCAAGAAATCACCCCCCTGAGGGGATAGCCAATTCTCAACCTCTTCTCCTCCATTTTCTTCTCCGGATCTTGGGCACACACACACTAATGCCCGGTGTGAGTTTCAAACCACCAAGTCTAGTACTCTAACCACAGTTCGTCATGTGGGAGTCCAGTGACTTAACCAATACACCATCTGTTGGTCCCAACACTGCCTTTTCTTATTGTTTAAGCATTTGTTTGCTATAAAATGTCAACTACTTTCTGGATTTCTGACAATGTTGATTCTGACAGTTTTGGCTGATTTTCAGATGATTTCTGTTGAGACTAGACTGTGGAGTTATATACCTCACTAGTTTTGTTGTTTCTACTCCATGTATTATTTTTGGATGAAAAAGTCCATTAGATGTTTTGTCCATGTGTTTTTATTGATTTTTTTAAAATTTTGCTATAGGGTACAAGTGCTTGTGTATGAGAGAGAGAGAGAAAGAGAAAGAGAGAAAGTAAGACATTACTTCCCAGAAGTGATGGGCACACCACACTCTTTTCTCCAGTCTCCTCTTGAGATTTTTGGCACACGTACACATGTACCTGGCCTGATTTTTAAGCCGCTGGGTCCAGGACTCAAAATGTATAGATGGCCATGTAGAATACAGTGCCTTAAACTCCATGCCATCTGCTGGTCCTTTTTTGTCCATATTTTAATTGGGTTGTTTTCTTATTGCTGAGTTTTTCAGTTTTTGTTTATTTTGAATATAAATCTTTTGTCAAATATGTCTTATACAACTATTTTCTCCAGTCTTCAGCTTGCTTTTTGATTCTCTTAACTGGTCTTTCACAGAGAAGATATTTATTTATTTATTTTAACAGTCCAACTCAACCATCTTTCTTTCGAGAGTTACACTTTTTATGTTGAGTACCTTTGATGGATCACTCAACTCATCATTTTTTGGAATGCTATTTTTAAAAATTGTGTTTTTATTTATTTCTTGCTTTCCGTGAAAAATACAGAGGGAGAGAGATAAAGAGAGATGAAGGCAGTCATCCCCAATAGATGATTATTCTATAATCTTCTGATCAAATATCGGATTTGTGGTGGGCCTGTGTTTTTGGACCTTGATCTTCCCAAATGTTTCTGAGTATTTTTTTTTTTTAATCTCTTTTGGTGAGACACAAAGTCTAGAGGGGATGGAGTCTGAGAACTATCCTTTTCCCTTACTGTATAAGGTTCCAATAATTATTTTATCTGGAGAGTGAATTCCTGTTATGAAGAAACATTACCATGTTTCACAATGATTACTCTTTCCTTCTATCTCTTAGGGACATGGATTTCTCTTGGCTCTTCAAGAGACTATAGTGGGATTCTTCAAAGAAAAACCCAGAAAGTATGTGAGCCCTCCCTCTAAGATTGTGTTCTGCATGAGTTCTCTCTCCTAGAATAGTTCATAATAGTCCTGCAGCAATTCAGCAAAACTGCTATTTATATGTTCCTACCAGTTCATGTTTTTAGCTGCTTCTGATTCAGGTAATTAGATCCTAGCTGTGACTCTGTGTTCTTCCTTATCTCTAGATTTTGGAGTGGCAATTTGCCCTATGACCTCAGTTCTCTAATGGGTCAAAGAACAGTCATTGATTTTGTTCAGCTTTTTCTATTTTTTTTTTTTTTTTTGGAGAGGTTTTTGCTATAGGGCGCGTGCGCTCGCCAGACAGACAGAGAGAGACAGAGAGATAGAAAGCAGGAAATCACCCCCCAGGGGGGATGGCCACGCCGCAATCCCTTCTCCTCCATTCTCCTCTCGGGATCTTGGGCATGCACGCACACGCGCCCGGCGTGAGTTTAAGCCGCCGGGTCCGGGACTCGAACCGCGGTCGACCACGTGGGAGTCCAGCGACATAGCCATTACGCTAACTGCTGGTCCCCAGCTTTTTCTATTTTAAGGTTAGGTGAGATTACTTCTGAAAACTTTACATGTTGGAACTAGAAATGCAAGTCAGTACAGTAGTCCTCCTTCATCTACAGTTTTACTTTCCATGGTTTTAGTACCTATGTCAACCAAGTTTCAAGAATAGGTTAGTACAGTACTCCTTCATCTCTTGAGAGACTAAGGGCAAGAGGAATGAGAGAACACACTCATGTAACTTTTACTGTAGAATATTGTTATAATTGTTCTATTTTTAATATTAGTTACTTGATGGGGCCATGCAGACAACACAAGTTGGTAAAGAGGCTGTCTCCCATGGCCTGGGTTGGGAAGAAACGGCAAGATAAAGCCAGCAGTTTACTAACACTCCTTGTGTCATTTTTCTGGCCTGTAGTTAATTTCTCTGCCGTGAGTTTTACTGTTATTACGGTACCCTGTAAGGGTAAAACATTACCCCCTACCATTACAATAAAGCCAATTAGTGACCTTGTAAGAATGTGGTTCCCTAAGACTGGCAGGAGGACCAGGAAGTTTAAGACTCCCCTACCTGTCTGTTTTTAAGCCGAAATTAACATATAAATTAAGTTAGTATAAACCAAATTAGCATCAGAAGTATACGTAGACTAAGTTAGTTTAAGGCTAGTATATACCCCTTGCTAAAGCTACAGTCCAAAGTTAACTCATGCTAGGCAAAGTCAGCACACTCACCACATAACAGAGACTCAGAGATAAAACAAAAGAACTCACTAATTGACAGACTCAGCAAATAAAATGCAGAAACCCACAGGTTTATTAAAGGAAAAGTCCTGGCTGGGACAACAGGATAAACAAACTTGGCTCCAGAGAAAGATTAACTTAGCTGGGAGCTCTTATCTAAAGCAAGAGGTAGCTTTCAACTACAAAGAATTTCTCATCTATGTGCTGTTGACTATGAAAAACTGCTAATAAAACATCCCGTGTTGTCTCCTGAGCTACAAGATCATCTTCCTTTCCCATATAAGATCATAAACTCACTCTTTATTGTTGTAATGTATGAATAGTCCATATATTAACTGTGTCTTTACTTAGCAAGACAAGATTTCTATCTAGGTCTTTGCAACCAGCAATGTTATCGCCCTGGCCCAGGACTGAAGTGATCAAACATCCTGCAAGCCCCCTCTTCAAAAGACCCTTCTCAGTAATCAAGATCCAAGAAGAAGATACAACAGACAAATGGACTTCCTCATCCTAAAAACTGTGATTGATTTTTAACTAATCTGACAAGACAAACAGCATGTTTTATAATTATTGCTTCCATGCTTTGTATACCCTGTTCCTTAGAGTAAATTTTTTACTGCCCCTCACCCATTTACTTGCATGTATCACATTTTCAATAAAAAGGCACGATGATTCCTAGCAGTTGTCACTCCTCAGAGACCGATCTCTGAGGGGTGTCCGGCATAGGACGTGCATGAAAAGGCACCAAAGCCTCTGTCTTCTGTTCACCTTCGCCGCTTCCCACGAGTCAACCCACTCCCGCCGAGGCTGGACCCCGGCAGTTACTATTCATATCTTACTGTATCTATATTATAAATTTAACTTTATCATAGGTATATACACAAAGTAAAAAAATACATACATAGTGTTTAGTACTATCTGTGTTTGCTGGTCTCCACTGAGGGTCTTAGGACATATTTTCTGTGGGTAAGGGGACACTACTGTTTATGTGCTTTTTAGGTGGAAGAATAGACAATACTTTATTTTTCCTCTGTTATAAAGTGAGATTTCCCAACAGAGAGTTTATGTTATGGAGAGGGAAAGTGCTGGAAAGAGTAATGTGCATGGCACAGAAATGAAGACATCTTGAGCAAGACTCCTGGAGTTATTGTAGTAGAGATTCCTAGCTACTGCCTCTCTCTCAGTAGGTCTGTATCTACACTGGATATGTATGTATTCTAACTCCATTACCGAATCTCAATATCCAGCCAATTAAGCCAGCAATAATGATGAACTGTATTGTTTTTGTTACTTTTCTTTCTTTAATTGCATAACTTACATTTCAAAATAATCACTTCACAAAGATAAACAATCCCTGATAGGTTTTTTCTTGATAGTCAGATAGTCATTTTAATTTTACCACTTTGAGGACCAAAATATAAAATAAAGCTTTTATTACTGAAAGTAGTATATCAATGAACATAAAGGAAAATGAATAAACTGGCTGGTTCTAAACTTGACCTAGTTTTCCATTGCCTGAAGCAGTCCCTGTTCTAATAACATCAGATACTATAAAAGGACCCATAAGAATAAAAGGCTTGCACTTTCTTCACAGTCCATTGTGTGATGATGGAACCCTTCATTTTCACAAATGCAAAAGCAGTTTGGGGATTTCCACAGAGTGTTATAAAGATATTCAAAATCTGAATATGCAGTTAAAAGGTGATCTGATCTCTTTAGGACAACAGTAGGGTAATAGTGTGGCTAAATTAAAAGCTTTTCTAGCAATAGCAATATTTATAGGTATTTGGGTATGTATGTGAGGTCAAGCAATTCAAAAAAGATGGATGTTTATATGTCCAAAACTGAATCAAGCAAGATAGAAACAGGTGATCAAAGAGTTGCTTAATAAAATTTGGCTGAATTTAAAGGTTTGTGACATACAAATTAAGTTGGATACCAAATATGAAGACTAGGATAGATCAAATCTGAAAATGTGTTTATATAGTTTTCCAATTTGGTTTTAAGGAGATAAAACTGTAACTCCTTTAACAGCATATTCTGAAGAGTAACTAAAGCATATTAAATACTCAGACACATAGTAGAAAATTAAATTGATAATGTGCTTATGTTCATGCATATGATTTATTTAATGGCAGTCGGGTAATTGAAATTTATATTCTCATCCCACTGGCTCTTATTACACAGATAGGCTAAAACATGCCCAGTGTAAAGAATTTTGATATTGAAAGAGTGAGAGGAAATACCAATCATTAGTAAGTGGGTTTTTTACTAGCATAGGCATACAACTTGTTCAGCAATAGTGGAGATATGTCTGCATCTAAGGTATCTCTTGTAGTTAGTTGAGTTGATCTAGGAGAATCAGTCAAAATAAAAATAAATCTTATTTTAACTGGTGAAATCAAAAGACATTGGTTAAGATTTTATGGAACGTGTAACTAAAGGTTAGAGGGTGCTAGAGTCAAATTAATCTCAGTATGAAGGCTGAGGTGGTGGTTTTTAAAAATGTACTCACAGCTATGCATACATAGAATTAAAAAGATAAGTTCAAAAATAATTATTTTTAACATTTTAAATATGGGAAAGAATTTTAGAATGAAGGAGAGAATTCTGATGACTCAGTGTATGTTCTTGAGAATTTTAAACAAGATAACATAAATTGCCAGAAGAGCTTTGCCTCCCTGTTTTAAATACTAACCCTAGTTCACTTTAAATAGTTTCATTGGAGAAATCTATTTTAAACAAAGGTCTGCCTATATGTCATATTTTTTAGCTCAGTTTTTAAAAATAGCATATTTAAATACAGCATCAATTATGGTCTTTCTACCCCCATTTTTACAACTTGGTTTAAGCCTGATCTTAGCGGAAAGGTAAAATACAGTATATTTTAATATACTACATCTAATCTATAGATTCCAAAAGAGTTGCTCAGTATAAGGAACAGTAGCTTGCTAAAGTAAAAATAAAATGTCAAAGAAATTTATAAGCTGTAACACTATTTCACCTTTTAGACAAGATAATATTTTCTAATTTTCATTAGGTGATGTGAAAACATGACTTCTTTTCTCACCCAATATTTATTTAATAGTTGATTAATAAGTGGGTGTGGTATTGGGGGGGTTGGGAATGGTGTTGAGGGAAATGAAATATTCTAAAGAGAATCATAAGGAATTCTATGAAACTTGGCCAAATACAAATTTGTGATTCAACAGAGATGGTCACTATATATTTTATACTTATCTACCATGCATGAATGGAAGGTTCTGATTATTTCCATGTCACTTTATATGATATAGCATTGAAGAAAAACCTCAGAGAAAAAATCACCTATTGAAAACACAAGAATAAGATTCTTATCTGGATTACATTTTAGACCCTTAAAAGTGGATGAATACAGAGAAAATAGGTATTGAAGCCAATGCTATTAATTGACTATAACCTTCTCCCAACCTTCTTACATAGTGAAATATTTTTTGAGAGACACACTAGAAAGTATTGTTTATAAAGTCTGGAAAATGGACTTGTATAAGTAGTCCTTTCAAGGCAACAAAAGAGACAAATTACAAATTGATGATACATAATCTTTCAAATCCTTTTAAATCCTCAGTAGTTTATTTACTGACAATAGAAAAGTTTGGCATTACACATTCTTAGAAATCCTTGTATCCTCTATAAAGTAAAATGCTTCATTTTTAAAAATTGCCAGACAGTACGTATGCATTCTGAGAGAGAGAGTGATGAAGAGGAGAAAAATGACCCTCAATGGAGAGTGGTCATAATGTAATACTTCCTACTCCATTTTTATATTCCATGAAGATCCTGGGCACGTGTGCACATGTATCCACTTTATTTTTCAAACTCCAGGACCAGGATTCAAACCACAGTCACCATGTGGGATCTGGTTCTCTACATACAGTGCTTAACCCCTGCACTCTGGGATCTGCCCAGTTCATTTTTCTGGAACTAAAGTGATGAGTTTAAGAAAAGTTTTTCAATTTTGATAACTTGTATTGATTTGTTTTAAGTTAAGTATGTTTTGATAGTTACTTGCTGACTGATGTTCAATAGCAGCCTGGTAATGACTGGTGTCATTGGTCATCAATGGTTTTGTTTCTTAGACTGTAATGACTATTTTATTTCGGAGGTGGACCCTTTATTGGTCTATCTGGCCTAAGACATGGCTTACGAAATTTCAAAAAATGTGTATCATTTCCATCATAGCACTTAAACATTTTTCTTTAGTAGTATCATCAATAATTTTAGCATTTGTATTATGTTTGTGATAACAAGCATTTTTGAGTCTCAGTTTTGTTCAGTATTTTTTTCTAGAGCTTTGAGTTTTAATAAAGAAGAATATAATTTTTTTCTTGCTCACTGAACTTTAAAATACTGTGAGTAAAACTGAACTATATAGTATTATTAAACAGTGAATACTGTAAGGATTTGGTTTCAAATTAAATTTCTAAAGATGGACTATAGCACTGAGTGATTTATCTACATATCTATTATTCATATTTTATTTAGAGTCACTATTTAGAAAATTCTTGAAACCTCAGGATAGTTGAAAAAAATGTATCGTGAACTTTTGTATCATACCTATGTGTACCAAATATAAATCCGTGTCCTTTTCTTTTGCCTTATTTCCCTCTATCTGTCCATTAATACCTTCTGAAGCATTTAGGAATATGTTGAAGAAAGACAAAATAAATAACATACATAATTTGTCTCTGAAAAACATGAGTATTCTTAGTACTGCAATAAAATGATCACACTCAAGACATTTTACATTAACATAATATTGATATCTATTATACAGTCCATATTCATATATTCCCAGTAGTCTAATTGCTGTCCTTCCTAGCTATTTTTAATCCAAAACCTAATCAGCAATTACATATTGCACTTCATTATCACCTGTGCTTATCTCTTTCAATCCAGAATAGTAGATCAACCCTTGATTTGTCTGTATGTCACTAACATTTTGATGGAGCCCAAATGAATTGTTTTCCAAATGACTCTCAATTTAGGTTCGTTTGATTGCTTCCTCATGATAAGACTCAAGTTAAACATTAAAAAAAAAAAATGTTTCTGAGGTGATGTTGTTATCTTCTCAGTGTGTCATCTGAAGAATACAATACACTATTGAAATACCATGCCAGGTGGAAAGTGCACAGTGAAAGTAAATTTCTGAGCACTGGGAAACTGGAAAATTAGCAGATTGAGGAATCATTTTAATTTCACACAGTATTATCCACATACTGAGTTATTTAAATATGTGAGTATTTGAACATGTGAAGTGTAGATTAATGGTGAATCCATATTTAAACCAATATTGAAATTGTTCGATCATTGAAATCTACATAAACCAAAGTGGCAAGTGCAGTGTAATTATTTATTATTATTATTACTATTATTATATACAATGTGACTTTTATAATGTTTTGAATTGGCTTTTACTTTTCTAACTGAACCCATTGAAATGAGCAGGGCTGTAGCCTCCACTGACATAATAATTCTGATTTTGGATAATTACAGATACCGGAGTAGGTAAGGAGAGTGAACACAATTCTTGGTTCTTTTTCTGCCCCTTACTTCTGGAAATCATAGAAAATATTTCCAGAGTCAAAAAGATTCAAACTTGTGTTAAACCAAACTGTTTTGGCCTCAGACAGACACTGTACTCCTACACTTGGGTTTCTATGGATAAATCAAAACCTTGCATGCTAATCTGTTTTCTGAGCTAGTGGCTAAGTTACAGTCAAGCACACCAGCTACACTTCAGTCGATCCAGGAAGCCCTCCTTTTAGACTGTCCACGCAGCCTTCCATCCAACTGTAACCAATTCAATGATTTAGCGGCCTCATTTCCTCACTTTCATTTTTTGTAGGTCACTTTCTTTTTCAAGCCAGTGTCGCTTTCACTTTCTGATCTTAAATACTGTGTGACCATGAGGCTACCCAGAATTCCTTGAAAGCCCTCCAGGAAACTGCCTGATGTGAATAGTCCTTTGGACAAATACACTCTGCTAAAATTTTGTTTGTATAAAATTTCATTTTTACACTTTTTGCACTAGCATAAGGAAATATGCTAGGTGTGTGTGGATGAGCAGAAGTTGTTGGTGTGTGTCTCTGCTACCCCAAATTACAATAATTTTAATAAATAATAGTTGATACTTTAAAATTTCTCACATTTAAAATAACAATAATATAAACACAATAAAAAATTTAAGCAAAAACTCTCTGAGGGAGAACAACAGAGGGCATAATGGTTATCTTGCTGGACTCCCACGTAGTGGATCACAGTTCGAGTCCTGGACCTGGCAGCTTGAAACTCACACTGGGTGATTGTGTGTGCATGCCCAAAAACCCAGGAGGAGAATGGAGGAGAAGGAATTGCAGCATGGCCATTTCCCCTGGGATGGGATTTCTCACTTTCTGTCTCTCTGGCGAATGCATGCACCCTATAACAAAAATCTCTCTAAAAAACAAAACAAAACAAAACAAACATGCTCTTTGAACCCACATATTTCCTTAGTCTTGTTGTCTTGTATAGCACAACTTCTCTAAAATTGCTGTTTTCACATCATTGCCTCCCACTCTCTCCTTGCCTTACTGTCTTTTACCCACAGCATTCCCCTAAAACTGTTTTGTTCAAGGTTTTCAGTAACCATCATCAATTGGCAAATGGTCGCTTCTCTGTCTTCACTTTACCCAATTTCTTAGAAACATTTCACAGAATTGAATGCTTCCTCTTTCTTAAAATACATTCTTTTTTTGACTGTTGGAACACTGTGTTTTTTTTTTAAATTTCTTTCTTCACTTACAACTCTTTCTTATTCACTTTTCACACCTTTCTGTTTTCTGTGGAATCTGCCTACTTTCCTCTAACACTACAGCTATCATTCTACTCCAAGCGATTACAACTCGAGACTGGGTAGTGCAGTCTCTGCAACCCCACTCTGTAAAATGAATGCCTTTGAAGCCAACCATCAAACTCAGAATAAATCCAAGCTGCATCAAAAGTATGAAAGATCTAACAACCTCTTATTCAACCAGTTGCTCACCATACTTCTCATATAATGATCTTCTTTTGTCCGAATAAATCAGACATTTATAAATCAAAACCTTTGTGTAAGCTATTCCCTCTGCCCACCATTTTCTGCTCAGAACTTCTTATTGGCTTTTCCTTCTTGTCATCCAGGCCTTACTTTAACTATTATTTTGTCAGAAAGGCCTGCACTGACTGTTTTAATCGAAAATATGTTTCAGATTCTGCTCTAAACATATTGCAGGTAATTCTTTCTGTAATCTTCTTAATATTGCCTTGAAATAAACTCTTGTCTCCATTTCATAGTTAAGGAAACTAAACATCAGAGTGGTTAAATGTGTTCTCCAAAGCAGTAAGCCTAGCCAGCCATTGGATCGGAAATCTCCAAGAGACAGATGTTCCTAAACACTTGCTCCTTACCATTATTGGATTGCCAGCCAAAATTGGTGTCATGTCACCCTGACTTATTTTTAATGATGCATTTAGGCTATATGATATTTTCTTGTCTATTTATTGCCCTTTGCTCATTATGTATTGAATACAATCTCCATGACAATTTTTTAGACTAGTTCAATGTCTTGCTCTGTCACTAAAAATAATGCCTGAAACAAACAAACAAAAAATTGCTAGGAAAATCCCTGATATTGGATCAACAAATTTCACTGATGGAAGAAAATCTCATGCAAAACACGAGGAAGGTGACTAAAACTGAAATTTCAGGTGTGCTAATTGAAAAGCAAGTTGAGAATCCTGGAAAACCTCTGGGGCTATATTTTAAAAAAGAGGTGTAATTCAAGTGCTCAGTCAGGCTGGCTTTTTACTTCTTGGCTTTTTATTTTATTATTTTTATTTTTAAAAAATCTTTCAGAACTTGTGGTAAATGGCAGCATTTTCTTCTTTTAAGAATTATAATTTCTGATTTTCACAGTCACACATCTTTGTGGGGTACAATATGGATTTTCAAAGCATGCATAGAGTGTGTGATAAATTAAGGATATTAACATATCCATAATCTTCAACAAAGAACATTATGTTTTACACCTTTGATATTCATTCTAATAGTGTTTTTGATTTGGGGTGTTTTTTTTTTTGGATATATATTAGATTAGTGATGCCCTTTTTTATTCTGATGTGATATACCATGTCATAACTTATTCACTTGTTAACCTGTATTTATGTCTGTCAACCTTTTTTTTTTTTTTTTCTCAAACTCTTTCCCTCCCAACTCCCTCCTACTCATCCTGTATACTCCATGGAATCTGCTGTTGGTCTCCTTACTTCTATGTCACTGAGTCTTTCTGTTTTCACCATAGAGTCTGAACATTTGGTTTATGTTAAGTGGAGATGTACAGTGTTTAAAAGGCTATGATAAAAAACAAACAAACAAAAAAATGATTAATAAATGCTGGTCAAGTTGTGGAGAAAAAGCAGTACTCTTGTGTACTGCTGTTGGGAATGAAAATTAGTACAGTCACTACAGAAAAGAGTATGGAAGTTCTTCAAATCTAAAAATAGAATTATCATATGACTCAGTAATCCTCCTCTTGGTTGTGTACACAGAGGACAAGAAATCACTGTCAGAGAAGCATCATTACATCTGTGCTTATCACATCATTTGCAAAAGCTAAGACATGGAATAAACCTAAATAGCCAACTGATGACTGGATTAAGAACAGGGGCTGGCAAGTAGCATGGTGGCTCAGGCGCTGGACTCCCACATGAGGGACCATGATTCAAGTCCTAGAACTGGTGACTTGCTTTCTCACTTTCCCACTCTCTCTCTCTCTGTTTCTGTCAAGTCAAGTGAAAAAGAAAATAACAATAATTATGAATAAAATTAAGTAATGAAACTATTTTTAATAAAAGAAAATGTGGTACATATACACAGTGGAATACTACTCACTCATAAAGAGTAATGAGATCTTGTTATTTAGCACTAAGTGGACGATTCTAGATGTTACAATGCTAAGGTTATGAAACCAGCTTCCTTTTTGACATAATTATGGCAAGCCAGTGTGTTTACCTTCCACTGCAGTGACTGTGAGTGCTTGGGCTGACAGCACTCAGTAGTTGGGCTAAACTAGTTTAATATGAAATAGAAAAATAATATAATAATTATAACTTTAAAAAATATAACTTATATAGCCTACTGAATATTTTTGTGTTTTATTTGATACTTATAACAACTATAGGAGACAGTTGTTTGATTTTTTTTTTTTGGCACAGTTTTTGCTATAGGGTGCCTGCGCTCAACAGACAGACAGAGAGAGACAGAGAGATAGAAAGTGAGAAATCACCCCCCCCCCGGGTGGATGGCCATGCCACAATCCCTTCTCCTCCATTCTCCTCTCGGGATCCTGGGTACTCAGACACACATGCCCACGTGAGTTTTAAGCCACCGGGTCCAGGACGGGAACCACAGTCGGCTACATGGGAATCCAGCGACATAGCCATTAGGCTAACTGCTGGTCCCCAAGATAGATATTTTTATCCTCATTTTAAAAATATAAAAATGGAGAACTATTATTACCTGATAAACTTGGTGAGAATATCTGGAACTTCAACCTAGATCTATTGTTTGGCCCACTACTTTCTTTCAATGTTTTAATTCCAAAACAGGTGACCCTCTCATTACTACTTTTTCATTTACTGTGTTTACCTAAAATGTCTCTTCCTGATATCATTTGTGACATGATGTAGCCAGCTTTTTAAAAATTTTTTTTGGAGAGGTTTTTGCTATAGAGCGCATGCATTCGCCAGACAGACAAGAGAGACAGAAAGCGAGAAATCACTCCCCAGGGGGCATGGCCACTCTGCAATCCCTTCTTCTCTCAGGATCTTGGGCACACATGCACACGCGCCCGGCATGAGTTTTAAGCCACCAAGTCCAGTACGCGAACTGCTGTCGACTACATGGGAGTCCAGCGACATAGCCATTATGCTAACTGCTGGTCCCGTGATGCAGCCAGCTTTGATCTGTTTATTTATTTCATTAATTTTGTGTCGGTTCCTAATGAATTTTGACTAGCCCTTGAGCCATGGTACCTTTTGAAATGAAATTGATCAGAAGGTAGAATAAATACAGTTAACTTATATTAATGAAGCATTATTTTTCAGAGTAAATTTAGAAGGATAATCCACTTCTTGAACAAAGTACCAAGGCATAACATTGGGACATAAAAAATAGAAATTGGATCTTTGTTTTAGAAAAATTGCAATGATGTAGTAGATTGCTTGAAAATAAGTTGTCTCAAAATATGTGTATTTGAGGAATAAAGTAACGAATGTTGATTTTCAACATTTCATTTTAATATTCACTTCAATGTTTATTTATTCCCCAAATATGCATACTTTGGAATACTTTACAGAGCTGCTATAAAATTATATCTTTTGATACAAATGCTGTGATTAACAGCATTCTATTTAAAGCTAAGGAATTAGTCAGAATTTTAAAGTCGAGCCAAACATATTAAAATTTTATGGTACAAAAGATCTGGCGATTTTCATTTTCAGTTTAATCCATGGAGATTATAGCAGTGAATGAAATCTATGCATCTTTTTGCATGTCTAAGATGAATCTGTCTACACTATGCAACACTCAGTAGCATGTTTAGGCAATGTGGTGCTATAGTATAACCTAGATGTATAGACTTTTCAGTTAGACCAGAGTTAATTTGAAAAACATTACTATTTTTCAAGTTCACTGAATCTGAACTAGTTTCTTAACTTCACTGAGCTTATTTCCATTCGTAAAATGGAGATCATAATACCATCTCAAATGATTCCCATGGGAATTAATTAAATAATGAAAGCAACATCCACTGTGTTTAGAATAGTGTTCTGTCAAAAGAAAGTCAAGTCAGCCACCTCCCACCATGTGCAACACATTACCATAAACTAAGGTGGATTTGCAGTCAAGAAAGCATTTAATTTAAGGGCTAAAACAGAAGTTTTCATATATCATCTATATCTATCTATCTATATAAGCTATCTGCTATCTCTATTTCTTCATCACTATACCCATTATCTATCTATATACTCTTCTGTAAGAATAGATGCTTCCTTCAAATTAAATTGTTAAAAATTTTATTTATTATTATTATTTTTTAAACTTGCTATAGAGCATGTGCATTCACCAGAGAGAGGCAGAGAGAAAGAGAGAGAGAGAGAGAGAGAGAGAGAGAGAGAGAAAGAGAGAGAGAGAGAGAGAGAGAAAGCCACTAGGTCCAGGCCTCAAACTGCGATCAGTCCTGTGGGAGACCAGCAACCTAACCACCATATCACCTGCTGGCCCCCTCAAATTAAATTTTAATTTGAATGTGAACATGTAAATCTGTAAACTTTAAGAGACAGGTGGGTTTCTCAGAAACAGAGCTGTGTAACACAGAGGAGGGCGGTTTTTAAACTACGGGGTGAAATAAGTGTTGCGGTTCATGTATTCATCTCAGTACAACAAAGCTTTGCAATCGTAGTTTCTCAGACTTCATTTGTTGCAGGAATAATTGACACCACATATCAATAATAACTCAAATTTTATTGGTTCAATTTTCCAATTTGCTAGTGAAGGGTCTTATTATTCTCCCCAAATGCATTTTTATGAATCTCCAGCAATAAATTACATTTGATAATGTTATAAGTATTCTGTACTTTTAAAATAAGAAATAAATATAATTTCATTCCAAAAAAGTGCTAGTGTTTCCTAACTACCTTGTACCTGTACCGTTTAACCAGATACACTTAGGACTTCAAGGGAGGGGAAGAAAATGTTGAGAAAAAAAGTTGCTATTATTTTGGAAAAATACAGATTCATAAGTTCCATGAAGGGAATGTAAAAATATAGGGACACTCAGGTTTAGGTTCAGTGCCCCATTTTTCTCTTCCTTTTTTTTTTTGAGAGAGATTTTTGCTATAGGGCATGTGTGTTCATCAGAGAGACAGAGAAAGACAGAGGGACAGAGACAGAAATCACCCCCTACCCCAGGGAAGATGGCCAAGCCACAATCCCTTCTCCTCTATTCTCCTCTCAGGATATTGGGTACACACGCAAATGCACCTGGCATGAGTTTTAAGCCACCTAGTCTGGGACTTGAACTGCAGTTAACTTTATGAGAGTCCAGCAACATAACCATTACACCATCTGCTGATCCTATGTCCCATTTCTTTAGTTTGTTTGCTTTTGAGAGAGTTTTTTGATATAGGGCACGCATGCTTGCCGGAGAGACAGAAAGAAAGAGATGAAGTGAGAAATCATCCTCCAGAGGGGATGGCCACACCTCAATCCCTTCTCCTCCATTCTCCTTTTATGGTTCGGGGCATACATACTCATACGCCCAGAGTGAGTTTCAAGCTGCCAGATCTGGGACTTGAACCATGGTCAGTCAAATGGGAGTCCAGCACCTTAATCACTCTACCACTTGAAGGCCTCCATGTACTCTAAAAGTCTGAAGTACTTTAATATAATTGATGAGGTCCAGAAAACGTGTGTACTTTCAGCATAATTCATATATAATTTACTTTCACAATATTGGTGATAGTGTCTTTCTACTTCCTCAATTTTATTATTTCCATTTAAACTTCTGTGTACATCTCCACAGTAAGTAGGAACAAAAGAAAATATCTCTGTTGTGACTTAAAACAGATAATTATTCTAAATATGTTTTCCCTGCAATTTGAACATTCATGAGCAACAAGACTACTGAAATCCAGCTATGCATTATGATAGCTTTTTAGAAGTAATATTACTAGGCAGCATTGTAGTGAGTCTTAGTTCTGCTTGGAATACCATATTTGCATGGGGTTTTTCTATTGAAATGGAATGTATGCACAGTACAATTTTTCCCTCATTAAAGAACAGAACATTCTGCTTCATTTCCACCTCCTTTGAATTTCATCTTTGCACCAAGACCCTACTGTTTTAAAAATTATAAATATATGTGTGTGTGTGTGTGTGTGTGTGTGTGTGTGTGTGTATTCCATTGGGTGCTGCATTAGATAAAGTTTACCAAATTAGGCTTAAAACCTTAAAGATACTACTCAAATTTTTCCTTGTTACTGTCTACCCTGTTCTGTTTATTAGTAAAGAGAGGATTTTTTACCACAAACAGTAAAATTCTCAACCTATTCCAAAAAACCTCCCATCTCCCATATATTTTGTAAACTGGTCAGTTTAATCAACTTCACAGTGAATTATCAAATTGCTAGTTGAGACAAACTACTCTGATCACGTATTGACAACATAAATGTAGACACAGAAGGCTCATTTTTGCTTATTTTCAGAATGTCAAAGATGTCACTTTTAGAGATGTGGTAGACTGCAACAAGAGCCATTCATACCTTCCTATATGATCTGGTTAATTACTTTGTATTTTCTCTCCATGAGAGGTGGCACTATTCCCCATCTTAAATCCAAACTGGCCCTCTGACTTGTTTCAGCCAATAGAATGCAGCAGATGTAATACGACATTTTTGAATCTTGTCCTCAAGAGTGCACAATATTTCTGCTCATTACATTGGAATACTATCAAACTACCTGCCATATGACTGCACTGTGTTGGCATGCTGGAAATGAGAGGTTGTATGGAGATGGGCTGTACTGCCTTAGTTTAGACCTTATTTGACCAGCTAGTTTCCTGCTTACCAATGAGCTAACTGCAGGTGCATGAATGGGCCAAGCCAAGATGAATAGTGCTGTCAAGCTAACTCACAGACTTATAAGCCATATAAAGAGCTGTTCTGATAAGGCACTGACTGAGTTTTGGGGGCATTTTTATTATGTGGCAAAAGATAAGTGATACAGAAGGATTTGTACTTTATCAAGAAAAATTAACCCTGATGGCCCTGGCACTATAAATGGAATTTAATTTTATATAAGAGAGGTGTTAAGTCAAGAAAACACTAATTAACAAATTCAAGTATGAAAAATACAATAGGAATGGTGACATATATTCATTCAAAGCTAGTCAATATCAAAATGGCAAATGAATGGATTTCTTTCAGTTTTTGCAGTGATCACAACAATATAATGAGAAAAGAGCATTGTGAAAAAGTTGACTTTACTGTTCTCTGCACAATAAGCAGGTACAAAATAAAGATAGTCTTAGCGGGAATTTTCTATGCGTAATTAAAACATCCACTAGGAACTTTGGGCTCACTGGTTCTGATCAGAATGCAAAATGTAGCATTGTACTTAATAATACTTGAACCTGCTTTCCTTGGTCAAATGCTCATACCATCTATGTAAGGAGCTAGGATGACCAATGGAAAGTTACCAGTGTTTTATTTCATCAGTGCTTCCTCCTGCATTTTGCTAAACCCAAAGCATTGGTTCATAAGCCTAGGAGGTTATAAAAGGGTCAATGGGTTAGAATAATTGTTAGAGAAAAATTATCTGATTCTCTGAAGAATTCCACGAGTGTCAGTCATCCTCATGTGGCCATGGGTATGTAATAATACTTGAACCTGCTTTCCTTGGTCAAATGCTCATACCATCTATGTAAGGAGCTAGGATGACCAATGGAAAGTTACCAGTGTTTTATTTCATCAGTGCTTCCTCCTGCATTTTGCTAAACCCAAAGCATTGGTTCATAAGCCTAGGAGGTTATAAAAGGGTCAATGGGTTAGAATAATTGTTAGAGAAAAATTATCTGATTCTCTGAAGAATTCCACGAGTGTCAGTCATCCTCATGTGGCCATGGGTATGTAAATAGATGATGATGTGGTTGACTATGATAATCATAGTTGATTGTGATAATGATATAATACCTTCTTACACAAGAAAAATGAAAATTTAGTGATAAATAATACCTTTTTACACAAGAAAAATAAAAATTTACCTGTAAATGTGACATTAGTGAAAGCACAAATCATGGTTCTCAAACCTTTTTGTTCTGAGGGGAATGAAAGCTATGTACAATTTCTTACATTGCCTCAGAACTTTTCTTAACATAATTAATCTCCTGTATAACTCTAGCTATCTGAAGAGCTAATGAAGAGCAATTGCGTTTAGTTTTATTCTCATGTGTTAGTAGCAGGAATTCACATTTTCAAGTCTTTATTGCCTTAGAGTTAGTCCTTAAAAGCTTGCACAAAGTAGCTCATGTGCAGTAGCATCAGGAGAAAGGGGGGTTTCTTGAAATATCTTTTTCCATCTGTTATTCTGGTCCATTGTGGTCTTTTTTATCCCCTTCAATTGATGGATATCATGAATGATTGAAAGAAGGAACTGACAGAGAACAACTTCTAAAAATAACGGTTATCCTTGAAAAGACATCCTGATATGAAAATAAGATAGTGAGTTCCCAGGAAAAAATGTGCTAATTTAGGCTGTATCTTGATGAAGTAAAATCATCCAACTACACTGTATTATAAGGATGTGTCAAAGACTAATGAGAACTGAAGTAAATTCTCATTTAAATAGAAAACAACTTATGACAGTGGGTCTTAAGAAAGGGTGATTTTTGCCTTCCCATGAAACATTGGGAAATATGTGGAGACATTTTTGGCTATCACAGGGGATGCTACATGGAATTGAGCACATAAATGCCAGGAATGCTGCACAACACATTCCAACAAACAGGATGGCTCTCCACAACATCATGTAGTCCAAAATGCCAGTAGTGCTAATGTTGAGAAATCCCAATTTAGATCGTACATTCTTGTTCAATGCAAATTTGTGTATTCATTCTAACATCTGACAGGCTTTCATGATCTAAAAAGGGAAGTAAATGCATCAGTAAGTAGGCTCAGGAGACAAACTTCCTGTTTTCAAATACTGGTTCTACTCTTACAAGGTCTATAAATTTAGACAAAATTTATAATTTTCCCACCTGTAACATAACATAATAATTTCTCATAGAAGTTCATAGGATGATAAAGTAAGTTGTAGTCAAATGCATTGAAGTAAGTGGTACATGGGACAATCATTGGCGTAATGGTCATGTTGCTGGACTTCCATGTAGTCTATTGCTATTCAAGTCCCAGACCAGGCAGCTTAAAAAAATCACTTTGGATATGTATACTTGTGTGCCCAAAATCCTATGAGGAGAATGGAGGAGAAGGGGGGGTGATTTTTTGTTTACCGTCTCTCTGGTGAGAGCACACACCCTGTAGCAATATTCTCTCTCTAAAAAAAAAAAATGCCTGGCATATAGAAAAACACTTATTAAGTAATATTTGTTATTATTATTTTAGAATAATAAAAATTGGTGAAAAGTATAGATACATTTCTAATGAATATTTGTATTCATATTCAAAATTATTTCTCTATGAAGATTCTAAGTAAAATATTTACAATCAAAATAAATAATGAGCCATTTATCCCAACTACTCAAAGGTAAATATCATTTGAGTCCACTTTTTAAATAGACTTTACTTTTTAGAGCAGATTTTGGTTCACACCAAAATCCAATGGAAGATGCAGAAATTTCCTTTATATTCCCTAGTCCCACTATACGTGCCCTCTCCCATTAACAATAGCTTGCACCAGAGTGGTGCATGTCTTACAGTCCTTGAGTTTACATTGACTTCTTCACAGAGTTCACAGTTTACAGCAGGGTTCCCTCTTGTATATATTCTCTAGTTTGAATGATGTACAATTGCATGTGTCATTGCCGTGGTATCATACAGAAGGGTTTCACTACCCTAGACATTCTCTGTGCTCCCCTACTCATGCTTCCCTCCTTCTACCCACAAACCCTTGGGAAACTAACATTTTTACTGTCTGCTTGGTTTGTATATTCTAGAATATTATATTGTTAGAATGATACAGCATGTAGCTTTGTAAGATTTGTCTATTTCACTTAGTGCTATGTATTTATATTTCCTCTCTTTTTTTGTGTGTGTGTGGCTTGATAACTCATTTCCTTTTAGTGTCAAAAAATATTTTACTGTCTGGATATACTAGTATATTCATCCAGTAACCTACTGAAGGACATCTTAGTTGTTTTCTAGTTTTGGCAATTGTGAATAAACCTCTATAAACATCATGGGCAGAATTTTTGTGGACATAATGTTTTCTACTCCTTTGGGGAAACACCATGAAATGTAATTGCTAGGTCATATGGTAAAAGTAAATACTGTTGTTGTATGTATGTATATATGTATGTATGTATGTATGTAAGTATTTATTTATTTATTGTTTTGTTCTAGAGCACACTCATTGCTGAGAGACAGAGAATGAGAGATACAGAGAAAGAAAAAGAAGTCAGCCTCTAAACGGATAGCCATATTTGAATCCTTTATCCTCCATTATCTTCTCGAGTTTTTGGAACACACTCACTTATGCGACTTTTCTCGCTGCTGGGTCTGAGACAAATCAGGAAGTCAGCTATGTGGGATCAGATGCTTTAATTTCATGCTGCTGGGTCTGGGATCCAGCTGCCTTAAACTTCATGCCTTTATTTAGACCAGTTCAAAATTATTTATATATATATACATATATATATATATATATATGTATATATATATATATATATATATATATATATACACACACACACACACATACACACACACACACATATATATAAATTATATATATAAATTATATGTACACACATATATTATATTATATTATATTATATTATATTATATTATATTATATATGTGTGTGTGTGTTTATATATATATATGTATGTATATATATATATGTATATATATATATATATATATATATATTTTTTTTTTAGAGGTGTGTGCCTTAGGGTATGCACTTGCCAGAGAAAGTGAGAAATCACCCCACAGGAGGCATGGCCATGCCACAATCCCTTTTCCACCATTTAATTTCCAAGATCTTGAGCCTGCATGCACATGATACTGGCATGAGTTTCAAGCCACTGAGTTCAGGACTTGAACTATGGTTGGCCATGTGGCAGTCTAGTGACATAACCACTATACTATCTGCTGGCCCAAGATATATTTTAAAAATTACTCTTAAGAGTTCTTCTTTCTGTTATTTTGAAATGTTTTCATTAATCTCCAAGTGTTTTTAGATTTTCTAGCTATCACTCTGTTATTGATTTCTACTTTAATGTTCTTGTGGTCTTACAGGAGACACTACATGAAGTTCTCTGAATTTCTCAGATCTGTAGTTTATTCTGTTTTTTCTTTTTTTTTCTTCTTTGCTTTTAAATTTTGAAAGTTTCTATTAAGAAACCCTCAGAATCAGAAATTCTTTGCTTATCTATGTCTAGACTACTAATAAGTCCATGAAAAACATTTTCATTTCTGTTATAGTGTTTTTCATCTTTTTTGATGTTTTTCTTAGAATTTTTATCTTTCTACTTATATGCCCAAGTGTTCTTTTATGCTATATTATTTATCCATTAGAGCTGTTAGTATCTTAATCATAGGTTAAATTCAATTCCTAGTCTGATAATTCCGACACCCACAACACATCTGTGTCCAGTTTTGATACTTGTTTTGTCTCTTTACATGTATGCCTGTTAGTTTGCCATGTAATTTTCTTGTTATCTTGATGATGTGCTGAGTAAAAAGAACTATTGCAAATGGGGAGTTGGTTATGTGATAGGACAGTGTGGGAGAAGGGGAAGCCATTCATAATCCCATGAGTAGGTCTCAAGCCTCTATTTGAGACTGTGCCTCTGAACTATAAAAAGTATGAGTGCTTTTTAGTTCCATGCTCCCTCTTAGGTCAGTTTGTCCTTCTCCCACATGGGAGCCTGTGGAAAGTCAGCATTGGGATTTTCCCTTTGTCTATTATTATTTTAACTTTTTTAATATTATCACCAGAGAGAGAGAGATATACAGAGACAGGGAGACAGAGAGAGCATCTCCATGTGGCATAGTCACACCACAAACCTTTTTCCTTTATGTCTCCACTTTGTCAGAATTGTGTACATGAATACACACTTACCCATCATGTTTTTCAAGCCACAGGGCCTGGATTCTAACCACATACACGGCCATGTGGGATCTGACTGTCTTAACCATAGGGCCACAGGCTGGCCTGGTATGTTCTTTATTCTATGAGGAAGCCTAAAGTGGGCTGGAGTTGGGTATTTCTTCTCCCGGGTCAGTTAGACTAATAAAACCATAGCAGTTTAGGGTCTGGTTAAATGGTTTTTCTTGAAGGCAGAAATTGTTAAGAACAGAGTGCTCTGGTGTATTTAAAAAGGGCTACTTTTCCCTCCCTTTGTCAGAAGCATGAGAGGGTTTTTCTCTGATGATCATTGTGAGAACTTCGTCACTCTGCTGGAGGTAAAACTCACTAGAGTGAGGAAAACCTCTGTATGTGATTGGGTTTCCCTGGAATATTTGACTCTCAGACTTGTTCAAATTGAGCTTTTAGCACTTTGTCAACGACAGTTGTAAGTTTTCTCCAGCGTGGGTTCCAGTGGAAATTTCTGTACATGGGTTTCTTCTCTAAAAATTGTCATTCTCTGCCTATCTCCAATTTATGAGACAGTGGTTTGCCTTGTGAACTCACTTCTCTTATGGATCTAGGAAGAGTTGTTGATTTTCAAGTTTGCTCATCTTTTTACTTGTTAGGATGGTATGGCAGCTTCCAAGATCTTTATATGCTAGACCAGAACCTGGAAGATCAACTTCATTTTTTTAAACATTAAAAAGTAACTCATGCCAGGTGTGTGTGCGTGCGTGCCCAAGATCCCAGGAGGAGAATGGAGTAGAAGGGATTGCAGCGTGGCCACCCCCCTGGGGGATGATTTCTGGCTTTCTATCTCTCTGTCTCTCTCTGTCTTTCTGGCGAGCACATGTGCCCTGTAGCAAAAACCTCTCCATTAAAAAAGAAAATATTTCATATTGAAGAGTGGCATAATCTCTCTTTCTCTCTATCTCTCTTTCTCTCTCTCTCTCTCTCTCTCTCACACACACACACATACACACACAGAGTTGGTAAGATATTGCAAATGTGTTGTTTGAAGTTAACAGTATAAGGAAGACATGTAGAAAAGAGTTTATTGATTTTGATCAATAAGAATGTATTGAATTCTTTTATTTATAAGTCTGAATGCTTTGTGGAATAACAGGTAGGTTTTTCAAAAATTGTTTTCTTGGGAACCAGCAGTTAGCGTAATGGCTGTGTCGCTGGACTCCCACGTAGTCGACCGCGGTTCGCGTCCCGGACCCGGTGGCTTAATACTCACGCCGGGCGCGTGTGCGTGCGTGCCCAAGATCCCGAGAGGAGAATGGAGGAGAAGGGATTGTGGCATGACCATCCCCCCGGGGGGTGATTTCTCACTTTCTGTCTCTCTGTCTCTCTCTGTCTGTCTGGCTAGCACACGCGCCCTATAGCGAAAACCTCTCCAAAAAAAAAAAAAAAAAAAAAATTGTTTTCTTGTCATTGCTTGAGAGAGCTCTATCAAGGCACAGTAAGACTGAGCAACTGTGCTCGTGGGACAGAGAGAAATAGGATTTAGTCTGGGAACACTGAGCATGGGTGGCCTCTGTGGAAAACATAGGTATTAGTTTAATAAAAGGTATTCAGTGTGTAGCAGTGGCTTTAAATCATGGCAGTGGGTAACAATGAAACCATTGTTGAAGTCTGGAAAGAAATAGTGATACATGTGTGGTGAAGTGCTTGATTAGACTATCTTCTGTGATCAGGGCTAGTCTAAGATGCTGGACTCCCACATGGCCTACTGTGGTTTTAGCCCAACCTGGTGACTTGAGTATCATGTCGGGTGCCTGTGCGTACATGAGAGGAGAGGAGAATGGAGGAGAAGGGATTTTGGTGTGGACATCCCCTTTGGGAGGTGATTTCTTACTTTTCCTCTCTCTCTCTGTCTCTGTCTCTCTCTCTCTCTTTAATGAGCAAATGTGCCCATTGTTAAACATAAAAACAACCAAAAATCCCAAATCTCTTGTGATGATATAGAAAGCAGGTTATATAGCTAATAAGCTTGTAACTTTAAGTGTATAAATTGTGGAACAAGGCATTATTATCCAGATTGTATTAGTTGCATTTAAAAAGATATTCATAAATATCTGATGAACGAATGAACAATTCCCTACCACCGCTCTCTAATTCAAATTTCTAATATATATCTGCATTATTGTCATAGCCTTCTAGATAGGTCCCTTAATATTAACTTATTTTTATTATCCAGTTCCCTTTCACACATGGAAAAAGAAGCCTTAAAAAATTCCAATTACTGGGACCAGTAGATGGCATAGTGGTTATGTCACTGGACTCGACATGGTCAACTGAGGTTTGAGTCCTGGACACAGCAGCTTGAAATTCACACCAGGCACACGTGCATGCATGCCCAAAATCCCAGAGGAGAATGGAGGAGAAAGAATTACAGCGTGGTCATCCCCCTGGAGGGTGGGAGGGTGGGAGGGTGGGTGATTTCTTGCTTTCTGTCTCTGTCTCTCCAGTTAGTGCATGTGCCATATAGCAAAAAATCTCTCTTAAGAAAAGAAAGAAAGAAATAAAATTATTACCTTGCATCAAATATTTTAGGATATATTATAGTATGTCGTATGTAGTATGTATATTATATGTAGTACTCTCTTTTTTAGCCTCTGTTTATCTTTTTCTAATTTTTTTTACTGTTTTCTCACATATAATCTACAATTTATGCATTATATTATTTGCATTCTTATAACTCCATCTTAATAAATGAGAAAACATCGCTTTTTGAAGTGGCTCTTCTAAGTTTTGCCTAGAGCATAATGGCCACTTAATAAATGCTTGCAGACAAAGGAAATGATTAATTAACCTATTGATATAAGATAAAAAGAGGAAATTCTGACATTCATTGAAAATATCATCCAGGTGTCATAAAAAAGTACTGTTTTGTATGATTCTAACTTAAATGTGTATATACAACATTTGGAGTTCTGTTAAAATAAAAATTTATTTAATTGGTCTAGAGTAGGCATGAGACAAGTTTCTTTTTGTTTGTTTTTTTTTAAATTATTTTATTTAACTTCATTTATTTATTTATTTTATTTTCATTTGATAAAATAGGGACACAGTGAGAGAGAGAAAAAGAGAGGGAAAGTAAGAAAGCAAGCCACCAGGTCCAGGACTCGAACCACATTTGACCATGTGGGAGTCCGGCGCCCTTATCCACCACACCACCTGCTGGCTTCAAGATAAGTTTCTAACCAGTTCTCAGGTGATACCAAAACTGCTGATTCATAACCACAGTTGGCTTAACAATACCTTAACAACAGGATTTCTCTTAAAACTATGAAGAAAATATAAAGAAATAGCATGAACAAAGTCCCTCATGTAGAAAATTATTGGTTACTTTTAGCCACAATGAATTACTTGTATTTTGTGGTTACATGGGATTTCTAGAGGGAAATGTATGAAATAACACTAAAAAGATAAGTTAAATCGATAATAGTGAAGATATTGACAGTTATGGTGAGAAATTTATAACTAGTTAAGCTGACAGTGACTACTAATTCTGTTTGCTTAAATAATGGAACTGGAACTGCAATGTGTGTGTGTGTGTGTGTGTGTGTGTGTGAATTCATTTTGGTTCTCTGAATTGTGAAAAAAGGCAAATGAAAAACATTTTGGCAAAATATCAAAGGGAAATCAGGCATAATGGCACCTGAAGGGTGAGTTGCTGAAATTCAGTATTGATATTTGAGTATTAAGAGAGTATCTTCAAGTTGCTACAGTGAAAAATGTTCCCTCCCACCTATGTCTCATGTATTTGGGGTCAATAAAATACCAGTTTGGCTTAAGTTTGGTTCATAAACATATTTTACATTGTTTTTGTACTTATTTAGTTAAATAATATGTAGATTTATTTCCTGCTGGACCCACTTAGGCTGCATTAGAAACAAACAAACCAGCGCAGACCCAATTCAGTTAATAGCCCAGTAAACAGTTTTGTATTTGCTTTGGTTAGGGGCAAAGAGCTCAACAAATATATTGAGTTTATTTCAGATTTTGCTTTAATTTTCAGTTGAATCATTGAATTAAAATGCTGATTGGAACATCCAGCATGGATTTGGAAGCATTCAAGTACACATGCTAAACTACAAAATCTCTGGACTGAGACTGGTTAACTTGTGGGAGCTTATCTAGTGATTGCAATTCAGCAGGGGAATCCCAGTGGTGTCTGTGATTCAATATGTATATGCCCAAAAGGAAATGTGCTAAGTAGAATTTGCCTAAGCTGTGTAGGTTGGTGAGTGAAGAGAACCTGAGGGGTTGGTGTTAAATAACAATACACTTTTCTCAGCCTTGTGTTGTGAATTTGCAAAATAAATCAGAGCATGTTTTTTAATGCTGCTAAAGCCAAATTCATCTATTCCATGATTCTCTAAAAACTTCTTCAATCTTGGAAAATAGACTATGGAAATTACCTTACAAATTTTGCTATGGTAGAGGAAGACAAGATGAACAATTTTTTTATGCGTGTATATTAGTTGTGTCTGATACTGAAAACAGTGTCAGAATCCATTATTGTCCAATGGACAAAAACAAGTTGGAATTGGCATAGATAATGAAATTCTTTTACTTAGTTTCTGGACTAAATTATCTTGAATAACTGAATAATTATCTTGAACTCACAGTGTTGCTTCCAGATTTTTTGAATATTCCATACTGTCTATCTAATGCAGTACTCACAAAGTGTCTACTTAAGAGATGTTTGTGGGATTGCATGAAAATGAATTACTCATCTTATCTACCTTTCTGGAAATGAAAACTGAATGGCTTTCATCAGTCTCTAGGTTTCTAGGAAATCACTATGGGAGGAACAAGAAGAGAGAACGGAGAGACAGACTTACTTAGTTCAAATCCCAGTTTTCTATTTGCTGTGTGCGTGATCTTGAGAAAATTATTTAAATTCTCTTCAAGCTGATTTTTTCAACTGTAAAGTAAAAATAATAAAATCTGTGCTTTAAATATTGGTGTGAAGATTAGAGACAAAGTAAATAAAGTGCCTACCTTAGTTTTTGATTCATAGCTCTTATTAAGATATGATCTTCAGGGGTACCAGCAGTTAGCGTAATGGCTATGTCGCTGGACTCCCATGTAGTCGACCGCGGTTCGTGTCCCGGATCCGGTGGCTTAAAACTCATGCCGGGCATGTGTGCGTACGTGCCCGAGATCCCAAGAGGAGAATGGAGGAGAAGGGATTGCAGCGTGACCAACCCCCGTGGGGGGTGATTTCTCGCTTTCTGTCTCTATGTCTCTCTCTGTCTGTCTGGCGAGCGCACGCGCCCTATAGCGAAAACCTCTCCAAAAAAAAAAAAAAAAAAGAAAAAGATATGATCTTCATATCTTTAGTTTTCAACATGACCAAGTAACCAATTCATATGCAACAGGACATGGTTATTATTTTTAAGTCATTTAATCGCTCCTTGTTTCTTAGTCTGTAAAGACATGTAGAGTTACCTTGGGGTGAAAAAGTGGAAAACTAAAAAGTGAAATAAGCATTTAAATCAGGGAGTGTGGTGAGGTTTCATGAGAGAATATTGAAGATGATGAAAAATATGATTTTCGTTTTGCTGGAAATGAATAACAGGTAACACCTCACATTTTAAATGCTTTTTAGTGGAAAAGCAAAACTAAAGCAGTAAATACACTATTTAAAGCCTACTTTCAAGGTCAACATTATGATTTTTTTTTTAGTTTCTGTCGACCACTGAAACATTTTTATGAGGATAAACAGCATATGATTCAGACACTTAAACACCTTCTTAAAGATAACAGCATCATCATCTTCTACATGACCTTCTAATGTCTAAGATCACAAAATAAATTTATTCTTAATTAAATGTTTTGATAACTTCTTCTAGCTAAGCTACTAATTTTAGGAGAAACTTCTTCTTTTTTTTTTAAAGACTTTATTTAACTTTATTTATTTATTTAAATTTTGACCAGAGAGGGACAGAGTGAGAAAGAGCAAGAGAGGGAAAGTGAGAAAGCAAGCTGCCAGGTCCGAGACTTGAACTGTGACGGCCATGTGAGAGTCCAGCACCCTTAACCACCACGCCACCTGCTAGCCCTAGAAGAAAGTTCTAATAGGATAATTATATACTATATTGATACAGATTATTTTCTCCCACAAACAATATATCTATTAGACTTAAGTTTATAGGATCCAGAGCATTATTTTATTTAAATGATCACAGACTTTGATGTTTTCTATGTTTTTGTCTTTAGAACATACTTTAGTTAAGGCTAAGATGTATTCAATTCTGTATTTTTCATCAGGAACACAACACCTAATTATAGCACTATTTTATGATTTGGTTTCTAGGAACACACTGTGGTAAGAAGAATGAAATGGAATTTCCTAAAACACAAGAACAACAACAACAAAAAATTAAACAAACAAAAAAAACTCTATGCGGAGGAATAAGTATGTGACTTCTACAGACAATGACAAATTAATGGGTAATTACTATGTGAATTATATGATGGTTTTAATAGGTACATATATTAAGTTGTGTTTTTTTATCTTTTACATTTAATCATGCTCATAATTTGATGTGATTGTGTTTCCTTTTGTGACAACATTCTGTTATTAAACTTGAATATTAATCCATCCATGTAATCAAACTAAATAGTCAATATTAACATGACAGTGTTAAACTAAGATTATTTTAAATTTGTGGTCATATTTTGTTTTTGATATATAGGTTGGGACTAAAAAAATTAAGAATGTAAAAATTCTTAAATTATAACTGTCAAAGTCCAAAAATTTGGAAGAATATAATGAAAGTTACAAAGTCATTGAATATATTTTTTAGCTTTTTTGAGTAAAGTCATGATTAAATAGAATCGAGATATATTTTTAAAAGTTGTCTTATTTTTTAATTTGACCAGAGAGAGGTAGAGGGAAAGTGAGAAAGCAAACTGCCAGGTCTGGGACTCGAACAGCAGTTGGACATGTGAGAGTCCAGTGCCTTAACCACCATGCCACCTACCATCCCCCAAGATATATTTTAATATGTATTTATTTACAAAAAACTTAACTGAAAAAATGCTTGATTAAAAAACTATAATGGGACTAGCCAATGGCACGGCAATTAAAGTGGCTGGGTCTCACATGGCCAACTGTGTGGTTGAAGTTGTGGACCTGACAGGTTCAAATACGTACCTGGGAAGTGTGTGTGCACACCCAAAATCCCAGGAGAAGAATGGAGGAGAAGAGACTATGTCATAATAATCCCCCCTAGGTGGTGTTTTCTTACATTTTTCCTCTCTCTATCTCTGGAAAGCACACATTTCTATGATTAATTTAAAAAATAAAACTATAGTGATGAAAGATGACTTAAAAGTATTTAAGATACTTTGAACCTAAAATAAGTGGTCAATTTTTAAAGTCTTTAAAACTAAATTCACATGATTTAAAATCACTTATTTACAAATTCTTTGTATATTGAAGTGCAAGAGAATTTAGAGACTATTTAGTCAAACCCAAAACAATACATTTTTTCCTGCATCACATGGAAAAATGATCATTTAGCCTTTCCTGGAATATTTCCAGGGAAAGAAGAGCTTGCTGCTACCATTTTTCAAAAGCTTTGCTCAAATGTTCTTCCTCCTATTG
The DNA here is from genome assembly GCA_026018925.1 of Tupaia tana. Classification (NCBI taxonomy): domain Eukaryota; kingdom Metazoa; phylum Chordata; class Mammalia; order Scandentia; family Tupaiidae; genus Tupaia; species Tupaia tana. The sequence continues at coordinate 177,570,911 of JAKSZU010000006.1, forward strand.
ATTTGATATTAAACTCTGTATCATTTATCACTGTTCATCTTAAAGAAAAAAAATATCATGAACATTGTGTAAGTGAACTACAAATATTTTTTACCTGTAAATTCTATGTCCGTTTGTGTAGTTTTATAAAAGAAATCTAATTTGTTTTCCATTTGGCAGGCCTTCACTTGTTCTAATGTGCCCATAAAATCTTTTTTTATCGAGAATAAAAATACTCAGAAAAGTAAGATATGAACTGTTTGATCAAAATTTACATTTCTGATTGTATTGTAGAGCAGACAACATAAATAATCTTCCTCTTGGAACGACTTAAAAATAGTACTACAGATATGATATTTAGGGCAACTTTATTCATAATTGTCAAAATTTGGAAGAAAACTTCAGTAGGAAAATGGATAAACAAACTATGGTACATCTAAGCAATGGAATATTATTTGGTGACAAAAAAAATTGAGCTAACAAACCATGAAAACACATGGAGGAATCTTAAATCCATACTAATTGAAATATTCTAATCTAAAAAGATCGCATACTCTATGATTCTAACTGCATGATATTCTGAAAAAGAAAAATTATGGAAGCAGTATAAAGATCAACAGTTTCCAGGAGTTAGTGGAAGAAGAGCTAAATAAAGGACAAAGTTTCTAGCGCAGTGAAACTCTTCAGTATTGCATATTATAATGATGGATGTGTGTCATTATTTATGGGAAAGTCCTCAAAAAGTTAATGGAGGGCCTAGGCACTGGCATGGTGATCAAGGTGCTGGACTCCCACATGGTTAACTGCAATTTGAGTCCCAGATCCAGTGGCTTTGAATCTTGCCAGGCACGTGTGAGTGCATGCCCAAAACCCCAAAAGGAGAATGGAAGAGAATGGAAGAGAAGGGATTGTGGCATGGTTTACCCCCTGGGTGATGATTTCTCACTTTCCTTTGCTGCTCTGTCAATGCTCTGTCAATGTCTTTTTCTCTTTGGTGAGCACACCACTGTAAAACCCTAAAAAAAAAAAAAAAAAAAAAAAAAAAAAAAAAAAAAAAAAAAAAAAAAAGCATTTCAATGAAAAATGTGTATTATGAAACATTTATGCATGGATTTAAAACTTTTTCGGTACCAAAGTAAACTCATACTTCAACTTCACTTTTACATAAACTTCTTGAAGTCTTCTCATATTTTTTTCAAACACAGAATGTCCACTACCAAGAATGAACACTAATGTAAACTGTGGACTTTGAGTGATTATGATGTGCCAATACAGATTCATTAATTATAAAAAATGTATCACTTGTGGGGAGGTTGATAGTGTGAGAGGCTATCCATGTTTAAGAACAGAGTGTAGGAAAACTCTCTGCACCATCTGCTTTATTTTTCTGTGAACCAAAAGCTGCCCTAAAAACAGGCAACTATGTAAGGAAACTATGAAGAGAGAAAACAAAAAAAACACACAACAATAACAACAAATCATGAAAATAGGGATCTTGGAAGTTACACAAATATTGAAAATATCCTGTGCTCACATGTTCTGCCAAACTTTCCTGTTTATAAAATTCAATTTTTAGTATGTGGAAGCTGTGGAATCATAATGAGGCTAGAGAAAGTCTAAAAGAGCCTTTCATGAAGGGAATATTCTAAAAAGCTATTCCATGTTAGTGGGGTTAAATGAAAAATAAATTTACCCATCCTTCTTCCTCATGGACATGCTGGGTAGAGACAAATGAAATCTCTCCAAATTAGTTAACAACAAGCCTACCCCCAAAGGAGTTTGTGTCTAATATTATAGAACATATAAACAGAAGTATCTTAGGTAGATAATTTAATTTAAAGATGTTCTCAGTTTGTAATGTCCTAGGTTCTGAAGAATTCAGTACAATGCTCTCTGGAAGAATGCAGGTTCAAAATGATCCTCAAAGAATCTGTGCAGTTAAAATTTCCAAACAAGAGTGCAGGATCAAAAGTCACAAATACAGAAGGAAACAAAGCACCATGAGTGAGAGTCAGCAGAAATAATATTGTTAGCAAGGACCACAGCCATTAGACTAAATGAGTGAGGATAGCAGGGTTATTGAATTTAAAAACAATGATTAAAACATCAGTGGCATTTCTATATACCATCAACAATGGAAACTTGGAACAAAATGTACTTATAAATAAATATTAAAAACAAATGTGTAAGAATCTTATAGACTAAAAATGTTTAGTGTAGGAAAACGTAGTATTATATATCAATTATCTCCAAATTAATAAAATGCAATGAAGTTGTAATATTTAAAAAGAGAAAAAGAAATAGTACTGGTAGAGTCAATCAAGTGAAGACCATGGATTTGTAATCTTTGAAAACAAAATGTATTGGGGTCAGCAAGTTGTGTGATGGATAAGGGACTGAACTCCCACATGACCAGCCATGGTTTGAGTTCCAAACCCGGTGGCTTGAAAATCATGGAGGGCACGTGTGCCCAAAACCCCAAGAGAAGAGTGGAGTAGAAGAGCTTGTGGCATGTTTATCTCCCCCACCCCAATATGTCATTCCTTACTCTCCCTCTCTCTGTTTCATCTCCTTCCAGTGAGAGAGCACACCCTATGTCAAAAAACTAAATGAAAAAAAGAAAGAAAAAGAAAAAGATAATGACTGAAATTAAAATAAAAAAATTTCCATATGGTATGATTACTAACTGAAGAAAGAGAGAAATAGAGACAGTAAGAGAGAGAGAAAGAAAGTGAGAAAGCACTCCTCATGGTGATGGTCATGCTGCAATCACTTCTCCATTTCTCATGTACATGTAGTATGTGGTGTGTTTTTCAGTCTGCTGGGTCTGAGAAATGAACCATGTGATGAGCCATGTGGGATCCATCCACTTTAATCACCAAGTTGGCCCAAAATTAAAATCATAATGGAGGTATTAATCAAGATTATTATGTGGAGATTTAGAGAAGAGAAAGAATTTTAAATTCAAAGATTCACTCAGAAATAATAGTTATTTTTTACTGGAGATGCCTGCAAAGTTGACAATATCATCAGTAAAGAACCATATATTCATCCTTCAAGAAGATAAATGGAATCTTGAACATTTCCAAACCTTTTTTGAGCATTTTTAAAAATTACTATTTCATCAAAAGACATGTGAAAGTAATTTAGAAGGAGGTTAATTCAAGATGGGTGAGTGAAAGATATATAGAGCACTGTAAACTGAAAATATTATTGATATACTGTACTGATAGATATTTGGAAAGGTTTATGCCTTGGGTTGGGGATAATAGAGTTGTAGAAAAAATGATGTAAGCAATAGTAAATTTAGTCTTTGTGCAGTACATCAAGTGGACCTAATAGGATTCAGCTAGTTGCTGAAAATATGACCCAGAAATTGTAAGGCAATCTCAGATCATTTACCTCGGAGGTTCTCAATTCCGGCTATGTAGTAGAAAATGACCCAGGAATCTTTCAAAACTGTAAATGCATAAGCAACATCCATACCAACAGAATCAATATCTTTGGGGGAGGTATCAGGAAACCCACTTTTATTTAAGACTTCTAGGCGCATTTAATGCACAGTTCGGTTTGAGAACCATTGCTTTATCTCCTGTTGGACTGGTGTTTGCAGTTACAGTTACTGTAAAAGAACTGGCAGATCTCATAATGCATGAGTCATATGCTCTTTATTTGAGATAAATATGGGAGTGTGAATGTGTTCATAAGCAATTGTTATCAATCCTTCTTCCGAAAGAGTTTTGGATTACTAAAGAAATGAGTGGAGTCTCTTGCTCATAATTTCTTATATCCAGGATTTACCTCAAGATTCAAGAATATATGAAGATCTGGAGATACAGCAACCCACCTATACTTAAAGAATCTATAAACTAAACAGAAAACCAAATGTCATAATACTTTATTCAAGGTCAAAATAATTTAAATTACCAGTGACTGAGAAATTTCTCTTTAATTACATAGATTGGCCAATGTCTCATTTAATCAAATTATTTTATTATGAACAATGTATGAGAAAATCAATTAGAGAAGTGCTATCCACTCTTTTCTCACCTGAGAAATGGAAGTGAAAGTTAGTTTTATTGGCCCTGATACATGTTAAAACAAATAAAAACATTTCAAATGTGTTATTGGACCTTGGAAATTTTTCAGTATAAAATAATTACTTCTGCTTATGAATGTGAATGAATAATATAATGCATTGACTTACGTGGCCTATTGTAGTAATGCTATTTTACAATACTTTAGAAAGTTGAACATTTTGTTACAGGCTTCCTTTCTTTGTCTCTTTAAAGACTCGGAGACCTGAGCTACAGAGGATTCACCCTCATAGCTGAGCTGCAATGATATTGTCAAAATCAAAAGAAAAAACTAATGAGGGACCAGCAGTTAGCGTAATGACTATGTCGCTGAACTCCCATGTAGTCGACTGTGGTTCGAGTCCTGGACCCGGTGGCTTAAACTCAAGCCGGGTGTATGTGCATGCGTGCCCGAGATTCCTAGAGGAGAATGGAGGAGAAGGGATCGTGGCATGGCCATTCCCCCTGAGGGGTGATTTTTCACTTTCTGTCTCTCTGTCTCTCTCTGTCTTTCTGGAGAGTGCATGCACCCTATAGCAAAAACCTCTACAAAAAAGAAGAAAAAAGAAAAGGAAAAACTAATGATACATGTTCAAATGTTCATGATAGTTACACTACATCTACCATTTGTATGATTACTCTGAGAATCATTGCAAGTTTTCTTTGCTATTTCTGTGTGATTGTGGATGTGTGTATGTTTATATTCTTCTAAGTGGTTCTGATGTCAATTACCTGTTGTTACTTTCACACAAGGAAGTATATGTTGATAAAAGAAGTATTATCACAGCTGGACTAAAATACCTACTGTTGGTGAGGCAAAGGAGTGGAACAGAAGGTAAATTTGGTTCAATTAAATGATGGCCATGTCCCTGTGTCAGCACATTCTTGTTTCTCATTGTGAAATCCAAGCAGTTCTTGATTTTCAGAAATCTTTGCTGATATCTGACAAAGTGTGAAACTCAGAATTTCAAAGACTAACTGATGAGCATCCAAAACTTACTTTATTTCATTGGTGTTTGAGTATTATCCTTATTTGAACAATTAGAATCTTGATAAATACAAACTCAGGTTCAAAAAAAACCTCATATAATTTATTTTGTCAGTAAAAGAATGAAGAAATTTTTTAACTATTCCCTGTTTTTTTTTTTTTTTTTTTTTTTTTTTTTTCTTTCAGAAATGCCCTTGAAAACTATTTGGGTATTTACATGTGGGTTCATTTAAGCAGAGAGGGGGAAAAATCACTTAATCTAATTTGGAAATAACAGAAGCTTGGAGTTTGAATGTGTCTATAAAAGTGGGCCAGGATCAGCAAGGATTTCATTTTATCTACAAGAGTTTTCTTAAATCTCAAGTCTTTCAAATGTGTCAGAGATTCTATAAAGATTACTCTTATTTAATCAATGTCCAGGGATACTGGAAGAGAGGCCTACAAAGTGCATTCTTGATGACTTTAATTATATCCTTGCTCTGTGATTTATATTGATGAATACTTACAAAATCTCCCTTTGTCAAGAAACATGGAAGCCAGAAACACATGTATTTCCCAAAATTTTGTTGTATCTTTTTCTCTTTTGGACAGATATTGGTAGATAGAACAGAAAAGACTGAAACATACCTAGTTTAATATAGATCTATACAGGCTGTTTGAATGAGACCAAAAAAAAAATTGTTTTATTTCACATGACTTGGGTTTCCAGAAAAAGAACTAACAAAATCTCTTGTGTTTAAAAACTGTTTCCCGGGTAAAAATGAATTTTTTCAGTTACACATTAAAATTATACTACAAATGATAGTCTTAAGATGAATAGAGACATTGATATTGACAGATAGGTATTCTCTGGTTTATTAAAAATGATGAAGGACATTGAAAGTGGAAAAGCAGCTATTTGTAGCAGTAGTTTTTGTTTCACCTGCACTCCGCCAGGAGTTAATGTGCATCTCTTCTATTGCAGCTAACTCAATTCAGCATTGCTTCTATGTTTTCTAAGAAATAGGACAGTGGTCAGTGACCCTGAGAGCTATACATGCTATCAGTGAGACTACAAAGAGGGTCATTGAAGTCATTGTTATTTTTTCTTTTATAGAAAGGCACAGTTAGAAATAAAAGAATAAAAGGGTACAAAGATATGAAATGAGAAGAGGTTGGTAAAAAGAAACAAATGAAAAGGTTAAGAAAGGGTGGGGTCACTTAGATTCTCCAAACCTAATACTTAAATTCATACAAATTAGTTCAAACAAATGATCAGTATTTTTGAGTTCCTATATTAGGTGAGTACAAGAATGCTATATCACCATAAGGGAAAAAGAGGAATGTAAGATCACACGCTTGCCTTCCAGGAAGCTATGACTTAGTTCATGTTGCTATGATTCAACTGTGTCCCCTCCAAAATTCAGGTATGGAGACTTAATGGGCGATGTGATGAGTAAGAAGTGGGGCTTTGGGACCAAGAAATGGCATAATAGTTAAGATGCTGGACTCCCAATTGGCCAACCGTGGTTCAAATCCTGGACCCAGCAACTTGAAACTCATGCTGGACGCATGTGTGAATGGCCAGGACCTCCCAGAGGAAAATAGAGGAGAAGGGATTACAACATGGCCAACCCCTCCCCATGGGGGGTGATTTCTCACTTTCTCTCTCTGTATATCTCTCTGGCTAGTGCATAGGCTGTATAGAAAAAAAAAAAGTGTGGCCTTAAAAGTAATTAGGCCATGAGAATTCCTCCCTGGAGTCTTTATAAAAGAGGCTGCAAGTTGCCTTTGGCTCTTTTGCCCTTCTTTCTTCTGCTAGTGAGGAAATAGCATTTCTTCCCTCTGGAAGATGGAACCATGAGACACTATCATGTAAGTAGAGAGCAGCTTCATCAGGCAACAGACCTTGAGAGCACCTTGATATTGAACTTCCAAGCCTCCAGAATTGTGAGCAAGTAAATTTCTGTTCTTTCTAAGTTAAGTAGTTGGTGGCATTCTGTTATAGCAGCAAAAAGATACTGAAATGAATGTCATTGTAGCTCCTGAAATAATAGCAGATTTCCAGATAACATCTATCCAAACTGATCAAATTGGTTAGACTGCAGAATCCATTTGGAAACTTTTTTTTCAAGTATGTAACTAACATATTTGTGTGTTACAGCAGTTTTCCACCAGAAACAATTTGGATACACCCAAACACAGCACTATCTGAACAAAATTATACCTCCTCCGTTGATGATTTTTAAAGAATTATTTCAAACCTGAAAATAGATCAAATGACAAATTCAGTTATAATGTTTCCACATTTTGAGCTTTGGTTAAGTCGCATTTTCAGACTGATTTTTAAAGGCAAATTTTGAGCATTTTCGTAGTGAACTTAAGATACTAGCCTTTTACCATAAATCTTATAAAGTAATAAGTAGTGAGTTATAGAGAACTTGGAATACAAATATTAGATCTGTCAAACAATTCTATATTTTATATATTGTCTTATATATTTGCAATATCAAACCAGAATTCCATATTGTGGGCATAATCTGTGGTTTGCTTATTGTTTGCTTGGATATTTGTGTTAATGGAATCTTATATTTAGAGCTACGAAACAGTCTTATTGTTATCATCTCATTTTGGCAGGCTCTTTGGTAATGTTGGTCCCAGTCCTAGCTCTGTTTATATTTCAAAGAACAACGGGAAATAAGATGATTGCTCTTATCACAAACAACAGAAGGACACAGAGAGTTGAGCTGTGTGTTACAATGACATATTATATTAGAGATGTGTCATATTGATTTAGTTCAGCTGATCAGTAAACTAGGTTCTGATGGTTCACATTTTCTGCTTACGCTCTTCTTTCAGTCTGATAATCTCCTGTTATTTTTTGTTTTGAATTTGAGTCTTAAAAACATATATTTCTTCCATGAGGGAGAGAAACAGAGATAGATTAAGAGAGGAAAAGGCAGAGAGAGAGGCACCAACAGCGGATTCCTACAATCATCCACTCCCAGTCAGCCTGAATTACACCTGTGTGTGTTCTTGGTACATTCATTGAGGCTCCACGATACAAACCTAAGGCCTATCCTATGTGGGTCTTGTTGCATTACCATTGAGCCGCTGCCTGGTTCCTAATTTGAGTCTTTTTCTTTTGTTCTGTACTATTCCCAATCTATTTTTTCTATAGAGCATCATACTTATTCTGAGTTGTTATCCAATCTAGCTACTTTCTTGTGTATTAAGATTCTCTATTTGCTATTTATACATGTCTCTATCTCTATCCTTTTTAGGGAATTACAATTTCCACCCATTTTCCTAAGAAAGCCTTTCTATATTCCTGTGGCTAATTCTCCTATGTTAACCCAATCATTGGAAATGAGGAGTTCAGTTTTTAATTTGGTATTCACATTCCTTTAGGACTTTATAATTTCTTTCCTTTTTTTTTTTTTTTTTTTTTTTTTTTTTTTGAGAGATTCTGCTATAGGGCATGTGCACTTGCCAGAGAGACAGAGAGAGACAGAGAGACAGAAAGTGAAAAATCACCTCCCGGGGGGATGGCCACACCACAATCCCTTCTCCTCTATTCTTCTCTTGGGATTTTGGGCACTCACAGACATATTTCTGGCATGTTATAAGCCGCTGGATCCAGGACTCAAACTACAGTCAACTAAATGAAAATCCATTGACATAACAATTAAGCCATCTGCTGGACTTTAAAATTTCTCACCTGGGCACCTGAAATTACAAGGGTTAAAAACAATTCTCTCCTCTGGCATGCGAGTGAGTCCAAAGTCCCATGGTTCTTCTCACTAGGAATTCTTTAGCAAATCTTAACAGGTCCTAGGGGAGGGACCCTTTGGCTGTAAAACGTGTGTTGAACCATTTTGCGGGCCAGACTGTACCACAAGATGGGCTACAGTGGCTCTGTTTTAAATCAGAGTGAATGGTTGAGTGAGGAAAATAATACCTGCTACAGCTTCTATGCCCGGGTAGTCTGTGTACAGGTATTGGTCTGCCTCTAAGGAGTCTTCTCTGTCACTTATTGTCAGAACCCTCTACTTTCCAATCTACTGTATTCACCTTGTTCTCTCCATATATGTGCCCCCCTCCGAAGTCCCAGGAGACATCTCAACAATTGCCTCCTAATTTGGTGAGAGAACAACTGCTTCTTTATGTGCAAAACTTTGGTGAATAACCTTTTCAGATCAGAGCAGTTCCTATCCTTATGTGTACAGTCCAACCATCTAGGCATTCATTCAGACCTGTAGATTTTGTGCCGATGCATGATGTAAGCACTTCATTGTATTTTGAGCTTAAACTGAACAATAACAGGATATTCTTTTAAATTGATGGGGAAAGTAAAAGCGAGCTTGTGTTTATTGGGCAATTTTTTTGCATCATATGTGCATATAAATTGCTTTATTTTAATGTCCTAAACAACATTGCAAGATAGGCATTACTATACTTGGGTGTACATGAATAGAGAAGTAAGTGATGGGGTGAGACAGAAATCCCTGACTACGAAGCTCATGATCTCTTCATCTTTCAGCCGTCAAAGAAGTAGCAGCCAATTTCCTTGAGTCTGGGTCTGAAAAGGAGAAGAATGAGTGGATATTCTTTTACGAGGAGACACTTGCTATTTGACTTCATCATCATCGTTGGGCATGTTACTCTGATCGGAAAGTCCATTTGTCCTAAGTTAACTGAACATGTGTTTAGAGGAGCCACCCTCTTCTATTTTTTACCCCATCTTATTTCAACCACTTTAAAGTTTCTAAGTCATGAGAGATATATTTTCATGTTTGTTCACAACCAACATTAGATAAACTTATTCTCAGGCCAGCAGGTGGTGTGGTGGCTAAGACATTAGACTCCCATATCACCAAACACAGTTTGAGTCCCGGACCCAGATGCTTGAAAAATCACACCAGGCCTATGTGCATGTGTGCCCAAAACCTCAAGAGAAGAATAGAGGAGAAGGGAAGGCAACATGCCATCCCCGTGGGGGATAATTTCTCATTTTCCCTCTCTCTGTTTCTTTGCACACATCCTATGGCGAAAATTTGAAACAATTTAAAATAAAGAAAAGAAAAATAATTATTCCAGTTAATTAGGTTTTGTGTATTTTTAAATCAAACAGATCGTGTTGGGCAATCTATAATACTTTGTGTTAAAAGCACTACCAATAATTTTTCTGGAGTACATTGAAACTGTATTGTTTAAAACTTAGCCATATTTTCTATAGCCTATGTAATTTTAATTATCATTTATTTTAAATTCATATATGGTTGCAAGATCACTTTAAAATTATACATAAGATTTGTAGATATCCTAGTGATTTTACAAGGATTCAAAACATCTTCGAAGTTGTTCCAAGAGGGATTATCTTCAGTATTTAAAACTATTGCTTGTTATTGAGTATCTGTGTATATGCCAGGCACTGTTCTAAAAATAAGCACCTTATCTCTAATCCTCATGAAACCCTGCAAGGCAGACATAAATACCTCATTTTCTAACTGTGAAAACTAAGGCTTAGATTGTTTAAATAATTTGTATGAGGCCACAAAACTAGCCAGTAGCAGAACCAGAAATCAAACATTGTTGGTTATGAAACACCATACAATAAGTTATCCAAGCCGGTCTTTTAAATTGGCTCCATTTTCGTCCCATGCTTTAGTGAAAGTCAGAGACATTGGAGTCCCGAGACCTAGAGTCAAGGACGAAAATACAAGTCCTCACTGAATCCAATGACTCAGTTTTATCTGTAACAATGCACATGATATTTTGTGATCCTTGTTTGGGTCCCCAGGGTTTGTCTTCAACATGATTGCTGGAAACTGAGTAGCAGCCACAAAATTTCAAAACCAAAAACTAATGTTTCCAATTTCCAATTTCAGCATTTTCACTATACTATGTTGCCTCTGTGAAAATTCACCTCTTTCTTTTTATATTTCAGGTGACAGATTGTTTATAGGCCATAATTCAGCAATACCAAAATATCTAGAATAATATAACCAAAACACATATCTGCACTATTGAGATTTATCCATTTTAGTTTTTTGCAAGTCACATTTAAAAACCAAAAACAAACGAAAAACACTTTATAGCTCCCTGTAAGCGTCTAGGCCCAACCTCTTTCCTTTGCTATAACGTCCTATTTTCTAAACTTCCAGTTTATCTTTTTGGTTCATGTTGATATACTATTACCACACATTTGTATTAATAAAACAATATGTAGAATTGTTCTGAATCCTTTTGAAAATATATACATTTTAATTGTTCGATAAGCCAATTCTGTATAATAAACCGCCCCTATAACTTTCTGACAAAAAACATACCACTCCTATGTATTTTGCTTCTGAATTTTTTATTCTTTTCACTCATCCTAACCAGAAAAATAATTTGATATCTATTGAAAGCCTTAATGTAAAACACAAAATAAGAAAGTTTTGGAAAAAGGCACAGAAAAATATCTTTGTTAATTTAGGTAGGAAAATATTTCTTCAACATGCAACAAAGGCACTAAATATAAAAGAAAATCATCAGTAATTAAACTTTATTAATTAAAAGCATTTATTCACCCAAAAAGTACCATTAAGATAAGCTAGAGACCAGGCAAACTATGAATGTTGAGAAAAAGAAGGCAAAAAAGAAATATACTGTTTGCTTCTATTTATATAAAATTCAGTAATAGTCAAAACAATTTTTTTTAAGAGAGATTTTGCTATAGGGCATATGTGCTCACCAGAGAGACAGAAAGTGAGAAATCACCCCCCCAGGGGGATGGCCATGCCTCAGTACCTTCTCCTCAAGTTTCCTCTCGGGATCTTGGGCATGCACGCACATATGCCCAGCATGAGTTTCAAACCACTGGGTCTGGGACTTGAGTCATGGTCAACCATGTGGCAGTACAGCAATGCAACCATTACTCCATCTGCTGGTCTCTGTCAAAACAATTTTTATCAGACATTGTTCAACCAGGGCAGAAATGCTGGGACATCTCTACTTACATCAATAGCTATAGTGTGAATTGACTTATGCAATGATAAGAGCTACCTATAGAAGACAGTGGTCTATAGGCCATGCAGTCAGAAGGGAAGATCTTTTTTATTTGAGAGGTTTTTGTTATAGGGCACGTGCACTCGCCAGACAGAGAGACAGAGAGATAGAATCACTCCCCGGGGGGGATGGCCATGCCGCAATCCCTTCTCTTCCATTCTCCTCTCGGGATCTTGGGAACGCATGCACACACGCCCGGCATGAGTTTTTAAGCCACTGGGTCTGGGACGTGAACCACGGTCAACTGTATGGGAGTCCAGCGACATAGCCATTACACTAACTGCTGATCCCAAGAAGGGAAGATCTTGAGTAGATTAGAATTACGTAGGCAGGGGTTGATGTTGTTTATTTTCTATGAATGAAAGTTTCTTTCTTCCTTCATGGAAATCCTAAACCCTCTTTCAAAAGACTGTAGCTGAGTAGCAGAATGACCCAGGAAATCTCCCTAATATAAAATCAATCGATTGGGGACGTTAATTGTATCTGGAAAACCCCTTTACAACCTTAGACTTTATATAATTGAGTAACCAGGATAAAGTACATATTTGCTACAAAATGGCTGTTGCTTTTTATTTTCATTTTCCATTTTTCACTTTAGAATATGTCTTATTGTCTATCCTTTTAAAAATATATCTAAAACTAAATTCTTGGGAATGTAGTTAAGCCCAGCCAAGGGGCATGCCACCAAGCCATCCACTCTTTGATGGTGATAGAGGTCATAAAGGATTTACTTGGAAATAGGTGAATGACTATTGACCAGAAAAGGGACAGAAGGCGTTTTGGAGTACTGAGATTATTTTATGGTCTGATCTAACTGGTGGCTATATGGTATATACAGATGTTAAAATTTAGCACCTGTACATTTAATATTAGTGATATAATTTATTGTATGATTTTTGCAGCTCAATTTAGAAAAAAAGTGAGAAGGAAAAAGAGGCATGAACTAGACAAAGAAATTATGAAAGTCTGATGAGGAAGAAAATTATACTTCACAGAGTGGACATCTCATATAAAATTCTGTGTATGAGCATACATTTTGAAGTTAAGAACAGAAAAACCGTAGGTTGTGGTTCCTAGATAAGAAAGAAGAGTCCAGAATCGGAAAAGGTCTTGTAACCCGTATTAAAGTTTTTTTTTTTTTTTTTTTTTTTTTTTTTAACTTACTCCTAAGGGGATAATAGAAGGACATTGAAATAGCTTAACTAAGGCAGTCATATACTCAGGTTATTGAGAACTCACTAAAGCAGCTATATGGAGAATTGAGGAAGGGGTTCATTAGGCTTCGAATATTCATACTCCTGTGATTTTCAAGAAGTCACTTAACAGCACTAGTCCCTTTATCTCTAAAAAGTTCTGTTAGCAAGTTTGTTTTTGCTCCTGATAGATCACTTCAAGGGTTGGTGGGCTCATCTATTTGCAAACTGCATTTTTAAGAGCATTTATTAAATGAAAGAAGGGATTAATAAATTTGTCCAAAGAATGCCTAAAATTTTAGTGAACTGGTAATACAGCTGCATTAAAATGTATCACCCCATGCTAAAAACTCTGCATTTTCCTTCAAGTTTTTCTTGTATTTTTCCAGGATCTCAAAATATTTAGCTAAGCATATGTATGCCTATAAAAAGGATTGTATCTTCCAAGCATCTTAAGGTTAGGTGTCTCCCAGTTACTAAGTTCTATCCATATAGTATGTGACCATAGTAATCTGCTGGATGAAATTTATGGCTATGGGTACTTATATACAGAACTAAGCAAAAGCCTACTAAAATTCTAAATAAATCAGTGTAATGTGTGATTGTTCAAGTGAGCAACTCATCGGCTCTGAATAGTACTAGCAAGAGGTAAGCTGTGAACATTATAAACCTGAACAAGGGCTCCAATGACAATGATCAGCACTGTTCAAGACAACAGGGTGTGTATTTCTTCAGAGAAGCACTACCAGATTGGAAAAATCAAAGTTAATATACTCTCAGATAATGACTTTGTCATAATTTCTGCCTAGGGGAGAGTTCACAATTTCAGTGAACGGGTGACTATTATTTCCCTTTATTTTCTCTCCTAACTGTGAATTTTTACTGCATTTATTCCATTTCTACTCTGACAGTTTATAATAGGATAGGAACAGACAATTAATCTTTTAATTTATAAGTTCATGTACCAAGAGCAGTTACAGCACCCTGACATGATAAAGTAAACAACACATCACTTAGAGTTCCTAACTTTGAACTATAGTCAGTACCTGAATGAGATATGGGGATTGCTTTCATTGAGGAGAGAGTGAATATGTTGTATGTGTGGGAAGAAAAGTGTGCACCATTCCATAGGTGTCCAAAATGTTGGGCTGTGAATGAACTGCCTGACTAAAAGTCTATTAAAAGATATGTCCTGTGGTAGTTTTCAGGAATTTTCTTTAAGGGACAGCAAACACATGTCATTTGTATTTATTACTGTTGCATTTTTCCATTTTGCTGCCTGAAATGGGAATAAAAATGATGTTGGATTATGAAGAAAATGATCACCTTTTAGAAAAGAGGGAATTGTGATATAGAAAAATTTAGAGACAGAATTGCCAATTACTCTGGACTGCAAATATCCAGATTTGTATATGAGATAGAAAGTAACTCTATATTTTCCAATGTCGGTCACTGTTATTTGGAGATTTCCTGTATTTGTAGCCAAATTCAGTGACAAAAACAGAGTTAATATTCCCTTAAGCTCAACTATACTTTAGACAGATTTCTTTTGACCCCAGTCGCCCAGCCTCCCTTTTTAGAACCCTTTCCTTCTTTTTTTGGGGAGAGGTTTTTGCTATAGGGCGCGTGCGCTCGCCAGACAGAGAGACAGAAAGTGAGAAATCACCCCCCGGGGGGATGGCCATGCCACAATCCCTTCTCCTCCATTCTCCTCTCGGGATCTTGGGCACGCATGCACATGCGCCCAGCGTGAGTTTTAAGCCACCGGGTCCAGGACGCAAATCACGGTCGACTACATGGGAGTCCAGCGACATAGCCATTACACTAACTGCTGGTCCCAGAACCCTTTCCTTCTAAAACACAAATCTTCTCCCAGCCTTTCACCAGTTTTACAATGTTGGTCAATCTTTTGCAAGGACATGGGAGCCATCCCTTTGAAATGTAATCCTCAAGAAGTATATCGTTTGAGTAATCTGAATATATTAATAATATCAAGAATTCTTCCAATTCAAAAACACTGAATGTTTTCCCGTTATTTGTGTCTTCATTATTATTATTTATTTTGTAAGTGATTTGTAGTTTTCAGTATACAAGTCTTTCATCTCTTTGGTTATGTTTATTCCTAAGCATTTTATTCTTTTGTTGCTGTATAAAATGACATGAAATTATTTTTGTATCTTTTAAGTTTATTTTGTTTATTAGTTCCAACAGATTTTTTGTGGAATCTAATTTTCAGTATACGATATCATCTTCAAATGAAGAAAAATTACCTTTTTCCATTCTTTTATTTTTATTCTTGCCTAATTGATCTGCTAAGACTTCCAGTATTATGTTTAATAGAAATAGTAAGAGTGGGTGTCTTTATCTTGTTTCTGAGTTTACAGGGAAAACTCTCAGTTTTCCACCACTGGGTATGCTAATTGTGTGGTCTCAGATCTAGGCTGCATTACTAAATTTCTTCTCTACATAGTTCATTGAGAATTTTTAATCATAAAATATTGCTAAACTTTTTCACATTTCATTCTCTTAGATCATTGGGAAAGTCATGACATATTTTTCTGTTTTTCTATGCAAAAATGTATCATGACTTTCCCAATGACCCTATAGATCTATTTAAATGATCTTATGATTTTATCCTCTAGTCTGTTAATGTGGTGTATCATGATGATTAATTTGTGTATGTTATACGATTCTTTTATTCCAGGAATAAATTCTACTTGGTCATGGAATATATTCCTTTTAATGTGCACTTGAATTTGTTTGCTGACATTTTATGAGGATTTTGCATCTATGTTAATCAGGAATACTTTTCTTTTTGTGTAGTGTCTGTCTCGCTTTAGTATTACTATACATCAGGAAAATGTATATTGAAACCACAAAGAGATATCACATCACATCTGTTTGGATAGCTATTACTTTTTTTTTTTTTTTTGCTATTTTTTTTTTTTTTTTTTTTTTGGAGAGGTTTTTCACTATAGGGCGCGTGCGCTCGCCAGACAGAGAGAGACATAGAGACAGAAAGCGAGAAATCATCCCCCAGAGGGGATGGTCACGCCGCAATCCCTTCTCCTCCATTCTCCTCTCGGGATCTTGGGCACGCACACACATGCTCCCGGCGCGAGTTGTAAGCCACCGGGTCTGGGAGGCGAACCGCGGCCGACCACGTGGGAGTCCAGCGACATAGCCATTACGCTAACTGCTGGTTCCCGACAGCTATTACTTTTGTAAAAAGGTAAATTTTGCTGAGGATGTGGGGTAATTGGTGCCATGTTGATGAGAATGTAAAATGGTGCTGCCACTATAGAAAAATGTTGTGGTTCCTCAAAAAATTGAAAGTAGTTATCATAAAATCCATCAGCTGTTTCTGTGTATATTCAAAAGAATTAAAATCATAATCTCAAAGAAATATTTGCATTCCTATATTTATGTCAGCATTACCTATTATCAGCCATACTATAGAACAAATTAAATGTTCATCAGCAAATAAATGGCCAGAGAAAATGCAGTGTGTGCATAAAATGGAATATTATTCAACCTTAAAAAAGGAAATTGTGGTACCAGTACATGGCATAATGGTTATGCTGCTGGACCCCCATGCAGTTGACTGTTGTTCAAGTCCTGGACCAGGTGGCTTAAGTCATATGCTGGGAGCACGTGCATTTGTGCTCAAGATCCCGAGAGGAGAATGGAGGAGAAGAGATTGGGGCATGGCCATTCCTTCTAGAGTGCGATGTCTTGCTTTCTGTCTCTCTGTCTCTCTGTCTCTCTCTGTCTCTCCAGTGGGCGCAGGTGCCCAATAGCAAAAATATCTCTTAAAAAAAAAAGAAAAAAAGAAAATTGGGTCATACATGACAACAAGTATGAGCCTGGAAGACATTTACTAAGTAAAATCATCCCATCATACACTGCATAGTTCCACTTATATAATGTATCCAATTTTTAAAAAAATTTTCCAGTGTGTGTGTGTGCTCACTGGAGAGAGACAGAAAGAGAAAGGAAAAGTGAGAAAACACTTCCCATGGGATATGCTCATTCCATGATTTGTTTTTCCCCATTTCTCCCATCTTTTGGGATTTGGGGCATGCACACTTATGTGCCTGGTGTATTTTTTAAGCTGTCTGGTCCAAGACTCCAACTGCAAGGCCAACCATGTGGGATCAAGCTGCCCTAACCACCAGGCCACAGGCTAGGCCATAGGTATCCATTTTTTTAAAAAAATTTGCTTTTATTTCTATGAGTGAGAGGGACAGAGGAAGAGAGACAGAGACACTGAAAACCTAATGGTGTCTTGATATTACAATTCATTTCAGTCCTTTACCAGCCTGTGATCATAAGTACTTGCAGGCCTGGCATATTCAGGGAAGCCTCTGGACATGAATCAAGAACATTCTCATGTGGGATAGGCTGCAGAGCACTGGTTATAATCACTATGCGACCATTGGGCCCTACATGAGATACCTAAAATAGTCAATCTCATAGAAATAGATAGTGGAATTGGGCCCTATATGAGATACCCAAATAGATACTCTCATAGAAATAGAGAGTAGAATGGTAGTTTCTAGGTGTGGTTTGGAGAGATGATGGTGATAGGGAGTTGCTGTTGAATGGGTATAAAATTTGGTGTTTAGGGACCAGAAGGTGGTGTGGTGGTTAAGGTGCTGGACTCCCCCATGGTCAACCATAGGTTGAGTCCCAGACCTCGTGGTTTGCTTTACTTTCTCTCTTTCTGTGTCTCTGGGTAGCACATGTGCCCTATAGCAAAATTTAAAATAATAATAACAAATGAAGTTAAATAATTAATTCTTTTAAAAAATTGTGTTTTAATTTGATAGAGGCCATCTGTGCTAGCCAGAAAAATCTGGAGAGAGAGAGAAAAATTAAGAAAGTACCCTTCCATAGGGGATGATCATACTACAGTTTCTTCTTCCTTTTATTTTTTATCATTTCAGATTTTGGGCATGCACACACAGGCCTGGAGTATTTTTCAAACTGCCGGGTCTGGGACTGAAGCTATGCAGCCACCCAGTTGACTTAAATGCTATGCCTCTAGCTGGTCTGGATATACAGTTTTTAGTTATTCAGAATGAGTAAGTTCTAGATATCCACTGAACAATATTGAATCTATAGTTTAAAATACCCTTTACACAATTACAGATTTGTTAATAAAGTAGAGCTCATGTTAACTGTTCTTACCATGATACATGAATTTAAAAAGAAGCAAAGATCGCATTCCTATCTCCTAATTTTTTTGGAGGGTAACTGTACAACTTTAATAAGCACCTATTAGCAAACACAGACATTCTAATTATAATGATTAATCTTTCTCTAATGTTTTCCAGGACTTTTGCACTTTATCACTGCATTTCTTAAAAACTCTTTCACTTTTGGTTTAGCAGGTGGCAGCATGATTAAGGTACTGGATCACACATGGCCCACTCCATTGTTCAAGTCCCAGTGCTGGTGGCTTGCAAAACACACCGGGTGTGTGCTGCATGAGTTCCTAAAATCGCCAGCATAGGATGGAGAAGAAGAGATTGCAGCATCCTTGAGGGGTGATTTCTCACTTTCATTCTCTGTCTTTCTAGGGAGAATAAGTCCTATGGCAAAACAACAAACAAACAAACGGTAACAACAAAAACCACTAAAAACATCCCCCAAACAAAACAAAAAGCCCTCACTTTTGGAGTCAGTGGATTGGAGTTCAGTTTGTCTCTTCTACTTCAGTTGTCTTCAATAAAGTCTTCCTTATCTATTTAACTCTGGTGCATTTTTCCTTTGATATTGGTTCTAATTATTATATCTTCTTTGTAGGGAAATATTCCTTTCACTACAGGTCAAGTTATTCTCATGCATTATTCTTATATTAGCAGATAAAATGATAAAATCATCCTACTGAGAAAAAAACATGAAAGTGTCAGAGTTGAAGAACATTTTTTGACAGAAATAACAAATTTAAAAGATGAGGCAAAACTTAAAACGATGGACAAACTGGGAGAAGTAAAAGGAAAGTAAAAAATAACATATTTATCATGGAACTTGAATGAAAAAAAATGATCATTTAATTTCTTCATGTGTTTCTTTTTGTTGGCCACAAATGGAAAATTTGTGAATACATTCGTGTATTCAGTTCATCAGAATACATCATATTATTTTGAACATGTAAAAGTAATATATACTTACAGTTTTGTGTTGAAGTCAAACACAAATATTATAGGAGATTTGTGGCATGAATATTTCCCCAGTTAAATGAGACAATAAAATAAATACGGATATTTTTTAATGCTTCTGTTTCTGTCAAACTTGCATCAGTGTATGCTATTTATGATGGTTGTTTTTATAACCATTACTATAATGCTACTTAATTATGATTGTTATTATGTAAATTTTATGTAAATTGAAGTGATTATAATGGAAATTGAAGGTAAATTTCATTTGTATTCTATTAGTAATGCTTTGGATGAGGATGTAGGTTAACCATGAGAGAGTTATTTGAGATTAGCTTTAAAGAATGAAGAGGAGAGTTTCTAGCAGGGTCTCTATAATCAGGTATACAAATAGTAGTAAATGCATGGACTTTAGTCATTTTATTTAGACTTTGTTTGAAATAATGGATTGATCTGTGTATATATAGTTGTATTTCTTGGGGCTGGCATTCAACCCATGAGACATGAAATTTAAAATTTAGGAAAACAAACTTTAATGACTTATTTTTATTTCTTATGGTATTATAACTTTTTAATATGCATGAATATGCCATGAATTTATTTTGTCTCTGAATTTAAAGTACTAAAATGCAACATGGGTTTCAACTACATTGGCATATTTCTATGTGAATGTTTTCCAGTGAATTCTGCAAGTAAATTTTCTCCTTGTGATTTTCCTTTCACTAGCTTACTTTATTGTAAGAATATAGTATATAAATGCCTATGACATACAAACTGTGTGTTATTGACTATGTTATTGGTAAGGCCTCAGGCCAACAGTAAGTGCACAGTTAGATTTTGGAAAATACAGAAGATATACATGTATTTTTGCTTGATGGGTAGTGGTTTGTACTCCTAACCTTGCCTATGTCATTCAAAAATCAGTTGTATATTTATATATTCACTTGAGTATATATATAAAGATATAGGTTATATTATTTATACACATAGTAAGATATACGTAAATAAATAATAAGGTATATATTACTCAACTAAACAGAATCCATTTTATACTTTCTTTTGACAAAATTCAACCATTTAATATTTTTTCACAGTAAAATTTTACTTGCATAATCAAAACTGTAGCATCATATGGTAGAACAGATGGTTAGTAATAATACCTTATTTGTATATAGTATAACAGTTTACAAAGCAATTTCATTTATGTTATTTCAATTAAATTCAATGAGATGATTAATGGTGATTTTTGTTTTCTGCAGTCTTTTCAGCATTAAGCAGGAAAGGGATCAAATTAAATGTTCAGTCTAATTTTTGATAATTAGTTTTACAAATATGAGCTGCATTAATTTTACTTCAATATTACACAAAAAAATCTTCATTTTGAGCCTGAAGCCTTTTTTATAGAATAATCAATTTATTTATTAGACAACATTTATTAAAATCAGAGACAAAATTAGGGAGTTCAATGGTTTAAAAGAGAAGTTTTACCTATCTAAAATGTTTAGTTATATTGCACAGAGAGAAATTCATTAGCTCTCTTGTGAGAGCTGGTGATAGAAAGCTCCGAATGCCAATGGAGGTAAATGGAAGAGTTAACCTGGCTACGAGGATTGCTATTTGTATTAGATAGAATATTTAGTGTCTTGGGCTAGCCAGTGGCATGGAGGTTAAGATGACTGGAACCCACATGGCCAACCACAAGGTTTGAGTTGCGGACCTAGCAGTTTGAAAAATACACTGGGCCCATGTGTGTGGTCAAAATCCTGAAAGGCGAAATGGAGAAGAAAAGATTATATTGTGGCCACCCCAAAAGGAGCGCTTTCTCACTTTCATTCTCTCTCTCTCCCTCTTTTTCTCTCTCTTCAGAGAGTGCACGTGCCCTCCAGCAAATTAAAAGTATTAATAATAACAAGAAGAATAGAATATATAGTGATCTTTGGTCATTTAAATTTATATAATTTATATTTCTTCTAGGTGTTTTGCATGGGATGAAGTAGAAAATTTATGAATATATCCTTGGTTTTAAAATGATCAAAATACTCTAGTCACCAGCTGAGGAACTATCAGGAGAGGTGTGGTGCCCATCCTGAAGTTGCTGCTTGGTTCGCACAGGATCGTTCAGCTCAAAACCTGGGAGTTGGTGGAAAACTGAAGAAGTCATTGATAAAACTAACACTGACCTTTATAGTATGACTTCCTTGCTATTCCTTTTTTAAAAAAGTGTTCTCTTGGGACACTTGCAGATAGCATAATGGCTATGTCGCTGGGCTCTCATGTAGTCGATCACAGTTCGAGTCCTGGACCTGGTGGTTTAGACTCACTCACGGCTCGTGTGCCTGTGTGCCCAAGATCCCGAGAGGAGAATGGAGGAGAAGGGATTGCGGCATGGTCATCCCCCCTGGGGGGTGATTTCTCCCTTTCTGTCTCTCTGTCCCTCTATGTCTTTCTGGCAAGCACACTTGCCCTATAGCAAAATCCTCTCAAAAAAAAAAAAAATGTTTTCTTGTATAGTTCTCAGCAATAATTATAAGGAGCTCTTTTTCATTTCTATTTCTTTTTAAAGAAATAATGCTATTTATGGTAGTAACAATATAGTACCTACATTTTCTAAACATTTACTATGTGCCAGGAATGGCTATATGTCTTTATGATTCTGACCCATTGAGATAAATATTATTTTTACCAAAATTTTGCAGTTAATAAAACTGAATTTTTGAGGAGTTAAATAATGCTTAAATTTGCATCTTATAGTAGGGAAGCTAGACTATCAAATCATAGCTGTTTTAAATATGTAGCTTTTCCTCGTAACCAGTAATTTATTCTGCCACACAGTTCCTTTTGAAAGACATTGTCAAGTGGAGCATTAGTCATATAAACTGTCATGGGAATAAGGCTTCAGTTCTGTGAAGGAATACTGGGCATATAACTGACTATTACATATGCTTTGCTGCAAGGATGGTGTATTGGCCATTGGTCCTGAATCTCACATGGCCAACTGTATGGTTCAATTACTGGACCAGGTGGCTTGGAAAACACAACAGGTGCATATTTGCATAAGCCTCAAATCCTGAAAGGTGTGTGAGATGGAGGAGAAGGGATTAAAATGTGACCCTCTTCCATAGAGGATGCTTTCTCATCCTCTCTAGTGAACACATGCCTCCCCTAGCAAATTAAAAAGAAGAAAACAATGTATAAATTTATTTTGATGCGAACCATTTTGAAATTTCTGTGTAATTTTTCCATAATACACATTTTCCACGAACCTTGTCAAGGACTCTGATGTTTCTTGTTATTTTTAAGACAGGACCATCTGCAATTCTAGAAAACAGGTGACCATCTATGTTCTATTATTAAATCTCAAAGCATAATATGATTTAGATTAAAGCAATCTGATTCTCCAAATCCTAGCCTTGACTTCTGAGGAAGTAATACAGAGAACACAGGAATAATTGAGACATTCCATTCAGTGGTACCAGTGGTGTCATCCGTCAGTGGACAGTGCAGCAGACATTCCATGGCATCATGCCCCACATGGCAACCCTCAGTTGACTATTTCTATGGTGATAACTTGATGAGATTACTCCTGCTAGAGCTTTTCAGTGCTTCTCAGTTCCTGCCTGGTATAGAGCTTATTTCAACTTTTGCTGACAGCTCCTGAACTCTGGGGATGCTGTTGTTTTATCATCTCATGGAACTTTAAGACTACTTGGCTTGTTTCTTAAAACTATTATTAAAGAGTAGCGATGACCTCATTTCCTTGGTGCCTGAAAAAAAGATGTTACCATGTTTCCTACAAGTGCTAAGGGAAGAAAATATAAAATGTGGACAGATCTTCTATTGTGGAAGAATGAAAATCCTTTTATTACTGATAGACTCGAATAAAGGAAACCAATAATTTTTAATCTTTTTTTTTTTGCAATAGTTAACTACAGACCCTGGGCAATTTTGAAAAGAGTGCATCCTAATATTTCCTGGACAAACTTGCTAGGATCTCATTTTGGAATATTGGGATTAGGTCTTTAAAATGGGAGGGGGATGAAAAGGAGGGAATCAAGGGGAAAATAAAAAAGTAAAAATATTTTTTTTTTTTTTTTTTTTTTTTTTTTTTTTTTTTTTTTTTTTTTTTTTTTTTTTTTTGCTATAGGGTACATACACTTGCCTGAGAAACAGACAGACAGAAAGCAAGAAATCATCCTCCAGGTGGGTATAGCCACGGCACCATCTCTTCTCCATTCTCCTCTTGTGATCTTGGGCACTCACAAACACACACCCATTGTGAGTTTTAACCTGCCCAGTCTAGGACTTGAACCACAGTCGACAGCATGGGAGTCCAGTGAGGTAACCATTATGCAACCTGCTGGTCCCAAAAGCAAAACATTTAAGAGACCCCATAATGGAAAATTGTCTGTTGATAACAATGGGTATGGTAATATCTTTGACCATACTAATACACAGTATATTCAAGCTGGGAAAATTCATCTTGTATGCTATAATGATATACAGTGATTGAATATAAAATAAATTAAAAATAAATAAATAAAAGGATGGACTGATCACATCCAGAGAAAGAGCTCTTAAATTATCTCTATTTAATTCCTGTTTTGACTACCTCATTACTAGAAAAAGGAATCTTGAAGTTCTGAGTAAAGAAAACCCACTACTACTCAGTGGAATATAGGAGACCAAGACAACTATAGAAAAATACTTTTCATCACAATGCAATTTTATAATTGAGATAAAACTAATAACTATGTCTATTGGAGCTAAAAAAATGCAGGATTTTTTTTTAAATATTGTATTCTAGTACATAGTAGTTTTCTTTTTTCTTTTTTTTCTTTTTTGAATCTGACTGACTACAAGAAGACCATTTTGAGGGGGAAATTTTAGAATAATATCTTAGGAGATGTTCAAAAATCTTTCTATAGTGATTTCTCTTCCTTTTCATTTAACTTCTTGTTTCTTCTCCTTTCCCTCTTTCTCCTTTCATGCCTCCCTTGCCTCCTCCTACTCTTTCTCCTTTAAAATTTTTGTCTTATTATTGAAAGTTTCAAATATACATAAAAATATAGACAAATGTAGTATATACTTCCTTAAACTCATCAATTAGTTTCAACAATCAACAGCTTGACCAATCTTGTTTATTTGCTTGAACCTACTTTTTCCACTCACCACAGATCCCTAGCCAAAACCAGCCCACTTGCACTCAATAGCATCTCATCCTGAGATTATTTTGAAACGAATAACAGATTTCACAACATTTTCCACAGGTCTTTTAATATGTTTACTCAAAAGTTAAAGACACTTAAAAATATTCATGATATCTTCAACACACCTAACTTAATAAACAATTATGTAATACATCAAACATGTAATGAAGGCTCAGCTTCCTGTGATTTTGTTGATCTTCCTTTTTGATTTCTTTCCTTCTCACGTTTCCTCCTTCTTTCTTTCTCTTTATTTCTCTTTGTCTTTATTGTTTGCATCAAACTTTGAATAATGAATATGGATTGCAATTGATTGAAATATTTTTAAGTTGGGGGCCAGCAGTTAGCGTAATGGCTATGTTGCTGGACTCCCACGTAGTCGACCGCAGTTCGAGTCCTGGACCCGGTGGTTTAAACTCACGCGAGGCACATGTGCGTGCGTGCCCAAGATCCCAAGAGGAGAATGGAGGAGAAGGGATTGCGATATGGCCATCCCCCCTGGGGGGTGATTTCTTGCTTTCTATTTCTGTCTTTCTCTGTCTGTCTGGCGAGCGCATGCTCCCTATAGCAAAAACCTCTCAAAAAAAAAAAAATATTTTTAAGTCATTTGAATCCCTTACCTTTATTATTTTATTCCTTGCAAATTATTTTTTGGAGAAACTCAGTTATCTCCTGTACAATTTCAAACCATGTAGGCTTTGCTCACTATATTCACATCGTGTCTTATAAAATCTTTTCCTTAGGCTGACAGTTAGCATGGTGGTTAAGGACACTGGACTATCACATGGCTGATAGCAGTTTGAGTCCTGGACCTGGTGGCTTGCTTTCTCTCTCTCGCTCTCTCTCTCTCTCACTCTATCCCACTCTAGTCCAATTTATATAAATAAGTAAATAAAGTTAAATAATTCTTTTAAAAAAACCCTCTTTTCAAAAAAGAGTATTTTCCTATATATTACCTATACATTGGGATATAGAAGCACTCTGGAATATTTCTATAATGTAAATGTCCCCTTATCTGCTATTGGTTACACCACAGAGGTACAATTTTAGAGAAGAGGTAGAATCATTGGTAGATTAATTTGCTGTATTTATCTATTGTAAAAATACTGGGTTAATGTGCAATTATTATCATTATTTTTATTATTTCTTTTGTTTAAGAGAGATTTTTGCCAAAGGGCGTGTGCGCTCTCCTGCAAGACAGGGAGAGACAGAGAGACAGAAAGCAAGAAATCATCCCACAGTAGGGATGGCCACACTGCAATCCGTTCTCTTCCATTCTCTTCTCTGGATTTTCGGTATACACACACGTGTGCCCAGCATGAGTTTTAAGTTGCTGGATTCAGGACTCAAACAGCACTTGACTATGCTGGAGTCCAGTGACGTAACCATTATGCCAACTACTGGTCCCAATGTACACTGATTAATTGTATAAAATAAATTTTAAAAATGTGAAAACAATGAATTATTTCTCTACCATGCTCTAAAACTAAATAATTAGGATTTTTTTTTGGTAACGTTGTTTTTCTTTCTTTTTCTCTCTTTAATATCATTGCAGAATCGAGACATCTTTGCTGTGTTTTATCCATTGCAATTGTTATGCTTAATGATGTTCAAATTTTCCAAATTTTGATGATTAGAGCCTATTTAATTGACCTCTCCATGCTCTCATTGTCTTTGATAGCTTTGCTTATCCATATGGACAATATTTATGTAAAATATTGACTGGGTTCTAAAATAAAATATACAAAATGAGGTGTATTCAAAGAAGTTACACTTCTATTTTCTCTACTCTAGTTCCTTTTCCCTTATAGAGAGACATTTTTGTTAATTTTACGGTATATTCTTTCATCTGCTTATTAGTAATAATATATTTTAATGTATATTTAACTCCTCTCTTTTTTTAGGTAAACTGTAGCACACTATTCACAATTTTTTCCACATTTCTTTCTTTTTTAATTTTTTTTTGAAGAGGTTTATGTTATAGGGTGTGTTGGCTCGCCAAAAAGACAGAGAGACAGAAAGCAAGAAATCACCCCCTGGGGACATGGCCACGCTGAGATCCCTTCTCCTCCATTTTCCTCTCAGGATCTTGGCCACGCACGCACATGCGTTCTGCGTGAGTTTAAGCCACCAGGTCCGTGACTTGAACCGTGGTCGACTACATGGGAGTTCAGAGACACAGCCATTATGCCAACTGCTGGTTCCTCTACATTTGTTTCTCAATATTATATCTTGGTACTACTCCTTCATAGTGTAAAGTAAGTTCTCATTCTCATACTACTGCATAATATCCCATTGTGTAGATGGCCATGGTTTATACTTACAGTCCTACCTTGAGGGAAATTTGATTATTTTCAGGCTTGTCTTTTCTGGAATGAGTAGTGTAGTCTTCTAATACTTTGGCTAGTATAGATATAGTTATGTAGCATAAATATATTTATATATAAATACACACACACACACACACACACACACACATATATATATATATATATCCATCTCTCCATCCCTTGGTTAAATTCTGAGATGTGAGATTGGTAAATGAAAGCATATAAACATATATCATTTATTTTATGTCAACTTTTCTCCACAGAATTTATGACATGTTTCCCATGTCAATCTTATATGGCTATAAAACATGGAACTCCTGCGTTTATGAGAGAGAGCTCAAAACATGGGGTAAGTAAATATGTTCCATAAAGTGACAAATAATAAATATTTGGGGTTTGGATGGTCAATAATCTTCCTTGCAACTACTAAACTCTGCTGTTCAAGTATAACATGAGTCTTAGATATCACATAAATGAATAAATGTAGTTATGTTTCAATAAAATGTTTATTTATAAAAACAACAAGTAAACTGGATTTGGCCTGCTGACCATCGTTCGATTAATGCCTCCTTTAAAATATGTATTTTACAAATACATTTTAAATAGATATCCAGAGATACACCTTTGCAAAGCACTTGAGTTGTAAGACTTCTTTTCATTACAAGGGCAGTCTTACTGATGAAATACTTCCAACATGTTTCTGTACATGCCTCAAATTTAAATTAAGCAACTTTTGCTATCTGTGGCCCAAACAAGACAAAATGCTGCCTACAGAATCAACAATCCTGTGGCCTTGGTTTCTGACATCGTAAGATGTGGTATTTTCTATTAGAGAAATTGAAATTCCTAATGAGCCATTAAAGATAAACTTTATCAGGTTCAGTTTTCAGTTCTTCATAGAAATGCACAGAAAAAGTGAGATCTGGACATTATGTTGATAATCCCAAAGATGGCAAGGGGCTAAATGACATGGTAGCCCATTTCATGTTAGAATTTACTGACCTAGAATTTGTTGAAATCAGTTTACTCCTAATTTTACCCTTAGAGTGTAATGTCTGGATCTACACATGGTACACACTGTTCTTCTTTCTGGCAGTGCTTTAAATAGAGTGGCTTGAACCAATTGAAATCCTAAATTACAATTTTTCTGACACTCACTGGAGCTTTCTATATTTCTCAATTCTGCTGGTTGAATTAAATATTACATGAGTCCGTATGTTGTTTTCCTAAATTGTTTATTCCAGCCAGACTGGCATCATAGTCCTTATACATAGATACCAAGCATTAGAACTTATTTCAGTACTGAAGAAACGTTTCCCATTCCTGCTTTAACTCTACCATTTCCTCCTCACCATTATTGAGAACTTCATATTTTAAGGGTTGTAGTGAATGCCAGAAACTCAATAAGTAAGGAAAACTGACTGCCTTTAAAAAATTAACAGTGTGAGGCATAAAGAGAGGCAAACACATTCTCTATGACTGTTAAAGCAGATATATATGCAAGAAGCATAATAAAACACTGTGGAAGTCTTCATACCAGAGGTGATGATGCCTGATTTCAAAGAAGCAGTATGAACTTATATAAATGTTGCATAAATGAAGTCATATAGAACAAAACAAGATCGTGGCATAAAATAAAATTTTAAGAGTTTTCAGCACCACCATGGGAGAACTAAGTTAAAAACTTTGAATTTGGCCAGCTGAGGTGGCCCACAAATAACAGTGATCCACAGGCCTGAAGCCACATGAGAAGGTCCCAGGTTCATGTTTAAAGGTCTCCCGCCCACAGGACTTGCATGTATGTATGCCTGAAGTCCCAGCTGCAGAGATTGGGAGTGGATCACAGTGATAAGACCCTGTTGGAGGTTTTTTTGTCTGTCTTTATTTTCTTCTTGTTCAGTCTCTCAAATGGAAGAAATAAATAAATAAACTGAAACAAAAGAAAACAAATTTGCATTCAAATCTCAGTTTAACTTTCTAGTATTTTTCATTTGAATGTCACTTACCTACACTAATTCTTTTGGAATACCCATGCACATGTGTGTGTGTGTGTGTGTGTGTGTGTGTGCCTCTACACATATATGTATGTATATATGTGTTTATATATGCACATGCACAAAATAAATAAAAACTAATAAATAAAAAACTTAAAAATATGCATGCACATACATATATATTATTGATCAATCATACATAGTTTCTGAACTAGTAGTTTTAAATATCCACAATAATAAATTTTAAAGGAGCATGATAAAAGAAAAAAATAATGCAATTTGCATAGTTTTGAAATTTTCCCTCACTCACTTGGATCATTTTATATATATATTGTAGTACAAACACATTTAAGGACCACTGCTTTATATCCCAGTTAAATCTAAAAAGTGGAGAAACTATTATAGCAGAGTTGGTCTAAGTATTAAGTGTATGTCATTCCTAGTCCATATTTCTACTATGCTCTTTTTTTTCATCTTGTTGCCCTTTTGTAATACAAGATTTTTCTGTTAGTTATCAATATTTTTAACAGTTACATCCTACAACTGAAGGCAGACTACAGACAGACAAATAAAGCTACTATATGTGTGAAACCAGTATGGGTGCTAAGATAAAGCCCTTGCTGTCAATTATAGTTTTGTATGACCTAGGAGAAAAGTAACATACAAGTCATATAGAGGAAAACTGAGGGAGTGATATATTCTATTTCCATTTGTAAGAAATGACTCTATAAAAGAAAGTATCACAATTGACAAAAAAAAAATTGAACTTTTTACTTCAGGACTAACGTCAAGATTACTAAATCAACAATATACCTTAACAAAACGATAAATAATAAATGTTTTAACGTAGACCTCATTTTTCACGTTATAACACGATCTATATTTTAGAGACTTCTAGGAAGACGGCTGAGTAGGAAGTACCAAGAATCTCTCTCTACCTAGAAAGCAAATGCATTGGTAGAATCTGTCTGATTAACTATGTAAGATCTCCAGATCTATTTAAAGCTTTCAATTTACAGGAGAGGACTTGAATGGTAAACTGATTAATTTAAGTTTCACCTCTTAGCTCAAGAGTAACTACCCATATCCCACCCTCAGCCTCATGTCAGGCAGTGCAGGAACTGCAGGAGCAACTTGCAATTGGCTCATAGGAGCCATATTGGCACTGAGGACGCTGTTCTCCAGATAACCAGTATCTATGTTATAGTTGCTGATTGCTGCTTCCCAACCCACCACACACACTTTTGGAAGCCTGTCCCTTCTGATTAAAACAAGTTCCAGCAGATTTAAAGTACCACTGCCCATTTTTTTCCTCTCATTTTCTCTTTGTTGCTTCTCATGGTGAGTCAGACAGTGAAGGGCCTTCCAAAGTAATTGCATGTACAAGGGGAATTAGAAAGCCACCACATTCAGGGGAATAAAATCAGGCTCAGAAAAAACTCAAGGAAACACTAATTTTGAATCTCAAATGGACCCTTGGCCTGGAGAAAGCATAGGAAAATCAAAAGTAATAATGAAAATAATTGAAAAAAACAAAGAGAAGGGAAAAAAAAACAAACCCTACAGAAGGGTGAAAATTACATTTCCACAATTACCATATTGTTAAATTTAAGAGTTGTTTTTAAGTGAAAAACAACTTAAAAAAGTATGCAAACTATACAAAGAAAAATATGGTCTGTTCAAAGGAAAAACATAATACCAAAAGAAACTATCACTGAGAAAAAGAAGATAAATGAGTGGACTTACTATTGTGTTAAAGACTTTGTCTAAAGACAAGTGTCTTAAAGCAATTGCATGGGCAGATTGGAGAAAGTCAAGAAAATGATTAACAAAATAGAAATATAAACAAAGAGGGACCAGCAGATGGAGTGGTGGTTAAGGTGCTGGACACTCCCACATGGCCGACCGTGGCTCGAGTCCCGGACCTGGTAGTTTGCTTTCTCAATTTCTCTCTCTCTCTGGTCAAATTGAAATAAACGAATGAATAAATAAAAATAAAAAACAAAGATATGAAAAGCATAAAAATAAATATTCAACTATATTTTAAAGATAAAAATACAGTAGCTAAAATGAAAAACTTACTAAGTAGCATATTGTATCAGAGAGAAGAATTTATTGAGTGTGAACATATTGATCCAACAAGTGGGTCAACATACACATTATGGAAGTCATGGATTGAGAGGACGAAGAGAGATTTTTGAAGAAATAATGGCTAAAAACTTAATGAATTTTATGAGAAAGAGAAGATTGAGTAACTTTTAATAACTGAGGTGGGCCAGCCCATGGCCTAGTGGTTACATGAGCTGTCCTACACGAACAACTGCATGGTTTAGTCCTGGATCTGGTAACTTGAAAAACTCATTGGGCACATGTTATGTGTACCCAAAACCCAGAAAAGAGGGACAAATGATTGCTGTGTGACTATCTTCTACTGGGTGATTTCTTGTTTTCCCACTGACTGCATCTACTCTTTGGCAAAATTAAAAAAAAAAAAAAAAAAACAAAAAAAAAAACGAAGAAAGCAAGCAAAGAAAGTAAATAGGGGCATATTTGACTCCAATTCTGGTGGCTGGGAAGTCTAAAAGCACAGGGCTGGCATTACACTGGCCTACATCACAACAGGGCCTACAGAAGCAGAGAACGTGTTGGCCACATGCAGAGAGAATGATCCAGGGGCAGCCATCTTACTTCTATTCCTTTTTTTAACAATCCGCTCTCACAAACCTAAATCCTTCTCATGAATGCTATAAATCCTTGGATCTCACAAGACAGAATTAATTTATTCATGAAAGTGATGCCTCAGTGACCTAGGCCTTATCTCTTAAAGGTATGGATACTTCCAATGCCATTACCTTGGGGACTAAATTCCAAATCCCGAATCTTTTAGGGACTTATCATTATCCAAAATATACCACTGTATGAAGAAATAAATATTTTAGTACAGGCAAATAAGAGGCAATGATAGTAGCTAGTATTATTATAATAATGGTTTAACTTTATTTTTTGCTTTCTACATGATTTAAAACATTAAAATATTTTTAAAAAGTCTAACAGCTAGTATTGTTGTAATTCTAAGTTATAACTCCAAATTTTGTTTTCTACAAAATTTAATAGATTAATTATTTAAAATAACTATTAATTTATATTTTGGGGCATATAACATATAACAATGTAATTTTGTGGGGCTAGCATGTGGTATGGTGAATAAGACACTGGATTGCCACACAGTCAACCATATTTCAAGTCTCAGATCCAGAAACTTAAAAATCATGCCAGGCACATGTACATGCCTGCCCAAAATCCCCAGAAGAGAATGGAGGAGAAGGGATTATAGTGTGTCTGTTCCAAAGGGTATGCCTTCTCACTTTCCCTTTCTCTGTCTCTCTCTGGAAAGTACACATACCCTATGGCAAAAACCTTTAAAAAAATGTAATTTTGTGACATAAATAAATGAAAGCTGTGGGGACAGAGATATGTAAAGGAGCAAAGTTTTTGTAGATCACTAAAGATAAATTGATACAGATTCATATTAGAATGTTGGAACTCAAGAATTATAAATGTAATACTACTGCATAAAACAAGAAATAGATAGAGAATGTAGATAAGGAATGTACACAAAATGAAATGAGAAGGGATTTGACATGCTTCGCTATAAAAAAATCAGGTAAACACAAAAAAGATGGTAATGAAAGGAATAAGGACCAAAAAAGTTATAAGGTATACAGAAAAGAAATAGCAAAAATGACAGAAATCAGTCCCTTTTTAATAATTATTTTAAATGTAAATGAATTAAACTGTCAAGTAAAAAGAGATTTGCTTAATAGATTAAAAAAAGCTCATACAATGTGTTATCTATAAAAGGCTTACTTTACATCCAAAGATATAAATAGGGTGAAAGTGAAAGGATAGAAAATGATATTTCATGCAAATAGTAAGCCAATGAGATTGGGGTACCTCTGCTTATACCAGACAAAGTACACTTTCGATTTAAAAGGTTAACAAGAGACAAAGAAAGACTTTATATGCTAACAAAAGAGGCAATACAACAAGAAGATACAACACTTATAAACATTTACATAGCGAAAGACCAACCATCAAAATGTATAAGGAAAAATAGTTAGAACTGAAGGGAGAAATACACAGTTCTAAACAGTTGTTTGAGATTTCAATACTTTATTCTTAATAATAAATTATTTTCTCCAAAAGATCAAAAAAAGTTGATAAACATATGGCTAAAATCAGATATGGAAAGAGAATACCAAGAATAACTGTATGGTAAAAAAATTGGCTAACAAATGAAATAAACAAATTTGTTTTAAAAAACCTACTAAGACTGAATATAAAAAATGGAAAATTGAATGGGCCTATAACTAAAACGGAAATTAAATTTGAAGTTAAAAAAAAATCTCAACAAAGTAAAGTACTGGACATGAGAGCTTCACTGTTGAATTCTTTCAAACATTAGAAAATAACTAATACCAAATCTTTAAAAGCTCTTCCAAAATACTGAGTATAGAAAGCTAATATTTGAGGGAGAAGTTGTTGGTAGGAAGGAAAGGTAGCTTTATTCCCAAAGCCAGCAGCTTAGAAAAATGGTGAAGTACTGTTCAAAGACCATCAGCCACATCCTGGTCCAACAAAACTCTTTTCTGTTGTTGTTGTTGAAGGTTTTTGCCATAGGGTACATGTCTTCTCTGGAGAGAGAAAGAGAGCCAGTGAGTGGGAAAGTGAGAAGTCACCTCATAAAGGTCATGGTAAACCCACAATCCTATCTCTACCATTCTCCTCCTCTGTTTTTGGGCACACACACATGCACCCAGTGTCAAGCTGCAAGGTCCAGGACTTGCACCAAAGTCAGCTTAACAACTACAGCTTAACCACTACACCACCTGCTGGTCCCCCAAAAGTTTTTAAAGAAGTAATGGAAGGCAGTACATGCTGTTCGCCTTGCACAGCAGCCATTATATCCTTAACAGGTCCCGTGGAGGAGACTTGTTAATAACATGAGGGTTGCTTTTTCACTGTGGCTGGGTTGGCTGGGCCTTATCAAGACAGAAGTTTTTATCTTCTTCAAGTATATCTGCTTCTTAGGTTGCTGCAGTCTCAGGGCTGAGTCTCTGCAGAATGTCATTAAAGCCATGATTAGTTTTCACAAGTTAATCTACTGTGCTAGGTTTAATATAGAGTTAATTAGTTCCTTTTGCTGCCCGGCTACAATACTCAGTATATAGTAAGTTATCGATAGATATATATGTAATTCATTGAATAAAATTATGAAT
Source organism: Tupaia tana (assembly GCA_026018925.1). Classification (NCBI taxonomy): domain Eukaryota; kingdom Metazoa; phylum Chordata; class Mammalia; order Scandentia; family Tupaiidae; genus Tupaia; species Tupaia tana. The sequence continues at coordinate 177,605,150 of JAKSZU010000006.1, forward strand.
AGTTTTTGTAAGTATAGTATGATTAAAGCATATTCATCAATGACTCCTTAAAAATTAGAAAGTTTCTGGGAACCAGCAGTTAGCGTAATGGCTATGTCACTGGACTCCCACGTAGTCGACCGCGGTTCGCGTCTCGGACCCGGTGGCTTACAACTCACGCCGGGCGCGTGTGCGTGCGTGCCCAAGATCCCGAGAGGAGAATGGAGGAGAAGGGATTGCGGCGTGACCATCCCCCCTGGGGGGTGATTTCTCGCTTTCTGTCTCTCTGTCTCTCTCTGTCTGTCTGGCGAGCGCACGCGCCCTATAGCAAAAAACCTCTCCAAAAAAAAAAAAAAAAAAAAAAAAAAAATTAGAAAGTTTCTTTTTTTTGGAGAGGTTTTTGCTATAGGACACGTGTGCTCGCCAGAAAGAGAGAGACAGAGAGATAGACAGGGAGAAATCACCCCCCAGGGGGGATGACCATGCCGCAATCCCTTCTCCTCCATTCTCCTCTCAGGATCTTGGGCACGCACGCACATGCGCCCGGCGTGAGTTTAAGCCGCCAGGTCCTGGACTCGAACCACGGTCGAATATATGGGAGTCCAGTGACGTAGGCATTACACTAACTACTGGTCCCCAAAATTAGAAAGTTTCTAAGTATGTTAGTTTGTGTTTGTTTCATGCTTAAAATACATTAATATTTGTATAGTTATCTTTCATATTTTAAAATATAAAAATATTTATACTAATAGTTAGTAAGCTTATGCACTACTTTTTTCATAAGCTTGGTCATCCTTTAGTTTCAGGACTGCCATGGAAACCAAAATCTACGCATGCTCAAGTTCCTTGCATAAAATGGTGTAGTATTTAAATATAACATACTCCTATATACTTTAAATTCTCTCTAGATTGCTTATACTATTTAATGTGAGCTAAATGTTATGAATAGTTGGTGTACTGCATTGTTTAGGGAATAATGGCAAGGAGAAAAGATCTGTACAGTCTCAGTACTGATGCAACCAAATGTTTTTTTTCAAATATTTTTGATCTGCGGTTGGTTGACTCTAAGGGCTTTTACTGTGCATCCTATCAAAATATGAATTCCCCATGAACTTGCAAGGCAAGTGCTATAGAAATTTGTTTTGTTTTCACTTTGCCCATTTAATAGTCTTGAGTTTACAAATAAACCCTTGGATATAACTATGGCTGAATCACATCTCCTGAATCGTGTGTCCCATTTCCTAATATCACCATCATGAATTAGAAATGCTGAGTCTTTGTTTGCTTTTCATTTAAAATGTCATTTTAATCAAAACAATCTGTGGCGATACTTATCATAGGGAAGACATGCAACAGAAAACTGGAATTTACAGTTTGTAAGTGCTGCAGGTTAGGCTGGAGGGAATACTGTTGAATTTCCGTACAATTTAAGAGCTTGCGACTTCCCAGTCAGCAGAATAGGACAGTGGTCTCTAGAGAATTTTGAGTTACATTTCTCTCTTTTTCATTTGGTTAGTACTTTTCTCTGTCAAGAGAAAGCAAAGAGAAGCAGATCTATGCTAATGCACTTGTGTATCTGGATTATGATTTGAACAAACGTAATTGCAGCATTAGTCAAAACAGAATTTATATTTCAAATTTGACAAAGTGAAGAAAAATAATTGGCTTATTAATGCTTTTCTTAAGCAGCAACACTTTTACCTCTGACATTATACTCTGAAGACACAGTTGAGTTATTATTAAAACTGAATTTAACAAAGATGTGATAATGATGAGTTCACTGACGTGGCATCAGAGCGAAAATAGACAATCTGTATCTAACTTTATGCTGATGATACAGTGGGAAATATGTTTGTTTAAAAGACCATCTGTTATTTTCAGGCATTTATATGCAGTGCTATGGTGGGTAGCTCAACTACCGTGACTGTAACCTAAAAGAGGAATATGGTATTAGCAATAAAGCCCCCATTATAACTCATATGCTATTAACAATAAAGCCCCCCAAATATCTGCCCCTCGATATTTGTTAAAGAGCTGATCTTGGTATATTATTTATTTAAAATGGCACTGATTGCTTTCAATGCCATATTCTTTAATATGTATATTCTTCATTAACATATTAGACTTCTATCAAAGTCAGTATTTTAAACTCACACTAAAAGTCTAACAGGAGACTGAATTTTTGGCTTATATTAAAGCTCCCAAGCATATAATAGTGAGAGAACGTGTTTCATTTGGCTTTAATTTATTTTTTCTGTCAAATGGAAGAGTTTATCTCTAAGATAGTTTGTGAATCTAAGGTTTTATGATTCTGTTAACTATTTGGAATTGTACTGAAAAAAAAAAAATATACCCTATCGAGTTCCCCAGGAGGTACTTTAGCCAAAGATCAAAGTCAGACTAGAAAAACTACTCAGCGTATCATCATCTGCTGATGGAGAGGTGAGGAGAAGTCTTGACCTCAGCATGCAGTCTGTTTTCCGGGGCACCCTATTGGTAACAGCTCTGAATGTAGATTTCTTCGTCTAAGGGAGACTTGACTGAAGACCCCCATTCCAATGCTCCTCGTCACCTCCTGTACTAGGCAACACTGTCCCTCCACTTCATTAAGATGGAGCTTCTCAAGAAAGTAAATGAGTTATCTTCCCTCAGAAACTCACTACACAAGACAACTCTGCCTGTCTTTTCTTTCATCTACATATATTTCATCAAAATACCATATCATTTTTTCTGTCCTCTCCTTCCTTCTTAAAAAAGAAGTTTCTCTTAGTATTGTATAAATACATTTAATAGATTTTCTATTATGCTTTTGGTAAATGTAATTCTGTATCTGACTCCAATATAATGTTTTTAGTATTTTTTTAGAATTATTTTATTTAACTTTATTTATTTATTTTTACTTGACCAGAGAAGGACAGAGTGAGAGAGAGGCAGAAAGAGAGAGAGAGAGAGAGAGAGAGAGAGAGAGAGAGAGAGAGAGGCAGAAAACGAGAAAGGGAGCCACTAGGTCTGGGACTTGAACTGCATTTGGACATGTGGGAGTCTAACCCTTAACCACCACATCACCTGCCAGCATGTTTTTAGTAATTTTTTAAAAAGAGCTTTACTCTGAAATAGATTGATGATTAAACAAAGAGACTTTTCTTCTAATTAATGTATCACAATTTGACCAGGAAATTAGCAATCTAAAATATTTGATTTAAATGATTTTTATTGTTGTTGTTTCTTAGGAGAATTCAAAGAATATATATTTTTCTCCAGCCCTATTGAGAAAGAAAGAGGTGAAATGCTTTCTGGATAGGATGCATAAGGAGAAATTTCACTTTGATCTCTTATGTAACTAGCTAAGTGTTTTTAACAGTTGTTTTCAGTTTTAAAATGTTCTTTGTTTTTACTAAAATATTCTTTCTCTTGTCATTCTTTCTAGCTACCTATTTCAGTATAGCAAATATTATCATAATAATAAAAATATACTCAAAATCAAATCAAAATCAAAGTTACTGGAAATATAAGATCTTGATCCCTTCAAAAGAAGGGTGACCGATTTTCCTCATGCATTTCTTTGGCCAGACTGACAAACATGAGGTCAGTGAACAAATACATCACATTTGTGCACATGTGAGTTCATATGGACACAAAAGGGAAAGGGTCAGGCAGAGAAAGGAATTGAACTGGAAGAGAAATTAATCACCTTCAACATATGTAGGGCTTTCAAGAAAATAATGTGCTCTTTTCTTCCTTACATTTATTCTCCACATTTGAAATATTCGTTTTCTCCAGCTCTCTGTAACATGTATATTTCTTTGCCAATTAGGAAAGACATCCTTATAATGAAAATGAAAATGAAAATACCTCTATGATATGTTCCATTTCATTTTCTACTATTATAAATACTTCTAGAACAGAGACTGATTTAATGTAGAAATAATATTTTCTATTAACTGATTGAATTTTTATTCAAAATAATTAAAATGGTTCATTGCTGAAATATGTGTGACTCTCTATATATACACGTATATATATACATATACATGCATACATATACATGCACATACACACATACACACACACACACACACACACACATATATATATATATATATATATATATATATATATTTGCTGGAACAGAATATGGCAATAACAAAGGCACTTCAGCTATGTGAGATGATAACCACCAATTTTCTTGATGCCTCCAATGATAATGTTCATAAGTTTCAAGTTCGTTTTCATGGTATAATACTGTTATTACAATTAGCATAAACTTAAACTTAAAATGTTTGGTAATTCATAACTATTAGAAAAAGAACTCATCTTTTTACAAAATTCTTATTACTGTTGAGTAACTCACAGGTTTTAAATTAAATTTCCTGTTTTGCATTAGGTTTAAAGCTGTAAATAGCTTTTAGAATATATAATTGAGCTGATATTGAATTTGTAGACAAGAGCATCCTATTACAATACAGAGATTTCTATTAACATTTCAGCTATGATTTCAGAGACACCGAGGGAAAACACAAGACAAGCAATATGTCAATGATATGCACAATATCGCTAGGTTCTTTCCAAGAAGACTCACCAGAGAATCATAAAGGAAGGGGAATCAAATAATAGTACAATTAATGTTCCCCATAGAGTCATATTTTACAGAATACTACAGATGTAATTGGGTGAGAGAATTTACAAAGAGAAACAAGAATTTTAATATTGACCTGAGAAAAAGCAAGTCAGCACTATGCTTGTCAAATACAGAGATACTTCCAAATGTTAGTTAATACAATAATTGCAGAGAAAGTAAAAAAGCCTCATGACCTGCCTAACAGACTGTGTTGACCAATAATGTGCAACAGTTATTGAGGTCCTGTTATTTAACAAGAATAGTGTTTTGAAGTTGGGCTGTGAGCACATTAGTATTTGAATACTGTCCCCTTTGGAGTCTATGGCAATATATTCTAATAGTTCTGCTTCTTCAAGCACATTTTCCTAATTATTTTCTATTTTTCATTCATGTCAATTATTCTCAATTTTTGTCCTTAGCCTTTTGCTTCCTATTGCTACTGTATACATTCTATGACTTCTGGATATTACTTCTATGTACATGATCCTCATATTTGCAACACCACTCATGAGACTGTTCTCCAACCCACTTACTCACATGATTTTATTAAAATTTACCCTGGTTCCTCTGATGTTACCTCCAACACAAATGGACAAACAGCATTTCTTTATTATTTTACTCTAAAAATCTTTTCCTCTCCCTGTGTTTTCTCTGTTTATAAATCAGCATTCTTTTTTGTCACATATTTGGCAGCTTGGAACTCTGGTTGAATTAATTTTCTCACTTTCCTTCTCTTCATATTTAATCATGTCTAAGGCCTATCATTTGTTGTTACTCCAATACTCTCTCACGTCACCTTATTTTCTGTAGTTCTGTACCTTTAACCATACTAGCAAAGACACATTACATACCTGCAAATTTTTTGACTGTGATGAAAAATTTCTCATCATTTCTTCCTAACTTGTTCCAGCTTGGACTCAATGGCTACACATTGCGTTCATCTGTTCTCAGATGCTTATTCATTATCCCTCCCAAATTTATTGTCATGGAAACATAAAAACTTTTACTTATTTTTCATTATAGGGTGCCTGCACTTATAGGGAGGGTGGTGAGAAAGCCCCCTAGGGAGGATGGGGAGGATGGCCATGCTAAGATCCCTTCTTCTCTATTCTCCTTCTGGGGATTTTGGGTATGCATGCACACTCATCCAGTGTGCTTTTCAAAACATGTGGTCTGGGATTTGAACTATTGCTGTTGGCCATGTGGGATCTAGCCTTTTAAACTCCATGCCATCTGGTGGCCCTGTCTTAGAAATTTTAGAAAGGTCTAGCTCTGAATCCAGACTCTTATTCAAGGAAATGGGCTTGCAATTTCTTAGCTTGTGTCACTGTGATGGGTTGAGCCTAGCAAGTTTCTCTTTTATGAGATTCCAGTGCCTGTTCTGTGTATCTCCCAGGACTGGCAGGCATGTGGTTATAACTATCAGACAGAACAGTAAGCAAAGCCATTCAATAGATGGCTGTATTGGACTGTCCAACAAATAAAGAATAAACTTCACTACCTTAAGCCGCTGACTTTCTAGGATTTGTTTATTTGAGTAGCAAGTACTATTCTAGTTGAATAGCCTACACGGCCTAAGATGGTACAGAATATCTTGTCAATGCAGCCTCATCTTGTGCTACTTTCCCTTGCCTCACTACGTTTTCTTCATTGCACCTCATTCATTTTCTTGAATGCCTTATTCTCTCACAGGTTCATGATATTTTCCCTGCCTGGAATGCTCTCTTGTACCTTTATAAAGTTTACTTCTAGGAATCAGTAGCACACACTGTCAGTGGTTAGGCCAGATCTCCTGGAATCCCCCCCCCCCCGCCTTTTATAACTAATCTATGAACTTCCCCAAACTTTTTCTGTACGCCTTTGTATGCAAGAGCCTACATCTGAAATTTTCTTTAGGGGATTGCCCTCTGTCTACTGCTACTTTTTACTTTATCCCCAAATTATGTAGAGATTTACCCTTTATCTTCTTCCTCATCCTATTTTTCCCACTGTTGAGGGAACTTTCTTCATAAACCACTTCCATAAAAATTCTCATCTCAATATTTTTACTCTGATGATGTGACCTAAACTGGCCTAAACGATGTATTTCAGATCTCAGTCACCTACTCAGGGAAGCCTTCTTGATGCTGCCAAAAAATATCATATTTCCTAAACTAATTTGCTTTTATGACAACCACAGTTTTATTACAGGGAGTATTTGTCTTTGTCTAGTGCCTGAGTTGGAGTTGACTCTCAGTAAATACTTGATAAATAAATGGAACAAAGAAAGAATAAAAAAGGACCAAAATAGAAAGAACAGAACTCCCATTAGTGATGGCATAAAAGAGAATCTAACTCTATCAAAATAGTGAATTCCTTGTAATGTTTGAAAAATATTTTAAAATTTCTTATTCCAATGGAAGAGTCTTTGATTTAATAACAGGAATAATTTTGAGAAACTATTTTTAAGGATATTTATCAGTTCAAGTACTTTATTCACTACTAATAGCCAGTTGATATTTTTTCCCAACCACGTCAATTTAGGGCTTTTTTTTTTCCCTTTTAATAAAAAAGAACATCCTAAATTGTTTCTCTATATAAATGTTCTTTATTTAGTTAAGAAGTATTTGTTGAGCTTTATTCTGCACTGGGTACTTTGTAAGCCACTGGAATTAAGTGGATGGCATAGATGTGCATAGTCCTTAGTTTTATAAGGCCTTAAATAGAGCAGTAGTTTTAAAAATTGTGATAATTATATAAACTATAAAAATGTGATATTGTATAAATATTAGAACTCCTTGGGAACAGCTGTTGGTGTAATAGCTATGTCACTGGACTCCCATGTAGTTAATCACAGTTCAAGTCCCAGACCTGGTGGCTTAAACTCAGGCCAGGTGCGTGTGCGTGCGTGCCCAAGATCCTGAGAGGAGAATGGAGGAGAAGGGATTGCAGCATGGCCACCCCCCCTGGGGGACGATTTCTCACTTTCTGTCTGTCTCTGTCTTTCTGGTGAGTGAGTGTACCTGCCCTATAGCAAAAACCTCAAAAAACAACAGCACAAACAAACAAACAAAAAGCAAGAACTCCTTAAAAGTACATGTCCTTCCCAAGTTTTCCTGGTCCTGATTGGAACAAAGTGAAGGTTTCTGGTTTTCCTTTTTATCATTTTTGTGCTCTTGGCCCTTTTCAAGGAAACCTCTCAGAATTGCTTATTGCAACTAGAAATATCTCTAGGTCAGTTTAGTCTCTCCCAATCCCCTGAAGTAGGAAGTGTTCTGGGAAGGAGGGGTGAGAAGGGATTAGAAAGAAATTTATATTCGTGTGTAGGACTCTTTAGGGAACAGTTGAGACTCCTAATGGAAGGCATAGTAGAAACGCTTAGGAAGAACCCATTTAACCTGTAGACCAAGGAGAGCCACCTGAGAATGCAAAGGCAATGGGAGGCAGGCAGAGCTTGATTGGAGTTTGCAAGACTGCAGCATGAGATTGGGCTGTCCAAGAGCTTGCATAATTTGCAGAGTAGGACAGCCTGACTGAGCAGCTGAAACGCTACGTTGGAGAACAGTTTGCCTGAGGTGGTGTGAAGCAGCTGAGCAAGGAAATCTGCTATGATTGGAGACTGAAATGTGGGCAATCCACCTGTGAATAATCAATTTTTGGCTCATGACTGTGTATGCCTCTGGGTGTTTTTGAAATACTCCTTCTTATCAGGCCAGGGTCTGATAATAATTAGTTGTTCTATAATCTGCCACATCTCTCAAAAATGATTTTTATTAAGCAAAATTACCCTTTATTTTAAAGTTGGCAACTCAGATCCACAAATAAATAATTACAAATGTTACTTATTTGTAATTATTTCAGGTCTTTTCTTTTTCACCTAGGCAACTTGTTATTATATTGCAGTCATTTATATTAATAATGATCGTCATGTAAAGCTACAAACACTTTTGCAAGGTATTATAGTATCAACAACTGCCAATTCTTAGGTGAAATAATTTGGTTTACGGGAATTACTATCCTTGGGGGTTCATGTCTATTTCTTGGATATGGAAGTTAAATTCAGCAAAGTTATCCAAGTAGTTTTCAGAATTTTCTTTTTACATTCTTTATGTGTCTCTAAAAGTATTCAAGCAGGGAAAGGTATTTTTATGTGTCCAGGGATGTGGGATGTAAGACAGATGTGGCTTATTTTAGAACTGTGTACAAAGCAAACTAGAACAAGGAAGATTATTCCATTTAATTAAAATCCCATTTTTGATATAGGACATATGGTATCCAAAAAGACAGTAAGAGAAAGGGAAAGTGAGAATGAACTCTCCAGGGGATTGGCCATGAAGGAATTCCTTCTTCTGTATTGTCCTCTTGGGATCTGGGGCACAAATGCTAATCCACCTGCTATTCTTCTAGCCAATGAGTCCAAAACTCAAACCACACAATCAGCCATGTGGGATCCAGTCACTGTAACCACCATACCACCAGCGCTCCATCCATTTAAAGTTTTTATAAGATATACTCTGCACTAAGACTATTTCCACATGGAAAAGAAAGACATGTTGAGCTAATTTAAATTATTCAAATGATTTGAATGGATATAGAACAATTTGAGTTCATCTAAACATATTGATCACTCCTTTTTATAATATGATTTTCAGTTAAATGTAAAACCACCAACAGTATTAATCCTAAGTAGTTAAGGACCAAGTAAAGTAAAATACTGTCAGACTTTGCACAGAGTACATTGGATGTAATATCCTTTCTTAATTTGTTGGAGAGTATGTAAGCTCACTGGAGAGAAACAGAAAGAGAGGGAAAGTGAGAAAGCACACCCATGGGACATGGTCATGCTGCAATCCCTCCTCTGCCATTTCTCCTCTTTCAAGATTTAGAGAACACACACACACACACACACACACACCTTGTGTGTTTCTTTTTTTTGGAGAGGTTTTATGCTATAGGGCACATGCGCTCTCCAGACAGACAGAGAGAGACAGAAAGCGAGAAATCACCCCCCAGGGGGGAAGGTCACGCCACAATCCCTTCTCCTCCATTCTCCTCTCGGGATCTTGGGCACACACGCACACGCACCCGGTGTGAGTGTTAAGCCACTGGGTCCGGGACTCAAACCGCGGTCAACTACATGGGAGTCCAGCGACATAGCCATTACGCTAACTGCTGGTCCCCACACCTTGTGTGTTTCTTTAAGCCACTGAGTCTGGGAAACAAACCACATGGCTGACTACATGGGATCCCATTGCCTTAAGTTACCAGAACACAGTCTGGCCCTGAATCTAATTTTTGCCTCTAGATGGAGTAATTTGTAGACGCAGTTGAAAGGAGCAGATAATGATACAGTTTGAGTATTTGGAAAATGATCTGAGAAGATCCTCACAAAGGCTTAAAGATCCAGGGAGCGAGAGAGGAGGCATCCTGAAAGAAGGCGAAGGAAGGGAACTTTATGTGCTGGAGCATGCCTTGGCATCTCTTGCGGTCTGTTCCTCTCGTGATGGTCTTTCTGAGAGCAAATGTCGTACCACCATATTTAGTGAATGGCAAACATCAGCTAGCAAACTGAACTTGCACCTTAGTATTATTTCTTTAAAGTTGTATTTATTTTATCCATGATAAAGAATGTATCTATACACAGAAAAAAGGAGAGAGAGAGAAGCATCCTTGATAGGGGTCTTGTCAGTTTGGGACAACATTTCCACAGCCCATCAACTCCTCCGGATCTTGAGGATGCAAGCACATGCCTGGACTGTTTTCAGGCCAACCCAGGCATCTGAACCAACAGTCAGCCCACATGGCTTCCAGCACTGCAGTTTCATTTGCTATTACTGACAGTGCCACCACGCTAGGCCTACGCTGTATTGCTTAAGCGGATTTTTAAAAGAAACACATTTATAACTTTTAGATAAATCTGATTTCCTCACACAGAAAGTATGGCTGAGGCCCATCTTAGAAAAATATACATTTGTGAACTCTGAAGAGACAGAGAGTAGAACAAGAAGAATCTCTGCAGGGGAGCCAGAGGAAAATAAATTCAGAGGCAAATTACACTATGCTTTGGAATTGAGGCATTCTCTAGATTTATAATTCCAAGTGGTATAGATCTTGGGGATCCTATAATACTTTTGCACTCAATTTCTGACATTTCAGTTATTTGCATTGAATTCTTTTAAATTATAAGGCACTTTTTTTGAAAAATTACCCGGTTTGCACTTTCTAACAATATTGTCAAAAATAGCTTCTTTGACCTGATTTTATAGGTCAAAACAATAAGACTTAAAGTTTAAAGAACTTTTCATACAATAAGCATTTGATGAAGGCAAGAACTTGTATGTGTGAAAAAGATACTTTTTCCTCAAGTAAAACACATGAATTTATTTATGTGTTTATACATCATATATTATTATGAAAAATAAATAAGAATATGAATTTTCTTTTTCTTTCTACTTTTGAAAAGGGAGTAGTAATTTTAAATTAATTAAGTTCAAACACAATAAAAAAATTCATATTTATAAACTACCTATAAGATATATATCTTGAGGATATTTTCAGTTCTGTATATTATTATTATATTTAGTTCTTTAAATAAAAAAATACATAGTTTTCTAAGCCTACTATACTTCACTATGTTTTTCCCACAAGGTACATGTGCTTGTGGAGAAAGAGACAGAGAAAGGGGAAGTGAGAATTCACCTCCTGGAGAGATGGCTACAGCTCAATCCCTTCTCTTCCATTTTCCTCTTGGGATTTTAAGCACTCATGCACACAAGACTGGTGTGATTTTCAAGCTGCTGGGTTTGGGACTTGAACCATGGATGGAAGGCCTTGTGGAAGTCTAGCACCTTTACCATCCTGCCACCTGCTGGACCCTCACTATCCTTTCTTTGAAACCTTTAATATATGTTTTAATGCATATATGTCTCATATGCATGTATACTTCTATGGGATAAAGTTAAGTATAAAAACAACAATATTAACAACAAATGCTGTTATTTATTGCACTTCAATAATGTGCAAAACTTTGTGTACTTAAAGAATTTCATGAAAGGCTGGTGGTGGCATGATGGTTAAGGCAGCTGGACTCCCATATGGCTGACTGTGGTTTGAATCCTGGACCTGGCAGCTTGCTTTCTCACTTTCTTTCTCTCTCTCTCTGTCTCTTTATGGTTAACTTAAATAAATAAATAAATAAATAAATTTAAGGCAAATAATTCTTTTTTAAAAAAAGAACTTCATGAGCCAACTGATGGCATGATGGTTAAGGCTCTGGATTCCCATGGAATTCTCACTTTCCCTCTCTCTCTCTGTCTTTGTCTGGTGAGCATGCATGCCTGGTAGCAAACTGAAAAATAATTAATCAATTAATTCTAAAAGAAAATATTTCATTCATGCTTCATAAAAACTACATAGGTAGCTATTATTCTTATACGATAATCAACAGATCTAAGGTTCAGAGAACGTAAGCTATCTGGTATAGTTGGTATTTATAAACTTAGTATACAAAATAAACCAGAGATTCTAAAACAAGAATTATCCAATGATAGGGACCAGCAGTTAGTGTAATGGCTATGTCACTGGACTCCCACGTAGTCGACTGCGGTTCGTGTCCTGGACCCAGTGGCTTAAAACTTATGCCGGGCGCGTGTGCGTGCATGCCCAAGATCCCGAGAGGAGAATGGAGGAGAAGGGATTGCAGCGTGGCCATCCCCCCTGGGGGATGATTTCTCGCCTTCTATCTCTCTGTCTCTCTCTGTCTGTCTGGCAAATGCACGCGCCCTATAGCAAAAACCTCTGCAAAAAAAAAAAAAAAAAAAAAAAAAAAAAAGAATCATCCAATGATCTACATATCACCTAAAACATTTACTAGATAATAATATGGTACATGGTAAGCACTGTTGTTTGAAAAGTGATGCTTTGTGATATATAAAAATGCTCTTTGTAATTCATTCTTTTTCCAGATATGGACTGGGGTGACAGATGACAATACTGGTAAGGGCAGACCATGTTACATTATGATTAGTGTTTTCAGGTCACTAGGAAGTCCTCCAAAGATCAGATTATGAATATGCCTATGATAATTCTAAAGCAACCTTTGGAGCCAGCAAATCACATGAAACTCAGCATCAATGTTTTCAGTCATAAGGAAGATGACATTCCAGTATCTTCTTCCTAAATCCCTACACATATCACACTGTCAAAGAGCAAACAATAGAAGGTTAATACCAAATAGCTACACCTACATCTGTATCATAGAATACAGGCTGTCTTTTTTTCCCCCCGATTTGTGAAATTTTTTCTATTTCCTGGAAGTCCTTTTTGGGCCCCATTCTCATTCTCATTCAGTACTTTCTATTATCACATTGTGATCTTCCAGGACACCCATTAGTGCTGCACAGAGTTGGGTAATAGCTCTGTTATCTTTACTTTCATTTCTGTTTCTTCTAGGACATGTTTAATATCCTAATAAGTTCTAGAACCAAGAAATCATTATTCATTTCTTGAAGTAAATTCTTTATTTTGCTGAATTTACTAAGTACCATTGAGAGTACTTATTTGACAGTGCAGTTACTATTTCTGTTGAAGCTTCAGTCTTTAGATTTGTCCATCATTTCTCTGCTCTAATATGTTTTTTCTTCTATTCCTCACAATTTTGTCTATAAATTGAATTTTTATTTCTCAAATATTTTATTTTTACATTCTCTTATTGATTTGAAAGTCCTTTATCCTGTGTTTTAGCTATTCCTTACAATTCCAGTTGGAAGATTTAGTTTTCTTTCTTTTTCCTAATGATTCCTAGGCACTGTCTTTGTTATTGAAATAGTTTATAAAGTGGTTTCTGGAAAGTTTTTATTAGTAAGAGAGGATTTCCTAGCTCCCATCCTACTCCAGAGGGATCTTTCAGAACAATCTTTTTATCCCTGAGTATTACTCTTGGGGTATGAGCAAGGCCTATAGAAATTGCTGTCTGACTGAAAGATTAGGCATGAGCAAGGAAAAAATAATTCATGGGCTAAAAGAAGGCTAAGGAACAGAATAGGTGGATGAAAAACTGAAAAGAATTACTAATGTATAGGGGAAAGAAAGGGAACAGAAGAAACATTGTTTATATAGAATAAAAAGAGTGTTGTAAATTTTTATTCCACATTATTTCCAACATTATATAATCCCTGTGCCGTACTTTGTGCTCTTCCTATCATGACATCTCTCTTTTCTGAAGTTTGGGACAAGTATGTAATACAGATCTTCCATTTTCTTTACCATTTTTGCTGGCCTAACTCTACCTTCATCTCTTCATGCAGTTGACTGCATTCAACACAAAGCACACCAAGTTTCTTGAACTCTTGATTTGTTATTGGCTTCCAGTAGTTTCACCTTGGACCATTACATGTTATAATATTAGTTGCAGAGTGCAGCGTGTGGGTACTGCTTATAGCAGTTTTGATCATTGTGGAATGACATGAACATTTCCCATTTGGTACTTTTTGCCTGCACTACGACTATGCAACAGTGTTAATACAACACTGTCATGATATATGTTATTGTGGGGAACAGAATTGGACTAAAACATAACATAGTCATACATTTGCATTTCACTACTGTAATAAAAAAGAATAAATCATCACTATGTCATCCAATTGCTGTTTAGAAAGACCAGTGTTTATCATATTTAATTACTTGAGAAACTTATTATTAATATTTAGTAGAAGTTAAAAATGCACAAAACACATTATAGGAGCCAATTTGAAATATGTATATACCTAAATCTTGTACACTTTCTTGTACACTTTCAAGACTGCTTAATATATACTTGAAATTTGCTTGAAAGTTAAGTATATAAGGTTTACACATAATGATGTAGATTAACTTTACGTACAAAATTATCTACAATCTTATATAATCTTCTACAAAATCTTATATAATCTTAAATTTTGGCAGTTTAGGTGTTGGTTTCTTTGGGTGTGCAATGCTCATGGGCAACCAGGAGCTTCATGGTTCCTCCAACCAGGCAGGAACAACTAAAAGCATCAAAAAATCTTAAATTAAGCTGGGAATTTCCTTTTTATCTTGGGCTGATATCTTAATTTAAGGCACTTAGAAGAGAAGGTGCTATTTCTCCCTATGCTTAAATTTAAATACCTGAAGTATTAGTATCTGCTACCACGCCAATGGGCAGGGCTTTCAGAAGACTTCCCTGACATGTCCAGTTTTGTCATGCTGCTTTCATTGTAAGATGTTGACCCTTATATTATTTACCATTGTTTTTTTTTAATTTGCTGAATGGGTGTGTATGAGAGAGAAGTACCCTCTACAGAGTCCTTATACCACAGTTCTTCCCCAACTGTGCAGCCAGCTAGGATCATGGATACACTTGGGCATGCCCAGGATATTCAGGTAAATCTGGAACATGGACCTAGAGCCTTCCAATATGACTCTGGCTCATGCGATAGAGCCCCTACTGCTTGCTCCAGTATGGCTGGCTGGACCAGACTGTTTTCTTTAGTTATATAGAGAAGTTAAGATTTCGCTTCATTTTCTGTGAGCTCTAAGCTTCTACTCACTTTTCTAGGTTTTACAACATCAGAACAAATACTTTTTCCATACTTTGTCCAGTGTCAACATTATTAGAGGTTAATCAAATTGACTTTAAACCACATTCAGCAGTACCTTCCTTCTCTTAAAGAGTAGAAACTGACAAGTTCATACTGGTGAATAGCACTGAATCAAAGATTGTGTTGCAGAGGGACAAAATGGTACAGGAAAGAATAAATCATTAGCTAAACCCTAAGATCAAGACCTCTCTTTGGTCTGGGTGATCTAGAGTTGTATCACTGGGGAATTAATTTTAATACAATTCATAATCTCACATACTACATGACTTTTTTAGAATATGATCAATTTTTGCAATGTAAATTAAGAAAGAAGAATCAATTATTGAGTAACTATTTTAAAAATGTTTTCACTGTCATTTGTCATCTGCTATTTGTCAAGTTTGAGATTCTTATATTCACATGTATAAATCCATATATAAATGGATGTCAAATGTCAAAACATTCAGATATTTAGAGAAGTCCTGTAGAAAAAAATTAGTATTAACTGAGCTAAAAATTAGATTATTTTCTTTTCTAAACCAAAGCTGTCTTTGCTAGCCTTATTCACTTCATGAGTCAGTACTGATATACAAAACTGTTGGGCCATCTATGTGTGTACAGAGGTTGGCAGTCATAATTCCAAACATTCAGGCAACTTTCCTCTGAGAATTATGGTAGAAATGTACCAGACGCACAGAGAGAGATAAAATTATAAGCATTTAGAAGCATTATCAACTATTTTTTAACTATCGATAGAATGGGACTGGTTCCATGGCCTATTGATTAAGCAGCTAGTGCCCACATGACTGGCAGGCAGTTCAAGTCCCATACTCAGTGACTTCAAAAACATTCAAGGTACATGTGAATTCCCAAAATCCAGAAAGAAGTGCAATGGAAAAAGAAAGGATTGCAGCATGACCATTTCCAATGTGGGTACTTTCTCCTATTTCTCTCTCTCTGTATCTCTGTTTCTCTCTGGCCAGTGCATACACCTTTCTAGGAAAAAAAAAATAGTGTGCAGGAAAAGCCTTCAATTTTTTAATAGTAATTGTCTTTAGAAAGTTTCCAAAGAAATATAAGAACCAGAACTGTTAATAATATAGTTTACTTTAAAAAATAATAATCCAGGGATATTTATATAAAAAATAAGGTTGAGTTAATTTTATTATTCATGGCCTAAATTTCCATCATGGAATTTTATTGGAAAATTGTTTATTTTTATTGTACTTTATATAAATACGAAAGTTGCTTAATTATATTCATGGTAAAAAATAATATTGCTCTACTATAACCACAGCATGGACATGGACCATATGCCTTATGATGGTGCATTGGGAGTATAGAGTATTTATTTTAAGAATGGCAGTGTACAGCTCTACTAAAATGGAGTGCCATGTTTGGAGATACAGCCTTTTTATTCCATTGTGGTCGATATGTCCTAAACACATTTCATACAGTGTTTTTTGCAATCCCTATTGCTTTATAAATGGAATGAATGGTACAGATAGAACAAAATTCCAAATTTCAGCCTATGAGCCTAAACTGTATTTTGAAGTAATCTCTTTAAATATTTTATGCATGTTGAGGGTACATAGCATTGAAAATGAGACATTCCTAGAAACATCACACACATACATACCTAAAAGAAAGAGTAGGAATTTGCTTAAAAATGTCTATTTCCATTGTAGATCTTTGAGGAATCTCCCAGAAATGTATACATGTTGGAATATTCACTTTGCAAGCTAGGTGACTTATGTGACTGGATGTATAAAAGACATTGAAATAAAAAATATAAAAATGTCAATTTCCAGTTTTCTAGTTTCTTAAACATACCTCTGTCTCCTCAGTAAATAGGATTCTCCTATCCCATGTCTTCTGGGCTCATTTGTTTAGTAAAAGGTTGCCACTTATGGTTTCTATACTGTTAGTGGTGAAACATTGTTCCATAACCTTTCACAAAATAAGGTTTGTATGTGGAAATCCTTACCTAACTGCCAATTTTGTAGGAAAAAAAAATAGTATCTTGTTTATTTCAGATATTTACCTGTATTCTGAAAGGACTTCAAATAGTCATGGAAAAATAGAATTCAAGTTCATTTTTTTTGTACAAATTTTTAAAATCTGTGCATAGGTTTTTCATAATACACACTTTTTATGACTTTTTGAAGACTCCTTGTATAGTAATATTGTATGGATAATGGGTGTTAAAGTAGTACTGTGCATTGAGACCTCTGTTTTGGAGAGCTGGATTGCTTGGTGGTCAGTGCTCTTCAGTGTGTAGTCAGGTGGCTCTTTACATTTGCGTTGAAAGTTAATGGCCTTCCTTGACTTATCCATGCTTTCTTCATCCTTCTAGTTCTAACTACAGGACCTGAGAAAATAAAGAAAGGGGGTCATTCTGCCTTCTTTGCTAAATGAACTCTGTTAGCATCAGTGCAAATTTTAATGCATATTTGAATTACCTGGGGATCTTGTTAAAAGGCAGTTTCCAATTCAGTAGATTGAGGTAGGACATAATCTGCATTTCTTATCTCTCTCTCTCTCTTTAATAGAAGTTTTTGTTTTATACTGCACTTGCCAAAGAGAGAGAGAGAGAGAGAGAGAGAGAGAGAGAGAGAGAGAGAGAGGGAAATCACTCCCCAGGGGGGATTGCACCCCCCCATCCACAATCTCTTCTCTTCCATTCTCCTCCTAAGAATTTAGGCATGCACGCACATGTGCCTGCTGTGATTTTCAGACCACTGAGTTTAGGACTCAAACTGTGGTAAGCCATGTGGGAGTACAGTGATGTAACAGCTATGCCATCTGCTGGCCTTAACTTGCATTTCTAACAAATCCTTGAGAAGTTAAACAATAAGAATGCTTTAACTATGATGAGGAGGGTCCTCAACTCACATGCAATAGTTGTGACACTGTGGGTAAGTAGATGCTGCCCGCTGACTGAAAAGGTAAAAGATATTTTTAGAGAGTAGAATACATATGGAGCTAAAAAACTTGAAAAATTAGATAGAAGGAGAGCAACAAGCAAGAAGTAATTTTTTTTTTTTTTTTTTTTTGAGAGGCTTTTGGTATAGGGCACGTGTGCTCAGCAGGACAGAGACAGACAAAGAGACAGGAAGCGAGAAATCACCCTCCAGGGAGGATGGCCACACCACAATCCCTTCCCCTTCATTCTCCTCTCAGGATCCTGGGCACGCACGCACACGTGCCCAGCGTGTTTAAGCCACCAGGTCCAGGACTCGAACCGCGGTCGACTATGTGGGAGTCCAACAACATAGCCATTGCGCCAACTGCTGGTCCCGAGCAAGAAATAATTATTAAGTTCAAAATAATAGAACAGAAATTAGAAGTAGAGAATGCCTTAGAAGAAACTAGTTTCCATGTCCATGCTGAAAATGTACAGTATGTCTGCTCACACTTCATCCAATCGCATGACCTGAGAAGACTGGATGGCCAAACCAGAGAAACAATAGTAGCCTTAGGAAACTGTAAAGCACAGTGTTGGTGAAGAGTTTCCTCTTGGATTGGTTCAATCTGCCTAGTAGTTAATGGCTATGATGGTTTAAGGTTGAGGATGTGTGGTTGAAAGCTAAGAAATCCAGATTTAAAATGCGTTTTGAACTTTAAAAATGATCTTCGATGCAAAGGTATGGGTTAATACCTGTGCCCATTACTTTAGTCAGGAAATGCACTTTTTCACAAATATTCAATGCCAGGGTTTCAGAACATTTCTTCAAAACTGTATGAAAAAGTGTTCACTATGCTTGAAGTCAACTAAATCTGTAGTGATGGGATATAAACTACACAGACCTAGGAAGAATTTTAAATGATTCAACTATCAATAAAGGCCTTTTGTAATTATGAGACTAGCATGAAGTTGCAGCTATTCAATTTTCCAGACAAGAGAACTATGCTTTTTTAATTAATAAAGCACCTATATTTTTCTTTGTTTTGAGTGCTCAACTTTCCTCTTGACATTTTAAAAGTGAGCTTGGTGCTCGTGATTGATAATAATAACTTTTACATTTAGCCATCTTTCATTACTTTATTGATTTGTCTATTTTCTTATAGTTTTTTTTTCTTTTATCTCATTTAGCATTTGGGTGCACTTTATTGATTTCATCCTGTGGTCAATTTGCATTCAAAGTTTGCATTCGGTTCAGTGGAAACACTTGTAATGTTGGATCTTAATGAGGAGATTTAGAGGCTGATATTTGGGAAATCTGCTAAGGCTGCTTAAAACAAATTCGTAGTGGATAGAAAGGAAATTAATTTGCATACACTAATTAAAGGTTATTTAAATACTAAATGATTTTAAAAATAATATTGCTAAAATAAAATCATTTCATAATATATTTCTAGCCACAGATCTATCAGGAAACCTTTGTACTTATCACATGGGGTAAGAAAGGAAAAAAGCAAGACAGGCCTTCATCTCTCTCCATGTGTAGTACATATTTCCATTGTACATTCAGCTGTATTTAAAATTCTGCTGCAGATTGTTGCCATCTCTTCCATGTTCCACCTTGTCAAATGAATTGTATCAAATTTACTTTATTTTTTAAAATATCCATCCAGAATAGTAACTAATGTGCATAATCAGAATGTATCGCATGGGAATAGAGTAGAATTTAATTTTACCAAGACAACATCAAGGATATCATGGAGCTTTTTTGCTGAAAATTTCTACTGGCCCAAATGTATTTTAATATGGGGTTTCACTTCATATTTTGATATTATTGTGTCACAGATGAAATGGTGTCATAGAAAGAAGTGCATCTGGTGTTGATCTAAACTCTCTCGCAAGCAAGAAGTAATTCAGCGACATGCCTTTTAGAGAGATGATAAATGTAACATAATGTTTCTGAACATGAATTTTTGTGGTGGGGGGAACCTAATTAACTAACTTAAACTACTTCTATCCGAGCACTCCAGAAAGATAACACCAGTCACAAATGTTAAATATCTGTTTTGCTTACTCATGCATTTATTCAACACTTGCTATGGCAGTTTATCTAAAATTAGGTCCAAAGTAATTTAGGCATCCATACCCTATGTGAAAGATTCTGTAGAAAGCTTTAAATCATAGTGACAGCCATTAGAACTTGCTTAAAGGAAATGCATTTATGAATAACTCCAGAGGAAACAATAGAAAAAAGAGTTATGAGTATATCCATAAGGCTTCCTAAGGAATTACTCAGCATTTAGATCTGTACTCCTTCGAAAAACATGGAATTACATGTATTGTTTTCTGCATTTTTACACACCTATTTAAAAGAGAATAATAGTATAAGTTATTGAGCATTTATTCTGTGTCAGGTACATATCTTGGTGCTTAGATGTTATCAAATTATTTAATTCTCGAAAGATTTTGGGTTAAACTATACTGCTGCTCTCATTTAACTGACAAGGGAACAGTAGCACAAAGAGATTAAAAGATTTGTCTAGTATCATATAAATAGCAGCAGAGATGGTCTTTAAATGCCAGCAATCTGATGCCAGCTCACAGGTTCCTAGCTTCTGTGCTGTTTTCGCTCCAGCCTGACTGCTGATTTCTGTGTAAGTATTATGAACATTGGTTTTTCCAGCTGTCATAGGTAAGCCAAAGTCATTCTAAAATGTGGATGGAAAATTCCAAGGTTAGCTCTTCTAAATTTCCAGATGGAAAAGTCCAGAGTTAGCTCTTTCTAAATTTTTTTAAATTTAAAAAAAAAAAGTAAAAAAAATATATCTAATATAGGCTTATATATCAGAGGCGGTTAAGGAGGATGGGTTTGTATCTTTTCCTGGGTTAAAGGTTATAGTTCAATTTTTATTTCTAATTGGGCAATGAAAGATTACTATAATATAACTGACCTGTAAAACTCTAAGATTCTATAGAATGGTTTTCTTCATTCAACCTCTCCTCTGGCCTCATAAAAATAATAACTATTCCTTTTACTCTGAAATATGCATGTTGCTCCCTTATTTTTGATTATGGTATGTCTTGGTTCAGTGTTTAAGGTTCAATTAAAAGTTTACACCATATAGAAAACTTTTGTAATAAATTATTTTAGCAGATATAAATGTTCTATTTCAGAATCCCTATACTCTATTCAAGTACTTGGCTGTGAAACCAATTTCATTTTGCCTTTCAGTCTTTAGTTGTTTATATGTATGTACCACATAGTGTTTTAATGTTTGCAGTGCAGACCATATGTTAGTGCTAAATTTTCTGCTTATAAAAGTAATAATATACTTTCTAGAATTTGTTGTAGTAAGTTTGAAATACTATTCATATTAACACTCCCCAAAATTATCTTTGTTTATTTTTCTGCTTTTGCTACCATTGTGTACATACGTGCATAAATACCTATATAAGAAAATAAAGATCATATGGAATATACTTATATATTTCTATGGAATATATTTTAACGGCATAAAATTTAAATGATGTATTTTGTGTGATAGTCTCCACAGATTTCGCAAATTATTGCTTTATGTTTTTTAAATAAAATAAATTTAAGTTTATTTTATTCACAATAGAGAACACATGTGCTTAGCTTATTTCAGGTTAAGTGGCTGGAGAGTCAAAACCCACAGCTAGCCATAAGGTTTTCAACACTGCGGTTGTGTATGCTACTATTTGCATCACCAAAGCTGAGCCAACTTAACGTGAATGTTCATAAAATCTTTATGCATATTTTTGCATTTTTCTAATGATTTTTTTCTAGGTATTAAAACTTGAACTTTGGATGTTTGTTGTTCTTTTGCTGTTTGAAACCTTTTTGCTGCTTTGTATTCAAAACATCATAGACTTTTTTTTTTTTTTTTGGAGAGGTTTTTTCACTATAGGGCGCGTGCGCTCGCCAGACAGACAGAGAGAGACATAGAGACAGAAAGCGAGAAATCACCCCCCAGGGGGGATGGTCACGCCGCAATCCCTTCTCCTCCATTCTCCTCTCGAGATCTTGGGCACGCACGCACACGCGCCCGGCGTGAGTTCTAAGCCACCGGGTCCGAGACGCGAACTGCGGTCGACTACGTGGGAGTCCAGCGACATAGCCATTACGCTAACTGCTGGTTCCCAAAACATCATAGACTTTTGAACCCTTACTGATAATTACAAACCAGTGTACAAATATTTTAAGCAATTTATATATCCTATTTTGTAAATTTCCTGTTCATACCAATTTATTCATTTTTTAATTGTTGCATTGTTTTCTAATTGCACTGGAATTTTTATATATTGATGTTAAATATTGTATTTCTCATAGGAATTATAAATATTTACTTAAGTTTTTAAGTTCTTCTGTTTGACACAATTCTTTCATTTTCTTTCCATGACCACATAATTTTTCAAATTCGTTAATTTTCCAAACAATAAAAATTGCATCACTTTGGTTACCTAACATTTTTCACGTAAAACAAAGAATGCTTGCCCTTGAGAAACTGAATTCCCTCTGATTCAACATTTTATTACCCATAATAGTAATTTAGGAATAAAAAAGTTGTTTCATGAATAAAAGAAGAATGAATGACTGATTGATGCATTTTCATCTGTTTCTTGTTTTGAAAAATGAAAATCCTGGGACCAGCAGTTAGCGTAATGGTATGTCGCTGGATTTCCATGTAGTCAACCACGGTTCGCTTCCTGGACCCGGTGGCTTAAAACTCACACCGGGCACGTATGCGTGCGTGCCCAGGATCCCAAGAGGAGAATGGAAGAGAAGGGATTGTGGCATGGCCATCCCCTCTGGGGGGGGGGGTGATTTCTCGCTTTCTGTCTCTATGTCTCTCTCTGTCTGGCGAGCGCATGCGCCCTATAGCAAAAACCTCTCAAAAAAAAGAAAAAAAGAAAAATGAAAATCCTCATTGGAACATAATCTTGTTTGGAATGTTACTGTCATCATTTTTACTTCATTTTCTTCTAAATAATTTTTTTTTGGAGAGGTTTTTCGCTATAGGGCGCGTGCGCTCGCCAGACAGACAGAGAGAGACATAGAGACAGAAAGCGAGAAATCATCCCCCAGGGGGGATGGTCACGCCGCAATCCCTTCTCCTCCATTCTCCTCTCGGGATCTTGGGCACGCACGCACACGCGCCCGGCGTGAGTTGTAAGCCACCGGGTCCGAGACGCGAACCGCGGTCGACTACGTGGGAGTCCAGCGACATAGCCATTACGCTAACTGCTGGTTCCCAATAATTTTTTAACTAGTGGATAATATTGCTTGTTTTTCTATGTCATAAAAAGCAAGGTAAGATTTAAGGATATATTGAAAACATTATTCTATAAGGAAATATAACTCACAACAGATATATATGTATGTATATGGAAAATATTTACTAATATATGTGTCTGATAAAATTGAACTTACAGTATGATTTTCAGTGACTCTGATGTGTTGAGGGTTTGCCTGTAAATTATAAACATATGATAACTAATACACTGAAAGAATTTACTTCAAAGATAGATAATATGCCCTATACCATTTAACAACTTAATAATATTTTTGCTATAGAGTGTGTGTGCTCATGAGAGAGAGACATAGAGACACAGATGGAAAGTGAGAAGTGAGAAGTCACTCCTCAGGGGGAATGGTCACCCAGCAATCCCTTCTCAAGTCTCCTCTTGGGATTTTGGGCATGCACACACATGTGCCCAGTGTGATTGTCAAACCGCTGGGTCCTGGACTGGAACTGCACAGTCGACCAGGTGTGACAGAGAACCCTGACCTCTACACTGCCTGTTGTCCTCCATTTAATAATTTTAAAAGTAGGAGAAAAGATAGATGATGTGTTCATAAAATTTGTATCTATTAATAAAATGAAGCCTTTTAAAGTCCACGGGGAGCATGTATTCATATTGTACATAAGAAAGTTAGAAATATAAATAGTATTAAATGGGATTCATCATACTAAAATGTAAATTTTATCTGGAGAAGAGTTGTTCGAAAATAGCATGTTAGGATACTGAGATGACTTAGAAATCACAACACTGAACAATGTTGAAAAATTCTGAGTTTAAAGGTCGATCTGAGAACATCTCATATCATAGTATAAAAATTACTGACCTATATATTATGCTTAGAATAAAGTTTTAAAACATTTAAGATCGTTTACAAACCATCAGCAATCTGTCTCCTGTGTATTTCTACAAATTCTCCTCACTACTTTTCTTTTTTTTTTTTCCTTTTGTTTTTGAATCTAAAGACTGATTTCTTGGCTTCTGGTCTGTGCAATAAATATTTTTTCTAGTCAGAGTGAATAGTAGTTTTTCTTTTCTAAGTAACAGTCACTGGGTTAGGAGCATAAAGGTTTGTGGATTAGAAGTGAGTTTTGTTTATGCATGTTTAGCTAATTGATACCCTGAAAAATAACATTATAATACCCGAGAATAACTTAAATAAACTTTGGTGTTATTTACACCTGGATTTTACGGGGATAGCGACTTTGGGAGAAATTAGCACCCGCTAGGCCATATTGGATAACTGCCGATGTCCTCTGTTCTGAACATATTGTCATGTTTCCTCTTTATTGTTAATTATTTTGAATATCTTCCATAAATAGAAGATTGTAATTGGACTTTCCTAGAGAGAAATCAAGATGCAGATAGTTAGGGAATCCAAAACCAATTTAAATCCATATCCGATTTTTCTTTTTTCTTTTTTTTTAGAGGTTTTTGCACTCTCGCCAGAAAGACAGAGACAGATAGAAAACAAGAAATCACCCCCCACCGCCTAAGGTGGGATGGCCATGTCACAATCCCTTCTGCTCCATTCTCCTCTCTGGATCTTTGGCACGCATGCACACGCGCCCGGTGTGAGTTTAAGCCACCGGGTCTGGGACTCGAACCGTGGCCAACTACATGGGAGTTCAGTGACATAGTCATTACTCTAACTGCTGGTTCCCCAGTTTTGTGTTAATAAACCAGAGTGAAGCCCTGCACTTGTGTGGAAATGAAAGTCTATCACCTTACTACCTGCAGTTTCTGTCCATATGAAAGACAAAATGTACAAGCCTTTGACATTAACATGGCTAATATTTTAAGGGTAATTTATTCCCCATGGAAAAATACTGCCATTTTATTTTCAAAAGGATTTTTTTCTAAGAACTTATTAAGAAATTGTTAATGATTCCTCATTCATCAATTTATTGACAGTCAAAACATTTACTTTTTTCCATTTCTGAACTTGAGGGAAAATATTGATTAGAGTAATTACTGCCGTTCTTATTTATTTACTCAATTTGGATTTATGTATAACTTTTACTGTTTGTGGCAAGGTGTTTATTATTATATGCCATGACAGGATATGATCTTCTCTTATTTATTCTTTAGATATTACAGTGCTGGAATAAGTTTTCAAAATGATTTTCTTCTCTCAATTGCTTACTGTATGTTTAAAAAGGGATTGTAATTTCTAAATGCATTTACTAGACACCCTTGTCTCGGATGCACTAATCTTTTACCAGAAATCAGCCTTTTCAAAAGAAATAATATTCAGCATAAGAGGTCATTATTATTCTGTATTTTCAGCTTCAAATATGATTTATTTTAGAATCTGATTTCCTCACCATATGGTTTTATTCAGTATACTGATAATGTTTATTTTATTCAGAATGAGTTCCAAAGATAAAATAATTGGGCCAGGAGAAACCTCAAAGCATTTTGTCTTTCCTTCCATCACTATATTTAAACTATAAGTTCCTCCAAGAATACTTTAGTTTAAAAAATAAAAACATTACCCACTCACTCTCTTATTTTACTTCTCCCCAAACACATTCATTCTATAATTTATCTATTTGTTAAGATAGACAAGTAGATGATAAATATGTAATCTTCAAGAAAATGTAATAAATATATTTCATCATTTCTAACAGCAACTACTCTTTAGGACAATTATTTATACAAAATTACACATACACTTACACATAAATCCTTTTTTTTTTTTTTTTTTTTTTTTTTAAGTTTCTCTATGGAGTACTATGCTTTGCCCTGGGATTGATATTCAAGTGTGTGGACATGACTGTTACAGTGGAATTGGTTGTCTATTAGCGCCTGGTTGCAGCCGAGAGCAAAATAGCTGACTGGTTTTCAAGATTGCTTGTTGTTCAGTTGTTTTCAACATTATACATAGACATAAATGTGTGTATATATGTTTAATATCTGTATCTTCAAAATGCTCATGGACAATGGAATTAAAGTATAAGTTCATTGGTACAAACTTATTTTGAAAAATTATGGAGTATTTTCATAATTTGCATTTTCTGTGAAACTTTTCAAGTCTCTTTATTTACATCCATATATATTTGTGTGAGTTGACATGTATACATGTTTTTATACTTATGTAGATCTGGATACATGGGTATATTGTATGTGTGTGTACATAAGAGAGTAGAAGCAATTTACTGGAAAGTAGATGGTATAAATTCCAGTTTTTCTCTTCCTAGGAGTGATCCTATAGGGAGGACTCTGAAAGAGCCATGTCTCTTTAGTACTCCAACAACTGTTCTAAAAGTAGAAGGTCCTTGGTCTGACTCTTAATATCTAGTTGTTTCATATAATAATAACAAAATGAATCTAATAAACACATCACATGAACAGAAAAATACATTTTATTTACATTTAATCCTCACAACTACTTCTGAAAGTAGAGCTTATTATTCCTATTACCAAGACTTTCATGGTCAGTTCAATCCATGTTTAGGGTCAGTCAGTGATAAGGCTCTTGTCTTTAAATGACACGACTAGCTATAAGATATACTTAACAGTATTGGTAGATAAGCACCTAACTAGTGCTTCCTACCTAGAAAAATTCTAAAGATATCCAAGTGGATCTCAAATATTTTAGAATAGAAATTGTATGTCATTTATCTCACACTTATTTTTATTTTAGTCTAAGACTTTGGCTTTATCATTGTCCTGAATTTAGTGAGCTTAGTAGCCTTATGTTTTACTTCAGTTTTTTATTTTTTGATTAAAAAAAAAAAAACTCAAGTAATTAAAAGTTATAGTCATAGTTTATATTAATAGGAATAGCCAAAACATTAAACTATGTAAGTCTAATATTGAAGATGAATGCATCATATATTTTAATCTAAAAATTAAAAATAAAACACATACTGGCTGTTAGAAATGAGCATAATTGAGATGATTTTTATCTATCAAAATTATTTTTCATTTGGCTGTACCATAGGTAGGAAATAAATATTAATTTTTTCTTTCCAAACACATAATTTTGTTCCTAAACCTGTATTTCCTATTGGTTAAAAAATTCATAATATTCTTTGAATAAACATTAAGTATATGAGGTTAAAATTATATTTGTAATCAACCTTTAGAATTAACTATAATTAATATGAAAAGCATATTTGTGATTCAGAAACTTGAAAATACCTTTTTATATATCACTTTCATCATGAA
The DNA here is from genome assembly GCA_026018925.1 of Tupaia tana. Classification (NCBI taxonomy): domain Eukaryota; kingdom Metazoa; phylum Chordata; class Mammalia; order Scandentia; family Tupaiidae; genus Tupaia; species Tupaia tana. The sequence goes on from JAKSZU010000006.1 coordinate 177,632,724, forward strand.
CATGATAATAATTATACTATAATTGCTAGTTAGCTAAACATTTATGTACATGTGATTATATTGTAATTTTAGCTAAAGATGTTTACACCAAATATGGAAGGGTATTATTACTGTGCAATTAGATATTTTTTCTTTCTTATATTACATATTTGCATAGTAAATTGCATGAAAATAACCTTATTAATATGTATATTTACACAAATATTTAAAACTAAACTAGATGGTTAATATAAAAGAGGCTATTATAAAGTAACTTAGAAAAATTTTACTTAAAATAAAATACACTTTTTCTAAAGTATTGTGCTAGAGATGGTTTGTGTTCTTGAGAATCTCCAATTGTAAAATGTAGACACCTGTCCTCCGTAATCTAAGAATATTAATACTCTAAATGTGTAAAAAGACACTATAACAAGTAACCAATAAAATGTAGAACTTTCTCAAATATGGAAAATGTAAGCCATCTTTGTAGACTATTACTAATTTTACCAACATAGAGTAATTTATAAGCTTCACAACAATATTCAGAATGAGCTCAGTAAAACCATTTTTTTAAAGTTTTAATACTACATATGAGTTATTTGACATAAACTGTTGTCAAAATAGACATTACTTTTTTATTAAACTTATCTTTTTATTTCTTATGTAAGGAAGAAAAACAAAATGAGAGAGACTGAGAGAGAGAGAGAGAGAGAGAGAGCGCTCGCACTCCCCAGCAGGGTCTTGGTGCTTCAGTCTACTTCCGGCCTTCAACTACACCCAGATCATGTGCAAGTGTGTGTCTGGCACACTCAGGGAGCTCTCTGGACTTGAACTGGTGATATTGCCTCACAGAACATTGTATTTTACTCCTGTACATTGTCAGACTCCTAATTTTATATTTTCTAGCTAAGAACTATCACTTTCTTTGTTTTTTTTTTTCATTTTAAAACTTTTCTCACACTAATTTGTACATTTGTGCGCATGAATGAGAGAGAGAAGACTAAAGAGAGCTGTGCACCCTCCACAGGGGCTAGTCATGCCATGATCTGATCCTTCTTTTCACTGTCTAACCTCTTGGATTCCAGGCACTTGTGTTTGTGCCTGGTGTGCTGACTTGAGCACCATATCACCCCTGTGTCTGAATTGGCCATCTGGGTCCTAATTCAATAAAATGATAGGGTACATACAATGGGCCTGGGGCTTTCTACATTCTGTGGCTTGCTGTACTTACTTGTCTTAGAGCTTACATTAATTTGTTGGTTCTTTCTGTCATCACTACTAAATCATTCGGTGTTGTGTTTATGATAACACCTGAACATCTTCCCTTGCCCTAAAATATCTTACTTGACCTACCTGCCTCCTTCTCCAGCCTCTTTAATGCTCCCTCTGCAAAGTTCTGCTCTAGCCATGGTAGCTGTTCCCATAGCACAGACATGGTGAGTTGCTTCTCACTTGTGCTTCCTCTGGCTAGAGTTTTCTTTCAACTCTTCTCTTGGCTGGCTTAGTTATACATCTCCATAGAGATCCTCTGTGACTATCAAGTTCCCACATTATATCACTCTGCCCTTTGCTTAACATTAAACATAATTTATGTACTGCTTCTGTCTCTGCAATACAGGAATGTAAGCTAGAGGAAAGACAAAGCAGAATAAACACTCAATAAATATTTGATTAATAAACAAACAAATGGAAACTAGCTCTTGTGAAAAAAGCTTCAATAATCTTGTTTTTGACCAACGCTGCTTTTTATACCTTAGAGTTTCATCATACAAATTAGCATACTAAAGGCTCTGCATCTTTTGTGGCATAGAAACCTATTTTATTTTGTTTAACCCAGCGTTTTCCAAGAACTTTTGAACATAAAAGTTGTTTGTTTGTTTTTTAAATAGTGTCTATTATTTTTTTCTTAGCTATTTTCTTTTGAGACACTGGATGGTAAGCCCCCTTCTTTATGCTATTGAGATATTCATAATTCAGAGTATAATTTAAATAAGCATTCTAACAAATATGTGAATGGAAACATTTAAAGTATTGAGAGGGTCAGAATGTGTTCCCTGAGTGAACGTAGTTTAGTTTGAAAAAGAAAAAGGGCACTTTGCCATTAGCTTTCTTTGCCCATGGTTGACAGTTGATGGAACAGTACATGGAGTCATATGTTTTCCTTTTGCTTTCTAAATTTCTATTAAGCCCATAGCAATTCTACAGGAAATTTAATGATGTTGTGTGGAAAATGTCTAATATAAAATATTTTATTATAAAAGTAGCGAAACATTAGGGCTCTACCACATCTGCTTCTCTGTTTGACAGAATAGAAAAACTACCATAGTTTTAGGGAGGGATGTAGAATGTTTTTAGAAATGAAAGTGAAAACCTGAACTGAATAGGCATTATTCCCTTGTGTTCAACTCTGTGGGATGTTTTTATTGTATTTTGTGTCTGACAAAACATAGTTTTTCATGTTCAAAATTTGGGGAAGTTTAGCTTGTTCTGGCATAATGGATTAAGTTATAAGGTCTCTTGCCATTTTAGAAATGCCGTGTTGAAATATGTTTGCTATGATTCCTTTATGAAAGAGTTTCAAATTTCTAATACAAAGAGAAGATGTCCTTTACATGATTTTGAAGTCTTTTTCAGGGTGTTATTTTCATCTACTCTCCTGATTTGTGAAGATTTTTAGGATTATAAACTTCGCTTTAAAATACTGATTATATCAAAACTGATTTTTAAGTAAGATGATCCCTGCCATAGATTTTGGGTCTTATGTCATTTTTATCAGCTATCAACCTCCAAATTTTAAAAGAAAAATAATGTCTATCCTACTTAATCCAGAGTATTAGTCTGAATTTCAAGCTACCTGAACTACCAGTTTTCAAAAGTATGCCTGCAACTAAACTGCTGTTCTTGAGAACATGTTCCACAAAACAGTGATTCCTTTCTAAAATGGGCTTTAGATGAGCGTAATAAGCCAAAGCATCTGACGGTCTTTTCCTTCAGCCAGACTAAAGGGCTACTCATCTGGTAGCCCCTTTGAAAAACATAAAGAAAGGTTAAGAGACTAAGATTATGTTCAAACTCAATTCTCACAGCTATGACAATGACTATGAGTTTTATCTAAAACTACAACCGATTTCAAAGCTCCTATAAGGTACCACATTCACTGACTGTATACTCCGAGCATATGTTCATATACGTTTCCTGAACTCTTAGTTTGCACCAATTCCATGCTAAACATTCTATGTGTGCGACCTTGTTTGATTCTCACAACAACCCTGAAGAAAACATTACAACTATTTTAATTTACAAAGCAGGAAAGAATCCAGATTTCAAAAACTGCTTCCTATAAATATAAATAAATACTTGGTCACAGTTTGTGATGACAGCTGGAACTGTAGTTTCAATTTAATATATTAATATAAAAATTTAGTAACTGAAATCAGATAATGTGTAAATATTAAGGAGAGGTTTATAGATGGAGACATCAGGAAAAAACTGTAAACTTTTTTTTTTTTTCTCTTTCTTTAGTACTGGGATACATATGAAAGGATATGATTAATGATTCCTTTTGGATACAAAAGAAGAAAAAGAAAAAAAGTGGTTTCAGAGAAAAATGGTAAGAATTTCAGGGAAGATGATCAATGGTGTTGAAGGAGGTATTGAGGTTAGCATTTCTTCGAGTTGGTCTGCATTTTTGAGTTAGAAGTCACCTTAGATACCAATGATGACAGGTACGTCATGTTCAGATGAGGAATTGAGACCCAGCAAATTGAGTAATTAGTGACTTTTGTTTTCACTCTTTCCCTGAACACTTACTGAGCTTCTACTGTATTCCAAGAACTAGATAGCCTTTTTCCAAACGAATACATTTGTGCCATTCTTTAAGGGACTCTGTATTCAGAATGGAAGATCAAAGGGTAATGATAATATACAATTGCTGTTAAAAAGAGATTGGTTCAAGGGTCAAAACCAGGTCATGATTAGGTATTGTTTTGATTATAATTAACTGGACCAAATCAACAATTCTTTGTCAGAGAACTTGTTTTAAGGCTGAACAGGAGAGGCAGGTAACACAATGAATAAATGAAGTATATGCAAAGCATTGGGCATGAAAAAACTGTCTAGAAAGTATCACTGGGCTAGGATGACTTTGTCAAAAGCTCTTTTTCACTTTCTGATGATTCCTTGATTGTCTTTTTCAGGTTTCACCTCTACTAGTGCCATAGAGGCACATGGTAGTGAAGAAAATCAGGAAAAATGTTGCACTTAATGTCATACCATCTCTGACATCTTTCGTTTTCCAGGCTACCCTTGGAGGATTTCATTTAGTAGTTAATACATTTCCCTTTTTATTTTTTCTTGTTTTGGAGAGGTTTTTAGCTATAGGGCGCGTGCGCTTGCCAGAAAGACAGAGAGAGACAGAGAGACAGAAAGCGAGAAATCACCCTCCAAGGGGGATGGCCACGCCACAATCCCTTCTCCTCCATTCTCCTCTCGGGATCTTGGGCATGCACGCACACACACCTGGCATGAGTTTAAGCCACCGGGTCCGGGACGTGAACTGTGGTTGACTATATGGGAGTCCAGCGACATAGCCATTACGCTAACTGCTGGTCCCATACATTTCCCTTTTTAATGGTACACATCTTGTGTTATGTCTTTTGCAGCTATTGAAGATACATTTTGTTATATAGGGTACATTAAATCATATGTATACTTTGACTTATTTGAATTATGATCATTAACTAAAATTCCACAATGGATTCTCCAGCTGTGAAGTTCAGAGGTCACAAATGCAATCACCCATGGATTGCACAAGCCAAGTCCCTGAGTGGAGCTAGTAGAACACTAGTAAATTTGCATACATTGTGTGGTAGGTGGAGCAAAGATGACATGGGGGGTACTATGCTTAAGCCTTAAGTGGGCTTATTGTTGCCACAGAGAAAAGTGAAAGAGGTTCTAATAAAAAAAAAAAAAAAAAAAAAAAAAAAAAAAACCTACATTCTCAAATATCTTTAAAAGAGTCTATCTGATCAATATAATTCAGGACCCATTTTTGTCAATACCATTAGTTGCTATTCATCCTATTTTTATGTTTAAATAACTTATTTATAGAATTTTTGTAATGTGGAATATTTATCTCTATTTTATATAGAAGTACTTTGATAGCATTTTATTTCGATGATAGTATTGCCTCTTTTTCTCAAAACTGTTATGTATTACCTTTAGCATTTTCATTTGTTTTGTGAAGAGAATTGAACAGAAAATATATAGTTCTAATACTTTTAATATGAGTAGATGACTTATATTAAGAAAAGGCAGTTCAAGTAGTCACTTAGGATGACATTGGAATAATACAAAACACTGAACCTCACTCTATAAATATAATATCTATTAAAGAAGACACCGAAACAACATTTTGCAAAAATGTCGTATGGCGTGATTTTCAATTGTGAGAAGAAAGATATAGCAGAGGAACTGATATACACTGAAACATTTCCACTCTTGACGTTAAAATATTTAACTGTATTTTCAAAATTTCCCACTGAAAATTTAGGAACGCCATATGAAACATGCATACCATCTCAACTCCCATAAATCTGATGACATAGTGTTCTATAATGAAATATACCAATAGTTAATAGCCATACAGTTTTAAAATCTTTAGGTAATGCAGATAAATTACCCAATAGTCTTCACAATTTGCAGAGTTGGCTTTACAGTAGCTCAATGTTTCATGAGAAAAGCATTTAAAATTCATAAAACTTTACCAGAAAGAAATGATAATAAAATGATAACCAATGTACATTGGAATAGAGAAATAACATTTGTGAGTGTGTGTGTGTGTGTGTGTGTGTGTGTGTGAATAAGGGAAATGTGGGAGTGTGTTTTGGAAAAGTAGATGAGCATGCACATCTGTATATGTACAAAACATTCAGATTACCACTCTTAAAGAATATTTCAAATCAAACAATCAAAGAACTATTAGAAACTTTGAGACAACTCAGTCCCAGTGGTCAGCATTAATCTGATCTTCAATTCAATGTCTTCTGAGTCTTCATTCTTTTGATATTTCCACAATACTTGATTACAATCTCCTTTGGAAATTTAATTTATTTTTCTTAGATATTTTATATCATTTTTCCAGGTAATAATGTCACTTAGAAGTTTATCATGGCTTAGCTGCTGTGGCATATTGGTAACATAAGAACTCTGCAAGACCAAAGTCTCTGAGTTCAGATCCCCTAGTTGGCTTGAAAATGCACCAGGCACTCACATGGGAGCCCAGAATCCCAAGGAGCTGGAGGGCTGGGGAAAGAGGGTCCTGTCTGGAGTAGAAGCTGCCATGGGTACTCCTCTTTCTCTCTTCCCTCTCTCTCTTTCTCAAGCACACACATATGCTCTCTATCATAAAAAATTTCTTTAATATATAATACTTTAATATATAACACTTTTGATTCTTTAACATAATTATACTAGCAAAAAGGTTTCTGATATAATTCAACACAGGATGGTAATGGTTGATTATTTTTTTCCTGGCTTTTATGTTTCTTCTCTTTTTCTTCACTCATGTGTAGTCTAGATCCCTTAAATCAATTTTTTAAGAGAGATTTTTGCTATAAGACATGCACGCTGACCAGAAAGAGAGAGACAGAGAGAAAGAAGTGATAAATCACCCCCAAGGGGATGATCATGCCACGATCCGTTCTCCTCCATTCTACCCTTGGGATCTTGGGCACACACAGACATATACTTGGTGTAAGTTTTAAGGTGATGCATCTGGGACTTGAACCACGGTCAACAATGTGAAAGTCCAGCAATGTAACCATTATGCCATCTGCTGGTCCTGTAAAAATAGTTACCATTTTTGAAAGAGTTTTTAACAAAAATTTATGATTAAAATTAGCAAACAAAATGCCACCTCTTATTTTCTATAATCATTATCAGTTGCGGTCATTAAAAAAAAATCTATGACTTCACATAAATCTGCTTCATCCCACATTCTCTTTCCATTCCTGTGTAGACTTCTTCTTCTCTTCCTCTGCAAGTTTCTATTTTGTTTCCCTATCCTGAATTGCTGCATTCCCCAAACTTAGGTCTCATCCATTAGTTTTCTCTTTTGGGACTTTGTCTGGCAATATTATCTATTATTGCAATGTCAGCAATTATTTCAAATTATATCTCGTTCTTCAATTTGTCCCCTGAGCGCTAAGCCAAATATCTTCTCTTAGGCTTACTTACCTGAATATTAATTTGTTACTTCGATGTGGGCAGCAGATTCATTAACCTCTATCTCCAACTTATCCTTCTTCCTGCTCTCATTTTTGTCTAGTACATCATGATATTCTCAGTTTAAACAGACCAGTTTAAAGTTGGCAGGACTGCAGCCATTTTAAGTATGGCCTCTAACAGGAACAATCTGACCAAATGCTGAGTCACAGGGAGATCTGTTAGACAATGGTAAAATCAGAAACTAAGAATGTATATTTTAAGTAAAATAGGAATCAAGATAATTACTCAGAGGAAAGCTACTGACTCTGACTGTAGTGAGGAATGGTTTGCACAAAATTGTATCTCTTACCTATAAATACAGAGAACATGTTGCTCTTTTCAAGACATTTGATGGTGTTTATACAAGGAAATACTTCCTGAAATCTCAGGCAAAAATATCTTTCTCCTTAGAACTTATACAGCATTATATTGTACTTCTATATGTATTTTTGAAATCATGATAGAGCATGTGTGCACGTGAGATTGAGAGAGAAAGAAAGAGTAAAAGAGAAGGGAGAAAGAGGCAGAGAATGAATCACCTTCCATAGAACTTGGCTATTCCACGATCTTTCTTGAGTCTTCCAGCTGCCAGGACCTGTATATGAATACACATGCTTGGTATGTTTTCAGGGCAACAAGGCTGAGGACTCTAACCATGTTCAGCATATTTGTTCTAGCTCTGCAGTGTTGTATGTTTTCAACTGTGCCACAGAAGATGGGCAGTGCACATCTCCAGTTCACATATTCCATTTTATGCTAAATTATAAAGATGGATGAATATTATTTTTTTATTTCTACTACTCTTCAGAGTCTATGGTCCCTATTTTTTTAATCTTATTTGTGTATCTTCCTATACCTATTAAAGTGCCTAATATAAAATAATGTTTAGAAATATTTAATAAAGGAAAACATTCCTTTAATCCCTTTATTTTTTCAGGCAGAGAACATAAAGATAATGTGATTTTTTTTTCACTTTTGTTAAAGTTAGCTTATATCAGGGAGAAAAAGAGAAATCACATTTAAAACGTCTCCATCCTTATAAGAAATGCTCTCTGATATCTCCCGTGGTGTACACCTGAATTCTCCACATAATGTGTTTGTGGACTGGCATAGGAGAGGCTCCAAAAGGGGACATTCCAGAAGGCCTCTGATGTTGCACAAGTTAACTTCGTAATGGTTTATTTATTGACTATGTTTTCATCAGAAACTAGCTATAGATTTAGTCCCCAAAAGGTCTTCCCTGCAGAGTTTCTAATAAGGTCATCAAAATCCATCTGTTGGAGAAGAGTGTTTTATCTCAACAATATGTGTTGAGTTGAGTTGGCCTTATTGAAAATTACACTTCAGTCTTTTCTCATTCTGCAGAAGCAAGATCTCATCATCAAGCGTACCACAACAAAGAATATTTAGAGGATTTCTTAAAGTATCTCTACCGTTGAAGCTTCTGTTTAGCTACTGTTTTCAAAGTTGTTTGTATAAACTTAGGATGGGCTCAGTTTTCCTTTCTGTTTTATAATTTCAATACCTAAGAGACTTTCCCCTGAATAAGGCACTACTTTCACAATTAAGATATGAAGTGGAGAGTATTAGGAAGATAAGGAGCCACAGCAACTGTGGCAGAGAGGAAAGCCATTTCTTTCTTGGTGTTTTCTAGTTCCTTCCACAGCTTGGCAACCTATAGAAACAAAACCCTTCAAGCACATGCACCCTCTGGCAAATTAAGAAGGAAGAAAAGTACCATCTAACTAGATTACTACTAGTAGCTGATCTCTCCCTAGGGGTGACATGAGTGACTCCTGTTCAAGATATCCACATCCTAAGGCTGCAGACTGAGGTTATAGGTCACCACTGTTCAAATGTTAGCTCTTCCATGAGGTGGGACACCTCTGTTTTCAGGTCCTGTTTCTCTATGGCAATTTGTTGTTTTTCAGAATCCACTGCATCTTTTTCTCCCTGAATATCCTGAAGCTTCTGCTCAAAGTCACTTTCCATCTTTTCCATTTCCACCTGTAGCTCATGCCAGGCTACTTTTGAGAGTTTTTTATTTTATTTTATTTTATTTTATTTTATTTTATTTTATTTTATTTTATTTATTTTATTTTTTGCTATAGGGCACGTGCACTTGCCAGACAGACAGAGAGAGACAGAGAGACAGAAAGCGAGAAATCACCCCCCAGGGGGGATGGCCATGCCTCAATCCCTTCTCCTCCATTCTCCTCTTGGGATCTTGGGCATGCACGCACACGTGCCCGGCATAAGTTTAAGCCACCAGGTCCAGGACGTGAACCGCGGTTGACTACATGGGAGTCCAGCGACATAGCCATTACGCTAACTGCTGGTCCCTCATGCCAGGCTATTAATTCTGAGTCCAGCAAAAGAAAAAAAAAAATCAGCCTCCCAGAAAGCTTTCCATCTCAGTCAGAAGCCCAATTGTTACTCCCTATAATTTACTGTTTTGTGCCAATATTTGATCTATGATCTATATAGCTATCTTATCACATCTCAGGCAATGCCTGGGGAAAAAGAGCACCATGATTGCTATGGTTTAGGTATTCCCCAAATTCATGTGTTGGGACTTTGTTGTATTGAAAGTATTAAGTGGAGACCAGCACATGACATAATGGTTATGTTGCTGGACTCCCAATTTGAATGCCGTACCCATTGGCTTAAAATTCACACTAGGTGGGAACTAGCAGTTAGCGTAATGGCTATGTCGCTGGACTCCCATGTAGTCGACCGCGGTTCGCGTCCCGGACCCGTTGGCTTAAAAAACTCACGGTGGGCGCGTGTGCGTGCGTGCCCAAGATACCGAGAGGAGAATGGAGGAGAAGGGATTGCGGTGTGACCATCCCCCTTGGGGGTGATTTCTCGCTTTCTGTCTCTATGTCTCTCTTTGTCTGCCTGGCGAGCGCATGCGCCCTATAGCAAAAACCTCTCCAAAAAAAAAAAAAAAAAAAAAAAAAATTCACATTAGGTGTGTGTACATGCATGCCCAAAATCTTGAGAGGAGAATGGATGAGAAAAGACTGTGGCCATGGCCACCACCCTGGGGAGTAATCTTATGTTTTTTCTCTCTGTTTCTCCGGTGAGTGTACACACTATGTACCAAAACTCTCTAAAAACAGTATTAAGTGGAAATTTAATTCCTTCACAGAGTCCCATTGTAGGGCCTTTGGCATGATGTTCATTGGGACATAATTGAGTTTTGGTGGGTCTATAAGAGAAGAAAGGTGAGAACAGGCAGAGATTTATGATAGTTCTCTGCTCAAGATTCTACCCTCTGCTGTGCAGCTTCATCAGAAGTTGGTCCCTAAGTCCTGGATTCCCACCCCACAAGCTGAATAAACCTCTATTTAAATAAATTTCAAAAATATGAAGTGGGTACATGAACCAGCTCAGATTGATGATCAGTACGATCAAGGTGGCTTTACAAATATGCATTCCAGAATTGTAAAGCCAGGTCTGCTGTACCAAAATTTTCAGGAGGTATGATTTAAAAATAAATACATCCTCAAAAGGCAGCCACCTCCCTGGCTTACATGGATAAATTAGATTCAACATACATAGTTAAGAATTTAGTCTGGTTCTTCCGGAAACAAAACTAGAGAGGCTGCTTTGTGGTGGCAGATTAAGTTTAAACTCCAAAGGAAAACAACAACAACAAAAATAAAACAAAATCCCACAACTTCCTAGTACTTAGAGGACAAAGTCAGTTTTCTTTGATTTTTCTAAACTCTGGCAAAATGTGTTATTTGATTTTTGAGACTGTTAAATCAGTGTTTGTAGAACAAGTCTCCTGATTTTCTACAGAAAAAACAAATCCTCCAAACTGAAATATGAGATTCTATGATTTTAATCAAGGTATTAGAATTAATGATATTAAATAGCACTAAAAGTTTTTAATGACATAAATTGATACTTTTTCATAAATCTGTACTTTATTAAGAAGAATTTATTCTTCTAAAATTTTATTTTTTTCTGAAATAACTTCCTGAATAAATTCTTAAGGGTTTGTTCAAATATAAACATTTAAGGTAATAAAATTTTAGAATACACTCGGGAACCAGCAGTTAGCGTGATGGCTATGTCGCTGGACTCCCACGTAGTCGACTGCGGTTCGCGTCCCAGAACCGATGGCTTAAAACTCACGCCGGGCGTGTGTGCGTGCGTGCCCAGGATCCCAAGAGGAGAATGGAGGAGAAGGGATTGCGGCGTGACCACCCCCCCTGGGGGGTGATTTCTCGCTTTCTGTCTCTATGTCTCTCTCTGTCTGTCTGGCGAGTGCATGCGCCCTATAGTGAAAATCTCTCAAAAAAAAAAAAATTTAGAATACAATCTAGATAAACTATTAACATTACTTGCACGAAAAACTAGTTTGTTCACTTTTTATATAGCAAATATTTATCATTTCAAGAAAGCAGATACTAAACTAAGCACTGAGAATACAAAGAAAAATAATTTAGTCCTAAAATGATTTTTTATTTAGCTTTAGAAGCCTTCAAATTAGCCAATTTGTATTCATCTTTTTAAATTTGTCTCCATTATCTGGTTTTCTAATTCTGTTACTAATTTTTTCAGTTATATCTTATCATGGCCATATCAAATCCCCAAACTATTTTTTGTTTTGGAAGGAGATGAAGTATAATAAAATGTTTTTAAGGATAATAGATTACAAAATAAAATACTTAACATACAAATTTCTGGATTTAATTGTTAATTCATTATTTGTGTTGCTCAAGCAGACGGTGTGGTAATTTGTCTATAAAAAATATGTTGATCAATTTTGTGAAAAAGCCTAGCATACAATTTGTTCAAACTTTATGACTCAATAAATTGACGTAGAGTAAAAAAATCGTTTTTGAGGAATAAATGTGATAAGCATCACAACTCAAACTGGCAAATAGCCTCTCACAGTATATTAACAGTAGTAAAATTAGGAATATCATAAACATTACTGAAAAACCCTGCCTGAGAGTACCCTTTGGGAAAATCATTAAGAAACCATAGCAGTTTTTATTCTTGTTTGGAATTGAAAGAAAAAGGTTGGTATATTTCTATATGATTGAAAGTGATGGTGTAATATTAACTAATAAAATCTCCAGCACTTTGCCTTTCTTTTGTGTTCTTTATTACAAATGGAGTAGAATAAAATCTTTATCTGGGACCATTAAAAATGTGTATTTTCCATTTTATTTTCCACTGGTAATTGTCAGGATCCAAAGTAATCTAGGAAGAATAGAATAGTAGGTGGAAATTACCAGAATGTAATGTTGAGTCTTCAAATTCACCTAAAATTTACCTGTGAGAGTTGGTATTCATTCGGTTGGCTTATGTGGATTGGCTTAGTTGGTCATTTGTGGCGGAATTTCAACATTATTGGTTAAGCATCTGTTCTGATTGCTCTCTACCACTGACCTCCCTGCTGTTACATGTTTTGACCATCTCCTCAATAGAAAAATAGACATTTTAGTGTTTACAAAATTATGGGTCATCTCTAGAATGATTGTATCTCTTTCATTTCAAGTACACCAAAAACATAGGGTACGCACATTAAATATAGTAGTAAAGCAAACAGAAATGAGTTTTTTTTTTTTTTTTTTTTTTTTGTCTTCCAGTTTGATATGACTAACACATTTGATGAGACTTCTAAGAGAGGTCATGTGGTATCAGGTTTCATATGGAATTTGGAAGAACAGGAAAGTTCAGTCATAAACCTAGTTGTATTTCCTCTGGGTCACACTGAGTTTGGAGTATTTGTTTGAGTACTTCTACAGGCAGAGTATTGGAGGGGCAGAAAGCTGTGACATCTGAGTAACTGGTAGGGAAGAAGAAGCATGTCCACCTTTTCTCCCCTGAGATTAAGGAGATTTAGCAGAAATACAGAAGTGAATGCAGCTGGTGGCTTGATAGTAAGATGGGTGGAGCCCACATGGCCAGTCACAGTTTGTGTCTCAGACCCGGCTTGTAAACCTTCCATGCGCTTGAGTAGGTATGCCCAAAATCCCTAAAGAAGAACTGGAGAAGAAGGGAATCCAGTGTGGCCATCTCCCATGAGTGGAGGGTACTTTCTCATTTTCTCTATCTTGCTCTCTCTGCCTCTATCCAGCGAGGGCATACATCTCCTGGCAAATAAAGAATAAAAAGGACTAATGTAAGAAAGAGTCGTTACATGAAAGGCAGAGAAAAATTTGAGTGTGAAAAAGTGAGTCCTTAGAATTCAAAGGGGACCTCTATGTGAACACTAATTAAAGGTAGTAAGGGCAGAATTAATGTTGTGTTGACAGCTGCTAAACTGTGTAATTGCTTGGATGTCGTTCAAAGTCGAAACTATTTCATTCTCTTATTGGTTAAATCAGTGAATTTCAACCAAGGGTAATTCCTCTACCCCCTTGTCAACATTTGGCAAGGCCAATGTACGTTTCTGTTTGTCATGACTGTGGCTGTCCTACTGGCACCTCAGGAATAGTGACCAGGGATGCTATTAAATATGTTAACATGCACAGTATAGCTCTCATGATATTGAATTATCAAACACAAAATTTTGACCATGCCAAAGCAGGGAAATGCTGGGCCGAATTCATAGAAAACTGTTTGCATGCAATGAAGTACAACCCTTTCCAGATTCATGGTGCTTAAGCCTAAGAAATGCCTGCATTGGGAGGGCGGGGAAGATACACCTTCAGCTTACTGCTTCTATAACATTGTTTTGCATTTCTCATATTTTCTAAGATAAACTAATTCATATTTGAGTTAGGTGTTCCTTTTTATGTCTGTTTTCCTCCTTTGACATTATTGGCAGGGGTTCCTTTTATTTCCCGGTTGTCCTGTCTTGCAGTTTTGTTAAATTCATTTCTACCGTTGAATTAAGAGTTTTCCTGTTCTACTTCTTGTAGTGGCAGTGATAGCTTGCACTCCCCAAAATCACTAGCCAAATTCCCACTTTGTAATTATATTTACCTTTCAGAATTTACCTTATAGTTTCTGTTCTGAAATGTTGGGCAATTTTCTTACATGCTCAAAAGTCTGTCATCTTTGGGTATGGCAACATTTTAAGTGATGGGGTACAAAAAGGAAAAGTCAATGCTTATGTGATACAGATGTTGTTACCATATTTTTTAATGTGTGAAGATTTAGAGGTTCTTGACTAAAGGAGAATGGATATAGACATTCAGATTTTCTTTGCCTTACTCTTTTTTTCTTTATTGATATATTCCGATGTTAAATAGTAAGAGTAAACATCAATTTAAAAATCAGATATGGAGCTTTCTATGTGACATGCTAGATACTTTAAAAATAAGAACTTATTTAATTTATAACAACACATGAAATATAAGTATTATTATTATCTCATTTATAGATGAAGAAATAAAGGCACGGAAAATAACTTGCTCAAAACAATTTAGCTAGTAAATCACAGGTTGAAATAAAATCCAGGTAGTTTAATTCTATGATTCTCATTTTTATTTGTTTATTTATTTGTTTTAGAGTTTTTATTTTCCCATAGAGTACGTGCACTCACTGTAGAGAGACAGACAGAGATAGTGAGAGGGTAAGTGAGAAATTCCCCCCATCCCCATGGGGGATGGCAACGCTGCAATTTCTTCTTCTTTTTCCTCCTGGGATCTTAGGCAAGCATGCATACTTGCCCAGTGTGATTTTCAAACCACTGGGTGTGGAACTCGAACCGCAGCTGGTCATGTGGGAGTGTAGCGACGTAACCACTGTGCCATCTGTGGGCCTACAGTTCACACTTTAAAATACTAAGCTCTGCTATCTTTCTAATTTTGTTACATATGGTAAACATACTGCATATATATACATATATATATATATATATATATATATATATATGTATATATATGCATGTGTATATTTATATAAATCACCATACCTAACATACAATAGACTCATACAAATTTGGCATTAGTATTATTTTATATTACATACACAATAACACTGTGAGATAACAGTAACACATTTATTTTAATGAAGGAACTAAAGAAAATCATACATTTTGAATTTGGACTTGAGTTGTATTTTTAAATTGATTCCCTGAAACTTTCTTTCTTTAGAAATACTACTTGAGCATTTTCACTTAAGTGGGTCTTTTAACAACATGGTTATTGGGAGGAGAAGTGTTCTTAATTCTTCCTCCTATAAGTCATGTCTAAAAAAGTTCCTCTTGAAGATGAAATCAGAGAGTGGAATGAACTGCTTAGGTTACTGATACCAGCCATCAGCTAAATCTCAGAGGAGCAGACCCTAAATCTTCTAAGGCTTAGCTGACACCGTCGTGCCATTTTTATTCCACCTAGACCACATCTGAAAGTATTTTAAGAGCAAATGCAGCCCTAGTCATATTGCTATTTCTTTCAAAAACTACCTTAGAATTGGAACAGTCATTCACACACTTTCTCTCCAAATGTTTAAAACTTGAAGATAGTTCACCATCTAAATCACTGGGCAGTTTTTAGCAGTTTTTATTGCGGTCGTATCCCTTTAAACTTCTTTGCCGGATGTTCATTCCGTTCATATTCTTAGTGCCTTGTCCTGTCGACTGCTCCTAGCTAACGCTCTCCAGCTTAAAAAATATGGCTGGAAGGAAATTGGCTTTGGCTCTGATCATAATAGCATAAATGGCAAGTCTCCAGATGACCTGAAATGCTGTAACACAGAGCATATTTGCATATATAGTTTTACATGGTAGGCAACGGGGGTACTTGCCGCTGTTAAAACACATCTCAGAACACTGACAGAAGGATTGCCAGTTCTAAAGCATTCATGATACTGAATTGCAAACCATGACTTTATAAATGGTTGAATTATCATCTTAAGAAATAGAAGATGTTCAATTTAAATGAAGGAGATATTCTACATATTCTCTCAGTGTACTTATTTCAAGCAAAAGTGTTCCCTTTGGTGTCATTTAGTTATATTTTCGTTTCTTTTTTTCCCTCCTACTTCCTCCTCCCCTAAGGAACACATACACTCTCTGTATTTACATACAATAATACTATGCTACACCACAAACTAGATTAGAACAGTAGTTTCTGAAAATATAGAGACGAGAGTAGGAACTGAAGACCTATACATACATTTCAAAATTATGATCTTTATAAATAGTCAAGTAATTTAAATGTATAGAATTGGCTGCAAGTATTCTAAATGATTTTTATGATAATAAAGTCCATTAATTTCAGATAACAAAAATAAAATTATTATTTTTGCTAAGGAACAAAGCTTTAACATTTACTGGTTCTTAGGATGAAGGCTCCTTTCCCATTTGTAAAACCACTACAGGTTTTTCCATTTTCAACATCAGTAGAAACAAGACAGCTAGACCTAAAGAAACTGATTTCACAGTTATTGTTTCTCTCTGATTTGATTTACCTTGTGGTTTTCATACCTATAATTTCAAGAACTACAAGATTTAAAAATTGCAGGCACACACAAGAAATGTAACATTGAACATCAGTAAATGACAGTCTTGTGTTCATACATTTTTGCCATATCACCGGCTACCTGCTATGTTTCAGACAATTGCAGAATTTTTAATATAGTAATAAGTCAATCATAGCTCTTGGACTTAGAAAACACCATGTCAGTGGAAAACTTCTAAACTTCAGCAAAAATTAATATGAATAAGAAAATCTGATGTCTCATACTGCTGGACATTTATAGAAAGAATGGCTATATAAAAGGTATTTTGAAAATGAATTGACTACTCTAACAACAATTCTTTGAAATATTCTTTTCGTTTATAATAAAACTCTGTCATTCTTTTGACTATGTCTAATAGTCATAATAATATCTGAATGATAAAAATAATAGGGAAACTATAATAATTATATTATTTAGCATATGTAAAGTACTCAAAACAAGGTCTTACACATGCTAAGTGTTCTACTGAACATTATCTATATTATGACCATTATTAAAAATGAGTGAGAACATTTTCTTAAATGATCCTGACAAAGTATTATTCAGGCAGTTATCAAGGGTTCAATATTCCTTTTCTTCCTTATTAATTTGAGAAGCATTCATTGTGCATTTTTAGGTACACATCACTAAAATGAAACATGAGAAGACCTAACATATATCTCAAAACTCTTACATACAATTGCTTAACTTCTTGCCACACTCTTCCTTTTTCCCTTTTCCCCCTTGATCTGAAATTCAGAGCATGGAGCTTGTAGGAAATTTCTTATGGTGTTAGTATGGGAACTAAGGGACCTGCTGAAACCCTGAGGTAATATTGAGAAATGAATTTGTGACCTGATGTCAATCTGAATGGTGTGTATCTTTATGCAACGTGTTTCTATAAACTTTACCTTAAGGGGCAAAGAAATTGGGATTGTGTGGGCTGGACCTCCAGAAGAGAGACTAAATGGAATCTATTCAAGATCCTCAGGTCTGATATGTGCTTGAAGCATCTGATGGAAGGAACAAAACAGACATTTTAGAGGAGAGTAGGACTGGGAATTAATGGTTATAACTATGAGAACTATTTATCTTGATATTTTGGTGCTTAAATTTTATAGCAATAAATAAAGCACAGACATAAAAAAAAAGTACTGCCTTTTTATTGACTTGAATACCAATCAGGGAAAATAAAATGCCTGAGAGTTTAAAATGAGAGTAGATTTGGTTTTGCTGATCACTGCTGGTAGTAAGCAGCCGGCTAGATGTCTCAAATCTCACTTTCAAAAAGCCTGTTTTCCATTGGTGATGATAAATTTGCCCCTTGCTTACACTTATCAGTGGGTGTTCAGTTGTTACAGCAGATTGGAAGTGATTCAGTTTCATTTCTTGGGTATTTTCAAAAGCAGGGAAGGATTTCACACTCTGTGGAGTGCTGCTTCACCAAAAGTAAAGAATGTTGCAGCTTATGGGAGTGATAATTAAAGCCAATAATAACCTGGAAGTCTCCCGACTCTCCTGTGGTGGGAGTGATACTATACCATTGTATCCTTATCTGGTTTGGGATGGTCTCACTAGCTCCTGAATCCAGCTGAAATTGCAATTCGAATACTAACTACTAAAATCATATTTCGAAGCTTTCATGTGGAGAGTTAAAATATGCAAATAAATATTGCAATGTTGCTAGTGTATAAAGGTAATACATTATGCAGGAAAAATAATAAAAAGCTCTATCAAGGTTTGATGTAGCATTTTGTGTATATGTGAAAAATAGGAAAAATGGTTTTAGTCAAAAGATGAAACTGGATGAACTAACAAAGAAAATGCCTAATATATTCCAAGTATTGTGATAGTAATATACTATAACCCATGCCAAATATAGTCTCTGAGCATAATAGAGATTTACTCTTTATTTCCCTTACAAATTAGTGAAACGCTTTGTGCGTTAAGAAACAAATCAGTTAAGATAATCCAAATAAGATTCAGAGGAAAGAATAACACTGTCAAAAGAATGTTAGAGAAGTTAGTTAGCCTTTATGATTTCAAATGGTCAGTTACAGGAATAAGGGAATCAAAGTTCATCAAGATACTAACTTTATGTGGAAAGCTAATCAATTTTTGATGCCCACACAATTAATCTTAGGTTTCAATTTTTATAACGAAGTGTTCAGAAATGTTTTCAGAAAAAAGTACTTTTTTTTTGGAGTAATGGGATCAGTTTATTATTATTATTTATATATTCAAACAATATACATTATCTAACTTGTAAAGAGAATTTATTTTTTACATTTTGCTATGGGTTTAAAATTACTGCGTGTCAGGGGCAGGGCAGGGAGTGCGGTGGGAGAATTTATGAAACATTTAGAAAGGTGTAATACAAAAGTTATCTTGACAATTTTTTTTATCATTAAAAATGTAGTCATTGAGGATAAGTCAGATGGTGTGATGGTTAAGGTGCCTGGATTTCTCTCTCTTTCTTTTTTATTTGGAGAGGTTTTGCTATAGGGCACGTGCACTCACCAGAAAGAAAGAGACAGACAGAGAGACAGAAAGTTAGAAATCATTCCCCACACCCCCAGGGCAGATGGCCACACTGCAATCCCTTCTCCTCCATTCTCCTCTTGGGATCTTGGGCATGCACACATATGCACCAGGCGTGAGTTTAAGCTACCGGGTCTGGGACTTGAACCATGGTCGACTACATGGGAGCCCAGCAACATAGCCATTACACCAACTGCTGGTCCCATCAGATGGCTGGATTTCATATGGCTGACTGCAGTTTGAGTCACGGATTCTGCAGCTTGAGAAACACTTAGGGAACACGTGGCCTCCCTGCATGCCCAAAATCCCTAGAAGAGAGAGGAGGAGAAGAGATTGTGGCATGGTCATTCCCCCTGTAGGATGCTTTCTCACGTTCTCCTTCTTTCTCTCGCATCCCTTTTTCTCCCTCTCTTTGTCCAGTGAACACACATGTCCTATAGCAAACAAATAAAAAACAACAAAAAAATGCAGCCATTGAGAGAAACATTCATTGGGATTCATTGGACTTCTACATAAATCCTTTTGTTATAGAAAAATATCCACTTACCCCAAAGATGACAGGTTAACTAAGTATTATTCCCCGAATGAATTAGTATTCGTATAGTTGGCTTCAAATCCGGTCTCTACCACAACTATTTGTTCAACCTTACAAACGCACTTAACTTCTTAGCCTCAATGTCCACATTTACAAGTGAACAAATAGTAGTAATGAAAATAATATTTAAATAACAGGATGATTATATTATTTAGCATATGTAAAGTACTCAAAGCAAGGTCCTTTACATGTTAAGTGTCTTACTAAACATGACCTATATTATAATAATTATTAAAAATGAGTGAGAACTTTTTTGTTTTGGAGAGGTTTTTGCTATAGGGCGCATGCGCTCGCCAGACAGACAGAAAGAGACAGAGAGACGGAAAGCAGGAAATCACCCCGCCAGGGGGGATGGCCACGCCACAATCCCTTCTCCTTCATTCTCCTCTCGGGATCTTGGGCACGCATGCACACACGCCCAGCGTGAGTTTAAGCCTCCGGGTCCAGGACTCAAACCGTGGTCGACTACGTGGGAGTCCAGTGACATAGCCATTACGCTAACTGCTGGTCCCAACTGAGAACATTCTTAAATGACCTTGACAATGTATTACTCAGGCAGTTATCAATGGCTCAATATTTTGCACTTTATTTATTAATTTGAGAGGCATTCATTGTGCATTTTTATGTACAAGTCGTCCTAGATTTCTGAGATATTCAGATGAATAAATTTATAATTCCATCCTTATTATTTAGCCTTAGCCCAGGCTGTCATAATATAAGGGGCCAACTTACAAAAATTTAGAGCAGATGAAAACTTATTTCTCACTTATGTGACAATTCTGAGTTAGTAGACAGCTCTGCTCCACCTGTTCGTTTTGGAAACCCAGGTTCTTCTCATTTTCCTTTCACAATTCCTAAGTACATTGTCACCACTAGGTAGCTACTGCGTCTGGATTGTAGCTATTGAGAAGTAAAAAGAGAGTATGGAAGAAGCAGACCTGCTGTCTTAAGGGGTCTTGAGTGAAGTGTGCACTTTAGACATACTTACATTGCATCTGTGCAAACTTAATGAATATGGCAACTCTAATTGCAAAGGAGACTTGAAATGCAATATAGTAGGCAGCCAAGTCTCAGGCCATTGCCAAGGAAGACAGGGAAAAGAGATTTTGCTTGGCAGGTAGTGTGTCAAATAGTCTTCTGAAGTCCATTGTCTCCTGAAGAACTATTGCAATGCAGTGTGATTCTGTTAATGCTACTATATGCATAAAATTAACTGACAAAATTCAACAAAATTCAATCATGTAATAAACTTGTTAAACCCAGTTTCTCTAAATTTGGTTCCAGGCCTCTGATAATGTCTTGACCTGTCTCCAATGAAGTGAGAAAGATAAAGACAATGTAGTAGACTTTCACAAATCTAAATGTACTTTTTAAAAATATTTTTTTATGTGACCAGCAGTTGGCATAATGGTTATGTCTCTGGACTTCCATGTAGTCCACCACGGTTTGAGTCCCAACCCAGAGGCTTAAACGCAAGCCAGGCACATGCGGCGTGGCCAGCCCCTTGGAGGTTGATTTCTCACTTTCTGTCTCTCTGTCTTTCTGGCGAGTGCATGCACCCTATAGCAAAATCCTCTCAAAAAAATTAAATTTAGGGTTCAAACCCTTCCTTTTTTCATAAAGATGCTTTTATGAAATGATGTTGTATTAAAGATAAGTTTTATTTCATGTTGAATATCCTTATTTTAACTTGACCCTCTCCTTTCTACCAATATTCCCCTTTCAGTTCAGAAACAATTGAATCTTGAGCTTCAAACTGTGGGTAGGGAAAATATAACATTAACCTGTGAATATATGAGAACTACTGGTCTTTACTGAATCATTTTGTAAAACATTATATTATTAAATTTTGTATTATAATACTATGGAGATTTACTCTTATTTCCCTTACATTATCATAATACATTATAGTATTATAATAATTTCTGATTTACATATAACAGCTATACATATTCATGAAATACAGTGTGTTTTTTCATAGCATGTGCCCAATCATTCTGTATTGATCAAATTAGGTTAACAAATACATCCAGCATCTCCAGCACTTACCTTTATCTCATACTGTATACATTCAAAACTCATTCTTCTGTCTTAAAGTATACATCCAATTTTTACCATCATTACTCTACTGTACTATAGCACTCGAGTATTCACTCCACAAATCTAAGTGGACTTTTGTATCCATATACTCTGTTCTTCCCAAACCCCCAACCTCTACCCTACCCCAACATCCAGCAACTTACTGCATTCTCCCATGTCTTATTTCACTTAGTACGAAGTGTGTTTGCGGACTGCATGCTCCTATCCATTCATCTGCTGTTGGGTACTTGCATGGCTCTTGTATCTTAGCTGTCATAAATAGTGCTGCAATGAACATAGGGATGTATTTACTGCTTTGCTGTATTTCCTTGCCCCTGGATTTCTACCCAGTAACATGATTAACATGATTATGAGCTCATAAGGAAGCTCTATTTTTAGGTTTTTGAGGAACTGTCATACTTGCTGTATTAATTTACATTAATTTACATCCCACCAACAGTGAATGAATGAGTATTCCTCATTCTTTTTTTTTTTTTTTTTTTTTTTTTTTGGTGAGGTTTTTGCTATAGGGAGTGTGCGCTCGCCAGACAGACAGAAAGAGACAGAGAGACAGAAAGCGAGAAATCACCCCTCAGGGGGATGGCCTGGCCACAATCCCTTCTCCTCCATTCTCCTCTCCGGATCTTGGACACGCACGCACATGCGTCCGGCGTGAGTTTACGCCACCAGGTCCAAGACTCGAACCGCAGTCGACTACATGGGAGTCCAGTGACATAGCCATTACACTAACTGCTGGTCCCATGTATTCCTCATTTTTGATGTCTATTGAAAAGAAATATTAAGTGAACACAATATGGTTAGAGGATAATTTGAAAAATACAATATTGTGACACTCATAGAAATATAAAATAAGCACTTTTCTACAACTTCATTACTGCAATTAATCAGGAAGTCATTAAGATACTAAAGGTAATTCAAAAGAGAAACCAAAGAACATACATATTTGAGTGATTCAGAATACTGAAATAAATTTTAAAATAAATGCAATAACCACAAGGCAATAATCAGTTACATCTCTACCAGACACAGTTCGATTTACTGGCATTTCTATAGATAAGAATCAATTGCATTACTATCCTATTTCTATAATTTATAGAAGTGCACATAGCTGAAAAGACAATATAACATGGAGATAACTCTGAAGACTTCCCTAAACAAGACACTCAGTGATTATTCTTTCATGTTTCTAAGTCAAACACTTCCCTGATGAAATTAAAGGCTTGATGTATTTTTTTTTTTTTCCATTTTGGCATATGTTCTTTCAAGTCAAAATTAATCATGTAAATTTATTGTAAAAACACTTGAATACCTATTTTTTGGAGTAGCTGGCTCCATATTGTTTATGATAGTATTCAGTTGCTGTTCACATTCATTGTTGATGCCCACCAATTAGTAATTTTTATTAGTAGTGAATATAACATGTTTTCAGTAGAATAAGAGTAAACTGTATGATTTAGTAACTAATCAATACAAACATGTAAAAAATTAGATCCATGAAGATAATGAGAGTTCTGAATGGAATTGCCTAAAACAATTATTTTTGCTTGGGACTGAGTGTCCTGCTCGGGTTTCTTCCTTAGCAAATATATAAATATCTATCCTCAAGGATAGTATTTCCGGAAGCTTATCCAATGTCACCAATTATTTGCCTATTACAGGGAGATAAAGCACTAATTAATTCTAGCAACAAAAGAAAAGACAAAAAAAAAGAGTGTGTGTTCTATTTACATGGAAGCGATAAGTGCAGGGGGTATTTTGGGAGTCAGTTCTGCTAACCGAGATTATAGAGGGTTTACTGAGAAAACATTATGCAGAAATTAAGCACTTGACAAGTTAAATTAAACTAGCAATAATGGCTGTAAAAAAAAAAGATAGCAAAAGCCTTTGAATAATATAAAATTATCTTCTTGGTATATTGGTTTGTAATTTTATTATTATTTTTTTAATCTCAGGATCTTTTATGTCTCTTCAAAATTACTTAGAATACCAAAGAGCTTTGTTAAAAATGTGAGTTATGTCAATTAATTTGTCACATTAGATATAAAAATGTGTGTATGAAAGGAAAAATAATTTTATTTCCCTTTTTTAGTTCTTAGCTAGGATCTTCACTCTAACAGGCAAACAAACAAAAACAAAAAGCAAACAAAAAACAGATTTAATAAGAGAAAAACAAGTTTATTGACATAGATATCTCATGTATTTAGAGGAGATATGCAGAGAAATGAATAAATCTTTAAACGGTGGCTTTGAATTTAGGTTTAAATACCAGAATTCAACTGAAATAAAGAATATACAACAGGTAAGTCTGAGATGTCCAGGAAATGCGTGGTAAGTTTTGTTATACTGATTCAAGTCCCTGCCTTTTCCATTAAAAAGTCTCTAGTGATTTAGCGTGATCCTTCTCATAGTATAGAGAAATTGTTTAGATGTACATTTCCTTTATAAAAGGGTAACAGGAACTCTGCTTCCAGAATTTCTTCTATGCTTGTAGTTTTTCAAAATAATCAGCTCAAAATATTCTTTATGCTAAAGAGGCATATTCAGGACTGGCATATGCTGGGCTCCTAAATGGGGAATGTTTACTTATGCATTGATTTGTTTTAAAGGACCATACTATAAATTAGCTTAAGTAACATTTTTATGAAAAATAACTATATTTTCTAAAACAAAAGTGTACTAATAGAGTAATTTTTTTTCTCATTTTGTTTTAATACCTGCCTCAGTAAAAGACAATAGGATTCTTATATCTGCTTCTGTATCATTTGAGGGTTGGAGAATATGAAGACAATCCCACTACACACCATTATACATTAGAAAAAGAGATACCCACAAAGCCCTAAAAACATCTTAGACCCTTCTTGATAGGGTCTTTGAACCTGTTCGTAAGTTGCTGCCCAAGTCCGTTTATTTTAGTCATGCTATCCTACACAATATTAGATTCTGTCTTTACTTTCATTTAAAGGTCTTCCTTATTTTTTGCAAAAACCTGTTGTTCTGTCCATATACTCTTCCTGCCTTCCTCTTCCTTTGAACAAAACATTTGTACTTCTAGCTAATGGCAGCCTGTTTATGCCTTCTTCTCACATTTCCTGACTACTTGAGGAGATTATTTCAGAAATTCTCTTTGTGTCCAGTGTCGTCACTTCGTCCCTCATTTTATTCCCACCTGCATATAATTACGCTGTCGATTTTCCAATATTTAAAGTAAAATAAATCTTGTCTTGTTAGTGCTCTCGTTTTGTTATCCTGTATTGGCAAAACCCTCTGTAGAACTAAGTTATGCTCATGATCTCCAATTTCTCTTCCATTTTTATATGAAACTTCTCAAATAAATTATTTTCTCCTACCATCCACAAACTTCTACCGTCATGGTCAAGAGGGACCTCCACTTTGCTAAACTCAATATTGTCTCTCAATACTCATTTTACTAGACTGAGAAACAGCTTTTCATACTTAGTAACTTGCAACTCCGGTAATTATTTCCTTTATTTGGCTGTTAGGATACTGTTCCCCTTTGGTTTTCCTTTTCTTCACTTGCTTCTTATTCTCCTCATCTCTCCCACTGGTAATGTACTTGCAGTGCCTCGAAGTTCAGTCCTCAGAATTCTTCCATGCTGAATTTACATTCATGTCTTCAGTGATGTTGAATTTTATCTCCTCCATACCTTAGAGTCAAATACACAAATGAATAACTCACAAGTCCACATGGATGTCTAATAAATACCTAAAAATTTAACATACCAACAACTTTGTATTTTCTCCTTTCCCATAAATGCCACTCTAAGTATCCAGTTGTTCAGGTCAAAAACTTTTGTTTTCATCCTTGGCTTTTCCCTTTTTATCACACACTCTGTCCATCACTCAACTCACTTTCCTTTCCCTTCCTTTGCCATAGCTCCTATTCTGGTCTATAGCACTATTACATATTCTTAATAATCTCATTGAGATGATTTGTATAGAATTCTAACTGATCTTCTTTCTTCTATAATTGTTGCCCTAGAGTCTAGTCTCAAACAGGACGTGTGAAACGAAGACATCTTATTTATGGCTATAAAATCATGTTATATGTTTTTCCCATCCATGGAGTTTAAAAGCAAAATCGCCCAATGTTGTTCTCTTTCTTCAACTTTCTGGGCTCACTATCACAAATATAACCTTACTTTTGGCTACTTCAGCCTACTGGTTCGTTGCTTTTTCTCAAGCATGTTGCCAACTGCCTCATGCAGCTACCTTAGGTGACTCACTACCTGGCTTTGTAAAGTCTTTGTTTGAAGGACACCTCTTTATTGATACATTCCCTGACCTCTTTATTTAAAATAATATCCTGTTCTATAGCTAATCCACTCCTCTGTGTTATTTTTCTATCACTTATTATTCAGTATCATTTTTATCTGCTTTCTCATTACTGTATATTAAGCTTAGCACATAGTCAGAACTCAAATATTTATGGGAAAAGTGAGTCACTTAACAAATCTTCTCCCTTCTCGCTATGCTAGGGCTACGTTAATATAAACCCAATTTTTGTTTGTTTTCTATTTCTTTCTCTTTCTACTTCCTTTCTCGTTTTTCCCTTTTTTCTTCTTTCTTTCTTTTCCTCTCCCTCTCTTCCTTTCTTTCTTCTTTCCTTTCTATGAGTGAGTGAAAAGAGAACGACAGACAGAGAAAGACAGAGAGATACACAGCCTAATAAGATCTTGATATCCTGATCCACCCTCAGCTGCAGTCAGCCCCCAATCATGGGCAAACATATTTAGGAGTGCTCAGTGAGGCCTCAGGGTGGAACTTAGGAACTTCCCATGTGGAAGTCTCATGTTTTATTGCTGTACCACCACCCAGTTCTCCATTTACTTTTGAGAGTGAAATTCACTGGAACAGCCACAAACAGGGCCAAGATATGGTAAAGTTACTGTGTGCAAAACTAACATAATTGCATTATAAACTACGTGAGAGCTCAAAATATACCCTTCCTGAAAATACTACTTAGAGAATTCTAGTCCAATCAGAAAAGGACCACAATTAATAATACAAATCAAATTAGAAATAGAAGACTAGGAAATATCTATTAATATGCATAATTTACAATTAATTAGAAATAATTGATGTAATTGATAGAAAGTTAGAGGAAAGACAGGACCAGCAATTAGCGTAATGGCTATGTCGCTGGACTCCCATGTAGTTGACCATGGTTCGAGCCCTGGACCCGGTGGCTTAAGCTCACGCCGGGCACGTATGTGTGCGTGCCCAAGAGGAGAATGGAGGAGAAGGGATTGCGGTGTGGCTATCCCCCCTGGGGGGTGATTTCTCGTTTTCTGTCTCTCTGTCTCTCTCTGTCTGTCTGGCGAGCACACGCGCCCTATAGCAAAAACCTCTCCAAAACAAGAAAAAAAAAAAAAAAGAAAGTTGGAGGAAAGGCAATTCTGAATTACAATATAACTAAAGTAAAATGATATAATAATCTATTATTGTTTTTGAATATATCAACAAATACTAGGAAGAAGGGAAAATTATTAGGAATATTCATTAGAAAAAAGAGGGAAATAATTTCTTATGATAAATTCAAAAGATCAAACTTATTCTTTTCATTTTACTTTATATTTAAAATTAGAGAAAATTTTAAGTACATATTGTATAAGTTTCAAGAACACATTTTATAAAATATCAAGTTAATTTAGAAGACATATGTAGCCTGTACATTAGAAAATGAGACAAAAAGTACAGATGAATAGTATCAAATCATAAAGATGCCAGAAATACACACAAACAATTAATTTAAAAACAAAAAAACAAGGGCTAGCAGGTGGTGTGGTGGTTAAGGTGCTGGACTCCCACATGGCCAACAGCAGTTCGAGTTCAGGACCTGGAAGCTTGGTTTTTTCACTTCCTTTCTCTCTCTTTCTTTTTCTGTCTCACTCTCTGGTAAAATTAAAAAATAAAAATAATGAATAAAATGAAATAAATAATCTTTTTTAAAAAAGAAAAAGCATAAATAGTTTAATTTTCCTCAGATTACATAAGAAGGAAACTGCAATCATATTCTATATACTTGTAGAAGAAACATAAAACCAAATTAAAAAAAAAAAAACTTACAAAAGAAACACCAAAGTCTACATCATATAGTGAGGTTCCAAATAAGAATTTAGAATATAACTTATCAGAGAAGTGAAAACGACAAGAAAACAAAAACAAATTTAATAATGTAAAAACTATCACCCTATGTGTTAGTTTTCTAGTATTACTGTAACTGACTACCACAACACACATTTATCTCCTCCTTTTGGAGACCAGAGTCTAAAATCAAAGTGTCCACAGGCTCATATTCCCTAGGAAGGCACTGGGAAAGACTCTGTTCTTGGCATTACTCCTAGCAGTTTAGGCACTATTTGGCTTACAGATTATTGTATTTTACTATCTCTCTTCACATGATGTTTTCTCTGTGCTTATGTGTCTGTGTCCACATTTTCCCTTCATAAAGAGAGCAGTCACAAAGGTTCACCCTATTTTAGTATGATATACTCATGATGACCCTCCCTCCAAATATAATCCCATCTGAGGTACTGGGCATTAGGAAATTTACTTCATAGCTAATCCACAATGAAGACATTTTGTGTTAAAAAAATACAGTAGTGAGAACCAGCAGTTGGCAAAATGGCTATATGGCTGGACTCCCATGTAGTTGACCACAGTTTGAATCCTAGACCCGGTGGTTTTAACTCACCCCAAATGTGTGCGTGCATGCCCAAGATCCCAAGAGGAGAATGGAGGAGAAGGGATTGCAGCGTGGCCACCCCCCCCCGGGGGGGGTGATTTCTTGCTTTCTGTCTCTTTGTCTCTCTCTGTCTTTCTGGCGAGCGCATGTGCCCTATAGCAAAACCTCTCCAAAAAAATAAAAAGAAAAAAATTTGCAATATAAAAAGATACCGTATCCTCCACATATCTCCATGCCACATTTCTCTCCTCAGCCTTCCCTACCAGCCAGGATTATGGGCAAGTGCACACACACCTACCGTGTACAGTTCCACTAGAGAACTGAACCCTGATTGTCTATATCCTTGCAGCATTGCAGGGTGTTATGCTACTTCTTCAGCACTGGGGCTGGGCCTGCAGCAGAATCATATAATAATCTGTTATGGAGAATAAAGACATCACTCTATATTCCTCTTTATGTAAACTTGAACAGAAATAGAACAAAAAATATCAATGACGAATACAACACTAATGTAAATGTGGACGTTATAAACTAATTTTAGCATTATGTTAAATGTAAATATGTAACTTTGCCTTTAAAAAATGGGATTTTCCCTACCCTGTATTCCTTACCATTATTTCAAGCTATAGTACTCTGCTCTTACTTTATTAAAAATATTTAAAAGGTCTTAGTCTTTCGGTCTTTCTTGAAGCTGTTAATAAGTAACCTCTACTGTTTTATCACAAGAGTAGACAAAAGACCAAATCTGGATTATCAATCTATTATACTCTTCCCAGATATGCTTATTGGACCAAGATGAAACATTTCACTCAGTTAGTGTTAAAGATAGCCTCTTCTGAGATTTGATAAACTGGAAACAAGATATACCTTTTCTTTATATCATGAAAAATTTAAAAGTCTTTGTAGAGTTGGAGCTGTGAGCAGCTGTTTTCTCTTCTTATGAAGAAACCCTGGAAAATAATTTCCTCAATACACACAGAGCATTCGTATTTAGTAATGGAGATCGACATAACGTCGGAAGGACGTTTTCACTCCTGTATTCAGTTACAAGATACAGCAATCTCTACCCTTACAATTTATTATATTTCCAAAAATTCTCTCCATTTTTTGATAATGTCTTACAATTGAGTCTCTGGAACTTAAAACTAAAATACAAAAATACATGACACAATTGTAATTCTCCACAAGCAAGCAATATTCACCACGGAAATTCAATATTTTATTGATTAGAATTCTATTAATAGACTATGCCAATAAAATAAGAAAATACCTGATAACATACTGTCTGTAATTTAGTAGCCTTTAGGAGAGTCCTCTAATAATAATAACAAATTTGAGAAAGAGGAATGCAAAAGTATTTCCTTAAAACTGTAAAACTTGAACCTCAAATCAAGAGTCACCATGGGGAACCAGCAGTTAGCGTAATGGCTATGTCGCTGGACTCCCACATAGTTGACCGCGGTTCGTGTCCCCGACCTGGTGGCTTAAAACTCACGCTGGGCGTGTGTGCATGCATGCCCAAGATCCCGAGAGGAGAATGGAGGAGAAGGGATTGCAGCGTGACCACCCACCCGGGGGATGATTTCTCGCTTTCTGTCTTTCTGTCTCTGTCTGTCTGGCGAGCGCACATGCCCTATAGCGAAAAAACCTCTCCAAATAAAAAAAAAAAAGAGTCACCATGAAACTTAATAACAATTCACTAAACATGTACTTATTAAAACCAGAAAGAAATCAAGGATAATCAGTAATTGTTATTGTTATTTACATGTTTCTAGATATTCTGGTAAATATATGAATAAATAAAATATATGAAAGATAAACTCTTCAAAAGGAAGATATTAAGTTATATGTATTTTTAAATGACACAGCTATATATCTGAAAATCTTAGGGAATTCAAATGAGAACTGTTAGGTTTTCTGAGACAATTTTTCAAAAGCTAGGCATATAGTAAATATGCTTGTGATAATATCTAAAATTCTTTGAACTTGGGACCAGAAGTTAGTGTAATGGCTACATCGCTGCAGTTCCATGTAGTCAACCATGGTTCGAGTCCTGGACCCGGTGACTTAAACTAATGCTGGGCACATGTACATGCTTGCCCAAGATCCTGAGAAGAGAATGGAGGAGAAGGGATTTGGCATGGCCTTCCCCCTAGGGGGTTATTTCTCACTTTCTGTCTCTCTGTCTCTCTCTGTCTTTCTGGCAAGTGCACGTACCCTATAGCAAAACCTCTCCTATATACATATATACATGTATATGTATGTGTGTGTGTGTGTGTGTATAAAATAAAATAAAATTCTCTGAACTGCTCTGAACTGGAAATGGGTATCTACGGGACATTGTAGTAAATAGGTATGGAAAAACCTTTACTTTAATATCTAAATTATGCAGTGTGCAAAGCCCTCGTCTATGCTGAAGGATCCACTGCAACCTGCACGTATTCCTGAAATTCCCAAGGGTGTTGGGGATAGGCCACAGAATTAACCTTTTTAGGAACCTTATTAATTCTGGCCTTTTTTATAAATAGCCTCAAAGTTGAGGCTATTGGTTCTTCATATTGTCCTTTTAATTCCTCCAAATCACAACTAAAACAAGAGTACGTTATTGAACAAACCTTATCAAATGCCGGAAGACAACACAAAAAAATTACAATTCACAAAATGAAAACTTAAAACCACATCATCTGTTCTCACTTAACCTACATCATTGGCTGGAGCCCTACCTGAGAACTCCCTTTCCCCTTAAACTTAACTTGAACAGAAGTTTTCTTTTAAAAAAATCTTTCTCCCTGATTTGGCCTTCATTGCCTAGTGGTAAAATAAGCTAGATTCTTCACAACTGACCATGGTTGGAATCCCATCCCTGACTTGAAAAACCCTCCAGCCAGTGCATGTGTGCCCAAAATTTTAACAGGACAAAGAAATAGAAGAGCAGAGATGATCACACCCTTATTTAGGGGTGTGTTCTTCTCTCTCCCTGAAAGGGACAAACACACCCTTGGGTATTAAAAATAAATCTCCCTCTATAGATTCTAGATTATAAGAACTCAACTTCTAGGAGAGTACCCTCCTCCCAGACCACACCTGAAAAAGAAAATAATTTTTTTTTAAAAGAAAAAGAAATATACAGCTAATATTCTCAGAAAACTGTCCTGTGTCTTAGATGAGAATTTAGTTAATTATTAAACAGAATGCTTAGTATCTTAACCAGGAGCATCGGTACTTGGACACCTGCCCAGGTTTGGGGTTGTCTTTGTATTTGCATAAGTAAAAAGGCTTGTGAATATTGGTCACTCTGAAGAAGAAGGGAGACTATGACTCAAAAACCAAAGCTCACTTTTATGTTTACATCCACAGGAGGAGGAATGTGCAGGCAATTTGAAAATAACATTTTTCCTCAGTTACTTTCTGTCATGTAAGTATTCAGACCGTGTGGGCTTACTCTCAGAACAGTACTTTTCCTAGTAAAATAAAATAAAATTTAAAAATGGAATAAAATAGGTGATATTGTATCCCAGCAATAATCAGGAACATATAAAAACCAAATTATAGCAACAGCCCCCAAAGAAATTGTCACCAAATAACCATAAGAAGCAATGGGTAGGGATAGGTTAATAAAATCACAATCTTTTACTGCAAAACATAAAAAGAACTTGAATAATTTAAGATCTAACTAACTTTTCTGTATTTTTTTTTCAAATTTAAGTACAAAGTAATTTCACAAAAATTTTTACTTATTTCAACAAGGGCAAGAAAAACTAGCTAGGAAAATAAAACTTGATAAAAATATATTTGGAAGACTGCCAGGTAATTTAAAACTCCAGTATTCTGAAAAAGAAATGAGATGGGAAACTGGTCCTGTAAGATGTGAACTATATTTTACCTTTATACTTGTTAAAATTAGTCCTGCTTTGGTTTAAGAATAAACAAGTGGTTAATTAGACCCCAACTGAAATACAGAAACAAACTCTGATATGCATTTTATGTTTACATTTGTAAATATAATATGTAAAAATAAAACAAGTTGTGCAGTATTTTATCAATAATTTTGAAACCAATTTTAAGCATTTTTAAATAATCAAATTGTGTTCATGTCATATCGTATAGAAAGATAAAGTTCATGTACGTTTAAGGGCGGATTATAAAATTTAAGAAATTAAAAATTAATAAAATGAAAGTGAAAATGTGTATTATCCATTGAATAAAGACAGACTTGACTACATAAACATTTTGGCAAATTTAAAATAAATATAGGGAAAAAAAACATAAAATACACAAAACAGACAAAGTAGAAATGTTAAACAATAGGTTAGTGAAATATTTTAATATTTTAATCATACTCCATATGATTAAAAGAGTAATGTTTTGGGCTACCTTATAGGTCAGTGGTTAAGTGCTATTGCGAAGCCAGATTCCATGTGGCAAACCAGGATTTAACTCCTGAACCTAACAGTTGAAAAATGTACCAAGGATACATACAGGTCTGTACATGTTCAGGATCCTGATCAGGATGAAAAATTTAAGGAAGCGAAAGTGCAGTGTGATCAGGCTCATTATAAGATTCCTTCTCTCTCACACATTCCCTCTGGCATTAAAAAAAGGAATGCAAATTTTTAATAATATAAAAGAATTTGAAAAATAATACTTCTACAAAAATAAAAATCCGAAAGAAATAGTGGGCAATAAGCAAATAGAAGCAATTTACATACACAGTAGGAAGTAAAGAAGGCTTACAGTTATTTGTAGGAAAAATCTATTAACCTCACTTAAAACTAAAGACCTTTAAAGACACCATGTTTATTACAGCATTATTCACAATTGCTAAGACATAGAATCAAGCCAAATGTCCAAGAATAGATGAATGGATTAAAGCAGTATGGCATATATACACTATAGAATACTTCTCAGCCATTAAAAATAATGAGAAAATGGATAGAAAATGGGCCAATATGGAAGATTTAATGTTAAGCGAAGCCCACCAGACCAGGAAAGAAAGGCATTGCATGTCCCCACTTAATACATACTGAATATCTGCACTCTAAGGCAAAAACTGAAAAGACTGGAAGGTTTAAAAGCATGGAAAGCAACTGTGGAAACAAGAGACAATCTCTTAGGAGGGTTCCAAATGGATGGGAGGAATAAAGGAATCCATGAGGGAAAAAGCAAAATATTTAATGGATGCAAAATGGAAAGTTATCTGTTGATGGTTATATGTATGCTACTATCTTTGACTAGGCTAACATATAGTGTACTCATGCTAGGAAATTTGTTTTCTATGTTGTAAAGATATACAGTGATTGAATGTAAAAAAATGAATAAAATTGAAAGAAAAATAAAATAGACACAAAAGAATGCATTTCTCAGTTACAATGTCTTCAAAATAAATATTTTTGAAAAGTTGTTAATGTCTGACCATTGCAATGTAATTTATATTCTCATATATAATTTATGATAATGTGAATGGGTGGAATTTTCTGTAAGAAAGTTTGTTAATACTTATTAGAAGACTTAGACATGTTTATGTTCTTTATTCAGTAGTTCCATTTCAAGATTTAAAAAATAAAAATCACAAGAATCTATATGACACTTGATCTTAGCCAAAAGGATAAGAAGTAATGATGAGAATCTGTTTTAAAGAAATAACTATAAATGTGTTGGGACCAGCAGTTAGCGTAATGGCTATGTTGCTGAACTCCCATGTGGTTGACTGCGGTTTGACTCCCGGACCCAGTGGCTTAAGCTCATGCCAGGCGCGTGTGCGTGCGTGCCCAAGATCCGGAGGAGAAGGAATTGTGGCATGGCCATCCCCGCTGGGGGGTGATTTCTCTCTTTCTGTCTCTCTGTTTCTCTCTGTCTTTCTGGCGAGCGCACATGCCCTGTAGCAAAACCTCTCCAAAAAAAAAAAAAAAAGAAAAGAAGTAACTATAAATGTGGATAATAAGTACATAAATTTACTAAAAGTACATCTGTGTTTATAATAACACATTTGGTAAATATAAAATAAAGGTCTACAAATAAAATCAATTAAAAGAAAAAATTAGAACCAACTTATTTTGAAAAGTTAAATATAGTTAAAACAGTGTCCTGAAAGAATGTTAAGACAAAATATTGAGTTTGAAATGTTTTAAGTTTACTATATAATTGTGGATTTTGTGATATTTTCTTACATGAAAACACTGTGCTTAAAATAATTTACTGTTAGTACACTCAGTTCACAGCAGGTATCCTTCTTTCTTTGCTGTTTTTCTTTGTTTTGTTGTTCATTTTCCTTATCCCTGTTTTCTCCTGATTTCTCTCTTATTTCCAAGGTTTTTCCCATTGATCATAAATTTATTTAGTAACCAGAAAATGTTAAAAAACAATGGTGTTGAGCAGAAGAAGAGTTATGGGAATTTACATATTGACAAGGTTGTTGGAATAGTGAAAATGTTACTAACTCCTTTTTTTTCCCCTACTTTCTACAGCACATCTGTTTTGGTTCTTCTACCAAACTGGTTGTGCCAACTGAGCTGTCTCCTGTACTGGTCTGCCTTTCATTTCCTCAGCCCCGTAGCTTCACTGTGAATCCATCTTAGGGACCTCGATCTACACTCTCTATATTCAATACTTTGGAGACCTCAAACCAGTTTCACCACTGAACATCAGTTTTAAAACCATCTATATGTTGAATATATGTTTCAAAGGACAACTCCTCTGAAAATCAGGTGTTGTTCTTATTTGGCATTGCACTTTGGATTTCTTTCTTTTCTTTTTTTCTCTTTTCTTTTTTTTTTTTTTGGATGGGGGAGGGAGGAGAGGCTTTTACTTTTGGTCATGTGTGCTTCCACAGAGAGAGAGAGATGGACAAACAGAAAGTGAAAAATCACCCCCTGGAGGGATGGCCACACGACAACCCTTCTACTCATTCTCCTCTTGGGATCTTGGGCACACATGCACATGCACTCTACATGAGTTTCAAGCCACGAGTTCTGGGACTCCAACGGCAGTCAACTATTAGGATTTCAGAGATGTAACCATTCCGCTATCTGCTCGTCCCACCCCTTGGGTTTCTAACAGGTATATCAAATTTAACATGTGCAGTAGCAAATCCTTTTCTTTCTCCCCAAAACTGTAAGTGCCAATTCTGTTCTTCAAGTTGTTCTTGATAAATACTATGAAGTTATACTTGACCCCATTTCACAGCTCACCACCTATATGCAGTCCATTACCAAAGCTTTTTACTTTTCTCATTGAAATACATCCACAACCCATCCATTTACCACTACATTGACTGGTACCTTATCACGGATCTTCGCTGTGATTAGCAACTGCCTGCATTATTACAGTAGCACCCCAATTGGTTTGCATTAGTTTTGCCTTGTCCCCACAGCATTGAAAACTGGCAACTGAATACAAGTAAGGTTATATATCTCCTCTAATCAAGTAATCCAATGGCTTCCCACACCTCTTCCAACAGAAGCCAAGTTCCTTTTAAGCATCTATAATGTACTATACGATGTGGCACTAGCCCTACCTCTCTTGGGTAATTTCTTGCCACTTTCTTATTCCAGCTTTATTCTTATTTCTTATATGTATTAATTGCTCTTCTGGGAACGCACTTCTCTTCCATCTCTGCAGGCTCTTGTCAGCATTTTTGTCAAGTGTCAACAGTTCCTTCCCTGACCAGTGCCATTCCATGAGCCCTCTATCCTATTTCTTACCATTTGTTTTTCTTACCAATTTCTTATCATTTCTCAGAAAATACTTCATTTTTGGTTTACTTTTTAATTTGTGTCTCATGTTAAAATGTAAACTACATGAAGGTTGAGGGAACCAGCAGTTAGTGTAATGGCTATGTCGCTGGACTCCCACGTAGTCGACCGTGGTTCGCGTCCCGGACCCGGTGGCTTAAAACTCACACCGGGCGCGTGTGCGTGTATGCCCAAGATCCCGAGAGGAGAATGGAGGAGAAGGGATTGCGGCATGACCATACCCCCTGGGGGGTGATTTCTTGCTTTCTGTCTCTATGTCTCTCTCTGTCTGTCTGGCGAGCGCACGCGCCCTATAGCAAAAACCTCTCCAAAAAAAAAATAATAATAATAATGTAAACTACATGAAGGTTGAAATCCTTGAGTTTAGTATAGAACCTGGCTCATAATTTATGATAAAAAATTATTTGTTGAATAAATAAATCAATATATCTCACATGCCATATAGTATATAATACAACCCAAAACCACAGAGTGAAAGTTCTAAAATATACAGAGAAGCTTAAAAGTATTAATAGGGCCAGCTAGCTGGTGGTGTAGCGATTAAGGCAGAGGAATCCCACATGGCCCAATGCAGTTTGAATCCTGGGCCAGGAGGTTTGGATAATACTCTGAGAACATGTGCATATGAATCCAAAATCCTAAGAGGGGAGTGGAAGAGAAAGGATGGTATCATGGCCAATGTCCCTGAGGGGTGTATTCTCACTTTCTCTCTCTCTCTCTCTCTCTCTCTCTCTCTCTCTCTGTTTCTGTCTCCAGTGAGCGTACATCCCATAGCAAAAGACAAAAACAAAAATAAAAGCAATCATAATAACAATACAGTTTATGTCATGCTAGGTTAAATAATAAAATTCTAATAAAGTATCAGAAACACATAAAGACATTCAAAGCATTCATACAGAGCCTTTACACCAAACTCATTTTTCATCGATTTTAAGTTTATACACTATCTACTCTTTCTGAGGAGAAATGTACCAGTAGCTGCTCTATTTATTATTGACATACAATGAAGGCATTGAGCCTTATCAATATAACAGTTATTTTCAGTTAATTATAAATAAACACCTCTGGGCCAGCAGGTGGCGAGGAAGTTAAAGCAGCTGGATCCCACACAGCCAACTTTACTGCTGGAATACCAGATCCAGTGGCTTGAAAATCACATGGGGGCACATGTGCGTGCATGCTCAAAGTCCTAAGAGGAGAATGAAAAGAGAAGGAATCTCAGCATGGTCATTGCCACTGAGAGGAGGGAATGATTTCTCCCTTTCCCTCTCTGTCTCTGTGTCTCCTGCAAGCATACACATCCTACAGAAAAATAAAAATATGAAAATAAAACAGCCTATCTGAAAGTATACATTCAGTGATAGCATCAAAAACTCCTTAAAATGCCCTATAACTACTGTATTTAAAAACTCATTATACTTTCCAGTTCCTAATATCAAATTCATTTCCAGATATGGATCCATGTTCGATGTCATTTTGCCTTTTTTTTAGTTTTTTTTTTTTTTTTCCCCAAAAATCTTTAGGTCTTCCTGCTGAATGTGACTTTATTTTAAATAGATTTTCAAGGATCTAATTATTCTAAAATTAGATCTAATAATTTATAATGGCAAACTCCAAGTGTTAAAAGCATGGCTGCATATTGACAAATAATTGATACATTGCATTGTATTAAGTCCAGAATATGGACCTCTTCATTAGCAGATTTTTAATTTTACTATATTATATTTCTGTCAATCATTTGTGAGGCTGGTGCAATCCTTATCCTCTTGGGAATTCTACCTTCTGTTTGTTTGCTTGTTTTTAATGCGCATCTTAGAGACAGTACAAGAGTCCTTTCTATTACCTGTATCAGTTCTCTTAATATCCAGTATGGATGTCTTCAGTTCATTGGGACCTGTGCTACTCACCTAGCTTATCTGCAAAGTTATGTTCGCTTCTTTGAAACAGATATGTTTAAACAACCTCAGGTGAAAAGTTTTGTAAAGATACATTGGATTATCAAAGAGATTGGGGCCAGTTACTCACTGGGTAAAAATGGCTAGATCCTGCATGGCCAATTGTGTGGATTTAGTCCTGGATCTAGTGGGTTGAGAAATATAAAGTGTTTGTGCATGCCCAAAATTGTAACAGGAAAGAGAAATGGAGAAAAAGGGATTGCAAATGACCATGACCCATCAGGGGTACTTTCTTATTTTCTCTTTCTCTCTCTCCAGCATGCACACATACTTTTGGCATTTTTTAATGTAAGGGATCAAAAAATATCCTGCAAGATTTAATTAAAAACATTCAATATTAATCAGAATCTAATGATGATTCTAGAACAGATTCAACATTGACAATCTGAAAATCCTAAATTCAAAATACTTTAAAATCTAAAACTTTTGAGTGCCAATGTGAAGCTACAAGTGAAAAATTTCACACCTGACATTTCTTATGAGTTATTTCAAAATGGTACAATATAAAAATACTTAAAAATTAACTTCAGACTGTGTAGATAAGGCGTGTATGACACAAATAAATTTTTTCTCTTTTTAATTTTTTATTAAACTTTTTGCAATCAATTGCTCTACATATTTACAAAATTGAGTTTCCCAGCATGAATACACTGTATATTAGTTCAGTCAAAGATATTTCCACATACATTATCATCACCAGACAATTATCCATTTTTGTGTTTCTTCAATATTTTGCAACATTTTTTCCCTCTTGCTGCCCTCCCTCTCACCTTACCCGACATGTCAACCCTCTTCCCTCACTGACTCTGGTACCCACAGTTTCTATGATACAGTGCAGACATTCAGTACATATTAAATGGGGATATACAATACTTCTTTTTCATGGTGTGGCTTGCTTCACTCAACCTTAAAACTTTCATATTCCTCCACTTTCAATCAAATGCCAGGGTCTCTTTTTTTTACTGCTAAGTAATATTCTGTAGTGTATATGTGCCAGCCACATTTTTTTCAATTCATTTATCTGTTCTGAGACATTTATGTCCTCCATAAGACACCTCACTATGTATATACATACACTCAAAACTTCCAAAGCATTGAAGATCTGAAATAATTCTGATCCCAAGCATTCAGAATAAGTGTTACATAACCTTATCTGATACTAGTGCAAATCTTATTGAGGAAGAAATAAATAATGATTTCTGAATTTGTAATTATTTTCTTATTTTAGCATTTTTCAATTTTTAAAAATATTATCAAAAGCTGCTTCTAGAGCCATTATAACTTATTTACAAATTTGTTTCTTCAGTAAGAAGGGAATCTTGTCTTTATTAGATAGCAGATTTGATAACTCTGGAGGATCTGTTAGCCTTGAAGAATGAAATTTCAACAGATATGACTGAGATGGAAAATTATTTGAAGTGTTAGTTAGTATCCAGTTCAGGTCTGAAAGGCTGTGTATCATTTACTTATTTGGTATGTAATCAAATCACCCTGGAGATCAGTAGTCTACACCACAAGCTTCTATTATTTTATGCTTCTCTGTCTCAACTACACAGTACTGCTTGTCTAGGAGATTCTGCTGATGTAGGCTAGTTTTGGTGACCTCATGCAATCAAGCATGCATCTGTGTTCAGTTGGTAAATTGATTACAGCTAGCTGGTCTAAGATAATTTCACTCACATGTCTGGTGTAAAGTCAACTGTCAGCTGGAGCAATGGAGGTGACTGGGCCAGGTACTTCTCTTTATTTTGTAGGTTTATTCATATTATGTGATGTGAGAGTACAGAGAGAAAAGAAGCATGTAGTGTCTCCATGCCTGGATTTGGAATTGGCAAACTCATTTCCAGAGATTCTATTTGGAAAATCTCAAGGCAGATAAATAGTAATTACATCTTGATAAAAGGAGTTGCAAAATCTAATTTTCAGAGGTGTCAAGATAAGGAAGATAACTTACAGTCAATTAGCAATTAATGTATCCAAAACAAAACCAAAATGGCAGATTAAGATTTGGGGCACTAAGGTGTAGTAGAAATTTACTTCACCCTCTCTATACAGAAAGAAGAATGCTCAGAATTAGGCTCTGAGACTATCTTGGAAGGAATAAAAATTGGATTGGAAATGAGAATAAACTGAAGGTGGGGAAAAGCAATAATTATATTATTTCATATATATATTCACATATAGTGAGAGCTTGAATTCAATTTATAAATAGGGAATTAAAAACTGAGTTGTGGGACCAGCAGCTGGTGTAATGGCTATGTCTCTGGACTCTCATGTAGTTGATTGTGGTTCAAGTCTGGGACCTGGTGTCTTAAACTCATGCCGGGCACGTGTGCATGTGTGTCCAAGATCCTGAGAGGAGAGTGGAGGGGAAGGGATTTTGGTGTGGCCAACCCCCCTGGGGGTGATTTCTCGCTTCCTATCTCTCTGTCTCTCTTTTTATGGCAAGCGCATGCGCCCTATAGCAAAAACTTCTCCAAAAAGAAAAAAAAAAAAGTGGGGAAAAAAACCCAACCAACTGAGTTGTAATGTAGAATTGACCAAAACATGAGACTTCTGAGAAAGAGGAAAATAAAACTATGGTTCTTCTAAGTTCTTGTATGTTGGTAGTGGGTAGACTGGTAGACTGTCCAAACATGAAGATAACAAAGGACATAGTTTTTGACAAAATTTGATTGACTAGGTTTGATCATGTGGCATTTGAGTTTTCTTTCTTTCTTTCTTTCATTCTTTCTTTTTTTTTTGGTGTGTGTGTGTGTGTGTGTGTGTGTGTGTGTGTGTTTGTGTGTGCAGGAAAAAGTTATAATTTCTGTTGGAAATCAAAATAATAAGTTAATTACAGAATATGGAATTCCTTTAGAAGGAATACAATCCTCCCCAAAACTTACATTGCTCCCATTTTTTTCACTTTGGTGCTTTTTCTCTGAATGAGAATATCCATACCTTCTTTTGATTAGCTTTGCAGTTAATATTCCTTAGGATATGATCCTGAAGACTTTCAAAATGAGTTATCCTTTGGAAGGAAACTCCATAAATGAACTCATGGACTGAGGAAGAAGTAAAATATTCTCAAAACTTGTAATTATCTTCTTTTTCTGGCATTTATCGGTTTTTAAAAATGTATCAATAGCTACTTCTAGAGTCAACTTATTTATAAATCCATATTTCTTCTGCAAATCGCTGTATCTTGTCTTTATCAATTGATGCCAGAGAAGAAATAGGACAGGTTTGGCTCAGTGACCTGGTGGCTAAGGCAACCAGATCTCACATGGCTGACAGCATGGTTGAATTTGGCATCTGGAGACTTGAGAAACACATTGGGAGCATGAACATGCATGCCCCAAATCCCGAAAGGTGGGACAGTTAGAGAAGGGAGGATTCCAATATGACCATTTCCCATGGGGGATTCTTTCCATTCTCTCTCTCCGTCCCTCTGTCTCACTCTAGCATGGGCACATACCCTATAGCAAAAAAAAAGGAAAAACACACACAAAGACAACTAATATTCTTTCCTTGAATTAGCTCAGTTTCTTAAGTTTTTACATAATGTATATATTGTTAAATAAAGAAGTCTAAGTTCAGACTTCCTTAAGTATCTGTGATTCCCCCAAATGTATACGGTAAAGTCCTAATCTTTGGTATCTCAGAATGTGATGTTATTTGGACATAGGGCTTTTGCAGATGTAATTAGTTAAGATGGGGTCATTAGCATGGGACTTAATTTAACATAACCATGTCCTTTTAAAAAGGGAAAGCATGGATACAGATTCATAAATACAGTGGGAACTGTAGATGAAGATGAAGACAAACATCTGCAAACCAAGGAGCCTCAAAGATTGCCATTATAAGCTGGGGAGAGGAAAGAAACAGATCCTTCTTCTTTATCCTCAGAAAGAATTCTCTTTAATACTAAAACCAAAAAACTCTGCCTGAATTTTCAGTATCTGCCCCATAAAATGGAAACTTAAACCTTCACCAGCAACTAATATCTCAGTCTCCAGCCTGGAGATGTGTCCTATAGACTTTACCAGGCCCACAATTGTCAATTCCTTATAGCTAATATCCAGTTTTTTCAAAAATAATCTCATCTAAGTAGACTGACAAAATGACAGATATAGCTGTATAGATAAGTGCATCTACATCTGTCTGTAGGACATAATGTCTTATTGGTTATGTTTCTCTGGAAAATCCTACCTAACACAAAAGAATTAGGAACCTGTCCAATGAGAAAACTGCAATCATTTCCATTTAAAAAATTAATTATTTATTTATTTTTTTAATGAGAGAGTAAGAGCAGGGGAAAGGGATGGATGGGGAAGAGAAAGAGAGAGCAAGAAAAAGGTACTTTTGATAGTTTCTCATTACATTATACTTCTCACAGTTAGCTAGGATGGCAAGCATGTGTCCTTCCACCTGGACTGTCTATGCTGATCAGAGAACTGAACCTGGAACTACCGTGTAACCCCAGCCTTGCAAAGCCATGTTACACTGCTTGTACTATAACAGATGGGCTGATCATTCCCATCTTACCTGCAATAATCCTGAGTTTTCAATAAATTTATTAACTTGCCCAGGTTACACAGGTTGTGGGAGACAAGAATTTCAAATTCAAGTCTCTGAGTCCATAACCCATTATTTTAAGTACTGTGATATTCAGCTATATAAACATTCAAATTGTCCTTAATTTTATTTATGTGAATTGTGGGAGAAGACTCCCCTGTTATTTATTTGTATATTAAGGTAAAACTGCAATTTCAGCTTTTGGAATACACACAGTTTCAGTAATGTAGGTGATGAGAGGATGCAGTACCTTGAAAGATATTTTGGTCATATCACTGAGATCGTTAAGTTATTCCTACTGTGAACCCCTGCCTGATCCCACACATACAAGGAAATGCTCCCATAGAATGTAGGAATTAATCACAGTCTTCCTTCAGAAATGCTTTAGACTAGACACATCAATCCCGATTTCAAGGTGAGTCTTTCTATCCTTAGCCTCTGTGTTTTAAGTATTCAACTTGGAAGTCTTTTATCTTTTATATATCTAAAAATACAAACTTATGCTCTAAGCAGTCTCCAATAAAATATTAAGAGTCACTTCCCTCTCACAGAGCTGCTGACATTTTGAAATTTACCTCACATACATGCACACACAGATACATGTTGTACATTCAGTCCAAGTTTCCTACTCTGTAAGTTAGACTCTTCAAGCATAGGTGTAGCTATTGAGGAGCAGACATTTCCAATAACAGGCAATAAAGAAGCAAAATAATCTCAACTATGTCTACATAAGAAGATAAAATCTCATTAAAAACAATTAAGAGATTTTGAAATGAATTGCCTGTAGGAAAAGCTACACCTTATCCTTCATGCCTTTCAAATTTCTTTTGATCGATCATATCACCTATCTAATAATTCATCTTTTTTCTATTTGTCATTGTGGGAGTGAATCCTATGACTAATGTTGACTCTGTGGGATGTAAAAAAAGGACAGTGTAAGTATATTCTACTAATCTCATGCCTTTTGGGATACAACAAACATATTCAAACCTTGCCCACTTGACTTCTACTTATATCAATCTTAGAAAATATCTTAATTTTTTAAAACTCTCACTTGTAATAATAGGGCAACCAATATGGTAAATAATAGATTTTATGAGAATTCAATTTATAAAATTAAAGTCACAAAATGAAACTGTGAATCAAAAGGTGGACTGAACAGATGTGGTAAAGCTAATTTCTGGTTATAAATACACAGGAAAATATAACAGCAGCTGGAAATAAAACGTTTAAATAAGCATCTGAAATTTCTGGCTCGTATCAAGATGACAAAGTAACCCAGTGTGCTGGGTCTCTCCCCAAGTCTGGAAATGCCAGAGAGGAAATTAAAGTGTATGGAATTGAGTCATTTCAGCAAATAAGTGCGAGAAGCCCCTGAGGGTAAGAGGGCAGGTGTACTTAGTGCGGAAGGCAAACACCCGCTTAGGTACAAGTTTCTATGATCAGGAAGTGTGAAGGCAGTCTGGAGAGAACTTTTTATTTTTGCCTTTTTTTTGTTGTTTTTAATTCCCTGCCCCATTACCACTGAGGACAGACAAACAACAGCTGCATCAAGAGCTACAAGCAGTAGGGGGAATATCCAAGTCATGCCAAGGCCTGCTGGGTGGAGCGAGTATAAAAACAAGTACAGGCTGATTACAGAGACCAAAGTATCACTTCTCCTACACGTGTTCTCTGAGAACTAGACAAGTCAGACAAGGAGGAAGTATTCGAGAAAAGGAGTGCTCAGGGAATTGATAGGATGTTTCACATTGCGGCCCATAATGTGTTTCAGGGAGGAAGAGAGAGAAGGGAAAAGAAGGATGAGCTCTACATTAAGAAAGCAGTATTTTCTCCAGAAAGCAGCAGCAGGTTTCTGCTTACGACTCACCGTCTCTGACTGTTTCTCTCAGCAACTTTTAACTACCGGGATGTCTAGAAAAACAAATGTATTTATTTCCTAGTGTCACAATTATACATTGCCACAAACTAGGAGGCTTTATTTATTTTACTTTTTCTTGCCTTTATTTATTAATGAATGAATGTGTTTACTTTTGGTCTTAAACTTTT
The DNA here is from genome assembly GCA_026018925.1 of Tupaia tana. Lineage (NCBI taxonomy): Eukaryota > Metazoa > Chordata > Mammalia > Scandentia > Tupaiidae > Tupaia > Tupaia tana. The sequence goes on from JAKSZU010000006.1 coordinate 177,677,646, forward strand.
GAAAAATTTTAGTTATTTTTATATTACATGAAATCACATATATATTTACAGTGTATAATAGTTCTCTTTCCAGCATGATTACCATGTATATCAGTCAAGGCAAAGACCTTATCTATTCACATCATCATCATCAAATAAGTTTTCTTTTTTTTTTTTTAGTTAGTCATTATTATTATTTATTCTCATTATTGTTTTTTAAACATTCAATCACTATACATCATTTGGCTTGTAAAGAGAATTTACCTAAGATGAAATATTTCTCAGACCAGTCCAATTGAGAATACTACACGTTATCATCAACAGGTAATAAATTATTTCTGTGTCCCACAAATGTCATGCCTCTCTTTTTATCCTGATTTCCTTCTCTATATTCTTCCTTTCTCCCTCCCCCACCCCGTTCCACACTATCTTCAGTGTCCATAAGTATTTTCACAGTTTTTATGTCCTCTAATATTTCTATCTATACCATAGAGGACAGATAGTCAGTATACTTGCAAAACAACAGAAAATTATGTTCTAACAGTTCTGGAGGCTTGAAATCAAAAATCAAGGTGTCAGTAAGTGTGACCAAGCTTCCTATGAGGGTTGCTTTCTCCTTTTCTCTCTGTCTCTCTATCGCTCCCTGGCATACTTGTATGCTCTGGCAATTAAAAGAAAAACAAAAAAGAAAACTTTATAGAGATTTCTTGGGGGGGTTGAGTGAAGAAGTGAGAAATTAACACATTGATTTAAAATCAAGTTAATGTCTGGGACCAGCAGACGGCAACGCTGGAATTCCATGTAGTTGACCAGGGTTCGAGTCTTGGACCCGGCAACTTCAAACTCATGTCAGGCGTGGGTGCATGTGTGTCCAAAATCCTTGGAAGAGAACGCGCTGTGGCATAACCATACCCCTGGGCTGCGATTTCTCGCTTTCTGTCTCTCTTTCTCTCTAGTCAAGGTGCTCACCATATAGCAAAATTCTCTCTCTAGAAAAAAAAAAAAAAAAAAAAAAACAGAAAGAAGAAGAAAAAAAAGAAGAAAAATGGGTTACTGTTTACTGAAAACAGCACAGACATTGTATATATGTGTCACATTTTCTTTATCGAGCTATACTTTGTTGAACACTTAGTTTTACTCCATGTCGTAGCTATTATGAATAAAGCTGCAATACATGTAAATATTCAAATCATGTGGAAATGATGATTCTGAGACAGACAGACACATTTTTTTTGTTATTTTGGGTATACTCAACAGTAGGATTATTGGATTAAGTGGCCATTCTATTTTTAGATTTTTGGAAATTAACCATTTCAAATTATAAACAATGGAGATAAAAGTGCCAAGTACAATTTTAGCTATAGGAATCCAATAGAGTATTAAAAATAATATATAGTCAATAAGGCATATTACAGAAATTCAAGAAAATAGAAATTTCAAGTCCTATAGTTCAAACATATGCGTTGCTCTCTATCATGTGGAGAAACAAAAATAAGGATGTGGGGAGCCTACAGTACAAAAGGCTTTGAGTCATGACAATATTCTGCGAGATGAGATCTATGATTAACTCATTTTCTCTGCATCTCAAAGCCAGTTGAAATTGAATAAGTTTAAAAGAAAATAAAAAAGCTGAAGTGTCAAAAGGAGAAGGAAGAGGAGGAGAAGACAGTGATGATAAAATTTGTAAACTGCACAATCTTGAACTTTACCAGGAACTTCTGAGTCAGAAATAAGAAAACAGAAATGAGCAATCTGATGCATGCTAATGTTTGGGAATCCCTGCGTTAGAAGTTAAAGTTCAAACAAAATATTGTACAGGGAGTTGAGCTCATGGGCCTTCTATAAATAGGGATCTTCATAAAGTTTTTGTTTGTTTGTTTGCTTGTTTTTTTGGTCCAGAAGAGACACGTGGATTTGAAAAGATGAATTATCAAAATTACAAGTTGTATCATAATAGAATAATCAAGGCCGGAGCATTGACATGGTCTATTTAGAACTATGGATAGGGAGAGTCCTAGTAAAAATCTGACGAGACTGCATTTCACAGGAGTGAAAAGTTGAAAATATCCTTACTATTTATGTGATGCAATAAACCCTAGTCTTGAAATTAACCAAAAGTTGATCCTATAACTTGAGAAAGCCATGGCAAAGGCCACCAAAAAAGAGCATTATACGATTACCTTGATCTCCCAGGTTCAAAATATATAGAAATAGTCAAGAGGCAGGTCTTTGGAGAATGAACTCACAGAAATTACAAATCATAACCTATTACTACCATGAGAGTGAGTCACACTGGAACACTCATAAGCAAGAGACTGATTTTTTTTTTCTTGGAGAGATTTTTGCTATAGCGCGCGTGCACTCACCAGACAGAAACAGAGAAACAAAGCAAGAAAACACCCCCCAGGGGAGATGGTCACACCACAATCCCTTCTTCTCCATTCTCCTCTCAGGATCTTGGGCACGCACGCACATGCATCCGGCGTGAGTTTTAAGCCAACAGGGTCCGGGACTCGAACCGTTGTCGACTACATGGGAGTCCAGGGACATAGCCATTATGCTAACTGCAGGTCCCAAGAGACTGATTTTTAACAAAGTAACTGGCAAGAGAATTTAAAATAAATTTTTGAAATATTCACATATAAAAATGAAGACCTTGGAACCAGCAGTTAGCGTAATGGCTATGTCGCTGGACTCCCACGTAGTCGACCGCGGTTCGCGTCTCGGACCCGGTGGCTTACAACTCACGCCGGGCGCGTGTGCGTGCGTGCCCAGGATCCCGAGAGGAGAATGGAGGAGAAGGGATTGCGGCGTGACCATCCCCCCTGGGGGGTGATTTCTCGCTTTCTGTCTCTATGTCTCTCTCTGTCTGTCTGGCGAGCGCACGCGCCCTATAGCGAAAAACCTCTCAAAAAAAAAAAAAGAAAAAAAAATGAAGACCTAAATTCATACCACAAGAAGAAGGAAGTATGGAAATGCCTGCTTTGGGAAAAAATAGATTTTATACATTGAATATGTATAATTTAAAATAAAATTGATACCATCAATAATAATGAGATATAGGCTGACACTGTAGCCTAATGGTGAAGGGAGCAGAACCCTTTATGGTCAACTGTGATTTGACTCCTGGTCTTGGCAGCTTGAAAAATATACTGGGTGCATGCATGTGTGTGCCCCAAATCCTCATGGGTTGCACAAATGGAGAAGAGGTTGTGGTGTTACCACACCCTACTGGGGTGTGCTTTCTCCCTCTTTCTCTGTCTCTAGTAAGTGCATGTGCCCTCTGTTAATTAGAAAATAATTGGATCATGATGACAATTTTGAGATTTCTCTGTAGTAATAACTGGTACAACAGCTCCAGGATTCTTAATAAACAGTTGTGTGTATGTGTGTGCTATGGTTTGAATGTCATTTGTCCTTACCAAACACCTTGCTGAGATTTGGTCCCTAATGTAAAAGCATCAAGAAGTGATGGGGGACCAGCAGTTAGTGTAATGGCTATGTCGCTGGACTCCCACGTAGTCGACTGCGGTTCACGTCCTAGACCCGGTGGCTTCAAACTCACGCCCGGCGTGTGTGCGTGCATGCCCAAGATCCCGAGAGGAGAATAGAGGAGAAGGGATTGTGGTGTGGCCATCCCCGCTGGGGGGTGATTTCTTGCTTTCTGTCTCTCTATCTCTTTGTCGGTCTGGTGAGCGCATGCGCCCTATAGCAAAAAAAACAAACAAACAAAACAAAACCAAAAAAACCCCAAAACAAACAAACAAAAAAATAAAACACTCCAAAAAAATAAAAAAAGAAGTGATAGAAGTGATGGGAACTTTAATAGGTGTATGGGTCATGGGGGATCGTCCCTCTTGAGAGGTTAATGTGAGAATGAGTGAGTCCTCACTCTTGAGAAAAGGGATTAATTACCTAATAACTGGTTGTTAGATAATTAACCTAAGGTCATCCTTATATCTTATTTCTTTTGTACTTACCCGTTTGCCACTTGCAGATGCACCTGTCATGTGATGCCAAGTGCCATTAATCATGTTATAATGTAGCATGAAGCCCTCTCTGATGATGTGCATGCATGTAAAAAAACATACTTTTACTAAAGTAGTTTAGTTAAATAATGTTTATTAGTAAGAGAAAATAGCAGAAAAATGGGACCAAACAGTGACAGTGACACAGTAAAATGTGAGACTCTGTGAGGTAGACCCACATGGAGAGTGGTAGGTTTATGTCCAGGAATCTCCCTGAGCATGCCTAGCATGGTGCACCCAGGATGCCAGCTGGCTGCAGCTTGGGGTGGATCATGGTACCAACACCCTGTTGTACTGTACTGTACTGTACTGTATTGTATGTTTCTTTCCGTCTCTCTCTTACTCATGGAAAACAGATAAATAAAAACTTAAGAAGTTACTGATTTGGGAACCAGCAGTTAGCGTAATGGCTATGTCGCTGGACTCCCACGTAGTAGACCGCAGTTCGCGTCTTGGACCCGGTGGCTTAAAACTCACGCCGGGCGTGTGTGTGTGCCCAAGATCCCAAGAGGAGAATGGAGGAGAAGGGATTGCGGCGTGACCATCCCCCCTGGGGGGTGATTTCTCACTTTCTGTCTCTATGTCTGGCGAGTGCATGCGCCCTATAGTGAAAACCTCTCAAAAAAAAAAAAAAAAAAAGAAGTAACTGATTTGAGTGATATTGTAGTGTAATGGTTAAGGCAGTTAGACCTTACATGGCTGACAACCATGGTTTGAGTCCCTGACCAAGCAGCTTGAAAAACACACCAGGGGACCAGCAGTTAGCATAATGGCTATGTCGCTGGACTCCCACGTGGTCAATGGTGGTTCGCGTCCCATACCTGGTGGCTTAAAACTCAAGCCAGGCACGTGTGCGTGTGTGCCTAAGATCCCGAGAGGAGAATGGAGGAGAAGGGACTGTGGTGTGGCCATCCCCCCTGGGGGGTGATTTCTCGCTTTCTATCTCTCTGTCTCTCTCTCTGTCTGTCTAGCGAGCGCACGTGCCCTATAGCAAAAACCTCTCCCCCCACCCCCCCAAAAAAAAGAAAAGAAAAAAGAAAAACACACCGGGAATATATGTGTGTATGTGTGTGTGTGTCCACAATCCCAAAAGGAGGGAAATGGAGTAGAAGGTATTGTGGCATGACCATGCACCATGAGGCAGTGCTTCCTCACTTTCTCTCTCTCTCTCTCTCTCTCTCTCTCTCTCTCTGTTTTGTTCACCTTTCTAAAACCAGAAAAACCATGATTTCAGTTTCTAGAAACCATATGAGACTACACCATTTAATTTGGGATATTATCACTAAAGAGAATCATAAATTTTGATTTCCAACTTTTTATGTCTTGGATTTTTCTTTTCACAAATGGAACTTTTAGAGGAACCTTACTAAGCTATAACCAACTATTTGGAAAAAGTAAGATTTTTTTTTTTTTTGTAGATGCAATGTATGTTTTCTTACCTTAGGTTTATAGATAGGTATCAAAGCTTGACTTGGCCGTAGTCTTCTCTCCTGTGCATTTTTGTAGGCTGAAATTAATTCTGGTAATCACATTAAGGAGATTTACAGCAAGCCACTTAGCCTATCAAATATACATCTTATTTTTTATGTGCATTCTACTATCTAAAATAAAACCTTAAGTTACATTGTTTCATATCTTATCCAGATGATTTTTAATCTAAATATTTATTAAGCCTTTAAATATATTATTATACATGAAAATAAAGTAGGGAAAAACACACTGTCTATTCTGAATAACTTTAGTAAAATATGGTCTACCAGCACCAAAGGAAATCATTTGATTACACAAATGCAGCAACTATTAAATGATTTTTTTCTCATAGATTTATTTTTCTGCCTCATCTGGCTGGTCATATTTCCTTCAGTGATTTTAATTAGTCTTTCCCAAGGCATGTGGCTATGGGAAGCTTTGTGTAAAATAAAGGAAGTGACACCTATAGAATAGGTTTATAGAAATGACTTAGGTCGCATTGCTGATTCTTTAAGTCTCTAAGGATCACTTCAAGGGAGAATTGCTAATTAACCATACCAGTAGTGGGCTAATGGAGAGACAGATCAGATACCAGAGGGTGAAATCAGTGGATAAGAATATATTCATATGATTTTAAATTCTATATAGGACACTTTCTAATACTTAAATGATCGCTATGGCTTTGGCTCAAAGCTATTTAGATGTATGATAAAGACTATCTCTAAAGGAATAAAAAATTAAACTGGAATTGTAACCATGCCTTAGGCTATCATTGTTGTTGTATTTTTTTACTCATTTCCGGTGATATTTTCTCTTCTCACATATGGCTTTACTTTAACTATTAAATGTAAACATTCCTAGCAAAGAGGCTTGCTCAAAAAAATATTGGATTTTCATGTTACATCTTGATTAATTTTTTCATGTATTGAGTGGAGTTTAAAGATTAATATAAAAAGTTGGGGTCAGCAGATAGCATAGTGATTAAGGCTCTAGAGTCCCATGTGGTTGACCATAGTTTGAATCTTTGACCCAGCAACTTGAAACTAACACTGGGTGCAGGTGCAACCATGAACAAAATCCAGAGAGGAGAATGGAAGAGAAGGGATTTCATCGTGGTCACCTCCTTCAAGGAGTGCCATCTTCCTTTCTGTCTCTCGTTCTCTATAGTGAGTACATTTGCCCTATAGCACACACACACACACACAGAAAGCTCTCAAAAGAAAAAAAGAAATAGAACATGAAAACGCATAATAATGACAACAGTAGTATTTTTAGTTCTATTTCCAGCCTTTAAATTTTATCTTTTGAAAAAAATTTAAAAGCAAAGCATTTCTTTATGTTCCTACCTTCTTTGGGTATGAAAATAAATGTCATACCCAGTAGAACTTTTTTTTTTTTTTTTTTTTTTTGAGAGGTTTTTGCTAGTGGGTGCGTGCGCTCGCCAGAAAGACAGAGAGAGACAGAGAGATAGAAAGCGAGAAATCACCCCCCCCAGGGGGGGAATGGCCACACTGCAATCCCTTCTCCTCCATTCTCCTCTTGGGATCTTGGGCACGCATGCACACGCGCCCGGCGTGAGTTCAAGCTGCCAGGTCCAGGACTTGAACCATGGTCGACTACGTGGGAGTCCAGCGACACAGCCATTACACTAACTGCTGGTCCCCCCCAGTAGAACTTTTTAAGAGATAGCATGCTCTCGCTCTTGCTCATGCTTGCTCTCTTTCTCTCTCTCTCTTTTTCTTTCACTAGTTCCTTAGATTTTATCCTTCAATAGCTGAGGTTATGTCTATACAAGAATTTCAGAGTATTCTTGGGAAATAATAAGGAAGATATTGGTGATTACATCATTATTGAACTACAGACATTCCTACCAGATGTCACCTTTTACATTTCAGAGTCACTTTTTAAATATTTGGAAAATAAAGAGAGAAAGTCATATATATAGATATCCTCATATACACACATACACATGCATGCAAACACACACCCACCACGAGTTTGATGAGAAATGTAAATCTCGCCATTTAAAATATGTGTATTTGGTAGATTACCATGATCTCTGCTCATGTTTTTATTCTCATATTTTAGGCTTTATCAAGAGTAAATATTTTTAAAGCAATTATTTCACTTTTAAGATGTTCAGCATTGAAAGTTCAACTTAACTGGATATACTATTTCTATCATGCACATTTTTGAGAAAAGGGTAAAAGTATTATTAACGTGCCTCTTAGTCTTCTCCCTCTGCTCACTAGGTCTCTAACACCATCTGTTTTTCTGGACTTGCATTATAAGGATTGTGGGAATATAAAAATGTAAGAAGAAAGGCAACTCTGTCAAATTATTACAGAGTGAAAGATGAACTGTTTTCTGCTCCAGCATAGCAGAGGGCACAGCAATAAGTTAGAGGGAGGAATTGGAAAATGATGTGAGAAAGTGAGCTCAGTTGAAGGGTAGGATGAGAGCTTCTTAGTGAATTTCATTGTATATAGAATAGTAAAAATGTATTATATTTTTAATAAGAATGGCTATGAACAATACATGGATTGTTTTATGTTATTGCACCCACGACCACTATAACTGAGATATGAGTGCATATCGGACATTTCTTCAACTTTGAACCTAGACCATGTAGCCATGGGCTTGATAAAGTGACATATATTCTATTTTTATTGGCATCGAGTATGTGCACTTGCCATATATATATATATATATATATATATATATATATATAGAGAGAGAGAGAGAGAGAGAGAGAGAGAGAAGCTTCAGTGGGGCATGGTCACTCTATGATGCTTTTTTCTTCCATTTATCTTTCACACCAGAACTTTTTAGCATACATGCACATATGTCCAGTGTGTCTACCAAGCCACTGAGGCCAGGACTCAAACCGTGGTTGGGATCCAGCTCAAAAGAGAGTGCTCAACCACTGCTCTATAGGACTTGCACAATACAGTAACATATTTAATCCGAGAAGAATGGTTAGATCACCAGTCACTCCAACCCTCCCAAGACCAAAAAAAAGGCCTTATAAGGTATGTCAATATAACTTCCAATAGCACATTAAAAACTACAATTCAGAAATTCTACAAAAGGAAAATAGCTCTGTAGATATCACATTTTCACCAACTGATGGCACTTATGTTTTAGCATTTTCTGTGGTATTATTAAAATGATTCTCATGACAAGACTAGGGCAGTATGCCCCAGGAGGGGATTAATAAGAAAATATAGCAAAATTTTGTATGAAGACATAAATTTAAAGCAATTCAGGATGTACTGGGTAATTCTTAAATCTTTTCACCTTACAAATTACACAGCTCTAAAATTAGTATATAGGCTTTCTTCAGACATGTTAGGGCAGAAAGGAACATAATTTTTTTCTTATTTATTGGGCAATTTAAAGGAAAGGAAGTGGGGAAAATGTTGGCATTGGTATGGCAAGAGCCTTTAAACCACACATATCAATTTAATTGATAATTAGGCTGGCTAGGCAGTTAGGCATTAGGGGAGCCATAATGGAATGCCTACAAAAAGGGGATTACTTCAAACCAGTCAGCTGTGTTCCAGTCTTTGAAAACTTACATCACCCACTTCTCTAGCCCCTGCCCTTCCAGACCAAACCATTACAGACTTCTCCACAGAACACATGAAAGAACAATTGGAGTCAAAGTCTAGGACCTGGTAATTTCTTAATTCTGGAATCTATCGGAAAACCCACCTGGGCCTGTTGGCAAACCCAAAAAAGTAGCTAAGCAAGCTCTGAAACAACCCAAAATGCACAGATAATGGTACCAGAAAAATTTACTGGTGCCGGGGAACCAAAATTGCACCCATACTATCAACCTAAATAATATAAAGTTTTTATGACTATTAAATCAATACATTTTCATAAAGAGCCTTATAATAATTTTAAGGTTTTTCCATACAGGGTTACTCATTTGAGAATTCTCCCTTTAAGCTTTAACATAGAGACAAAACAGCTTAGCAGCGGCTCGGTTCTCACTGAGTTACTTTCTCATAAGAAACAGCTTATAGCAGTGACTCAGTGACTAACAGGCAGCATGACCTGAAACAAAAGCTTTTTTTTGGTCCCATCAGTTTCTAGGAAGAAAGTAATGGTCTTTATGGCCCAAAGCTTTTAGAAAAACAAATCTTCTTTTTTAAAAAAAAAATTTATTTTTTATTATTATTCATACATTAAATCACTGTACATCATCTAGATTGTGAAGAGACTTTACCCAGCGTGATATACACCTCAGTCCAGCCCAGTTGAGACCACCATACGCATCGTCGTCAACAGATAATAGACCTTATCTGTGTCTCACAAGTGTCTTACCTTTCCGTTTTCCCCACTAATTTCCTACACTCTTCCCCTCCCAAACTCTATTTCAGCTTTGTCTCTTGTGCCCATTATAATTTTTAATACTTTTATGTTCTTCAGTCTTTCAGTCTGTACCGTAGAGTGCAGACAGTCAGTATATGAACCATCGACTCACTCCAAAATTAGAAAAAATAACCAAAATCATCTAGCATGTGACCCCCACCACAAGGAATACACATACATAAGACCCTCTGACCCAGATAAAAACCCCTTGACTTAGTTCCTCTTTGGCACACCATTCAGGACCCACTCTCTGCTTGGGAGCTCTGTTCTTTCTTCCTGCTATATTTTTTCTTCCTTTACTTTTCTTTCTTTCTTTTTTTTTCTTTTTTGACATAGGGCATGTGCACTCACTAGAGAGAGGGGCAGACAGAAAAATACAGAAAGAGGAAAAGTGAGAAATCAATTTTCAGGAAGATGGTCAGGCCACAATCCCTTCTCCATTCTTCTCTTGGGATTTTAGGCACACACATACATGTGCCTGGCCTGAGTTTCAAACTACTGGATCCAGGACTTAAACCACAGTTGACTATGTGAGGAGTCCAGCCCCTTAACCATCACACCATCTGCTGGCCCCTTATCCTTCTCTTAATAAATTCCACTTACCTACATCTGTGTGTCCATGTCTCTAATTCTTTGTGAGCTGCAAACAAGAACTCAAGTTACATTGTGGGTGCTAAGCCTCATCACTCTTGTAACCCCCACAATCCTGCATCAATGAGACCACCAAAATATTAACTTCCTCCTAGAAATTTGCTTTTGAGGGTCTATGTGTGTAGTTTCTCCAAATCATTAATGATGAAAATGTCAAGGATTTAGATTTTTAAGACTTCAGTTTTGAAATGTCATCACAAAGGTGATTTTATATTGTTATTTAAGGTCTATATTATCATATTTTAATTATAGAAAAATCACATGATATTGTTATTGAGGTTCAATTTCATTTCATGATTGCTAGAATAATATTAAATCAATTTTGCATTATATTCCTTACATGTGAAAAAGTCAAACTTAGTAAGTAAAAGGTGAAACTTAGCAGAAAGGTGGCTACCAGAGACTGGGGGATGGGGAAAATGTGAAGATTTTGGTCAAGGGGTACACATTTTCTGTTGTAAGATGAGTAAGTTCTAGAGGTCTAATACATAGCTGGTAACTATAGTTAATAATAATGTATGTTGAAATTTACTAAAAGAATAGATCTTAAGTGTTCCTGTTATCCACACACCTGAAGTAACTATGTACAGTGATGAATATATTAATTTGTTTGATTGTGAAGATCATTGCATAATGTATACTTGTATTAAAAGGCCACACTGTATACCTTCAATAGATACCCTCTTTTAGTTTGTTATCCACATCTCAATAAAATTAGAAAATATTTAATAACTTTTACACCATGAACAAAATTCTCTTGAATGTTGAGATGTTTACTTGTTCACTCCCTTTGGCAAAAGAAATCTAACATGCTGAGTTTTTCTGCTGATTGTGTGGGGAGAAGTGGCACTGAATCTCCAGCTGTTCAAACTACTTCTCGATAGCATTCAGAATAATCATTGCTAGCATGGCATCGAGATGGCTCCCAGTCCTGTAAACAGTGTTCAAAACTGATGCCTTGCTCTGCAAAGCAGTTCTTGTGACATAAATCGTAGATGCCATAAAAATTGCTTGACAGGAGAGGAAAAATTGATAGGCGATTATTCCTGAAAGAATGATTGACAGCGAGACAATGCAAAACATCTCTGATTGAGAGAAATGCGGCCCATCAGGGACCGCTTTTTCAACTCATGAGAAATGGTTTCTACTGGAATAAATAGGAAAATGCTGCTAGCTTAGAGATTGATCCTAAAACTACTGATTATGAGAAAAGAGAGAGAGAAAAGAAGAAGTGGAATTCCATATATTGAGGGGGAAAGGTGACTTAAATTTTGCTCCCTATCAGGTAGTGATTTTCAGACCTGTACATATATCATAATGATTAGTTGTGCTTATGGAAAAGGGAGATTGCTCAACCCTATTGAAGTTATAGAGGATCATAAACTCAATGATGATGTCTTGGCCTCAATTACACAGATGATTATCATATATAGACAAATGTGAAAACCATGGCTAAAGAATGTATTTATGGTAGATCCTTAAAAAACTAAACTTCTATATAAAGTATATTTTTATAATCTTCTTTTTTATATAATTTTAAATGATTTTTGCCATATGGAATGTGGCCTTGCTGGAGAGAACCAGGGTTAGAGAGTGAGAGAGAAAGTGAGAAATCATCCCCAGAGGGTAAGACCGTTCTGTAATTCCTTCTCCTCCTGGGATTTTGAGCATGCACACTTGCTTGCACAAGTGCCTGGGGTGAGTTTCAAGCTGCAAGGCCTGAAACTCAAATAGCAGTCGACCATGTAGGAGTCCAACACCTTAACCACACCACCTGCTGCCACCCTCCATTGATTTTTTTTTTTTGCGGGGGGAGGTTTTTGATACAGGGCGCATGCGTTCGCCAGAAAGACAGAGAGAGACAGAGAGATAGAAAGCGAGAAATCACCCCCCAGGGGAAATGGCCACACCGCAATCCCTTCTCCTCCATTCTCCTCTCAGGATCTTGGGCACTCATGCACACATGCCTGGCATGAGTTTAAGCCACCAGGTCCGGGACTCAAACTGCAGTCGACTACATGGGAGTTCAGCGACATAGCCATTATGCTATCTGCTGGTCTCACCTCCATTGATTTTATAATAATATATATTCACATTATAGTTACTTATTTTTAATATTAGCATAATATACATTTTCTAATCTCTAGGGCAATCAAGCAATATCACTTTATTTTACTTGGTAATTTAAAAAAATTATTTATTATCTGAAGATTAAGACTCACCCTCTTTTGGTCAAAACAGTGAAACTGATATTCTTGCTATTATGTCCTCATAAGCAAATGCACAGTTCTTGGGAAATGTTTCACTTGGTCATGGATCACTATCTTCCCCTTGCTTGTCTTCAAACGCTTATTTATTGTATCAGAGTCTGAGTAATTCATGACCAAGGTAAGCGTGGTCTATACATTTGCCTATAAGGATCGGGTTGCAAGAACATTACTTTCATTATATTTGTCAATAACACCTCAAAATAATAGTTGACAAAAGAACTAATTGAAGGGGACCAGCAGTTAGTGTAATGGCTATGTCGCTGGACTCCCATGTAGTCAACCGTGGTTCGCGTCCCGGACCCGGTGGCTTCAAACTCATGCCGGGTGCATGTGTGTGTATGCCCAAGATCCCAAGAGGAGAATGGAGGAGAAAGGATTGAGGCATGGTCATCCCTCCTGGGGGGGTGATTTCTCGCTTTCTGTCTCTTTGTCTCTCTCTCTGTCTGGCGAGCACACGCGCCCTATAGCAAAAACCTCTCCCCCCCAAAAAAAGAACTAATTGAAGTTTTCCAAGGATTTAACCTAATAAGGTGAGAACTAACACAAATTTATAGGAGTTGAGCATCCAGATGTTGGGGAGTAAATATTTGGAACAATGGATAAAAGTGGTTAGGAATAGTAGAAATTATTATAAAACTAGGAGAGAATAATAGGCTGCACTGTCTGGAACAAGCACAGAGAATACAGAACAGACAAGGAAACGGTGCTAGTTCAGCAGAAGACAGGGAACAATTGAAAATATGGATGATTACAAATGCCAGGCAGAAATAGCACACATTTTATTATTAAAATATTTTGGAATGATCAAAAGTAAGCCTAAATGGGCTCTTTTTTTACCGTGGTAGAAATAAAGTTCATTTTCTTTGAAAACATAAAGCATCTCTGAGATAAGAATGCTGAATTTTTCATATCTCCTGAGGTTTCTCAGGATGTTAACAAGAGTTTGGAAGAATGGGAAAACAGTGAACAAGATACTGAATGTCCTTGAGAAGAGTGGATGATGTGTGGAAGATTGAAGCATGACTGTGACAAAAATGGAAGAGGAGATATAAGACCATATGGTATGTTCTTCAAATAAGGAGAATAGTTGGATGTGGTAGAGTGATTTCCTAGAATAGAAAGAAGCAATGAAGAAAACTCAAGCCTTTTGGCATGGCCACAAAATGTTTTTTGTGGAAAAGGTTGTTCCTTATACTTAATAAGCTTTAACATTTCAACAGATGGAAAATAAACTTAACTATATATTTAAGCTACATTTTAGAAGTGAAGAAGAATTAAAGTACACAAGTGAATAAAATGAATGTCTTATGTTTAAAATGAGTCAACAACATAATCATAAAGCCAGATTTGTACATACAAAAATGTATGAATGAGAGATAGGAATAAAGGTACTTGAAAATATTTATTATGTCCTAAATATGGAATAATTTTTTCACCAGAATTCCAAATTATTAACCTGCTGTTATGGTGTGGAAAATTTATTTTAAATGCAATTCAGTGGTACAGGAAACGATACAGTTTTCGAGCTGGACGCTAGAAAAAAAAGCTATAGATCTATACTCACATCTTTTATTATTTAAAGAAAAATGGTAAATTATGCTGAAGGTTAAGTTAGTTGTTTTCTTGGTAGAAAATGAAGTATTTCCTGGGGAGATACCTAAGAAGCACGGATCAAGAAGGCTAATAGATTATCAACTTGACTGATTTATTGTATTAAAAAGAAGCTGATGAAGAAATTGATCATTTTTCCTTGCTCAGGTTTATGGAGAGAAAAAGATAACTATGAATGAATGTATTGAGTTTTTTTAACCACATTTATAATTTAATACACATGCACCTATTTGTTAACAAGAGTTTATAGATGTTATTGGGCCAGCAAGTGTCAAAAAGTGTATAATTAGTGGAACCTTTGACAGTGACTGCCATCAAGCTTGGATAATCTTTATGATTTATTACTTTCTTCAGTAATAAAAATGTTCTGTCATTACGGGGCTCATTTAATTTTGGAAATCAATTATAAAACTACACAAACAAATGTAGAATTGTGATTGTATCAAGCTAATCCTGAGGAAGTTGTGTTGCATTGAGATTTTAAAGGCTGAGAAGGTGAGAACTAGATTCTTTGAAGGAAGAAATAAGAAGTGTAAGTTTCTTGTTGTTAAAAATTATTGATGACTTCATAGAACTAGAAGAAGGTCACTGTGAATAGCACTGGGAGGGGAAGCTTGTGAAATGAGACTAAATGTAAAGGCAGGGTTCAAAATACAGGTGATCTCTTTTGGCTATGTTCAAGATATTTTATTTATATTTAGAAAAATATGAAACCCTAAATATCAGTCAACAATGGCTTTCATTCTTCTGCATAACAATCATGCACAAAAATCTTGGTAGCACACACAGCTAAGATGATGCAGTTCACAAAACTGAGCCATTTGGGTCTGTTACCATCGAAGCTTGACTTGAAAGGGGCAGTTCATCGGTACTTCTTATGTGATATATTGTTCTTTTGACCACTGGCTAGCTTGACAGTTCTTTCCAAAGGATGGCAGAGGTTTTTGAAAGCAGATAGAAAATCATGAGGTATCTGAAACTAGACTAAAACTAGATTTCTTCATCTGTCTGCTTCAACTATTGGCGAAAACAAATCACATGGCTAGACGTAAATGCAAAATATGAAAAAAATCTATTCCACTGCTCTATTGGGAAAGGGCAAGCAGTGAGGGGTTGTGATTATCAATCAAATTGACCACACTAAATGAAAGGTTAAGTGTTTGTGTGTGTGTTAGACACAGAGAGAGAGGGTAAAGAGGGTGAGAAATAGAGAGAGGAAGAGAGAGAAAATAAAGGTAAAATGATAGATAACATTATCTTTTAAAAATATTTTTGATTTAATACGGAAAATATGTGTGTGTGTATTTGTGTGTGTGTGTGTCTATTTGTTGAGATCTCAAGTTATTCTTTGAAAGTAGTGATTAATTTTTTTTGGACTTGAGTGAAAGACATAGTGAAAAAGAAAAGTAAATGAGTGTGGGATATATTTATGAGATACTATCGACAAGTCTTAGTGATGCTTCCATTACAGGGATCAAGTTAGAAGTTAGTAAAGAAGGTTGTAAGAATTTTCCCTTGACAAATTTAATATATTGTGGTGCCATTTGTTAAGAAAAAAGAGGCAGACAAAGACCAGGTTTAAAGAACTGGATCATGATAAAAAGTTCTGCTTCTGAAATATTCATTCGAGGGTAACTTTACTACATCCAAAAAGAGAGATGAGCCAGAGAATTTGGTTTAAGATAAGAATCTTAGAGGACACTCTCTTGGGGATAAAAATTTTAAGTAGATGGAATTACTTAGAAAGGGTATTGAAAAATACTGACGTGCTGAGCCTTAATTGAAAGCCTGGGTACAGGAAGCCCACTTTGCAGGGATGTCAGGACAAGCAGATACAAAAATGAAAGGAAAGCCAGAAAAAATGATTGTGTCATTGAGCCAAATAAAGAGTATGCTTTAAAAACAAGCAAATAAGCAAGCGCCAAATACTGTCTTCAATTCAAATAAATTAAAACCAGATGTTTCCATTCAATTTACTACATTTTAACATAGGATAAAGAAAATTATGTGATTAGGTTTAAGATCAAGATGTAGATTGTCAGAAATATTCCAGCAAGGGTTAATTTGTTTTTCCTTTACATCTCATTTCATTTTATTTTATTAGAAGAGTCAACCCCAATGCCACAAACACGCCCCCAAAATTATGTGATTGTAAGACTGTAAGTCTCACATTCTTAGGATTGTGTCCTCTCTCTCATTTCTTGTTATGTAAAAGTAAACACTCTTCAAACTCTTGCTACAGCTAAAAATAATATGTGCACATAAAATGTGCAGAGTAGTGTCTTAAGGGAATATGGTAGTCCTCTAAGAGCAATTATAGCAAATAGTAGCATGCCAATAGGAGCTGTTGAAAGTTATGTTGCTGATTTGCTGTTGGACAGAAATATATTGGATGTCAGACAGATGAGTGGCAAAAATAATACCCTAATAAAACACAACAGGCATATGTGAAGTAATAGGCTGAAGTGTGGTATGTTTAAAATATTACATTTTAAATTCTCAATGTATTGAGGATGAGTGGTGCTACATTTAATTAAGGGATCAATTTTCTTTTTTAAATGTCTCTACTTTGCATAGTCAGGAACAGATTGCCCCCTAACCACTGTTTGAAGTAGGAAATATATTGAAATCCAAATGAATGTGAAATATTTGTTTTGATTACAGAGAAATGATCCAGGTCCGTTTAATACTAATGGCATCAGTGCTGACTATGAGTTCCAGAAACATTCAGTAGAGTCATTCTTGGGTTTTTTGCATGATTTAGATTCACATTGAATATCATAATAGGGAAATGGAGTGCCAGCCTTCCCAGGAGAAACCATTAACAAAGTCAACACCACTCAGAAAATAGTAAGTGCACTGGCAAATATGCTGACACACACAAGTCTTTACCATTTTATTAGAAACTGATAGGCTTAACTGGTCAAAAAATTCATGTGATAGAACATATGAAGCAATTCAGAGAAGTTAATTAAGAAACACTTAATTTTTACATGCATGATAATGGCATTGTGTATTACAAAGTAGAAATTAGATTCCATAAGATAATATCCAATATGCTACATTTGAGTACTAAAGGAGCATTTTTTTTTTAACCCCGGAGTCCCAGAATTTATAATGATGGCTATAGGGAAATAAGTGACAAATAAGTGGTTGCTGAATAAACAGATTTTATGCAATCAGTTCTCAAGAAACAGAAAGTGAAACAAAGGACTTCAGTGTTGTTGTCCCTTACAGGTTCTGACCTGCATAATGGCATGTGGATAATGCTTTACAAAGAAACACCGTTGCTGAGAGGCTAAATTACTCCTTTTCCACTTATCATAGAAAACCTACAGACAATGTCTTGAGGTTAATTTTTAATTTTGAACTTTAATCTCTTCAAATGCTTCAACTACGTGAATTTGCTTTAGGTGAAAAGCAGTTTATCCTCTGATCTCCTGAGCTTATCTTTAATGATCTTTTGTTGTTTCATCTTCATTGTAGGGTAAAAGAGAACTTGATTATATAATTCTAATATAACAGATGGTATTAAAATAAAATTTTAATACTAAATGCCCTATTTAGGGGTAATTATGTGGATTCCTAGTTTACCAATTAATTCAGGAACCTGAATAAAAGCATTTATAAAATTGATATGTTTATGTCATCTGTGGCTATTTTTTTTCGTTCTTTTCAGTCTGTATGTTCTGAATTTACATCATGGTAATACAGGATAGCATGGAATTCTATATCCTTAAAATCTAAGAAGTGTTAAAAAATCTGTCATGTAAAACACTAATTCTGATTGCACCAGGAGCACCTAAAGTTATTGGTATGTTAATTGAATGTGGTTTGGGAAAAGTGTCATCTGCCTTACAGCATTCATTTACATATTAATAACAAAACTTTGTTCAGTAGAGACATTTTCTGATTAAAGTGCTAACGTAAGAGCTTGCTTAGAGATTATATGATCTCAAATTATGAACTGAAATACTCATAATTTCTAAAGAAGAACTTCTCTCAGACAAGCTGTTTTCATAAAATGAGCAAAGAAGCAGATTGAAATTACTGATACCATGTCTATACCAAAGAACAAAGAAAGTGAATGTCCTAAGGCATATTACTGAAAATGGCTAGTTCTTCTCAGGAAAAAATTTCCCCTAATGATACCATAGAGCTTTTGGTGGGCAGGTAAGTTTTCCAGTGTTCTTATAAGGAGACTCCTAAGAGGTTGGCAAAAGGTTGAGGGATCCTCTAATGCCCAATACTGTGGCCAGCAGTGACAATAAAGCTTCGAATTATTTACATATTGGTCAGACAGTTAAACTGCTTCCGAGGTTGAGAAACCCTACCAACCCATATGTATGTATTAAGCCTAACAATAGATTGTCTTTTAAATTCTATTTCAGAGAGCTTTATGTCTAATATCTTTCCTTCATTTGGATTTAAAAAAAAATGTGTATAAATCATGTAGACTTGGGACCAGCAGTTAGCGTAATGGCTATGTCGCTGGACTCCCACGTAGTCGACCGCGGTTCGAGTCCCGGACCCGGCGGCTTAAACTCACGCCGGGCACGTGTGCGTGCGTGCCCAAGATCCCGAGAGGAGAATGGAGGAGAAGGGATTGCGGCGTGGCCATCCCCCCTGGGGGGTGATTTCCTGCTTTCTATCTCTCTGTCTCTCTCTGTCTGTCTGGCGAGCGCACGCGCCCTATAGCAAAAACCTCTCCAAAAAAAGAAAAAAAAAAAAAAATCATGTAGACTGTTTTAAAGTCTTCTGTAAAAGTTACAAAGAAGCATGTTCCTAAAAAGATCTCTTTTTTTTTTTTTTTTTAAGAGCTATCATTATTTAGTTCAGCTACTTCAGGCTCCACTTTGTAATGATGGTTCCGTGGTTGAATAAACACACTTTATTTCATGAAGATCACAATTGTGTATAACTACATTGTGGTCTTGTTATTTGCATTGCATAACTTTTTTTTTTTTTTAATTGCTATAGGGCATGTGTGTTCCCCTGAAAGACAGAGAGACAGAATGTGAGAAATCACCCCTCAGGGGGATGGCTTCTTTGTGACATAACTGTTAAACTCCTGCCAGGGAGGACTTTCCATTCTGTTCTTGGGACTTTGGGCACACACGCACACACACACACACGTACATTCAGTGTGAGTTTTAAGCTACTGGGTCCAGGACTTTAACTACGGCTGACTACATGGGAGTCCAGTGACATAACCATTATGCCATCTGCTGGCGCCATGTATTGCATTACATTTTTATCACTTTATATTTGTACACTTTTTATATTAATCATTTGAGCTTTTGGAATCAGGAAGAGGATAAAACATTAATGCAAGTTATAATTGTTTAAAGTTAATATATGGACATCAGCATAAACTATTAGCACCTTGCGACTATTGTTGGAAACCACTCTGGGTTTTTCAAGTTACTTTTTCCAAAATAGTCTTAAGACATAAAAAGGTGAGTGTTAACTTCTCCAATTTATTATTATCTTCTAACAAGATGATATTACTGACCTGCAATTAGTAATGGTGATATAATTGCATTTATTTTTTGTTCTCTCCTTCTTTTCTCACTTGTCACTGGCAGGAGTGTAACAGCTATGTCACAAAGAAGAAATTTAACTGAGCTCCTCATGAAAGCATCAAGATAAGTAGGGATGGGTGTAGACAATACATCAAGGTTAGAGTCGTATTATCTTATACTTAGAAAACTATGTCCAACTTCCTGTTGGGCATCCTACTTGATGGCTTCAGAGATACCTATAGTCATAAAACTAAGTTTATTTCCTTCCTTTCTCCTCAGACCTGTTCATCTTTTGATTTTACCCTCTCTTGGCAAACAGCACCATCAGGTACCTAGTTACTTAAATCAGAAACCAAGGAATTAGCCTCAATTTCTCCCTCTTATTTAGCCTTTATTCTCACTGGATATAAAACTCCATCCATTTTGCCTCCTATATATTTCTTGAAATTTCCCCTTTGTTCCCATCCTCACTGCTTTCAGACCACCATTGCCTCTGCTAGACTTTTCTAAAGGTTCCATGACAGGGTCTCACATCCCTGATTTGTTTTTATCCAGTCAGATCTCTATACTATTGAAGAATGACCTTTATAAAGCGTAGATGTGACCATGTCATTTCCTTGCTAAGAAACCTTCAGTAGCTGTTTTACCTTTCAAGTTGAAGTCTTCAAAAAGCTTTAGACATGCTGTCAGAATCTTTCATATCCTAACAACTTTTATCTCTTGAGCCCTCTCTCTCTCTCTTTTATTCTTTTTTTTTTCTTTGAGAAAGATTTTTGCTATAGGGCATGTGTGCTTGCTGGAGAGATGGAGAGAAGCAAAGAGACAGACAGAAAGTGAGAAATCACCCCCCAGGGGGCACGGTCACACAACCATCCCTTCTCTTCCATTATCAGGATCTTGGACATGCATGCACATGCATCCAGTGTGAGTTTCAGCCGCCGGGTCTGGGACTTGAATCACAGTCAACTAGGTGGGAGTCCAGAGATGTAACTGTTATGCTGTCTGCTGGTCTCCCCTTCTTGCTATCCTTAACCAGGGCATTTCAAGTTTCCTTCTGGGACTATATATGTGTTCTTCCTTCAGTGTAAAGAGACCTTCTTCTTCTTTCTTTTTACTATGAGAAAGTTAGGAGAGAAATAGTGATAGAGAGACAGGCTCTCCGAATGGTGTTCTCATGCCTGGATCCAGCTAAGATCATGGGCATATATGTGCATACCTGATATCCAAATCTGGGGTCTTGCCCTATGGATCCAGTGCTGTAAACATTGTGTCACTGCCAAGCCCGTGTGTTCTTTCCTGTTTAGCTGACTTTTAACCCTCGTTCAAACTTTTTTTTTTTTTTTTAGAGAGAATTTTTGTTATAAGGCACGTGTACTCACTGGAAACACAGAGAGAGACAGAAAGAGAGAAAGTGACAAATCACCTCCTGGTGGAGATGGCCACCTGCAATCCCTTCTCCTCCATTCTCCTCTTGGGATCTTGGGCATGTACGCGCACTTGCCTGGAATGAGTTTTAAGCCACTGGGTCCAAGACTTGAACTGAGGTCAGTCATGTGGGAGTCCAGAGTCTTAACCACTATGCCACCTGCTGCCCCCTCCAACCTCCTTCAAACTATTATGAGGGCTTTTTTTAATCCTTTCTTGCCACCCTTTTGAGTTTTTGTGTTTTTCCTGTGAATTGCCATAAAACCTCAACTTTGCTTTATTTAGCATTTGTTAAATTGGCTCATGATTGGGGGTTATTAGATCTAAATGTCCTGAAATCAGAGATTGTGTCTTTATTTTGTCTCCTCCAAATACTAGCACAGTGCTTAGTATTCAGCACATAGTATAAAATTGTGTTGAGTAAATGAATGAATCAAGCCAGATTAATTTACCTAATTCTGTTTTCCTTGATTTTTCCATCAGGAAGTTCTTATATCAAGGCAAACAAGCCCATATGCAGTGCAAACAATATGTGTATCTTGTGGACAAAGGTTTCCTACTTGGAACTCTTCTATGTATGCAGAGAAATAACACTATAATCCTTACCACCCTCCCCTCTGCTTCTCAAGCTTATAATAAGACCTCAGAATTATCTTTGACCCTCCTCTTAATTTTTATACCCAAATTTCAATAAAACCTTTTGAATCTGTTTCCCAAATATTTTTTGGAGTTTACCTATATCTTCTCTTGATCCCTGCAGCCACCATATTACTCCTGTTCTCATCATTTCTCATCTAAATTGGTCACCCAAAATAGCTTCCCACTTCCTGGTTTCACCCACTGCCATGTAGTCTATTGTCTGTAATATCGTCTGTGATCATTCTAAAATAGAATTTTATTGTTAACAATAATACTATGTGCTTGAAATCTTCTATTTAGAATATCATATTCAACTTTCTACTGGACATCCTTCTTGACTGCTTCAAGAATTCCCTAATTTCACATATAAAGTCAGCAGTTATTAATAAGGTATGACATCAAAATGCCAAATTTATAGCAAATCTATTTTATTTTGGTCACACAGATAAACTCCATTTCTCAGGTTTCATTACTGGTAGGCATTTCAACTGTACTGGATCTTGGATCATAATGTGAGCAAATGATGCAACCTTTATTTTTATCAAACTAATGATATTCTGGGGTTTCTCTGTTAGAATATCTAGATGTATTTAAATTGACTAGTACATATGATACCATAGCATTGTAGTTGAGAACCTGAGTTCCTAAATTACAAATCAAATTAGTCATGACTCTAATATCACCATAGATGAAATGTAGGCAAATCACTTACTTTCTTACTCCGAACGTGAATAATCTTTCCTAGAAAATGGTAACTATCTCATTGGGATGTTGAATACCAAAGGTATAATCAGAACATAATAAATCCTTGGGATTATTTCTATAAAATAAGAGTAATAGTAATTACTATGTACATAGTTGTTTTGAAGATTAAATGAGATAATCTTTTGAAAGGTACTTAATATAGCTTTTGTACATTTCGTGTGGACTTAAAATTAAAAGATATATCTATAAGTATTATATATACTTATATCTTTACTACTATTGTAACTGTCAGCATTGATAATATAAATTATAGCATTAAAATTCATGACAATGTAGTGGATAATATCGACCCTATGTTTATTATAACTTCAAACTATCCTGAACTGCGAATTATGGCAATCTCTTATCTAGCCAGCCGTTAAGGTGCTGCTTACACAAATGTTAACCAGTTTTTGTTTGGACAGATAAAGAATACAGAAGTTGTATGAGCAGTTAAATATTCAAATATCGCCCCCCATATTCCCCAAAATTATTTCTGTGACTAATTAACGAGTCACAAGTTGCTTTTTTGGTTATGGACAAAAAGGTAGAAGGTGGAATTAGTCCAAATAATAAACACATTAATAACACTTAGTTGAATGAACAAAACTGTCTCTGAATACTAAATGTCTCCATTATGTTTTGATAATGGCTTAAAAATTCCAGTTATGCGTGCTTTATTTTGCAGCTGGTGTTTCAATATCATCTCAAAATGTTATAAGATAGCACTAAAATTGGGAAAAAAATGAATAATGCCCTGCTTATATATATATAGAAGATATTTTAAATCTATTTTATATTCTGGGAACCAGCAGTTAGTGTAATGGCTATGTTGCTGGACTCCCATGTAGTCGATCGCGGTTCGCGTGTCGGACCCAGTGGCTTAAAACTCATGCCGGGCACATGTGCGTGTGTGCCCAAGATCCCGAGAGGAGAATGGAGGAGAAGGGATTGCAGCGTGACCATTCCCCCTGGGTGGTGATTTTTCGCTTTCTGTCTCTCTGTCTCTGTCTGTCTGGCGAGCGCACGCGCCCTATAGCAAAAACCTCTCCAAAAAAAAAAAAAAAAGAACTACTTTATATTCTGATATTTCTAATTTTATGAGTCAAAAAACTTAAACACTGTCACCAGTACAAGATTTTATAGATATATTACAACATACTCAAAAGTACAATTGAATTATGAATAATAGCTGTGATTTTAGAAGGTGAGAATGAAAGTGAAATAGTATAATATTTACCTTTCCTTAGAGTATATTTAGTCTAGTTAAAATGGCCTGGTATAGATTTGAGCAGGTAATAATTGACTGTATTTTAAGGCTGAAGGCGAAGCCCAAGGTGCTAACATAAGCAGGTCATTAACACACTGGTTAAAATGCTCGTAGAATATATTTGGCTTTCTATTTGTGCATTTTGCATTATATTCATTATTGAAGATGCTAAAACTACTTGGATTAAATAATATATTTTGGCATAACTTGATAATTTATTAATATTACCTTGTAAATAGATGATTTTAATGTTATTCTTTCATATTTAACCTTTATTTTACTACTCACCTTATTTCTTTAGATAATGAAAACCTGCAGTGTTTATACACCTTGTTTTTTAGATCCTATAATATCTATTGGGCAAAAATAGAATGTTAGATTTCCCAGTTTAGAAACTTATTTGCATATTTGGTAAATATTTACTAAATGTTTGTTGTTGACCGAATTACTAATCAAGTACTTAACATCTTAACCAGCTCATCAGTATGTAAAGATTTTTAAAAATTAGAGAGCTAGGGCTAGTTCTGTGGCCTGGTAATTAAGGCAGCCAGAACCCACATGGCCAACCACATAGGATAAGTCCCAGACCCAGAGACTTGGAAAATACATGAGGTAAGCATGTTGAGTGCATGCTCAAAATTCCAAAGGGAGGAAAAGATGGAGGAGAGGGATTACCATTTCTCATTAAGAGAGCTTTTTCTTCTCTCGCACTTTCGAAGGAAGTTTGTTCCATATGGTTGGTGCTGCAGAGAACAGGTAGTAGGTGGGAAAAAAAGATTTTCACCAGAGAAAAGAAACATATAGAAGCATTTACTTCCAGAGTTCATTAGAGTAATACATGGAAGCATAAGCTATCTCTAGAAGAAACATCATGCACAGTAAGAATGCCAGATACCTAGCATGCTTATACAGGATATGACTGAGAAAGGTCTCTTTTTAAGCAGTACCAGCTGGACTCAACTCAGTTTTCTAGGTAGTTCTGATTTGTCATGATAGCCTCATGACAACTGCTTTTTCTGGACCAAGTCTGAGTTGCCCAGAATATGACTGTGATGCTGGAAATGGAGTAGTCATTTTGAGAAAGTAGTCTTTAATACAAGGAAACCACTTAATCTCTTCCCAGGTTTTATATATATATATATATATATATATATATATATATATATATATATATATAAATTTGAAATTTTATATTTTTTTAGATTTTTGTCATAGGGTAAGTGTTCTTGCCAGAAAGGACAGAAAGAGAGACAGAGAGAGGGAAAGTGATAAATCACCTTCCATTGAGGATGGTCACACTCCAATCCCTTCCCCTCCATTCTCATCTTGAGATTTTGGCCACACACACACACAGACACACCTGGTGTTATATTCAAGTCACCAGGTCGGGGACTCAAACTGCCATTGGCTATGTGGTAATCCTGTGCTTTACCCTCCAAGCCACCTGCTGGTCAGCACTGTACTTTTTAATGGTAAAAACTTTGCCTGTAGAATTAAATTGATTAAATACTTATTGAAAGAAAAATTTCCCTCTGGCTATTCTGCTTTCCTTTCTAAACTCTTGTACCATTTCTAACTTCTTTCATCTTTGCTGGTATGTAATGAGATACTTAACTTCTCCTGACATTTGTAATTTTTTTTTTCTGATTAAATGAAATCAAGCCTTTTCTCGTTTGAAGTCTCTGCCCTGCACTTATTCCTGCATCCCTGTACTCTTCACTACAATCTGCTCAATGTCTGCAAACTTTCCTGTCTTCTTCAGGGATTTCACTGCTTATTTACTTACTTACTTGATAAAACGGGCACAACATACATATTTTTAGGATCTAGTTATCTAATATAAATATGTGAGTTGATAGCTAGCTTTGAAAAAGAGTAGTGAAGCCTGCAGGAATATATAGAGCACATTCTACTTACAACATTCAAATCTAAAACTTAAAAACTTGGTATTGGGCAAACCAAATAAGAATTCTATTGCTAGCTGCCAGTTTGCAAATCCTGTCTCTGGAAGGAAGCCTAAACTCTTAAGCATGGCCTACATTGTCCTTCAACATCTGGCCATTGCTGTTTGACTCAACCCACCTCCCGTTCCCGCCACTCTTGCTATGCATGTAAGACTCAAGTTGTAATGAAATACTTGCATCCATCTCTTCCCATTCCTTCTATAAGACTTTGTACCTTTTCTTTTTTAAATTTATTTTTATATTATTATTTCAGGCAACTGTAGATACTAGATACGGTAAGAATAGGGCTAATACAGGGAGTAATAAAGGGAGGGAGGGAGGGGAATGGGGGAAAAAAGTTTAATTGACTTAGTAGCTTTTCACAGACTGAAATCTCTGCCTAAATTTTCTTTCCCAGTAACCCTTTCATATCTTTCCTAGACAGATTGAAAAACTATTCTTTGCTCCAATCTTTTGTCAAGTGTTACCACCTTTGAGAAACATTTATTAAAAGTCAAATTAGTAGCCTGTAACAGCATAATTACATAACTATGACAGAATTTATCTTATAAAGTATAATTATTAATATTGATTTATCTCTGAAATTCTTTTTCTTTTTTAAAAATTATTTATTATCATAATCTTGTTATCTTACACATGAAATTCTTAATATGATTTATTGTTCTTGAGAACATGAATGCCTCACTTGAAACTCATTTTGTAAGCCAAATAATGTGATTGAATGTATAAAAGAAAATGCAATAAAAAATTTAAAAGAATAAAGTAAAAAGATAAACGATAAAAAAATAAAATGCCTTGGTCTCCTTACTTCTTACCTAGACACTGACAAGAGTTTCTTGTATCCATTAGTATAGGTTGAATATCCTTTCTCCAAAATGCTTGGGGCCAGAAGTGTTTCAGATTTCAATTTGGTTTGAATTTTAAGTATTTGCATATACATAATGAGATATCTTGGGGATGTGAGCCAAGTCTAAACATGAAATTACATTTTTTTATACACACTCTCCATGCATAGCCTGAAAGTAGTTTTATACAATATTTTTGTATTGCAGTATTTTGACAATGACCTGACACATGAGGTCATTGATAGAATTTCATGCTTGTGGAGTCGTGTAGGTGCTCAAGTTTTGCATTTTAGAGCATTTAGTATTTTGTATTTTGAAATTTGGAATGCTCAGCCTGTAATTGCTTCCTGTTATGGGGTTTTGTTTTTCTCACATAATGATGCTAGAAAGATAATCTACAATTCCATCAAAGACACTGATTCCGATCTTTTCAGTTAGGCCTTATTAGTGAATACATATCACCTCGAAGTTTCAAATGAGGCACTCCATTTCCAGCAGCACAGTGTTTGCTGGGTTACTTCTCTTCAGGGAGTTTTCTTTTTCTTTTCTTAAAGATCCAATCAGTTATCTCTAGTTGTAATAATAGGATAGAATTAGGTTTTATAATACTTCTAGCTTTCAAGGAGAGCTAGAAAATTAAAAACAACAATAACATCAACAAACATTAGTGGATCCGTTCACATTCTGAACAAACCTGAGCTTTGTTAGTGAGGAAGGAAGAATGACTATTGGTTTCCTCATAGATCCTGTGGTCCTCATTATTTATTTGTTTTTAAAGTTTTTGCCACAGGGCAGTGTGTTCACTGGAGACAGACACTGAAAGTGAGAAACCACCTCCGGGGGGATGGCCATGTGGCAATCCCTTCTCCATTCTCTTCCTGGAACTCTGGGTGCACATGCGCACACACAGCCTAGTGTGATTGCCAAACCACCAGTTCCTGGTCTTGAACAGCAGTTGGCCATGTGGGAATCCAATGCCTCAACCACTACACCACCTGCTGACCCATGGGCTTCATTATTTAACACTTCCCTGTGTTCTTCACAGGGCATTTCCACACAAGAACATTGAATATTTATCTAGATCAATTGACTAATTTGGAAAGGAAAATTGAGGAAGAACAGCAAGGCATCACCAAGTTTACTTCCAGAATTCATTAGAGTAATACATGGAAGCATATGCTTTCTTTAGAAGAAATAACACACACAGTAGGAATGCCAGATACCTAGCATGCTTGTACATGCTGTGACTGAGAAAGGTCTCTTTTTAAGCAGCACCAGCTGGATTCAATTCAGTTTTCTAGGTAGTTTTGTTTGTCACGATTGCTTCATGGCAACTACTTTCTCTATTTCCAATTTTCTTCTTTTCATGGTAACATTGAATTAATTGTGAATGAATTAATCCAAGATTTATCCAAATAGTGTACTAACACTTGAACAGAGAGAGTGGGTAGTCAGAAAAATCATGACATATTTTTCTGTTTTTCTGTGCATCATGGTTTTCCCAACAACTCAGTATTTGAGAAAGTAGGCTTTAATACAAGGAAGTCACTTAATATCTGTCCCAGACAAGTCCATGACAGGAATAATTGTGAGTGAGGATAATTTTGTTAGCCTTCAACTCATGTGACTCAATAAAATTCACACTTGTTTTGCCCTGAAATATTCAGGGTTGGAGACTTTATCTGGGTCTGAACTCTTCCCTTCTTTAAGTTGTCCCATATTTCAATAACTGTTCTACCAATGCTAGACTCTTACTGTTGCATGCAGTCACTTATAAATGGTGAGTGAGTAACCAACCTCTCTCTCCTTTGGCCTTTATTCATGGTGTTTCTAGGAAGGCTTTTATTCATGTTGTTTCTAGGAAGCATAAACAAACAAACATCTTTTCTTCCCACCTACTACCTGTTCTCTGTAGCACCAACCACATGGAACAAACTTCCTTCAAAAGTTGTTTTTTTTTTTTTTTTCTCCTTCTCTTGGAATGTATCCTCTTGTTCAGGCTGTTCCCGAGAAGTCAGAGCAAAATGCTAGTTCTGCCCTTGCAAGATCTAACCAACTCTGAGACAAACGTTCACTTCATCACCTGCAGCCCAATTACTGCAACTCTCTCACAACCAGTCCCCTGACACCCTGGCTTTCACTTCTAATCGCTGATCCACATGCCATAGGGAATATTCTAAAGCAAACATCTGAATACGTGATTCTCAATGCTTTATGCTGTTTAATGACAATTTGATGTTTAAAACATTTAAGCATGGTATCAAAGGTTGTTTAAAATCTAGCCTCTATAATACAGACACAGTCAAGGAAAGTCAGTGGTTGCCTGTAGGGAAGAAAGGATGAATATTAATAGTAAATGTGTATGAGAGATGAAACTGTCCTAAAAGGGATGTATGGTAATTTAACTTGCAATTTGTCGTGATAACGGTACTAAAAATACATTGAATTATATACTTGGAATAGATGGGTTTTATTGTATGTAAAATATGCCTCAATAAAGTTATTTTGTTTAATGTCCCACGTTGGGTACCAGGCTCCTGGACAGTAAACCTACTGGCTGGGGTAAAGCCAGAAGAGGACACGCTGAACGGAAGATGGGGGTGAAGAAGGTACCCCTGCTGTGTCTCGTCTACCACCTCTGCCCTGAGAGCCTCTAACTCAAGCTTGTCTCTCAGAGTCTGTTCTCTCAGCCATGGCTTAGGTTTCTCTGAAGAGAAATGAATACAAAGGAGTCCTGGCCACAGGAGGTAGGAGGTGACCAAGGATCACAAGCCCTCTAGAAGCTTTCGGATTCAAAATCCTCATTAGGACACCTCAGGAACTCCTTGCTTCCACTATGACCCTGGAGGCTCTAGACGAAGAGCCTAATTGACCTCTGGTATCATTTTGTCTTCTTTTCACATGTACCTGAACTTTTCATGTTAACATGACTATTCAATATCTACTGCTTTCCTCTACTTTGTGTTCAGACAAAACTTTAAAAACCCATTTGGAAATTTATTTCACTGTATCAGATCTAAGCTCCTTTGAAATCAATGAACTGGAGTGGAGGGTTGTCTGAAAGAACATGAGGGCAATATTAGAGGGCTCTGTCGAAATGAGTTTACTGCCAGCTCTCTCTTCTCTAGTTCTTGCTGGCTTACACACACACAGCTCAGCTTCTTCAGACTGTTGACGTTTCCTATAACAAGTACATTGTCCTGAGATTTGCTTAGAAAAATGTTAAGACACATGTGTAATAGTGGCAGCAATACTTCAGGGACACACTAAACCACACCCTTTCTATCAGCCTTATTGTTAGAAGTTTGAAAACAAAACAAAACAAAGAACAACAAAAAACAGTCCTGAGATAAAATGAGGCTATCACCAAAGAGTCTTTTCCTATATTCCTCTGACCTTCAATCTCATTGTCAGTTCTCATCAAGAATCTAGAGCTTTAGTTAGATGTTACTAAAACCAACTTTCTCACTTAGAAGCAGTACCTACTATTGTGATCTCAAGGTTACACAAGTAGGGAGTCCTATAGCAAATATGCAAACATAGTTTGAATCCAAACGGCATGTTCTTTGTAGGGGAAAAAACAATGCTGACAATATCAGAACAAATTAGCCTGTTGAGTATGGATCTCTCTAACTGCCAGTCCTTACTTTCTAAACAAAAGGGTAGGTTCTGAAGGAGAACTGTCATACTGATGGATGTAGCTCATGATCCTAACATGGATCTTGCCCTTTAACTTCTTGGCCTCCAGACTTTGCAACAGAGGTCAGAGATTTATAGTTTTGTGGTGGGAGAAGATATCCTGCTTCTTAATGATAACAGCTTGGTTCTCTGTAATGACAAGTCAGTGGCTATTCAGAGACCGATGACTCTGGCTTCAATGATGACTCAGTGAACACTAGGCTACTTTGGGACAGAGTGGGTCCAATCAAAAGAGTTCACTAGAGAAAAGTTTCATCATCCCTTAAACTGTCTCCAAATGGTGGTCAGATAGAAAGATTAGATGGAGTTATTCACAATAGACGCGAAGTGCCATCAACCTAGGTATCCACTAACAGATGAATGGATAAAGAAAATATGGGATACATGCACAATGGAATACTATTCAGCCATTAAAAATAATTAAATCCTGTCATTCAAGGAAACATGGATGAATCTAGAGAGCATTATGTCAGTAAAATTAGCTAGGTATAGAAAGAGAAATACTACATGTTCTCACTCATGTGGAAGTTAAAATTATAACTCCAACTCCTATGAAGTTATAACTTCCTAGGAGAAGTCAGTAGAATACTGGTTGTTAGAGACTGGAAGACTAGGAGGAAGGGAAAATGGAGATGTTGATTAACAGATAAAATGTTACAGTCAGAGAAGTAGAATGAGTGACATTGTTCTACAGCATACTAGGATGACCATGGTTAACAGTATTTTTTCTTTTTTACCAGAGGGTCTGTGCATGGGCTGAGAGGCACAAAGGGAGAGACAGAGAGAGAAGAGAGAGGGAGAAAGAGAGAGAGAGACAGAGAGTAAGAGAGAGAGAGAGAGACATAAGAGAGGGATCACCCATCTATGGGACCTGTTTATGCCACCAATTTCCCATCATGTCAGAGACCTCAGCATGTCCATATTCTTTGCCAGGCACATATAAAATGATAGTTTTATTTTGTAATTACAAAAAAAATTGCAGAAGACAATGGCACAATTTCATGAGCATTTGCACTCTACCATACAGTTTTTCAAACTTTTGGGGGCATGATTTGAATTGCATTTGACCAGGTAGGATCTGGCTCCCTCTGCACAGTGCTTAACCGCTATGCTATGGGGGTGGCTCAGCACTTTATATACATGTATATTTCAAGATATCTGGAAGAGAGGATTTTATAATTTTTTATATTATTTACTATTATTTTTGAAGTTTCCTGTAGGGCACATGAGCTCACTAGAGAGAGACAGAAAGAGAGAGTAAACTTGAGAAAGCAAGTCACCAGCTCTGGGACTTGAACCATGCTCTGCCATGTTAGAATCCAGCACCTTAACCACCATGCTACCTGTTTGCCCCAAAGAGAGAAAAATCATCTTTGTTTTTGAGTTTTATGGCAGGTCTTTATTTTCTTTTTTATCAAGAAAAATAAAACATTCTGCTAAATAATATTTACAATAGACACACTAATGCTTTCATACTTGTTTTTCCTTTTCATTTTTTCTGACTTTTTCTTTTTTTGAGAGGTTTTTGCAATAGGGCGTGTGCGCTCGCCAGACAGAGAGAGACAGAGAGACAGAAAGCAATAAATCACCTCCCAGGGGGGATGGCCATGCCACAATCCCTTCTCCTCCATTCTCCACTTGGGATCTTGGGCACACACACACGCGCCCGGCGTGAGTTTTAAGCCACCGATTCCGGGATGTGAACTGCGGTCGACTACATGGGAGTCCAACGACATAGCCATTACGCTAACTTCTGGTCCCAATCTGACTTTTTCTTGGCTTTGGCACTTCAGAATGTAAAAGCATGTTCTTCAGCACTACAAATGATATATATCATGCCGATTCTGCTCAATCATCATTTCTCTGCTAAAAATGTGTTGAGTGCCAGGTGCCATTTCACACTGGCATTCCATGTATTGCTGGCTCGAGTACAGCTTTCCCATTTCTGAGAAATACACAGGAAAATAATAGGGTATTTTCTTGAACCATTATGTGTCTGTGGAAGGGTTGGAAATATCCACAAAATGTCTATAATCACTAATGGTACATTGTCTATAAGCATAGGATATTTGAAGAATGATCTTTCTTGATTAGGAGATGTGATTGTTTTAATGGTCTCATATGTCCTCTTCCACGCACAGGTGGCACTCATATTCCAGCATGACAGAGACCAGTGGGCTGTGACAATAAATATGGTTTTATTTTGTCAAACAGCTTTCTTCACCACCAATGCAGATTCTCTTGATAGTATAGAACTGAACAATACTAAATATTTGGAACAGGGAGGCTGATTAAATATACACACAATATTTTGAGTCTATTACATTACAATCTCTCTTTTTATTTTGGAGAGGTTTTCGCTATAGGGCACATGCGCTCACCAGACAGACAGAGAGAGACATAGAGACAGAAAGTGAGAAATCACCCCTCAGGGAGGATGGTCACGCCACAATCCCTTCTCCTCCGTTCTCCTCTCGGGATCTTGGGCATGCACGCACACACGCCTGGCGTGAGTTTTAAGCCACTGGGTCTGGGATGCGAACCACGGTCAACTACGTGGGAGTCCAGCGACATAGCCATTACGCTAACTGCTGGTTCCTTCTATTACAATCTCTTAAAAAGAGAAAAAAGTAAACGTGAGACAATACAGAAAAGCACAGCTAAAAACACAAGAATAAGCATAGTGTGTGAGACAACTCTGGTGATGAATTAAGTTTAAAAGTAGAATTAAAAACAATAGCTCATATTTTATTTGTCATTGCTTAAATCCAAGAGATGTTGTCTATTTTACTTCTTAGTTATGTAATGAGAGTTCAATTAGAGGATCTAGAAAGTCAAAGTTTTGGGGACCACAGAAGGTGTAATGGCTACATCACTGGGCTCTCACGAAGTTGACTGCATTTCAAGTCCCACACCAAGAGGCTTAGAACTCATGTTGGGCATGTGTACTTGTATGCCCAAAATACCAAGAGGAGAATGGAGAAGGTACTGGGGTGAGTTCATTCCCCTGGGGAGTGATTTATCACTTTTTGTCTTTTCAGTGAGTACATACACCCGATAGCAAAAATTTCTCTATATATAAAAAAGAAAAAAGTAAAAAGAATAAAAGAAAAAAAAAAGAAAGAAAAGAAAGTTTAGGGACCAGCAGTCAGCATAATGACTATGTTGTGAACTCCCATGTAGTCAACTGTGGCTCGAGTCCCGGTCCCAGTGACCAGGCGTGTGTGCGTGCATGCCTAAGATCCCAAGAGGAGAATGGAGGAGAAGGGATTGCAGGTGGCCATGCCCCCATGGGGGGTTATTTCTTGCTTTCTGTCTCTCTTTCTGATGAGCACATGCTCCCTATAGCAAAAACCTCTCAAACTAAAATGAAGAAAGAAAAAAAAAATTTCTGGAAACCATTTAAGACATACCATTTCTCATTACAACTTTTCCCATGTTTTCTTGTTACCTAATATACTACCAAGAAAAAAGAAAGATTTTTTTTTTGTTACTGCAAAAATACTATTACAAAAGTAGTAATTTATGAGAACTTACATGTTATCATATAATGGTATCATAGTGGGTATAGACTATTCAATCTTAGGGATGCATAGGTAAGGCTAAGAAAACATTATAGGCCCAGCATTTAGTGTGGTGGTTAAGGTGCTGAACTCCCACATGGCTGACTGGTTTGAGTCCTGGTTCCAGCAGCTTGAAAATCACACCAGGGTCATATGTGCAAGTGCCCTAAATTCTTGGAAAATAATGGAGGAGAAGGGATTGTGCTGTGTAGCCATCTTCCCTGGGGCATGATTCTCACTTTCTTTTGGCAACTGCATGTGTCCTATGGCAAAAAAAAAAAAAAAAAAAAAAAAAAAAAAAAAAAAAAAAGAGAGAGAGAGAGAGGGAGAGAGAGAGAGAGAATGCATATTATTGTTTAATTTTATTGCTTTCATAGGTATAATTTCATGTAAAGTTCACTAGGAGGTATTTTGCTGTGAGAAATTTGGAAGGCATATTTTTCTGTCTTCAGTTCTGGAGCACATTTATCATAGATATGTTTATTGGACATTTTCTATTCTGTTATATTTCTATTTATACATTTTACACACCTTACTGAAAGTGTCATTGAGTTTCACAATTTAGATTATTTAGTGGAAGTTTAATGGACATATTCCAAACCTAATTTCATAGTTTAATTCAAAAAATGTTTAGATTTATATGAGGTAGCATCTTCTTACTCCATAGAAATAGCTTAGTTTTTGTCTTCAATTAAACCTCTTCTCCAGACCAGGTCTACAACAAGTAGGTAAGCCCTGACTACCTCCTGCTTATAATTACCAATGAAATGAAGAAAAATCACAGATCTCTTGTAGTGTTGCTAACAAAACACCTCAGTCTTAGGCAAAAATATGTTTGCTGGAATTTGGAACTAACAAATTGTCAAGATGCCATAAATAAAATGAAAGTAAGTTTCTACTTAACTTCAAAATATTTCAGCACTTTTTGTGAGGTTTATATTCAGAGTAATAATTTTAAAATATTTCTTATAAACAAATATGGAACATAGTCATTTGATATTCAATAGCACATATGTAAGTAAATATAGTCACTAAAAGAGAAGATAGAAATACAAATTTGGGAATCATTTATAGTATCCTATTGGGGCTAAAACTTTACATTTTCTGTTAAAAAACACTAAGTTGCTTTTTATTACTTAAAAATATTGCAGTAGAGAAAACTATAAAACTTATATTTAATTAGATAACTGCTTAAATTAAATACACAGGTCAATTTTTTAAAATTTGTATAGTGATATATTTGAATTGATTGTTATGTATTAGATTTCTTCTGGGAAAAAGCATCCTTTACATTGTACAGATGTACAATGATGAAATGTAAATTTAATTGTTTTAATTGTTATATTTTATACATTCAATCTCTCTACATCACTACAACTTATAAAGTGAGTTTACCTGATATGAATACACCTCTTTCCAGTCCAGTTGAAAATGCTATCCACATCCTCATTAACACATAATCATTCATTTCAGTGTCCCATAAACGTCTCACTTATTTTCTACTTGATTCCTTTCCTCTTGCTCTACCACCCTTTTTCCACACTGTCTCCAGTGTCCAACCATTTTCCATTCTTCTATATTCTATAATCTTTCAACTTCTGCCATAGAGTGCAATATATATTAAATGGAGACATACAACTTCTCTCTTTCATAGACTGGCTTGCTTCACTCAACAGCAAATCTTCCATATTCGTTCACTTTCTATCAAATGCCAGGGTTTGTTTTTTATGACTGAGTAGTAGTCCAGAGAGCTCATGTATCATGCTTTTTCAATCCATTCATCTGCTCATGAACATTTGGGTTGCGTCCATGTCAAAGCAATTATAAATAATGCCACAATAAACATAGATTTATAGGCACTTTCCTGACTGAGCATTCTCCTATCCTTTAGGTAGAACTCAGGAATGGAATTTCTGGATTACATGGTAGTTTTATTTGTAGATCTTTGAGGAAACTCTGTACTGTTTTCCATAGTGGCTGGACCAACTTACATTCTCACTAAAGGCGTAGGAGAGTTCCCCTTTCACAGCCTGGCCAGGACTTATCTTGTTTTGTTTTTATAATCTTCACCATTCTGACTAGGGTTAGGTAGTATCTCATTATGGTTTTGATTTGCATCTCCCTTATAATTAGGGATATTAAGCATTTTTCATATGCTTTTTGGCTGTTCATTTGTCTTTCTTAGAGAGTTATTTGTTCAGCTTATTTCCCCACCTTTTGATTGGGTTGATCTTTTTTTTTAAATTTTTTCAGGTAATCCACTTGAGTTCCCTGTGTATTCTAGTTATCAGTCCCATATCTGAGATATAGTTTCTAAAAATATTCTCAGTAAACATAAAATTAAAGGTCCATTATATGATCACCACTGTCAATCAATTTCACA
This sequence comes from Tupaia tana, assembly GCA_026018925.1. Lineage (NCBI taxonomy): Eukaryota > Metazoa > Chordata > Mammalia > Scandentia > Tupaiidae > Tupaia > Tupaia tana. The sequence goes on from JAKSZU010000006.1 coordinate 177,714,095, forward strand.
AACTCTTTTTTTCCTATTTTTATTAAGTTATGCAATCTGATGAACACACACACACACACACACACACACACACACATATAATGAAATGTTCACAATAATAAGGTTAATCAACATATGCTTCACTTCATATAGTTATCTTTTTTTTTGAACCAGGAACAATTAATATAAACTCTCTTACTAATTATATACTGTGCAATATAGTACTGTCAACCAGAATTATATTACTGTTTATTAGATATTCCAGAAGTTATTCATCTGTGTAAATAAAATTTTCTTTTTTTGAAGAATAATAAAACATACCTATGTTAAATATGCAGTTTGAGTTTTGATAAATACATACACCCATATAACCACTACCCCACTGAAAATATAGGATAGGACCATTTCCATCACTCCAAAAGTCACCTCCTACTCCGTTATAGGCAATAACTTTCCTTTCCACTGTACTGCTATATTTTTATTAATTTCTTAAATTATTAATACATTAAATAACTATACATCATTTAGATTGTGAAGAGACTTTACCCAACATGATATACACATCAGTCCAGCCCAGTTGAGACTATTATACATCTCCTCGTCAACAGATAAAAAAATATTATCTGTGTCCCCCAAGTGCCTGACCTCTCCATTTTTCCCCTAAATTTCCTTTACTACACTCTTCCCCTCCCACACTCTCTTTCCCCTTTGTCTCTAGTGTCCATTATAGTTTTTAATGCTTTTATGTTCTCCAGTAAATGAAATTTTCTACCTTTTGACCAACATCGACTTCACCTATGCACCAGCCTCTGGTAATCACCATTATATTCTTTCTCTTATGAGTTTGACTTTTTAGATTACACAGACAAAATCATGAAGTACTTGTCTTTCTGTTTGACTTATGTACTTGGATATATCCAGATTCATCCATGTTGTAACAAATGGCAGATTTCCTTCTTCTCCATTGTTCCTTCCTTTTGTGATTTTGAACACACACACAGACACACACAGAGTGACAGAGATAAAGACAGAGACAGAAGGCAGAACCAGCATGGTCTTCAAGCCACTGGGGCCTGAATTTGAACAGCAGTTGGCTATGTGGAAATTAACTCTCTTAAACATTAAATGGTGGGGCCAGCACAAGTTTGTTAGTGCTAACAGATTTTTTGCTGAGTATTTAAGGTTTTTCTGTCTTTAATCATTTCTTCTGCAAACAGATAATTTAACACCTTCCTTCTTATGTGTATGCTTTTTATTTTTTAATTAATTAATTTTTTGGAGAGGTTTTGCTATAGGGTGCGTGCACTTGCCAGAAAGACAGAGAGACAGAAAGTGAGAAATCCCCCTCCCCCCAGTTGGATGGCCATGCCACAATCCCTTCTCTTCCATTCTCCTCTCGGGATCTTGGGCACACACGCATACACTCCCAGAGTGGGTTTAAGTCACCAGGTCCAGAACTTGAACCCCAATTGACTACATGGGAGTCCAGCGACATAGCCATTGCGCCAACTGCTGGCCTCTATTTTTTTAATTTATTATTCATTTTAATTGTCTAACTGATTTGGGTAGGATTACCAGTACTATGTTGAACAAAAAGGTAGGAGAATACATCCACATCTTATACTCGACCTTTAATGAAAAGCTATCAGTATTTCAGTGTTTTTCCCATTTATCATGATACTAGTTGGGAGCTTTTCATTTATAGTATAACTTTTATTATGTTGCAGTAAGTTTTTTTTGTACTCATTTGATGGACAATTTCAATCATGAGTGCATATTTAACTTTGTCAAATCTTTTTTCTCTATCTATTAAGCCAATCCTGTGTTTTGGTTAATGTGGTATATCTCATTGATTGATATGTGTATTTTGAATAACCCTTGTTTTCCAGGGATAGATACTACTTAGTCATGTTGTAGATAATCCTTTCAATATGCTTTTGTATTTTTTTCTAGTATTTATTGAGAAACCTTACATGTTCATCACAAATATGGACCTGTAGTTTTCTTTACCTGTGGCATCATTATTTGACTTTAATGTCAGTGTGAAGGTTGCCTCACAAAATGAGTTTGAAACTGTTTCTTCTTGTTCTGTATTTTGGAAAAGTTTAAGAAAGATCAGTATTAATTCTTCTTGAGTGCTAGAACTCACTCATGAAGTCATCTGTTCCTGAGCCTTTCTTTGTTGGGAGACTTTTGGTTACTGATTCAATATCCTTATTTGTTAGTGTTTTGTTTAGCCTTTCTACTTCCGTTCTTTAAGTTTACTTCTTTCTTGTGTGTGAGAAAGAGATATTCTTGACATGATCTTGTCATGTCTTTATTTTTCCTTCAGCCTCCAAGTTGTCCAGAATTATAGGTATGGATGTGGCCACTCCATCATGTTCAGGTCAAACCAGGCTTCAAACTTGGGGCTCCCATGTGGCTTCAGTATTACGCAGCAGCACTCAAATGTGTATGACCATGGCTGGGCCTAGCCATTCTACTGTATCCCACAAAGATATACGATTATATGTAGGTCAGAACTGATAATTAACAAAGAAAACAAACCACAAAAAACTAGCTTTTTCCCACAAGAAACTAAAAAAAGAGGAATAAACTAAGTCCATAATTAGCAGAAGAAAGGAAGTAATAAAGATTATAGCAGAGGGTGCCAGGCAATAGCTTAGTGATAATGCAATGCTTTGCAATCCTGAACCCATGCGAGGTGTTCTGTTCCAGCAAGTCGACACCACCTATGTGCACATGACCATGATCGAGGCTGGTTGGGACGGGAAATGTTACATTTTCATTGAGTTTCGGTAGGTTATGGGTTTCTAATAATTTATTGATATTTTCCAGATGATGTAATTTGTTGTCATTAATTATTCATAATAGTTTCTTATCATTCTTTCTATATTACAGTATCCATTACAATGTCCTTTTTCATTTTTTATTTTATTTATTAAACTTTTCTCTCCTTTGTCTAGTCAAAAGTTAGTTGGCTTTATTTAAACTTAACCTTTTTATTTCATTGTTTTTCTAATCTCTATTTGACTTATTTCTGCTCTAGTCCTTTTTATTTTTAGTTTATTTTTTTCAATGATAGAGAGAGAGAGAAAGAGAAAGAGACAGAGAGGGATACTCCCAACAAGTTCTTTATACTGTGAACCACTCCCAGACCCAACCAGTCTGGATCATGGTGATCCACACATAGCTGGTGTTGACTCACAGAAAGACCCTGGAAAATGAACAGACCTTCTTGGCCAGCACTGTAAAAATGCATTATCACTGGCCCTTCTCTGAGCAGACTCCTCATGGATACTGGGAACTAGATTTTTCAGGGAACAGGAGAAATGAAGATTTTCTACTCATAATTCAGCCTCCAGCAAGCAGAGCTAGTGTGGCAGGAGAGTTGAGCCCTTCTCTGAGCAGACTCCTCATGGATACTGGGAACTAGATTTTTCAGGGAACAGGAGAAATGAAGATTTTCTACTCATAATTCAGCCTCCAGCAAGCAGAGCTAGTGTGGCAGGAGAGTTGAGCCCTTCTCTGAGCAGACTCCTCATGGATACTGGGAACTAGATTTTTCAGGGAACAGGAGAAATGAAGATTTTCTACTCATAATTCAGCCTCCAGCAAGCAGAGCTAGTGTGGCAGGAGAGTTGAGCCCTTCTCTGAGCAGACTCCTCATGGATACTGGGAACTAGATTTTTCAGGGAACAGGAGAAATGAAGATTTTCTACTCATAATTCAGCCTCCAGCAAGCAGAGCTAGTGTGGCAGGAGAGTTGAGCCCTTCTCTGAGCAGACTCCTCATGGATACTGGGAACTAGATTTTTCAGGGAATAGGAGAAATGAAGATTTTCTACTCATAATTCAGCCTCCAGCAAGCAGAGCTAGTGTGGTAGGGAGCCCCTCTGGCCTTCTATCTCTGTCACTGTGTCTCTGAGGTCTCTGTCTCTCTCTGCTCCTGTCTCCTCATCTTTGTTTTTTGGTAATTTTTCCTTTTTATGATTTTTTTAAAGGCAAAGTTTTTCTCTGGCGCTCTGCTCCTCCCATTGTTTTGTTAATAATCCCTTCTGCTTCTTCCTCCCAGGCAGGAGAGTTGAGCCCTTCTCTGAGCAGACTCCTCATGGATACTGGGAACTAGATTTTTCAGGGAACAGGAGAAATGAAGATTTTCTACTCATAATTCAGCCTCCAGCAAGCAGAGCTAGTGTGGTAGGGAGCCCCTCTGGCCTTCTATCTCTGTCACTGTGTCTCTGAGGTCTCTGTCTCTCTCTGCTCCTGTCTCCTCATCTTTGTTTTTTGGTAATTTTTCCTTTTTATGATTTTTTTAAAGGCAAAGTTTTTCTCTGGCGCTCTGCTCCTCCCATTGTTTTGTTAATAATCCCTTCTGCTTCTTCCTCCCAGGCAGGAGAGTTGAGCCCTTCTCTGAGCAGACTCCTCATGGATACTGGGAACTAGATTTTTCAGGGAACAGGAGAAATGAAGATTTTCTACTCATAATTCAGCCTCCAGCAAGCAGAGCTAGTGTGGCAGGAGAGTTGAGCCCTTCTCTGAGCAGACTCCTCATGGATACTGGGAACTAGATTTTTCAGGGAACAGGAGAAATGAAGATTTTCTACTCATAATTCAGCCTCCAGCAAGCAGAGCTAGTGTGGCAGCCGCGCGCCGCGCGGTTTTCTGTTTTGTGATTTTTTTCTTTAAAAAAAAAAAACAAGAAAGAAAAGTAATTACAATTTTTTATTTTTTGTCTTTTTTTCTCTCTTTTTGTTGTTGTTTCTCTCTCTCTTTTTCATTTTCCTTTTTCTTGTATTTCCACCCAATATCTACTGAATCTGCTGCACCAGCGATCACAACAGAACGGCAAGCAGATTCTAGAACACCTCTGTCTGCTTGTTCCTGTACATTGAGGCTTAACTTCAAGAATTTGAAAGAAACACGCCATTCATCAGATGACAAGAAATCACCGCCGGATCACGAGAAATATGGGAAAACGAGAAAATACCTCTCCTCCACGGGAAAAGAGTAACTCTTCTTCATCCACAAGCAGTTCGGTGAAAGTCATGGAAATGTCTGATAAGGAATTTAGAGCATTCGTAATGTCGAAGCTAACAGAGATGGAAGAAAAGAGAGATAATGAACTGCTAAAGAGAAAGGAGAAAGAAGGTGCCGAGTTCCAGGAGATGAGGAAATTCTTGCAAGATCTAAAAGAGGAATTACACACTTTACAAAAGACTCAAACGGAACTGCTAGAGATGAAGGCTATAATACAAGAAGTCAAAATCTCCCTAGAAAGTATTAAAAGCAGACTAGATCATTCAGAAAATAGAATCTCAGGTGTAGAAGAGAAAATGGCTGGCTTAGAAAAATCCACCACGAAGACTGAGAAAATGGCTCAAAAATTTGAGAATGATATGCGAGAAGTACTGGATACCATCAAACGTCCAAATATCCGGATAATTGGCATTCCAGAAGGTGAAGAGACCCATAAGGGCATTGATAATCTATTCCATGAAATCCTGCAAGAAAACTTTCCAAACCTAGAGAGGCATTCAAAGATCCAGTCCCAGGAAATACAAAGGACTCCAAATAGAATCAACCCAAGAAGATCTTCTCCAAGACACATTATAGCCAGGTTGACCAAAACCGCAGACAAAGACAAGATACTAAGATTGGCAAGAGAGAAACATCAAGTTACCTACAAAGGACATCCCATCAGGCTAACAGCAGATCTCTCATCGGAAACAATGCGAGCGAGGAGAGAATGGGAAAATATATTCAAAGTGTTACGAGAGAAGCAATTTCAGCCAAGAATACTGTACCCGGCAAGATTATCTTTCAGGTGTGAAGAAAAGAGAAGAACATTCTCAGATAAACAAAACCTGAAAGAATTTACCAACACCAGACCAGATCTCCAAGAAGTTCTCAAGGGTGTGTTGTATCAAGAAAATTAAACACAGACACATGGAAATAAGAGTCCAAAAACTATGAAAGTGGCCAACTTAATCATAGGGACAAGTATGGAGTTGAATATTATTATATCCTAGAATTTAATCAGGAAAATTGAACCAGAACAGAAGATAAAAGTACATGAGACTGATAGGTTCATACACCTACCATTTGAACAGAATCCTAACTTGTTTCCTGGCTTAAAGCAAAGTTCCTTGGCACTTCTTTGAGTTAAGTTAAAACTGGTTTTCTTAGTAGTAATGAGTGAACTCAACACTGAAAGTAGTTAGATTATGTCGGAAATTGTGTGACCAATGCAATGTGGGTGGGAAGGGAATGAAGGACAATTGTAGACACCGGAGGTGGTGTGAGAGGAGGGTGGGAAGGGACAGAAGGTCAGAAAGAGGGGTGGAAGTAATTCTAGGAACTAGTAATGGAAAATTTTCTGTAATGTGCATGATTGTATCACTATACAGTGTGTACTGGATGGGAGATTGCATTTTGTATGCTGTGATGAAGCTTAGGGAAGGAATGTAAATTGAGTTACAAAAAGAAAAAAAGTTTCAGAAAAAAAAATATATATATATACCTAATGACTGCAGTAGGATATGTAGCCACAGCTAGGTGCTACTTTATAGGATGCGTAAAGTAAGACTTGTGTTCATGGAAATGTGGGTATCACCTGTGTTTGCTATGAGGGTATTCCGATTGATTAGGGTCTTTGGCGATACAATAATTGTGAGGAGAAAACAGTATAGAATGCAAACATAGATACCAGAGACTGTGGGAGGAGAGTGGGAGATGGCAGAGGGTAAGAGATAGAGAATCAAGGATGGGGGGAAAAAAGCAAAACATACAGAAGACAAGATCATTTACTGACAATAACATGTTTGTTGATGTGCTTGATTGAGACAATATATAGTGTACTTTGGATGGAAAATAAATAAATAAATAAATAAAATGAAAAAAAAAAAAAAAAACAGAAGCATAAGATTAGTACTCAGGTGCTAAATGTGGAGTTCTCTGTTGAAAACTGTATATGTGTATGTATGTTGTGTGCATCATGGTGGGGACTTTGTGTGGAATGTGAATTTAATCTGAGAAAGAAAAATAATAAAAAAATAAAATTAAAAAAAATAATAAAATAAAATTTAAAAAAAAATGCATTATCACTGAGCCTTTGATCAACAGACTCAAGATCACATGTCAGTGTGCATTCAAATAGGTTATGGAGTGGCAAATCGGTTACAGTGTTGTACCAAACAGAGAAAAAGTGGGCATTGCCCATCTAATATATACCTCCAAAGAATCTGCTCTAATCTTTATTTCCTTTCTTCTGCTAACATTTCCTTTTTTCTGCTAACTTTGGACTTAGTTTGTTCTTTTTTTTAAAATTTGTTTTCCCTTCAGTTTTTCCTGTAGAATGTTTGTAATCACTGGGGAGAGACAAAAGAGAAAGAGAAGAAGGGAAAGTGAGGAATGATCCCCCATCGAAGGATGGTACACCATATTTCCTTCTCCTCTATTTTCTTCTCCAAATTTTGGGCACACACACTGTATTTTACAAGCTACCAGGTCTAGGACTTGAAGCATGCATTCTGTCATGTGGGACCCAGCTGCTTTAACCACCATGTCACCTGGTTGGCCTAGTTTGGTCTTTTTTCAGTTCCTTGAGGTAAAAAGTTAAGTTACTTGAGATTTTTCTTTTCCTTTTAAAATTATCATATCTGATTTACATATAATCGTTCATCTTTGTGGAATACAGTAGAAAGATTTGGCCCAGCCACCAGCCAACATGGTACAGGCAGTCGGGTGCTGCTGCATGATACTGAAATCACATTGGAGCCCAGGTTTGGGTCCTGGTTTGACCTGAACATGGTTTTCAAAGTATGGCATCAACCTGTGGTAATCAAATTGAGGATATTAACATACGTGTCATCTTTAAAAGGAACATTACATTATATGATGTGCACTTTTGTTTTTCATTCTACTTGTTTTATTAATTTTGGAAGTATATATTAGATTGGCAATGCCCACTTTTACTGTTTGGTACAACCTTGTAACTGATTTGCCACTCCATAACCTATTTGAATGCATGCTGGCATGTGATCTTGACTCTGTTGATCATTTTTGCCCAAATGCCTTCCCTCCTAAACTATGCCTCTGGATCCCCAAATGCAGTCTCTGGTATCTACAATTTGAGATCTTTTTTCTCTTTTAATATTAGCATTTATTGCTTTAAGTTTCTCCCTTAATGCTGTTCTAGTTGAATCCCATAGGTTTTGGTATGTACGTTTTTTGTTTCCATTTATCTAGAGATTTTAAAAATTCCCTTTTGATTTTCTCTTTTACTATTGTTCATTAATGTCTAGAATAATTTTCATGCACTTGTGAATTCCTCTGTTTGTTACTACTATTGATTTCTCATTTTATGCCACAAGGGTAAAAGGAATTATTTCAGTCTCAAATTTTAAAAGACTTATTTTGGATTTGGTATGTGATTTATCCTTAATAATTTTACATATGTGCTTAAGAACAACATGTATTCTTCTGCTATTTGGTAGAACGGTCTATGTATCTCTGTTAGGTCCAGTTGACCTACATTTTGGCTGTTTCCGTATTGACTTTAGTCTGATACGTTGATTGTAGAGAATGGGATTTTGAATTTTCCTATTATTACTATATTGTCATCTATTTTTCCCTTCAAATCTGGTATTACTGCTTTCTGTATTTAGGTGTCTTGGTGTTGAATGCCTATATGTTTGTAATTGTTATAGTTTTCTTGCAAACTTGCTTTTTTATCATTGAATAGTACCATGAGAATTTTTGACTGAAATGCTATATTTTCTGCTTTATATTGATTACTATTTGTATTATGGAATATCTTATTTTCATTAATTTTCTTTATTCCTCTTTCTTTTTTTTTTTTTTTTTTTTTTTTTTTTGAGAGATTTTTTCTATAAGGGCATGTGTGCTCGCCTGAAAGACAGAGAGAGACAGAGAGACAGAAAGCGAGAAATCACTCCCCGGGGGGATGTCCACGCTGCAATCCCTTCTCCTCCATTCTCCTCTTGGGATCTTAGATACGTATGCACACATGCTCAACATGAGTTTAAGCCACCAAATCCAGGACTCGAACTGCAGTCTGCTACATGGGAGTCCAGCGACATAACCATTATGCTAACTGCTGGTCCCTCTTTCTTTGGTTTAAAACAAGGCAAATTTATTATCCTGTAGATCTGGGAGACAGATTCTTAGATTGTCTCACTGCACTACAAACAAGGTATTGGCAGAGTCACATTCCTTCAGGAGATTTTTTTTTTTTTTTTTTTTTTTTTTTTTTTTTTTTTTTTTTTTTTTTTTTTGCCATAGGGTGTGTGCTCGCCAGAGAGAGAAAGACAGACAATGAGAAGGAAAGTGAGAAACATGGTGGGTGGAGGGGTTGGCCATGCTGCAATCTCTTCTCCATTTCTCTCCTGGGATTTTGGGTATGCATGCACATGCACCGTGCATAATTTTCAAGTCATTAGGCCCAGGACTCAAACTCAGTTGAACATGTGGTAGTCTAGTATCTTAACCACTGTGACACCTGCTGGTTCCCATTCATTCACTTTTTTCCTATCTGTGTTCTTAAAAATGGGAACCAGCAGTTAGCGCAATGGCTATGTCGCTGGACTCCCACGTAGTTGACCGCGGTTCGCGTCCTGGACCCGGTGGCTTAAAACTCACGCCGGGCGCGTGTGCGTGCGTGCCCAAGATCCCGAGAGGAGAATGGAGGAGAAGGGATTGCGGCGTGACCATCCCCCCTGGGGGGTGATTTCTCGCTTTCTGTCTCTATGTCTCTCTCTGTCTGTCTGGCGAGCGCACGCGCCCTATAGCAAAAACCTCTAAAAAACAAAATAAAAAAAAATAAAGTGGGACTAGCAGGTGTCATAGTGGCTATGTCGCTGGACTCCCATGTAGTAGACCGTGGTTCAAATCCCAGACTTAATGTCTTAAACTCAAGCTGGGCGCGTGTGTGCACATGCCTAAGATCCCGAAAGGAAAATGGAGGAGAAGGGATTGTGGGGTGGCCATTTCCCCTGGGGGGTGATTTCTCACTTTCTGTCTCTGGCGAGTGCACGTGCACTATAGCAAGAAAACTCTAAAAAATGTACAAAAAAAAGTGTGAATATCTTACAGGCAGCATATAGTTGGATCTTCTTTTTTAATCCATTTAGCCATTTTATATATTTTGATTAGAAAATTTAGTTGATTTACATTCATAATAATTATTGGTAGGCAAAAACTTACTCCTGCCACTTTATTAATGCTTTTCTGACCACTTTATTGTTTCTTGTTCCTTTCTTCCTCTCTGTTTTTCTTGTGCGATTTGACAACTGTTTTGAAGTAGTATGCTTAGTTTTTTTTTGTCTTTATCTGTTGTATATACTGAGGTTTTTCTTTTTTTTTTTGGTGGTTATTTTTATTAGATTTTTAGGTCTAATAGTGTATTATAAGCTGATAACAATTTAACTTCAATATATACAAAATCTCTATACTGTTATTCCTTCTTCTAACATTTTATTATTGACATCTCAATTCCATCATTCCATATATGCATCTGTTAATAAATTATTGTAGCTACAGTTATTTTTAATACTTTTGTCTTTTAACCTTTATATTAGAGTTAAGTGATTTCCATACGGCCATACAGTATTATTCTGACTTTGGATATATATTTTCCTTTACCAGTGAATTTTATAGTTTTGTATGTTTTCATGTTACAAATTAAGGTTCTTTAATATCAAATGGAAGAATTTTAGCATTTCTTGTAAGGTAGGTTTACTGGGGATGAGCTTACTTAAGAGTTTGTATGAGAAAATGTGGTTCTTTTAATTTCTGATGGAAAATGTTTTCAAATACAATATTTTCGGTTGGATTATTCTTTTTCTTTTAGCATCTGTATTATTGTATTCTCTTCTAGACTGCAAAGTTCCTGCTCAGAAAATCAGTGATAGCCTTATACAGGTTCTCTTTCATGAAACAGGTTTCTCTTGCTGCTTTCAAAATTCTTTTTGACTTTGGGACCAGCAGTTAGCGTAATGGCTATGTCACTGGACTCCCACGTAGTCTACTGTGGTTCGCGTCCCAGACCTGTGGCTTAAACTCATGCCGGGCGCGTGTGCGTGCATGCCCAAGATCCCGAGAGGAGAACGGAGGAGAAGTGATTGCGGCTTGGCCATCCCCCCCCCCCCCGGGGGGATAATTTCTTGTTTTCTGTGTCTCTATCTCTCTCTCTCTGTCTGGCAAGCGCATGCACCCTATAGCAAAAACTTCTTTAAAAAATTCTCTTTGACTTTTTATTATTTAATTATAACAATTATATTAATTATAATAGGCCTCAGTGAACTCTTCCAGTTGCTCCTATTTGGCATCCTAATGCTTCATGAACCTGTACAGCATTTCTATCTTAAGAAATGGTAAATTTTCACCATTCTTTCTTTTTTCTTTATGCATATTAGTGCATGTGTGCATATTTGTGAGAGTGAAAGAAAAAGAGAGATTGAGACACCCCAAAAGGATCTTCAAGCTGTGATTCACTGCCAGCCTCAGCCAACCGAAATCACTGGTACATGCACATATACCTAGTGTGTGCAGGGATGCTTCCAGAATCAGGCCTTTTCATGTAAGTCCAGTTGTTACTACTGTGCCACCTTCGCCGCCTTCCCAGTCCCTGTTTTTTGTTTTGTTTTGCTTTTCCTGATTTTGTTGAGTTGTCTGTCTGTGCTCTTGCAGTACAATTATCTTCCTTACAACAATTATTTTGAATTATTAACCAGGCAATAGATAGCTTTCCATTGCATTGGGGTCAGTTACTGCAGATTTATTAACTTCCTTTGGTGGTGTTATATTTTGCAGGGTTCTTCATAATCTATGTAGCCTTATGTTGATGTCTGTGAATTTGAAAGAGCAAGTTATGTTTTCAGTCTTTACTGACCAGTTTTGGCAGATAAAGATTGCTATAGTTTGTGTGTCCCTCCTAAATTCATATGTTGGAAATTGATTATATCTAAAATGTTAACTAAAAACTTAATTCCTTCATGGTGTCCCAGGATGAGGACTTTGGATGTGATGAGACCATTAAGACAGGAACCTATGATTGAGTTCTGGTTTATGAATAAGAAAAAGAAGACTAGGGAAGGCAGAAATGTATGGACAGCTGCTCTGGTCAAAATCCTGCCTTTTGCCATTTTGTGATGCCTTTGGGGCTTCTATATGGTCAGAATCATGAGTCAAATAAGTCTCTATTCTGTTAATTCACCCAACAGTAGATATTGGGTAGTCAGGAAAATTATGATACATTTTTTTGCATAGAAAAATAGCATCATGACTTTCCCAATGACCTAATATTTCTGTACATAACACAATAATTAACTAAGACATGAAATTTTCCTGCTGGGTTCCCAGACTGACTGGCCAGTTTCTAGGACTGCAGTAGAGTGAGGCCAGAACTAGATCATGAGGCTGCGTCCAGGTCCAAGGTCAAGTCTGCAGAGAGCAGCCTTATCACTAGGAATACATATGGCTCTCACTGAGTCTCTAAGTGAGTGTAAGGGCAGGTATGACTGCCTGTGGGACCTCAGTAGACTGAGACTAGAGCCAGGTCACAGAACTGCTTCAAGGTCTTCAACAGAGTACAAGATTGGCATCCCTGTTACTAAATGTGTGAATGGTTGTAGCCTTCACCAAATCTCTAGACAGACAGAACTTCCTTCAGACAACAGTACAGTGGGTCTAAAATCTTGTCTCAGGGATGTGTGAGGGATTACAGTCAAGTTGAACTCAGTGAGCCTGTTACTTGAGAGCATAGAATAGTGTGTTAACTTTCAGGTCCTTAAATGTACATAACTGACTCCAGTGACGCTGGACTGTGGTGGAGTGGGGTGGGCCTAAGGCCACGGCCCCTTGTACAGTGGGGCTTCAAATGAGTCCATGAGAGGATGAGACTGCTTTTACTTTGCTGCCAGGACTACATTCAGCTGCCACCAGGGCATGAAATGCCTTCTCAAAATTGACTCTCCTCTCCTTTATCTTGGGTTATACTGGAGTTTCACCACCTACTTGGATACTGAGTTTCCACACAGGCACTTTTGTCTGTGAATGACTGCAAATTATTGTTTGCATGTGGGATTCAGACTGAGGACCACATAATCTGCCATCTGGCTGATAATTGCTCTCACAAACTGTCTCTTTTATGTTTCACAACATTTTAAGATGGTTGCAACCAACATCTTTTTTTTTTTTTTTTTTTTTTTTTTTTTTTTGAGAACTTTTTGCTATAGGGTGCGTGCGCTCACCAGAAAGACAGAGAGACAGAGAGACAGAAAGCAAGAAACCAGCCCCCCCCCCCAGGGGAGAGATGGCCATGTCTCAATCTCTTCTCCTCCAATCTCCTCTCAGGGTCCTGGGCACGTACGTGCACATGCCCAGCATGAGTTTAAGCCACTGGGACTTGAAACGCAATCGGCTACATGGGAGTCCAGCGACATAGCCATTGTGTCAACTGCTGGTCCCACGATCAACATCTTATATAAAGAAATATAAAGCTAAAGAGATGTTCAAAATCTGGGAACCAGCAGTTAGCGTGATGGCTATGTCGCTGGACTCCCACATAGTCGACCGCGGTTCGTGTCCCGGACCCAGTGGCTTAAAACTCACGCCGGGCGCGTGTGCATGCGTGCCCATGATCCCGAGAGGAGAATGGAGGAGAGGGGATTGCGGCATGACCATCCCCCCTGGGGGGTGATTTCTCGCTTTCTGTCTCTATGTCTCTCTTTGTCTGTCTGGCGAGCACAGGCGCCCTATAGCAAAAATCTCTCCAAAAAGAAAAAAGAAAAAAAAAAAAGAGATGTTCAAAATCTTACCTGTTAAGAAAAACAAAACAAAACAAAACAATAAAACAAACAAAAAAAAACTTGAAATAGTAGAATCAGGTATATATTTTTTTCTACTAATTTTATCAAAACTGGTCTAACTCTTACGTAAGAAATGAAATGCACCAAGATATCCTCTAACTTAGGTTGGGAGATCTTATGTATTGTCCAATGATGTCATTGAGGAGGGTCTGAAACAAGCCCTCTTATCAGACACAATCTAGTGTGGAATTTCTCAGCTGTTTAAGAAAGTTTGTTACATGGGAACACAAAATACAGTAAATACATAACCTATATATTTAACTTATAATAAAAAACATGTAAATGACTATTAGTTTTTGTGTGTTCAAAGCCTTTTCTCTAAGTGCAGGTCAATAAAATTTCTATGGTATATTTTCTGCATAAATTATATACATAACATTACGTTTTGCAGAACTTCAAATGTATTTTTTCAAAGTGGAATAAGAAAATTAGAAACACTTGAGAAACAATTTATATTTACATTCTTTTTAAATTTTTTTTTTCAAATTGGAACATCAAAGTTGTCAAAGCTGTTAATTTAGTTTTAACAAGAGCAATCTTTTTAAGTTATATTTCAATGGTTTAATTTCAGTAGCTTATTTAATATTTAACTTATTTATGTGATTCTAGTACCAAGAAAATTATTATAAACAGAAGTAGAAATAAAAATTAATGACTCTTGGAAAGTATGCTAAATAAAATTCTTAAAAGAAATATACAAAGATAAACAATTGCATTGACCAGGAGCCTTACATTTACTGTGGCTACTAATTGATATGCTTTATGGTAGTGGAGTGTGTCTGTTAATCTGTTATTATAATGATAATTAATTAAAATTGTAATTGTGCAAATAAATTGTTTTTATTTTTTAATAAAGAGAAATGAGAGATATAACTATAGGATAATTTATTTTTTATTTACAAAATAGTTTTAGAAGATATGCACTATTATCTACTCATTCAAGTTACATGCTAGCAAATTTAAATGCCTTTTCATTTTCATATGAAAAATGTTGTTATTCCTCGAACATATTTAGTATTTCAAGAATTAGGAACAGAGCTAAACATTACTGATTCTCACTATATTTTACTAGCCAGAGATAAACACTGATTAATTTACACCAAAAAGAAACATGGAAAGTCTACTAGGTAGGTCACAGAGTCAGCAGGAAGTTCTATGGAACTAGGTTCAAGAAGGACCCAGAAAGGCAAAGCCAAGGCTGGAAAGGCTGGCAGGAGCACTACATGCAGAAGCAGTGCGCACTGCTGCTGGTGCTGGCCTTGGTGCTGCTGGCCCTGAGCTCTCTGGCCTTTTATTTGCATACCGCTCGCCATTTAGTTCTATTTCAGCTACAGTGAAAAAGACATTGGATAAATTTGGCTATCTCTGAGATATTTTTTAGAAATTTTTTCATTGATCCAGTACCCACACATTCCATCCTGAATTACATTGCATAAAATTTTGCCAAGTACCAAAATATTCTAATTATTTCAGTTACAAGACTTCCATTGGTACATTCTGTCTCTCTCTCTCCTTTCTCTCGTTTCTTTTTCTTTTCTTTTCTTTTTTTTTTTCTTTTTGAGCAGTCTTCCAGATGGTGCTGGAATCTGGAGTTACTAACTAGAGACAAATAAGAATGGACAATGAGAATCTTCTCTTTTCAAGGGAACTCCATTTGCTAAGGTGTTTACAGAATAGTCAAGCCAATAAAATGATTTTTTCAAACCAGGGAGATCAGCTGATTTGGGATTTAATGATATTCTGAGTCTCTTTAATATCCTATACACCCTCTTCCCAGTCCACCAAATTATTCTCCACAAATGTCCTAAATTTAATGTATGAGCTCTAATGAGGCTGGGAAATTATTTCCTTGTGTAATTTGACAACCTTCTGAAGAAATATTTGCTTCTTTTACTGACTGTCCTTGGAACTCTTTAAAAGAAACTAGAAAGGTCTTGAGTTTCAAGCTTTGCCTAGAGATAAGAATTTTGAAATAGAATATTGTCATTATATTTATTTATTTATTTAAATTTACATTTAATCAACATGGTTTTCCCTAGCACAAATACAGTGCATATTAGTCAAGTCAAAGACATTTTCATAAACATTATCATCAGCATACAACTTTTGTCATTTTCTTTCTCATATCCTGTGTGATAGAAATAGACATTTTATTTTCACGTGCTTTTCATACTGGATATGACAGTTAGCACTCGGACCCCAATGACTTCTTTAATGGGTATATTATTTCTGAAGACCATACAGTTTACAGTGGAATAACAAATTTCTACCTATTCATGCTAATTTGTATGCTCCTCATCTTCAGTCCCAACTTTCAAGAGAACAAAGACCAAATATCCCCATAGAAATAGAAAAGGCTGAACATGAGAGATTTAATGCTAAGTGTGGTAAGCCAGACTATGGAAGAGAGGCTTTGTATGTCCCCACTTAATATATACCAAATATCTGCACTATAGGGCAGAAACTGAAAGATTGGAAGGTATAAAAACAAAGAGAGTAACGTGGATATTAGAGACAGTGTGAAAGGGAAGGGAATCAAGGGAAAAAATAGAAAAAAACAGTACACGTTGTTAGGGTGTACAATAATAGAATGTAAATAAAAAATCATAAAATAAAATTTAAAACAAACAGAAAAAGAACTTAACTAATGTCTATGCTAGTCATGGTGTGTAGTAACAAATAAAAGAAAAAAATTGGGCACAAGAGGTCTTTATGGAAAGAGTTCCAGGTGAGCCATAGATAGAATCAGCGGGAAGGCTGGGCAACCAAGCTTGGGCAGCAGCCAAGACAGACAAGGCGTAGACAACATGGCAGCACAGTGACAACACGTATCTCATGGAGCTGCTAGCGAGTTGGACCTTTACCATTGCGGCGAATACTGCTGCTACTGCACCTCCTCCTGTCTTACACTCAGTGTGTTGTTTTTCTCAGGACTCCATTATATTGTGTATGCCAGCAGATTTAGTTCATGTAATAAAAGACACCATTTATTCATGGCTTTCTATATACTATGTGCCAGATATTTGATAGCCATTTATTTTGATTATATTAATATTTAATCTAAGCACTGTTACCAAGATTTAATTGTTCTCATTTTAAACATGAAGAAACTTGACCCAGAATTTAATAATTCTCAGAGAAGACACATTGCTGATATGGGTATAGTTTTGTTCACATTCTAGTTTTGCCAGACATATAAATTCATGGTTTGTCATCTCACATCCTTCAACATTGGCTGTATTTCCTGGTTTATTTTTATTTTGTTTTGGAAACAAACTGGCTTCCCAGTTGTTTTGTACTATAACCCAAGACAAATGTCTGTGTTTGCTTTGGCTCTAGACCAACCCTGCTTGGATCTACTGCTCTGTCTATTATGGATGATACTGCATTACCTCCCACTTGCCAATGTTCAGGAACAAGATAGTTTATCAAGGAATCAACAGGTATCAAAAGAAATGTGTACTTGGGAAATTATACAATACCCTACTGGTTTCCTTCAGTTGCCCTCTAGATTTCTCAGAATGGTAGTTTGGTTTAATCTTTAATTTTTAAACAAGAAAGACTGTGGAAAATACATGTAAATTTGATATAACAATAACATGCTAAATAAGTAGAGTAACTCAGAATTTTAAACTTTGAATATTTACAAAAAACAGAACTCTAGGATAGCTACATAAAAAACAAAAAAAAAGTCCAGAACCGTAAGAGACCATGTAGTGTAATCAAAATACAGGTGGTGGTCAAATGTACAATGGCCCACAGGCAAGGCAATGAACTCAGCTCAAAGGTTATGGATTTCATATGCCCCAAAGGTTTACAACTCTATTTTATGGAAGTGTAATTTAAGTGAGACAGCAATGTAAAAGAAATACCAAAAAAGCAGTGAAGAACTCTATTCTTGCTTTTTTTTTTTTTTTTTTTTTTTAGCAGAGACTTGCTATAGGGAATGTGCACTCTTCCAGAGAGACAAATAGAGACAGAGAGACAGAAAGCAAGAAACCACCTGCCCATTGGTGGGGGGGAGGCTATGCCAAAATCCCTTCTCTTCCATTCTCATTTTGCTCGTTTTCTTTATATAATTTATTTACTTTTTTAGCATGTTATTTGAATCAGTAATATGCTAGCACCACACTTAAATACACCTGCTTTTTATTTTGGAGAGGATTTTGCTATAGGGCGTGTGTGCTCGCCAGAAAGATGGAGAGAGACAGAAAGCGAGAAATCACCCCCCAGGAGGGCGTGGCCATGCTGCAATCCCTTCTCCTCCATTCTTTTCTAGGTATCCTGGGCACACATGCACACGCGCCCGGCTTGAATATAAGTCACCGGATCTGGGACTCGAACTGCGGTCGACTACATGGGAGTCTAGCGACATAGCCATTACACCAACTGCTGGCCCCAATACTCCTGCTTTGAGAATCAATTCTCTAATAAGTTTTGGATCACTTAAACGTATTATTAGGTAAATGGCATAGTAATTAAGATCATGAACTAGTTGTATTCATGTAGACTATTTGACTTCCACCTATACCACTAAGTGGTTGAGCGTTCCAGGTTATCCTTAACACTGGTAGTTTCTGCATTATGTCATGTTATATGAAGTGATATATATGTGTAAAGTAGTTACATATATGTATGACAGTGTTTGAGCTTTTCAGTAAATGTTAGCTGTCAACATCCTCATTACTGTACTGAAGCATGAGTATGAAGATGGATAAAATTAATCATCTTAAGTCAATCATCAATAGGATCAATTAATAACAAATTACTAAAACTGTAGATAGAATAAGGAAAGTTCCTATTTGTATCCTCATTAACATGTTTTTGAAGCTTGAAACAAAAATAGAAGTGTTAGTCATTGTATAAAAACAAGAAGTATCATTGTGAATAAAGAATAAGATTATATGCATAGAATAGAAAGGAAGAAAAAGGAAGAAGACACTTTCATAAAGTGGATTTAAACTAAATATATACATTTAAACAGAATTTTAGTAATTGTGTCATTAATTTAAAAGAATAATTTCACGTGAAATTTTGTTAGATTTACAATATACTTGTAGTGAAATGTTAAGAGAACATATTAATAGCACCTCCGGATAGAGCAACTACCAGAGAAGTAGTTCCCAGAAGGATTTTGCTTTATATTTATCTATTGTTTTGGTGCAATAAATATTTAATTGTGAATCTCTAATAATTTTTGGATATCTGAGAGGAAAATGAAGGGAAATTCTAATGAAAAAGAAGGACAAGTCAACCCAAGAACTATGAGGTATGGAAAAAATTTGTCAGGACCAGAAAACACTAGACACAGTCATATACAGTAGCTGTAACCTTCAAAATGTTCACATTTCCTTTTAGTTACTAGGTCAAATTCACTCTCTTTCCTGCTCTTTTTCTTTTTTTAAATTTAATTTTACCAGAGGGCACACACACTTATTGGAGGAAAACAGAGAAGGAAAGAAAACTCCCCCTACATACACACACCCCACCATGGCAAATGGTCACATCATAATCCCTTCTTTCAAGACTGTAGGCATGCTTGCAGAAAGCACACCCAGTATTTTTTTGAAGTCGTCCCTTCCGGGTCTCATACTGCATAGTTGGCCATGTAGGGGCCACTTACCTTAACCACCACACCACAGGCTGGCTGCATCCTGCTCCTTTTATCGTAGTGTTGAGTTGATCAGTGTTGTACAATAGCCCTTGCTATAGCTTTTTGGGTAATGCAAACTTTTGACAAACAATTATGTAACTTCCCTTTATATTTGTGACTAAAATTATTCTGATATCTGTATCTCCTCTGCACATTATTCAGGGCAACTTGGAAATTGTAGCTGTAGGCCACAATTATGGCCCAAATAAGCTCGTTTGCTGTATTTACTTTGTCTCAGTTTTTCTCAGGTCAACACTAATCAGTGACTAACAAAGAGACATAATAGATATTCACTTAGAATAATTCATCTTGATTCTAAGTCAGGATATAACCCTTTACATTGTAAGATAAATGAAGACATTAGCACCAGTAACAAATTAACATGAAATGCAAAATACCAAAAGTAATATGCAAAGTAAGGTGCTAAAACTTAGTAAACAAAGACTTTTTGAAAGGATGATATTTAAAATTTATTTTGAGCAGCCAGTTGGTGGCATGATGATTAAGGTGCTGAACTCCCACCTGGCTGACCACAGTTTGAGTCTGTGGGAGGGCGCATACTCGATCTTGTACATGAACAATTGTTTGCCCATCTTGTTCCCTTACCCTAACTTGGCTGTCTG
The DNA here is from genome assembly GCA_026018925.1 of Tupaia tana. Lineage (NCBI taxonomy): Eukaryota > Metazoa > Chordata > Mammalia > Scandentia > Tupaiidae > Tupaia > Tupaia tana. The sequence goes on from JAKSZU010000006.1 coordinate 177,734,241, forward strand.
CTTCTGTAAACCTGCTTGCTCTTCCCATGAGAAAATAGCTTGTGCTAACCATGCAGAAAACTGCATCCGGGACAACATCCTGTACCAGCTACTGCCATTGCTAACTAGTCCCGAAACCTTTTGTTTAGCAATGTAACTGCTTGCATGGAAACTTCACTCCCTTCAGAAATAATTAACCTGCTTGATTCAAATTCTGAAACTGCTGGCATAGAAACACCTGGTAACTGACCCCCTATAAAAGGACTACTCAAACTTCAGTGGGGGCTACAGTCCTGACTCAGCCCCCAAGCCTCAGGCTGTAGTTGCTGGCCAGCTAATAAGGACTCCCTTTAACCTTAATCTGGCTTTGGTGGTCGTTCATTTGGTTGCACTCTATAAGTCCTCAATCTGGTGACTTGCTTTCTCGCTTTCTCTCTCTTTTTCTGGTGAACACACATGGCCTATACCAAACTTAAAAATAATAACAAGAAGATGGCGTAATGGTTACGGAGTCAACAGCAGTTTGAGTCCTAGACTGGTGGCTTAAAACTCACACGGGGCATGTGTGCATGCTTGCCCAAAACCCCGAGAGGAAAATGAAGGAGAAAGGATTGCAGTGTGGCCATCCTGCCTAGGGGGTAACTTTTTGCTTTCTATCTCTCTGGAAAGCGTATGTGCCCTATAACAAAAATCTCTCTTAAAATTAATTAATTCATTCATTCATTTTAAAAATTACTTTGAAGAAATGAAACTATTTTAAATGTACTCTATTATACTTTATGCTTTCAAAGGACTTAAGGATGTAACAGTAAAATATATTTTTTTAAAAGATGAGATAGTTGATTAAAAAGAATGGGGACTTCCTGAGCTAAGGTCAGGGGAGGAAATACTTATGACTCTTTACCAGATCTCAAAATATATGAAGTGACAAAGCTCAGTAAAAAGTACTGATATAAATGAGAATAAAAGGAGTGCAATTGTAAGAGAAAGAAAGAGAGAGAAAGGGAGAAAGCACTTTCCAACAGCACAGTCATGCTACAATCCCTTCTCAATTTCTTCATTCTGTTGGGATTGGGGAAAACACACACACACACACACACACACACACACACACATACACACACACACACACACACACACACACACACACACGGCCAGTTTTTCAAGCCACTGGGACTGGGATTCAAACTGCAACTAGGTATGTGGGATCCAGCAACCTTAGCCACTAGCCTACAGAGCTTACCTGAACATACATTTATATAAATGATTTTAAGAAGTGAAATTGTACAATGAGATACTTCTATAACTTAAAGAATGATAAAATGGACATTTCTCTGATCCCACAAGTAAATGAACACAAAATAATCACAGACTTCTGGATAATTTTTTATCAGGTTTATTTTCTGGTTCACCAACTCACTTCCATTGTGCCTACCCCATGTGATGCCTAGCCAGTTCATTAATATGCTAATTATAAATATTAAATTGAAACACCTCAGTTTTAAAATCTAACACAAGAAAGTAAAGACACTCAAAATTAAAAAGCAAATGACTTAACATTACTGCATAAAGCATAGACCTATATAATGGCAATTCCTATTAGAAAAATAATATACCAACCACAACCAAGTCAAACCATAATATCTAATACTATAGATCACATCTACAGAAAAACATTCTCTACAAAGGCTATCCCATAAAATAGCAATAGATTATTGCTTCACCAAATGCCCAGAATTCAACAAAAAGACAGAAGAAATATAGAAAATAAGAAAATAAAACTCCTCCAAAGAAACACAATAATCCTCCAATAACAGCCCACACAGAAAAGAAAATCCAAGAAATACCTGATAGAGAAATCAAAATAATGATCGTGAGAAAGCTCAGTGAAAGGCCTGACAGTGACATAGCAGTAAAACGCAAGGCTGTGTGAAGCAATTTCACATGGATGGTTTCAAGTTCAAATTCTAAGACCTCCTTTAATGTGCTGGCAAAAATGTACCCATAATTCAAGGCTGGCTGGAGACTGGGACTGCATCACGGCATCAGGGGTGCCTGTCTCTCTTTCTCACTTTATTTCTCTTTCTATATCTCTCATGGAAAAAATAAACGTAAAAAACTTTCAACAGTAGAGCAATCTCACAAAAAAAGAAAGAGAAAGGAATCAAACTAATAGCTGTAGGAAACTACCATCCTTCAAAGATGAACAATAACAGAGGCAGAAAGGAACAAAGGGAACACAAAACAACCGGAAAACAACCAAAAAAGACAGGATTAAGGTCACACCTATCGATGATCACCTTCAATATAAAAGAATTAAATTCTTTAATTACATGACATAACTAATTAAAGTGATTAAAAAAAAAAAAAAAAAAAAAAACAAGAACTCACTATATGCTGCCTAGAAGAGACTCACCCAAACTTTAAAGAAATACATAGACTGAGAATGAAGGGCTGAAAAAAGACATTCTATGCAAATAGAAATAAAAAAAAAATGTACAAGAATAGCTACACGGATAACAGATGCAACAGACCTGAAGTAAAACTCTGTAACAAAGGACAAAGAAGGTCATTACATAGTGACAAAGGGATCAAGTCAGTAAGAGAACATAACAAAAGAAAAAATATATTCGCTCAATACTGGAACATCCAAAATTATAAAACAAACATCACTAGCCCTCAAGGGAAAGTTAGACTTCAATATAATATTGCGGGGATTTCAACGCCCCACTCTCAGCATTAGAGAGATCATCTAGATAGTAAAAACAAACATCAGAATTAAGCTGCACCATAGGTCAAATGAACCTGAAAGACATGTATAGAACATTTCATCCAGCAACTAAAATGTATAAAATACAGTCTTATCAGCACATGGAAAATTTTTCAAGGGATATTATATATTAGGAAAAAAACTAGTCTTGAAAACTTAAAAAAATAGACACCATATCAAGAATGTTTTCTAATCACAGTAGAATAAAACTAGAAGCAAACAACAAGAGGATCTGTGTAAGATATACAAATACATGGAAACTAGGCAACACACTCTGGAATGACTACTAGGTCAGTGAAAAAATTAAGAAAGAAATTTTAAAATCAATAGAATAATTAGATAATCTACAGAATGGGAAAAAATATTCGCAGTTTATACATCCGGCAAGGATAGCCAGAATATACAAAGAACTCAAATGGCTTACTAACAAAATAAATAATCCTATCTAAAAATGGACAACTGTGCTTAATAGACAACTCTCAAAAGAAGACTTACAAATGACTATTAAGTACATGACAAAATGCTTAATGGTATTAATCATCACAGAAATGCACATCAAAACTATAGTGAGTCATCCCCTCAGTCTGGTTAGAATGAGTATTATCAAAGAACAAAGAAGAATAACTACTAACCTCATGGGGCCAGTAGGTGATGTGGTGGTTAAAGACTCTGGACTCCCACATGTCCAATCCTGATTCAAGTCCCAGATCTGGTGGCTTGTTTTCTCACTTTCCCTCTCTCTCTCTCACACTCTGACCCTCTCTGGTCAAATTAGAATACACAAATACATAAATAAAGTTAAATAAAATAATAATTAAAAAAATAAGTAATAACTTTGGTGTGAAGAAAGGGAAACTCATTCACTGTTGGTGGGAATATAAATTTGTATAGCCGTTACGGAAAACAGTATGGATATCCCACAACAAACTAAATAGTTTTTTCATATTGGTCATTCAAGTGGCTTTCATAAGATCTATTTTATGCCCTGGGTATAGTTACATTTTTGTTTGTTTGTTTTAATTTTTCCAGAGACAGAGTCAGAAAGAGACAAGGAGGGAATGAGAAAGCACCTCTTCTTTGGAAGAATGGTCAGACTACAATTCCTTCTCCATCTCTCCCTCTTTGGGGATTTTAGGCATTCATGCAAACTTGTTCATGTTTTTTAAGCTTCTGGGTTTGAGACGTTAATGTTGTGGTTGGTTATGTGGGATCCAGCTGCCTTAAGAATGATGCCACCAGCTGGCCTTTATTTTTAAATTTTAATTTAGTTTTTGTTCTTCAAATTTATACTAGCACATAGTTTAAAGAAAGAGTCCATTTGATTCTACACATTTTGCTATGAAAATGTGGTGTCCTACTCCATTATCACTCTGTGGGGCCAATAACATCATTTTCAGCTGACTTTTAGTGTTGACTTCATGTTTCTAGATAACATTCTTGCATCATTTTTTTCTTAGCGTTTAAGTTAAAGACATAATCTGTTGATGTCCCACTATGGAAAATATAGATTTAATGTCTCTCATATGACCTCAGGTTCCTACTTCATTTATATCCTTCAGTATTTAAAACTTATAGCCTAATTTTGTTTAGATAGAAATTCAGCATTTATTGTAGCATAACTGTAGATTAAATCAAGTTAAAGTATGTTTTTTTTCAATTATCTGCACATTGTTTAAGTTTAATAAACAAGTATTATTGTTGTTGTTGTTTCTTTATTTTCTATGTTCTATTAAAAAAAATCAGTTCCAAACTCTTTTGTTACTACACTGGAATACTTTAGATCATCTATTAGTTTAATTATCTGAATCAGTTCCTTCTGTCCTGATTTGCTTTTGTTTTCTCTGACTGTTCTCTAGGCCTATTATCTGGGTATTTCCCTTTGCCAACATCCTGGAGGTTCTCTGCTCCTTTTCTTAGACTGGATTCCTTATTACGTGCATTTCATATCATCTTTTTGTTAGTTTAATCTTTTATTATGACAAAGAATATTTTTCCATGGAAGGTAAGATTTGCCTATTTGTAAATATCTACTCTAACCATACACTTAGGTGATTGTTTCATACAATTTTAGGTTGGAAATCATTTGTCTTTAGAATTTAAAAAGCAAAGCTCTATTGTCTTCCCATGTCCAGTCTTACTATAAAAATTACTGGTGCCATTTGGATGTACCTTTCTTTTCCTCTCTCTTGTAGATTGCAGAAATATCTCTCTATTCAGTAGTTTAAAATTTTATGAAAACACGCTTTTATTTGCAGGCTATTTTCATACAGGATGAGGTAAGCTCACTAATCCCTTTTGGTTTGGAAGATTCCACTTGGTTCAATGATATTTTCTTATATCATTTTTGATGATTTTCTTTCTTCCATCTTTTATCTTTCACTTTCTGGTACTTTCATTTTACATGTGTTTCATTTCCTGAAATGGATTGAATCATTTTCTTTCTTTTTTTCAATTTTGCTTTCTTGTTTCCCACTCTGTCTTTGGCTATTTTTTCAGGGGGGTCTTAACTTTATCTTCTAAACCTTATTTGATCCCAAAATATGCAAACATACGTGCCACACACACACACACACACACACACATCTTATTTATCTTCATTTATTTTATTTATGTTATTTTTTGAGAAAGAAACAGGCATCCTCAACAGGATCTTGTCCTGTTGCGACTCTGTCCCACCCCCCCAAAACTCCCCAGCTTTATAGGCAGCCAGGACTACAGACATGTGCACCTGGTAAATATAAGTCTAAGTAAGGATTTAAACCCTGGTCTCCCATGTGGCTCAAGCATTGTAGAATGTTGCCCTCCCATCTATGCAAACAAGGCTGGGCCAGTTCTGTTGTATTTAAAATTGGAGATTGATTATATTTTTTTCAAGGTTCTTGTTTCCTATATGTTTCAAGATAATAATTACCTCTCTAATTTTCTCTCTAACCCTTTAATTGTTTTGGACATTGAAGAGCCCATTACTTGCAAATTATTTTGTACTTTTTAAAAATTTCTATCTACTACATTAAGACTTTCCCAAATGTATAATTACCCCTGGCATTCTGGGTATACATTGCTGTGCTATAATTAGGGTGCTCTGTCTGAACTATTTCTTCTGAGCTCCTCTAATGACATTATCTTTAGCTGTTTATTTCTTAGACAGATAAAGTTCACAAGTAGATTTCTTCCAGTTTTCTTCCAAGAGAATATATACATTGCTACATGTAGTTTGGAGTCAAGTGAAAGAAGAAGAATCATATAATTCCAAAAAAAAAAAACAAAAACAAAAAAAACTTTATTCTAATCCTTATCTATATTTGTCAGAGGTGTGTTTATAGTCTTCTGTAACTACCTTTTCTCTACATGACATGTTTTCCTGATAAGGTAAGCAACTGGGAGGGCTCCTTACTGCACAGACAGCTAAGCTTATCCAGGTCACATATACGTGTAATAGCAAAAGTGGTAAAAGTAAGGTTAAAAGTGCTTCAAGGAAATATTACTATTATTATTCATGTATAAAAAGCAAGAAAAACTGAAAATCATTTGGTTTACTTTCTATCTCAAAGGTCTAAGAGAATAATAGCAAATTAATTCCCGAAAAAAGCACAAGGAAGAAAATAAAAAGAAACAACAGAAGCAAATATATATGAATGAATGTGACATAATAATAAAGAAAATCAAATATCGATTGTTTGAAAAGATGAATAAAGTTGGTAGTGCCTAATTTTTGCTTAAAATTACCAATATTCTAAATAAAAATAGGAAGACTCTTCAATTATTATAGACATTATAATGAAAGATAATAGTATGAATTATCTTCTGCCAGTACATTTGACAATTCAAACACAATAACAAAATCCTTAAAAAAGTAAATCACCCCAAATCACAACATGACTAAACAATTTAAATAGTAAATTTAAATCACTCATTTTTTTCTTGATAAGAAGACCTCATACATAACAATTGATTAAAAAAAAAAACATGCAATCTGCTACTAGGAAGTAAATTTTTTGCTTGTTTGGCTTTTAGATTTTTTTAATTTTTATTTATTTTTTTGCCATAGGGTAAGTGTGCTCACCAGAGACAGAGATAATGAAAGTAAAATTCAACCCCTACTGGGGATGACCACACCACAATCCTTTCTCCATTTTCCTGTTGGGATTTTGGTCAAGACGCATATGTACCCAGGATGATTTTTAAGATGCCGGATCGAGGACTCAAGCCATGGAGTCAGCCCTGTGGGATCCAGTGCCTTAATCACCATATCATCAGATGATCCCAGGAAGTAAAATTTTAAAGATTTTTAATAATGACCAAAACCTCAAAGCCTTAAATACAAATCTCTCAAGAATATGTAAGAACTATATATAGAAAACCAAAAAAGAATGCTGAGAGAAATCAAAGAATCATTTAAAAAATGGATAAATTAATAGATAAATTTATCATATTCATATGTTGGGCAACTCATTACCACAAAGATATTATTTCTCCCCAAATTAGAGGCTACTGTAGTCCCCACCAAATTCCATTAGACTTATTTGTGAAAAGGAAAAGCTGTTTCACAATCTTTCCTGAAAATCAAAAGGATAAGAAATGATTAATATATTCTAGGAGAAGAGCCAAATGGTAAGAAGACTTCCTCTGGTTATAACCCATGCCTACTATGAAACTAAATTAATAAAAATAATGTGACAGTTGTTATTGATTGGAAAACTAGATCACTAAAATAGCATAGAGGGAACCAGCAGTTAGCGTAATGGCTATGTCACTGGACTCCCACGTAGTCGACCGCGGTTCGAGTCTCGGACCCGGTGGCTTACAACTCACGCTGGGCGCGTGTGCGTGCGTGCCCAGAATCCCAAGAGGAGAATGGAGGAGAAGGGATTGCGGCGTGACCATCCCCCCTGGGGGGTGATTTCTCGCTTTCTGTCTCTATGTCTCTCTCTGTCTGTCTGGCGAGCGCACGCGCCCTATAGCGAAAAACCTCTCCAAAAAAAAAAAAAAAAAAAAAAAAAAAATAGCATAGAGAGCAGATATGGGCCCACACATATATGGTTATCTAAATGAAAGAATATTTGAGTGAAAGACAGAGGGATTAAATATAATCTTTTCAGAAGATATTGCTGGATCAGCTGCATGTTTCTGTAGAAAGAATTCTCACATCTACCTCACATGGATAACTGATCAAAAAGTGTAAGACAAAACAATAAAATTTCTGGAAGGACACATCAGATAATTTTGCAACAGAACACTGAAAGTTCTAATCCCAAAGGAAAAGTTTTAAGTATTGGACTTCATTAAAATTAAAAACTTCTCTTAAGACAAGACACCATTATGGGAGGAAAAGTAGGAGAATGTATTTCCGATATGTATTTGACAAAGAATTTGTAACCAAAGTTGTAAAGGCTTTCTACAAGTCTATAAAAATAATAGACAACGGTATTTGTTTGTTTGTTTGCTATTTTCGGAGAGGTTTTTGCTATAGGGCGCATGCACTCACCAGAAAGAGAGAGACAGAGATAGAAAGCGAGAAATCACCCCCCAGGGGGGATGGCCACACTGCAATCCCTTCTCCTCCATTCTCCTCTCGGGCTCTTGAGCATGCACGAACATGTGCCCAGCATGAGTTTAAGCCACCGGGTCCGGGATTCGAACCGCTGTCAGCTACATGTGAGTTCAGCGACATAGCCATTATGCTAATTGCTGGTCTCTAGACAACTGGATTTTATGAATGGTTTGCTTAAAAGACTTGAAAACATTTCAGAAAGGGTTATTTTCAAGTGACCACTAAATATATTTGAAATGGGCTTACTTACAGGAAATTTAAGATAAAATCATAAAGTATCACTATATGCCCACTTTTTTTTTCCTTTCAAACTGCTACAACAAAATATCATAAAACTAAGTAGCTTATAAACAACAAACATGTCTCAGGATCAGTGAATGGTGTAGTGGTTACATCACTAGACTCCCATATAGTCAACTGTAGTTCAAGTCCTAGACCCTGCAGCTTAAAACTTATGCCAGGCATGAGTGCGTGCATGCCCAAAATTCCAAGAGGAGAATGGAGGAGATAGAGGCATGGCTATCCCTCCTGAGGGGTGATATCTTGCTCGCTTTCTGTCTCTGTCTCTCTCAGTCTTTCTGGCAAGTGCACATGCCCTATAGCAAAGATCTCTCTTTAAGAAAAAAAAGAAGAAAAGAAAGAAAGAGAGAAAGAGATGAAAGAAAGAAAGAAAGAAAGAAAGAAAGAAAGAAAGAAAGAAAGAAAGAAAGAAAGAAAGAAGAAAGAAAGAAAGGAAGAAAGGAAGGAAGAAAGAAAGAAAAAAAGGAAGAAAGAAAGAAAGAAAAAAAGGAAGAAAGAAAGAGAAAGAAAAGCTTATTTCTCACAGTTCTGGAGGCTGGGAAGTTCAAGATCAAGGTGCTGGCAGATTTGGTGTCTGGTGAGCTTCTGGTTTCTCATTCACAGAATGTTTTCATTTCTCAACATCGTAAAAGGACTAAAGGGATTCTCTCAGTCCTCTTTAATAGGACAGTATTCCCATCCATGAGGACTAATGCATGACCTAATTATCTACCAAAGGCAGCACCTTCTAACATTATTACCTGGAGAGTCAGAATTGACACATTAATTTTGGAAGACTACAGACACTCAAACCATAGCACAAAATGTATAAAATTAAAATAAAAATGACAATTGTAAGTATACTAGTGTTTTTCTATTAGCACAGAATAAATAAGGTATGTGTGCATGTGTACAAGCACATGTGTGGTGAAGGGGTTGTCTGTGTCAGTGTAGAAATTGGAAGAAATGAGACAGAGGGAGGAGAGAGACATTTTAAGAAACTGGCTCACATTATCGTGGAGGCTAGCATTGAAATCTGCAGAGCTGGCAGTTCTGTTCAAGGAGCCTCAGTTCATTCTAGTAAAGCCTTAAATTGGATGAAGCCCAGTCACACTATGGAGGGTAATCTACTTTACTGAAAATCTACTTATTGAAATGTTAATCACATTTAAATTATACATTTACAGGAACATTTAGATTGGGTACCATATCTGGCAAAATTGACACATAAAATTAACCAACACATCAAGTTAAATATGTTCCTGGTAGGAGGATAAATTGATTCAGACTCTTTGGCATTACCACTAAAGCATGCCCTGTGACCCAGCAATTCCAAACCGGGGACAGTAATCAACAGAATTGTCTACATGAGTTCAACAAAAGGTATTGGCAGGAGTGATGATAGCAGTAGTAGTTGTTAAAGCCCTAAATGGAAAATAATTAAAATGTCTATCAAGAGTAAACAAATAGATGGGACCAGCAGTTAGCATGATGGCTATGTCGCTGGACTCCCTTGTAGCCAACCGTGGTTTGAGTCGTGGACCCGGTGGCTTAAACTCACGCCGGGCACATGTGCGTGCGTGCTCAAGATCCCAAGAGGAGAACGGAGAAGGGATTGTGGCGTGGCCATCCCACCTGGGGGGTGATTTCTCACTTTCTGTCTCTCTGTCTCTTTCTGTCTGTCTGGCGAGTGCACGCGCCCTATAGTGAAAACCTCTCCAAAAAAAAAAAAACAAAAAAAAAAAACAGAGTAAACAAATAGATAAATAATTCAATAGAGTTATGAAATTCTACACATCAATGGAAAAGATCAAACTTCTCAATAATGGATAGTTCTCGTAGTCATCAAACTGAATGGGAAAAAGAAAACATATTCAAAAGAATACAAGGTGTATAACTTTATCTATGTAAAATATCTGCTTAGGCCAAACTAGTTCATGGTATAAAAACTGAGAATAGTAGTTTTCTTTAGGATTGATAATCACTGGGGAATTGTATGGAGAAGATTTCTGATACTGTGATAAAGTTGTTTAATTCTGGTACTAGTTATGCCAGGTTGTTCATTTGAAAAATTCCTTAAGGGTTTTCTTAAGAAATGTGAACTTTATTACATACATATTAAATTCAATAAACAGTTTTTAAAAACTACCAAAGTTAAATCCTTATCTAATGATATATTAATTTATAAATGATAATACAGTAAGGTTATTATTTTTAGAAGAGTTGATTTCTGAAGTCAAAGGACAAATAGGACAGACCTCCCTGAAATTTAATCAAGGTTGATTCATTTAAAATAATTTTTATATTAAAGATATTGATATATTATAGTATGCTGAAAAATTATGCTCATGTTGCCTCTTCTTCTAAATTCTGTAGTTAAGATTTTGATGTTGTCATGCTATATCAACCATCACCCTTCGTGTTACCATTTTCCAGTACCATCTCAATTTAATTTGTTTGTTAATGACTTTTGTTCTCAGATGATAGATGCTGTCTATCCTCAGCACTACTTCTGCCATAATTATAAAATATTTTAATGTTCACATACCTGATCCTTCCAATACATTTCATTTCCAATGTCCCCTTTATTGACCAAAGTTCATGCATTTTCCTCAAACTTAACACTTATTCTTACAATCATAAAATAACAAAATCAACGTGTTTCCTAAATTCTGTTTTATATATTGCGCTCTGAATCATTTTGCAAACTTGATACTGTCTCCATCCTTGTCATTTTTCTCACCTCCCACATATTCAGCTTTTTTGTTGTTACTGTTGTCATTTTAGTTACTTTTTAGCTTATACACTCAACTCTTTGACACTTACATCTTTCCCTGAACTTAACTGAGAAAATTCTAACCTTGATTTAATTAGTTTATCTTCCTAATCATTTCCTGAATACTCAAAGCCAGATGAACATGAAACACACACACTAGTACACACATTCATACATACTGATTTCTCAGTTTATATTAATGATCACCAAAGGACTCAATGATGATCTTTTTTAAGTTCATTTATTTTGTTGCTTTACAAACTTATATTCCTGAAAGGCAATTTTATACCTTCCCTCCTCTCACACCTTCAAACTCCTTCATCTCATCTTTACTCTGAGCTAATAACGTGCTTCGTAGTACATATTTTCCCGAGGCACAATGAGCAAGAAATCTCTCTGAGCTCTCATTAGCACATCTATTAATGTTCCTGCCACCATAGTTGTATATTCTGTCTTCTTTCCATGACAAATGGTCCTAACTTTTTTTTGAGATCGACCTCTGCATGTGTGTGTGTACTAGGTTCTATTACCTCTCTCGTGCACAACAGCTCCATTAATTCTCTCCTCTATCTCTATTTCATGGATTCTCCACTCTCTGTCCCTAAATGATTATGCCCATTATTGTACAAATATGCCATAGTCTCGCCCATCTTTTTTTTTAAAGAATTATTTTACTTAATTTTATTTATTTACTTATTTTATTTTTTTAGTTTGACTAGAGTATGAAAGAGCATGAGAGAAAGAAAGAGGGAAAGCGAGAAAGCAAGCTGCCAGGTTCAGAACTCATACTTGGGTCTGATGGAGTCCAGTACCCTTAACCACCATGCCACCTGCTGGCCTAGTCTCTCCCACTGTAAAAGTACCTTCTCATTTTTTGTTTTCTTAGAGATTTCTGCCTTAGGGTGTGTGCACTGGCCAGAGAAACAGAGACAGTGAGAGGGAAAGTGAGAAATCAACCCCGAGGAGGGTTGGCCATACTGAAATTCCTTCTCCTCCATTCTCCTCCTGGGGTCTTGGGAACTCACGCACATGTGCCTGGTGTGTCAAGACAGTGAAGTGGGACTCTAACTGTGGCCAGCCATGTGGGAGTTCAGCAATGTAACCACTGCATTATCTAATGGCCCCCAAAGTACTTTCTTTTAACCTCACATCCTTTGGTATTGATACTGTGCCATTATTCTGTGCCTTTCTAAACAAAATGTCCCCAAAGTTCATCTGTATTTACTATTCCCCAATTCCTCTTTTGCTTTTATCTCATTGACCCATTTCAGTCAGGTTTCCCATCCCCATTGCTCTAAAGAAACTGCTTATCAATGTAACCATGACACTAAATCTATTGGTCAATTCTCAAATTTCATTTTACTTGACCTCCTAACAGTATTTGACTGAGTTGACCACTCTTTTGAACATAAAACACTCTCCTCCTCACTATTCTTCCTCAGCATCACCCTCTCTTGAGTGCCCTATTTCACTTTGCTCTTTCTCAGTCACCTTCTTTTCTGTTCCAATCTCTAAATGTTGAGAGTAGCTTAGGACTCAATCTTTGCTCTTCTTCTCTCTTTTATCTATGCCCATTCCTTCGTGTATTTATAAAGGTTGTGGTTTGAATTACCAATGATATATTAAGGAGCCTCAATTATTTATCTTTAGTCCAGGCCACCTTATACTGACTTCCAGGTTTGTGTATTTAATTGACCTGATGCCATTTCATATGATGTCTAATAGGTCACAGAATGTAACACACCTAAATCCAAAATTTTGTTACCATACTTGCTCTTTTTCTTCACTTAAGATATAGTGACTCTGTCCTTCCAGTTTCTTGGACCAAAGAACTTATGAGTTATCCATGATTCTTCTATTTCTGTCACTCCCCACATCCTTGTCCAGTTGTCAACAAATCTCATTGATTGTGCTTTAATAAACATCAGAATCAAAACACTTCTCACCATCTCTGCCATTACCATCCTTGCTGTTAACCCCAGACTCCTCAAAATGTTATTCAAATATTGTCTATGTCTTCTCTGATTATTCTGTGTAAAAATTCAACAACCTCACCAGTTCAAGCATTTCCATTTACTGATATGTTTTTGTCTTTTGCAATTAATCATTAACTAGCATACTATATATTTTGCATATTCTTTTTTAAAATTTCTTCTCTCTTTACTATGATATAAGTTCTGTAAGGGCAGAGATATTTTGCTATTTTTATTTGTTGTTGGATATACATGACATTGGACACCACTAGTCATGTATTAGAGCTAAGCATTTTACCTTAATAAAATAAATAAATGAAATATATAAAATATGGCCAGTCACATAGATAATCATAACAGTACAAATTAAAATAATCACTAGATATCATAAGGTTTAAAGTGAGATCTTAAAATAAATACTGTAAAAGGATTGAAGCAATATTTATAAAATTTTCTGAATCTACATTTCTCTGACTTAAAAAACTCTCACTCTGGGAGTATATTCTTGATATAAGTATTTTCATTGCAATAATGTACATATCCACAAATAATAGAAATGTGCTTAATTAGAAATAGATAGCTATCATAATAATTATACAATATGTATTTATTGTATTTATTGAAAATAGGTGATATATACACCTGCATAGTAGAGCCTTTAAAGATTTCATGGAAAAATGTGTATTATGATGAAACTATGCATAGATATTGACATTTTTTGCATCAAAATAAACTGGTACTTTAATTTCATTTTTTCATGAACCATTTTCAGTCTCCTGTTGCATTTTGTGTGTGTGTGTGTCTGTGTGTGTGTGTGTGTGCATATATTAAACTTCACATGCAAACAGAGCAGTTTTTCTGAGAACAGCTTTAGGTTCAGAGTAAAATTGGGAAAGTACAGAGTTCCCCTATCCTCTGATCCCACTTCTGCACAGCCTTTTTCTATCAAAACCCAAGTGGTATGTCTATAGCAAATCCACTACATTTTACTTACATTGACACATCATTATCACTCCAGTTCTTAGCTTACAATAGGATTTACTCAGTGTGGTACATTCTATGTCAATAGATACTTGAAGGGTAAAATCACGTTACTAAACAGGATAAAGCATGTTATTGCTTATTCATTAATAATATTACTTATAGAAAGTCTAGATCCATAAAAAAATTTAAAAGAAAACTTTGCCTCATCAATGTATTAGAAATAGATATTTTTTCAGCTATCTTTATACATTTTATGCATGAATGCATTAACTATTCTTTTAAACATATGCTAGCTCTTGCTTCCAGTTTTCTACTATTATAAACAATAAAGCTGATTACACAAGTGTATGTAAAAAATAAACTCCGTAAAATGTAGAATTATTAGAACTATCTCTAAATTTACATTGCAGAATCATCTAATGTAATTAAGGGATTCACTTTTCACCACATTGAATGTACCTTAAATTAGATCTTTACAGTGAAAGAGATGAATTTTCAAATAATTATACCAACTAGTGAAAGTCTACAGTAATCTATAATTTTGAACTGATCCAGTGTCTGGGAAATAGGACTTAAACTATATTCCCAAAAGGAAAAACAAAATTAATTTATTAATCTACCCTCACTCTCAATTTCAGTTCTAAAAATAGGTTTATCTGGTCAGTGGAGCAGTTAAAAGGTGTGTGAATGATCACTTCTCAATGGATATATGTTTAAGACACCAAGCTACCCTGTTTGTCTGAAGATATCAGTCCCTAAAAGTTGCAAGAAATTAATCAAAGGAGTCTAAAAGCATTTATTCCAAACATGTAAATTAACTTTTGAGATCTAAAAGAACATAAAGATGCCAATATTTCTTCTTAATGTAGGCATTAATGGGAAACTGAAGAGGAAGTCTTTGGGTAAAATGAAAGAAAATACATTAATATGGATAGATATGTTAATTGCATTGTTTTTGTGATTTCAAGATTTCTACATGAAACTAATCTGAAAGTTACAAATGGTCTTGCTGTCTGGCTGTAAACATCAGAATATCACATAATTTTAGAAATCTCTTCAAAGAGAATGAAATGATGGTCTCATAAATTCTCAGTGCATTTACTGCTAGCTTCAAGAAGATGAAACAGAATGTAAACTGCCCTTTAGAAAAAATAAGTTCAATACAGTGTGTCATACTACTTTGAAGGAACTGTTAATCTATCTAAAAATTACTCATTTTAGTTTCCATGAAGTATAATTTTTTTTTCCAAATATCTCAAGCATTTTTGTAGTTCAATGAAATAAATATTGTGGAAGTGCCATCACATTAGTAAAACTGCAGAGGTATATAACTTTAGGGACCTGAGTTTTAGTATAAAACTGTCATTTAATACCTGATCCACTTGACTAAGTCAATTAATCAATACTCTTGCAGATTTCTCTGACTGAAACTCACTGTGCTAATATTCTGGCACTCTATGAGATATTATATTTATCTGAGTTCCATTAAGAAGCATCTTTTTAGATTAGTTGTATTACCACATGCCAGTAAATTGTGTCCTCCATCAGCTTCCTTGATTTTTTTGGTTGGACACTCTTGGAAAACAATATACTGTCATAATGATTTAGAGATAAATTCTGATGGCTACAATGGAAAATGAAAATCCTGAGAGATAATATGTTTTTATTTCCTGACATGTTTGTGTATGTATATATAATGCAGGATGAATTAAACTTTGATCTGAGCTGGAAAGGCAACATTCTGAATAATTTAAATATATCATCCCTAAGATATAATCTAACAGTTGCAAAACTGAAAGGAATCAGGACAGATTATAGTAGGATTGGTTTCTCGTGGCTATGTGGGTTAACGTCCGCATATTACACTTGCTGCATAAGCATAAAATCCATAATTTCAGAATTTATTTTATTCTACTTTTTTCTTTGCAACTGGAAAACATGATGCTTTCTGAAGTCTAATTGAAGAGAAAAATGAATGACTTTTTAATGCTTTCATTCAATAAGAGTGACACTTAAAATTTGAAAAGTACCTTTATACTTCTTTCTTATAAAGCTTATTTACTTATTTATTTATTTTAACAGAGATTTTTGCTATAGGGAGTGTGTGCTTAGCAAAGAGGCAGAGAGACAGAAAGTGAGAAATCACCCCCCAAGGGTGGATGGCAATGTCAAAATCCCTTTTCCTCCATTTCCTCTCAAGATTTTGGGTATGCATGCTCACAGAAAGCTTATTTTCTTACATTAGACAGACAGAGAAAGAGGGAGAGAGAAAAGAATGAGAAACAGGCACTTGCACTAGGACCACACCATGCTGTGATTCTCCTGTCCCAGCCTACCAGGAAGCCAGGATTATGAGTGTGTGTAGCCACACCTATCATGTTCAGGTTGACCTGGGATCTAAACCCCAACTTCCCAGGTAGCTCTTGTATCAAGCAGTAGCCACTGTGGCTGGGCTTACATGACTTTAATTGTGTGAATCATTGTTATTTAAAGACTCCAGTGAAACAACTAATTAATGAACTAAGAGAATAAGCATAAGCTTCGGAATACATTTGCATTATTCATCTGATATCACAGTTGTTTAAATGTTTTTTTTGTTTTGTTTTGTTTTTTTTTTTTGTTTTTAAATGTGTGGTTTAAATAACTATATATTAAGGGGGCCAGCAGATGGCATAATGGTTACATTGCTGGACTCCCATGAAGTTGACCGTGGTTCAAGTCCCAGACTGGTAGCTTAAACCTCAGGTCAGGTACATGTGCATGTGTGCCCAAGAAGCCAAGAGGAGAATGGAGGAGAAGGGATTGTAATGTGGTTATCCCTCCTTGGGAGTGATTCCTCACTTTCTGTCTCTCTGTTGAGCACACATGCCCTATAGCAAAAATCTCTCTCTAAAAATAAATAAATAAATATACTCTGTAAGAGTACTTAGAGCAGTCATGCATATGTAAAGATCCTGCAAAATGTCTAATTATCTAGAATTATTATATGCAAGAATGAATAAATATAAGAACACTAATCTATACTGAACTTAGCTTGTGGATCATTTATACTATACAGGGGACTTCAAAAAGCTTATGAAAAAGGGTTAGGTGATCACACATCTACAATGCAATTGGACTCACTTAGGAGAAGTCCTGATTTCATGTCCTGGGACCTTCCTAAGCACAGCAGACACATACACTGGTGCCTATGATCTGGGTTAGCTAAGACTTGGGGTGGACTATGTTGTGGAGACCTTGTTGGAGGTGTCTGTTTCTCTCTTTTTCTCCTTCATTCATGGAAATAATAAATAAACTTAGAAAAAGTTAATGGAGAAAGAGTATTAAATTCTGAGTTTATTTTGTGCAAATACTTTTGAAATCTATGTGTATTTAATTTTAATAATATGTAGTTTCCATGAACTTTTGAAGACCTATGTCCTGAGTTCTTTGGAGCCTGGAGTCAGTTTTTTTTTTTTTTTAATTAATTTATTTTTCCATAAAAGAGGGAGACAGAAAGAGAGAGAGAGAGAGAGAGAGTGAGAGAGAAAGAGAGAGAAAGAGGCTCATCTGATAGAGTCTTCATGGTGCAGTCCAGCTCCCAGCCTCAGTCAGCCAGGTGCACTAAATGCACTTGGTTGGCATAGAGAGACCTCATGAGGCAAACCTGGGACTTTCCCATGTGGCGTTAGCTTCAAAATGTTGTGTTATCATTGAACTACTGTGGCTGGTCATAGGAATCAATTTTAATTTTTGGTTTGTTATTTAGTATCTCAATTATTGGGCAGTGTACCAGCACATGATTAAATTTTTATGCTTCCGGTACTTTTTTAAGTATATTAAGGTAAGCAAAAAAAGAAATTACAACTTGGAAAGCTGACTCTGTGGTAGAATTTAGTGAGGACAATGGTCATAAGGAGTGTCCTTGGGATTAATGCCTGTGGGAGGACAGTGAAGAATTCAGGGTTGGGGAAAGATAGAAGCTGACCACACGAGGATCTCCAGGGTTAAAATGACCTTTTGGAATGTTTCTGCATTGAGTCTAAATGTCCAGACCTTTATTCTTCTGATTTTATTCTTTCGATGCAAGATTATCCTAGAAGAAATATAACTTTGAGGTAGGGAGTTCTTTTTTTTTAATTTATTTTTTTATACATTCAGTCACATTATTTAGCTTACAAAGTGAACTTTTCAATATGTGAACATTGCTCCCCAGTCCAGTTGATCAAAATATCTTCAACAGATAACGCCACACCTCCCCGTCCCGCCAATGCTCTGCCTCCGTATCCCTCCTCCATCTGAGGCTATCCTTGAAGGAACTGAAGCAGAGGCAAAAGTCTTTTAGATTGGAATCCAGGTGCACATCATTTTGTCCACCATACCTGCTTTCTTTCATATGCCAAGATTTTTAGGTCTCTGATTCTCAAAAATTTAAAAGAAAGATCACTGATGTGTTGGGGAGCAAGAAAGCTCTAGCTCTAGTTTTTCCACCTACTGGTTAAAAAAAAAATCTTTAATTCTATTAATTTATTAATAGAATCTCTTAAATTTTATTGTATTAACTTACTCTGTTCTATTTGTTATCACATTCGTCCATGGAAGGTCTACTATGTGACAATTGCTGTGAGGTAGTTCAAATCTTGACCTGGTGGCTTGCTTTTACACTTACCCTTTCACGCTCTCTCTTGTTAAATAAGAAAAAAATAATAATAATAAATAAAATAAGTAATTATTTAAAAAATTTTTAAAGTAGTAAATAGGCAACAAAACCAAAAGTCCAATCTATTGTAAAAAGACAAAATTACAACAAATTTAGTTATCGTATGTGTAATTAGTTTTTATTTGGAATTTATAAGAAGCCTCCATTATACAAAATAGGAAGATACTCACTTGACTTTGTAAACTGAGAACAAGGAAGCAGAACAACAGGAAAAAGAAAACAGCTGATTAACATCAGGTTACTTTATTGTTAAGATTAAAGCAGACGGTTCTTCCTTATTATGCTGACTATGGTTGAAGGGAATCACCCGATTTTAAAAAAAAATTCAGTCTGTTTTGGAAACTTTCTACTTCCTAAAAATTTCAGATTGATTATGTGGTATATGCACCTCGGGAAACTGGGAAAACAAAAAAAAAGCCCCCCAAAATGCCAAGAGAAACCAAATAATAAAGCTCTGACCATAAATAAATGAAATAGAGTAGCATTTAGCATGAATGAGGCCATTTTGGTTTGGTCTAGTCTCTCTCTCTTTTTTTAAAAATTTTATCTATTTATTTATTTACATTTTTTATACATCAGTTGCATTACTTAGCTTACAAAGTGAACATTTCAATATGTGAACATTTCTCCCTGGTCCAGTTGATCAAAATATCCCACTCCTTGGCATCTACCCAAAGGACAGAAGAATTCTTCATTGGAAAACTGGTCTAGTCTCTTGGTGCCTTGTAAAGTGGCTCAGTCTAAAACGATGGGCTCCCATAGTTTTTATTTAACATTAGTAACCCAGTGCCCAATATATGTTTCTTGAGTTAATCAACATTTAAGTTGTTTTTACTTCCCAAACACTAAGTCTATTAATGTACTGAAATCTAACTTGATGCAACAATAATCTGTATGCTTTAGAAATCCATGCCTGATTTAGTACCAAAGTCTTGGTTAGTGTCATAAAGAGAGATGTCCAAAGAATGTTTATATACATATGAATATAAACAAATTTACTCTGATGTGCTAAGTCCTGCTAGTGGACTTCAAAACTTTTCAGGGATTATTGGTGAAAAATAATGAAAAATATGCCATTGATATTATTTCATGTATGTACACAATATCAATAGCTGGAAAAAGATTGTTACAGAATCTTATATATTCTACTCATTCATATGAAAAGGGCATATTTTGGTTATGGTTGAATTGATGAAATGAGTCTGAAGTTAGTTAAGTAATGTTTTGTTGCATTTTAAAAAATTATAACTTTGGGAACCAGCAGTTAGTGTAATGGCTATGTTGCTGGACTCCCACGTAGTCGACCGCGGTTCACGTCCCAGACCCGGTGGCTTAAAACTCACGCCGGACGCGTGTGCGTGCGTGCCCAAGATCCCGAGAGGAGAATGGAGGAGAAGGGATTGCGGCGTGACCATCCCCTCTGGGGGGTGATTTCTCACTTTCTGTCTCTATGTCTCTCTCTGTCTGGCGAGCGCATGCGCCCTATAGCGAAAAAAAAAAAAAAAACTCTCCAAAAAAAAAAAAATTATAACTTTAAGCCTTCATATCACTTTCAATGAAAAGAAATGCCTAAAAAAAGTGCTGAAAACTAAGTTAATAAGGATATTGTTGAATGGGGCCAGCAGATGGTATAGTGGTTATGTCACTGGGTTCTCACATGACTGACTGTTGTTTAAGTCTCTGACCCAGTGACTTCAAAAGCATGTTGAGCACATGTGTGTGCATGTCCAAGATCCTGGCAGGACAATGGAGGAGAAAAGATTTTGGTGTGGCCATCCCCCATGGGGAGGGCGATTTCTCACTTTCTGTCTCACTGTCTGTCTTTCTCTTTCCCCGGCAAGCACATGAATCTTAAGGCAAAAGTCTCTTATTAAAAAAAAAAAAAAAAGAAAAGAAAAAAAAAAGATTGATCAAAGTCTGATCCTCTTCAGGACATGGTTCCAGAGTTGTAACATTAACACGACCTGCGATTTTGTTAGAAATGCAGATTCTCAGGTACCACCTCAAACCTACTGAATCAGAAACTTTGGATGAGTAGCCAAATAAGCCAAGTTAGATAAGCCCTCCATACTCAAGCATGCTAACGTGTGAAAACAATTGAGCTATTGAGCTTTGGTTATTCTACATCTTTTATAAGAATTTTGGATTTTATATATACATATATTTTTCTGTAAATAAAATTTAATTGACACACACACATAACTGAGAATCACCAATTGAGATCATTCAGATTGGATAGAATTACATGCACTTAGGCATAGTAAACTTTCAAGAGGCCACACATTATGGAAGAGGAAGACAGACTGCATGATAGAAACCAACTCCTGGCTAGAAAAAAATAGGGAAAGACATAGGCAAAAGTAGAACAGTTTCCTTGAATTTGTTTGTTTGTTTGTGTGTTTTTGTTTTTGTTGTTTTTAAGAGAGAGATTTTACTATTACGGGATGTACACTTGCCAGAGAGAGAGACAGAGAGGCACAAAGTGAGAAATCACCCCACGGTGAGAATGGACACACTGCAATCCCTTCTCCATTCTCCTCTTGAAATTTTGGGCACACACACACACACGCACCCAGGGTAAGTTTTGCCATAGGGCAGGCACCACCACGCCCCACCCAGTGTAAGTTTTAAGCTGCCAGATCTGGGACTCGAACTGTGGTCATATACGTGGGAGTCCAGCGACTTAACCATTCCACCATCTTCTGGTCCTACATTGAATTAGTTTTAAATGGGATAAAAGTAAAATTGCTTTCCAGAAAAGAATTCTATTTAGAGAACAATGTAAAAATGAAAATATGTAAGTCATGATTTGCATAGATAGAACCCAGGTCTATAAACACCGAGGAAGTATTCAGGAAATAGAGACTTTACAAGCATTCTTCCTTCAGAGTTTGTTTAAGATCCCAAGCATTTTTATTTTGTAGAAGCTCTCCAACATGAGAAACAGCTTTAATATGACTAATCCTGAAATAAACAAGTGTATCCATGGAATAGCAGAAGTGTAAGTAGCCAATGACTCATAGCCTGAGACTGGAAAGAAAGGGAGATTTGTTTCATTTTGGTTTTTGATTCAGGTAACTCTGAAGTTCATTCTGGTTTAGGGATTGTTGCTTATTTTAACATGTCAGTGACTTTCAACTTAATAATACTAACAATTTTAGCAATTCCTCTCGGGTTACTTTTGTTACTAAAAAAAAAATTTGATTGTAGCAGATATATAGCTTTGGTAACTGAATAATTCACATCTAAAATATAACCTTGTGATAAACTTAAGAAACACCAATATAACATTTAAAAAAATTTCCTTTTTACTATTCTTACTCTGCCAATTCAGTTTTATGTACTGTCTTCTTGTCAAATTTGCAATGAAATAAATCTATCAGTCTTCACATTTTATCCGAATTCAGTAGTCTTATTCCTCTCTCTCTCTCCCTCTCTTTAGACAGGGTCATACCAGGCTTTTTAGGATGAACCAGGAATTGAATAAGAGCTTTCTATTTGGCCTTAACCAGCCACATAGTGTCAACCAGCGTGTGCTACTATAGCTAGGCCTCTCTTTTATTAAATCATATAATAGAGTAGAATTTTCTCTAGTTGCTACTATGTTTAGAGTAAATAACCCATAGGGTATAGGTTTGTGCTTCAGTACTACTTTTTTTTCGCACAAGCTGTGACTTCTTACCATATATGTTAATTTAGGCATAAACATATGCAACACACAACAGGTATGGGTACTATGGAAAGAGGGTCCCCCGATCTTTGGTTAATGTAATTACCATGTAGATACTATTTAATGTAAATATGATAAAGAAAGGATCATATGAGGAAATGCTCAACATCCCTCATCATAAGGGAGATGCAGATAAAAACTACAATGAGATACCACCTAACCCCTGTCAGAATGGCAAAGATTAAGAATATAAAAAGTGATAAGTGTTGGCGGGGATGTGGTGAAAAGGGAACCCTCCTACACTGTTGGTGGGAATGTAAACTAGTTCAACCACTGTGGAGAACAATATGGAGGTTCCTCAAAGATCTACAAATAGAACTACCATTCGATCCAGTAATCCCACTTCTGGGTATTTACCCAAAAGACAGGAGAACGCTCAGTCAGAAAAGTGCTTGCACATCAATGTTTATTGCAGCATTATTCACAATTGCCAAGACATGGAACCAACCTAAATGTCCACAAACTGATGAATGGATTGGAAAAGTGTGGTATATATACTCTATGGAATACTACTCAGCCATAAAAAATAACAAGGCCCTGGAATTTGATAGAAAGTGGTCAGATACGGAGGATATATTGCTGAGTGAAGTAAGCCAGGATATGAAAGAAAGATACTGTATGTATCCACTCAATATATACCGACTATCAGCATTCTATGATAGTGAAAAAAAATTGGAGGACATAAAAGCAGTGAAGGTACTTAATGAGAATAGGACAGTGTGGAATGGGGGAAGTGAAGAGAAGAGGATAGAGAAAGATAACAAATGAACAATAGAGAGGCAGGACATTAGTGAGAAACAGATATGGCTTATTAACTGTTGATGTTGACATGTATAGTATTCTCAACTGGATTTGTCTGAGAAGTATTTCATGATGGGCAAAGTATTTGTACAAGCAACATGAGAAATAGCGATGGACTGTCTTAAAAAATAATTAGAATAATAATAATGATTGGGGAAAACATAGAAACGATATTGAATGTTGAAGCGGGGAGATTAATGTCTCTGTACTGACTGACATGCACGGCATTCCCTTTTGAAAAAGTAATGTAATACAATGTAAAGTTATATGTAATTATGTAATTCAATGTAATATAAAGAAGAATATGATGATAATAAAAAAAAAAAAAAGAATTAAAAAAAAAAAAAAAAAAAAAAGGAAAGGATCTCACAAACTTTGGGTATTTAAGCAGTACACCATTTCCCCAGGTTATGGCTATTTAATTACTTGACATTGTTAGGGATTCCATATATAAGGTTTTTTCCCCTCATGATCTTATAGGTGAAAAATAAATTGATGGGAAGTATTTGTAGAATAGTTACAGAATAATCTCTTCTCCATTTCTCCTCTCTCTCAGGAATTTGGGCACACATATACATCAGGCATGAGTTTCAAGTCACCAGGTCTGGGATTTGAACATCAAGGTTGTTCCTGTGGGATTCAGCTCCTTTAACTACAAGGCCAAGGCAGACCTGAAAAAAACATCTTAATAAGTATTTTTTTTTTTCTGACATAGAGAAGGAATGGTAATTTTAAGGAGTTAGAGGACTTCAAAATCCACCCCCTCCTTTTGTGACAACCTAGTCTCTGAAAACAAAGACATTCACACCCATGTGTTACTTCTGTGTGCCAGGGAAAGCTTCAATCAATGTTTTACAATGTGTCATTAGCAAGTAACACATTCTTCACAGTAGGTAATTAGCAGGTGATAATGAGAATCAAGTCCAATATTTCACATATGTCCCTGAAAACTACATCTGTAGTAGGAGGAAAAAGCAGAGAAATTGAGTTATAAAATGGTTTTCCACATATTGCTTCACTACATAGAAAGGCAAGTTCTTTTTAAAATCAGAAAGCTGGACAAATGTTTAGAAGTTACCATTTTAAGCAGTCAGATAACACTATTGATCATCAACTGTGGATTATCTAATGCATTCAATGTGGTTTGGATGAATCGATTTTTAAAGTACCAGATTGTTTCATGAATAACTGACCCCAAACAAATACAGATGACCTCATTTACAATTTTTTCCCCATGATTCTAATTTCTTTCTTTCCTTCCTTCCTTTTCTTTTGATCTGAATTTTCACAAATCATTATATATATATATATATATATATATATATATATATATATATACACACACACACATATATATATGTATATATATAAAATATATTTCTTTCATATATACGTGTGTGTGTATATATATTTATAAGGAGCAAACGATACACTATGGTATACACACACCTACACAGGCAACATGGAATCGTTTAGTCAGGCTAATTAACTTCTCTGTCACCTCAACTACTTCATTTAAATATTGGGAATTGACAACCAGCTGAATCTCCTGAACAATAACCAGTGAAGCACAGGGCATAATTTTTTTTAAAAAATCTGCCTGCCTCTGCCTCCTTGGTCTCTAGAGGTAGAGAAAGGGTGCTTGTGGGAAGGAGAGGAGCCTTTGGGGGCCCATCCCCAGGGCCCGGACCTAAGCAGGGAGGCCATGGCCCTCCCCACCTCTTGTTTCTGGACCCCAGCTCCCCTTTGGGTGTGTGTGTGTGCGTGTGTGTGTGTTTTAATTTTCTTTATGGAAAAATGGACAAGAAAAAATAGAGACAGAGAGGTATTTAACTGCAATAAACTGGCCCCATGTGGCCCGCCTTGAAAAAAAACAAAAAAAATCTGCCTGCCTCAGGACCAGCAGTTGGCGTAGTGGCTATGTCGCTGGGCTCCTACGTAGTCGACTGCGGTTCGCGTCCCAAACTCGGTGGCTTAAACTCACCCCAGGCGCGTGTGCGTGCATGCCCAAGATCCCGAGAGGAGAATGGAGGAGAAGGGATTGGGCGTGGCCATCCCCCCTGGGGAGTGATTTCTCGCTTTCTGTCTCTCTGTCTGTCTCCGTCTGTCTGGCGAGCACACGCGTCCTATAGCAAAAACCTCTCCAAAAAAAAAAAAAAAAAAATCTGCCTGCCTCAGGACCTCCTTTTTTTTTTTTTTTTTTTTTTTTTATTATCTATTTTTTTATTACATTGAATTACATACAACTTTACAGTGTATTACATTGCTTTTTCAAAAGGGAATGCCATGCATGTCAGTCAGTACAGAGACATTAATCTCCCCGCTTCAACATTCAATATCTTTCCTATGTTTCCCCCAATCATTATTATTATTATTCTAATTATTTTTTATGATAAACATGATTTTTTTTTCCAATTATCAGATCATAAAGTTCCCAACAATAGGAAACATAGACTGCACTCAGGGCTGGACCAAGGGTGGGTCTCGTGCAGCCCCGCAAATGTAGGTGAATCTCCATGGAACACAGTTTCAGGAACGCGGCTCAGGAAAGCAGAGACGGCCATCAGCGGTTGCGGCACGCGGGGCAGATCCTGGCCATGGCCCGCAGGGGCAGAGCCCCGGCCACGGCACGCGGGGCAGACCCCGGCCACGGCACGCGGGGCAGAGCCCCGGCCACGGCATGCGGGGACAGAACCCGGCCACGGAACGCGGGGCAGAGCCCCGGCCACGGCACGCGGAGCAGAGCCCCGGCCACGGCACGCGGGGGCAGAACCGCGGCCACGGCACGCGGGCAGAACCCCGGCCACGGCACGCGGGGCAGAGTCCCGGCCACGGCACACGGGGCAGAACCCTGGCCACGGCACGCGGGGACAGGACCACGGCCACGGCACGCGGGGGCAGGCCCCGGCCACGGCCCGCGGGGGCAGAGCCCCGGCCACGGCACGCGGGGCAGAACCCGGCCTCGGCACGAGGGGGCAGACCCGGGCCACGGCACACGGGGAAGACCCCGGCCACGGCACGCGGGGCAGAACCCTGGCCACGGCACGCGGGGCAGAGTCCCGGCCACGGCACGCGGGGCAGACCCCGGCCAAGGCACGCGGGGCAGAGTCCCGGCCACGGCACGCGGGGGCAGAACCCCGGCCATGGCACACGGGGCAGACCCCGGCCACGGCACGCGGGGACAGGACCACAGCCATGGCACGCGGGGGCAGACCCCGGCACGCGGGGGCAGACCCCGGCCACGGCACACGGGGCAGACCCCGGCCACGGCACGCGGGGACAGGACCACGGCCACGGCACGCGGGGGCAGGCCCCGGCCACGGCACGCGGGGCAGAGTCCCGGCCACGGCACGCGGGACAGGGCCCCGGCCACGGCACGCGGGGCAGAACCCGGCCACGGCACGAGGGGGTCAGACCCCGGCCACGGCACACGGGGCAGGCCACGGCACGCGGGGACAGGACCACGGCCACGGCACGCGGGGCAGAACCTGGCCACGGCACGCGGGGTCAGACCCCGGACACGGCACATGGAACAGGGCCCCGGCCACGGCACGCGGGGCAGGGTCAGACCCCGGCCACGGCATGTGGAACAGGGCCCCGGCCACGGCACGCGGGGCAGAGTCCAGGCTACGGCACGCGGGGCAGAGCCCCGGTCGGGCCGGACCTCCGGATAGGGCATGCGGAGCAGAGCCCTGGCCACGGCACACGGGGCAGACCCCGGCCAAGGCACGCGGGGCAGACCCCGGCCACGGCACGCGGGGCAGAGTCCCGGCCACGGCACGCGGGGCAGAGTCCTGGCCACGGCACGCGGGGCAGACCCTGGCCACGGCACGTGGGGCAGAGCCCCGGCCACGGCACATGGGGCAGACCCCGGCCAAGGCACGCGGGGCAGACCCCGGCCACGGCACGCGGGGTCAGAGCCCCGGCCACGGTACGTGGGATAGACCCCGGCCAAGGCACGCGGGGTCAGAGCCCTGGCCACGGCACACGGGGCAGAGCCCCGGCCACGGCACGCGGGCCAGACCCCGGCCAAGGCACGCGGGGCAGACCCCGGCCACGGCACGCAGGGCAGACCCCGGCCATGGCACACAGGACAGAGCCCCGGCCCCGGCACGTGGGGCAGAGCCCGTCGGGCCAGACCTCCAGACAGGGCACGTGGAGCGGAGCCCCCGCGTCCTGACCCCGCACCCCAGCACGTGGATTGGAGCCCCCGCGCCCGCCTCCCCACCCCCGCGCGCCAGCACGCGGAGCGGAGCCCCCGCCTGCCGCCCCTGGACGTTTAATTGTATCTAGTACTTCTTGCATATTATTCTCAAAGTTTTGGGCCATTTTCTCAGTCTTTATGGTGGACCTTTCTAGGCCAGCCATTTTCTCTTCTACATTAGAGATTCCATTTTCTGAATGATCTAGTCTGCTTTTAATACTTTCAAGGGAGATTTTGACTTCTTGTATTATAGCCTTCATCTCTAACAGCTCCATCTGATTCTTTTGTAAAGTGTGAAACTCCTCTTTTAGATCTTGCATGAATTTCCTCACCTCCTAGAACTCTTCAACTCCTTTCTCCTTCCCCTTCAGCAGTTCCTTGTCTCTCTTCTCTTCGATCTCTGTTAGCTTTGCCATTATGAATGATCTGAATTGTTTATCAGACATTTCCATGAATTCCCTTGAACTGTGTGTGGATGAAGAGGAGCTATCCGTTTCAATTGGAGGAGGGGCATTTTCCTGCTTCTCCATATTTCTTGTGGTCCTGCAGCAATTTCTAGTCATCTGGTGGATGGTTGGTTTCTTCCCAAACTTTTGAAGTTTAATATGAGGGTTGGGAAGTGTGCAGAA
Organism: Tupaia tana; assembly: GCA_026018925.1. Lineage (NCBI taxonomy): Eukaryota > Metazoa > Chordata > Mammalia > Scandentia > Tupaiidae > Tupaia > Tupaia tana. The sequence goes on from JAKSZU010000006.1 coordinate 177,762,616, forward strand.
AAGGAAGCAGAGAGAGGGAAACAATACCAACAACAACAACAAAAAAACAGACAAGAAACAGAGAAAAAAAAAGAGAAAAGCTTTGGAATAAATCTAAAAAAGAAAAATTAATATTAAAAAAATTTCAATAAAAATCAAAAATTAGAAAAGCGCGCTAGCGCGCCGCGCGAAATGTCTAGATCTCAGGAGCCATTGAGCAGGCTTTCTCTTGAAGAAGGGCTGTTCTGGGAGGAGCAGAGGGGATTATTAACAAAACAAAGGCCTAGGAGGGAGGGGCCAAAGGGCCCTGTAAGAAGCCTCCCCTTAAAAAATTCTAAAAAGCAAAAATTAAAAAAAAGACAGACAGACAGAGAGAGAGAGAGAGAGAGAGAGAGAGAGAGTGAGAGGTAGAGAGAGACAAAGATTGATTCAGAGACAGGAGATATGAAAGGGGTTTTCCTACCACGTGGGTTTTGTATGCTGGAGGCCCAGTTAGGAGTGGGACATCTTCATTTCTCCCAGCATGTCTAGATCTCAGGAGCCATTGAGCAGGCTTTCTCTTGAAGAAGGGCTGTTCACGTGGGTTTTGTATGCTGGAGGCCCAGTTAGGAGTGGGACATCTTCATTTCTCCCAGCATGTCTAGATCTCAGGAGCCATTGAGCAGGCTTTAAGCTCGTTTGTATTATCATCCACTAATAAACCTCTATAGAATGCAGGATTAGATAGCTTTCACCTACCCCAAAAAACTGCTTGAGGAGTAGAACATGATGCAGGATGGTTTGGAAGAAGCATAGCAGCAGTAGGAAATTCCTCAAGAGACTGAGGAAAAACTTCAGTGCATTCATGAATATTGACTCAGCAATGCAAGCTTAGGTGAGTGCTAGGAACTAGGGTCCTCACTATTACAGGGCTACATTCAACTGGTAATGACAGATTGCAGTAAAGGGAGAATGTAGATTTTCAATACAGAGTGGAGAGATTTAGGAAACATATGTGAAATTACGCAGGAGTAAAATTTGGGTCGTCAAGAAATTTTTAATGGTAAGCATACCCAAGGACTGTGTTGGGGGAGGTGGCAAAGTGTTTTAGTGTTCTTCTAGAATAAGAAAAAGTCCAAACACATAACCTAATTGGTAAATATGCACACACACACAATATATATGTATTTACTAATATACACCAATATATTTATATTACACTATATGTAAATATATAGGTACAAATGTATATATTTACACATGTTGCACTCATGTCAATACATTTGGATATATGTAAATATTTGGTGTATATAGATAAATATACACATGTATATATCTGTGTATATATAAACAGACTTCAAAAGTCTATGGAGAATGGAGTTAAAGTACAAGTTTATTTTAGTGCACACAGTTTTGAGATCCACACATATTTTTTCATAATGTGCATTTTCATAGGCATATGTGGGTAAAGATATCTGAGTTCTATACAGTATTCATATATTATGCTTGTGCCTACTTATAGTGTAATTACACACATTATTTCATCATATAAGAGTTTGCCCTATTTTTGCCATTATAATAGTCTATTAATGAAACAATTTCCTTCTAGACAACTCTTATTACCTGTGCTATAATAGATTATGATGTACTCAGTGAATTTCTAGATAAGATAAAGCAGAGTGATCTTCCACAAGATTCTATAGTAAATCTGTGAAAGTTATAGCTCTACTTTTTTCTTAATTGACCCACTAAAGCAATAATAAAAAGAAAAATAGGACCTTTTTTAACCACTCTAAGATTGCTCACTATGACGGTGCAATTTTTATAGTAACTGGCTACTGGGAAAATGCCAAAGGCTTGCACAAAAATCCAGAGTTCATGAAAAGGTTCTGCTTTATTAGTCTTTGCTGTTGAGTAAAATTGTGCTTAATAGGCGGGGAAACAGGGAGGGACAGGAAGGTGGGGAGGCAGTTCTATGTTTTAGGTAACCATGGAAACAGTTGCTAGGAAGCAGCCCATCTGCAAATGTGTTTTCTGGAGCCCCTGGATTAGGGAATCACAACCTCTACCCTATTTCTGAGATTTACATTCCCATTTACTGCTACAATTGGTCAGTGAATATTTTAGAGTACTAATGAAAGCTGGTCTCACATTATTTTTGAATTCAAAAGCACACATTGTGTGAGACAGACTTGCTAATGAAAGAACAAGTAGGTGCTAATTTCTTGGGAGAATATTACTTTCCTGAGTTTACTTTTAATTGCTCCACATATTCCTAGCACCTTTGACAAAACATGAGAAAGAATTTTTTCTGAAAAATAAATGCAAAATTCCTTTACTTCTATTCCCACATGTCTTCTTCTCCTTTTTTTTTTTCCCTTTCCGTGTTGGTAAGATAGAGGACGTAAACTAAATAAACTAAATTTATTTTGAAGAATAGTGGAAACCCACTCCCTACAAATCATCACATAGTCTATGATGTTTGGTGACAGTCTTTGTGATCTGCTGTTTTGTATTTGTTTATTTAAAATAGCCCTTTGCACTAGGAGCACATACACTGAACTTTACAGACCAATAAACAAGTCTGTGTTATTAATTACCACTGTCAGAAAGTGTCTTGGCATTTGATTACTAGCGAAGGTTCTTGCTGAACAGATTCTCAGTAATAAGATTCCTGATTCTCTCAAAAGGTAGGCTGACAGATTAACCAACCCGTGATTTATCTGATCAAGGGCACTCATAGGAAGATTTGAGTGTTTCCCTCCCTTTCAATCATAATAATGGAGCTAGCTAGCTGGAGATCAAGATAGGCATTTTTTCCCCCTGTAAATTTACAGGTAAAAACAATTAAATCGTACTCATTGGGTCTTGTTACTTTGAGATATTTCTCTAGAAACATGAAGTTGTGAAAAAAATCTTGATTTTATGAAACTCAATAACAGATGTCTACTAATTGGTATCATTCTTTATAAATATTGGAAGGGTTAGTTAAGAAATTCTATATCCAGTGTATTCATGCTGGGAAGATTCCTTTTGTGCTGTAAAGATGCACACTGATAAAATAGAAATAAAACAAGAAAAAACCTTATCACAGAAAATAGATCTTAAACATTCCCACCACATACTGGTTAGTATGTGAGGTAATGAATATGTTAATTAGGTTGTGTGTTATATCATTGTACAATGTGTACATATATAAAACATTAAGTTGTATATCTTAAATATATACAGTTGCTACAATTGTTACTTGGCAATCATACCTCAATAAAGCTGAGAAAAATTTAAAAGAGAAAAAAAAAGAAATTGTATTAAATTGTATTAGTCTTCTGTTGCTGCTGTAACAAATTTACCACAGGTTTCCTACTTTTAAACTGTGTAAATTTTTTGTCTTCCAGTTATTGCAGTCATGAATCTGAATTAGTCTCACTGGGATAAAATCAAGGTGTCTGCAGGCATGCGTTCCTTTTAGAGGTTGTAGGGAAGAACTTGTTTCCTTGCGTTTTCCAACTTTTTTTTTTTCTGGAGAGGTTTTTGCTCTAAGGCGTGTGTGCTCACCAGACAGACAGAGAGAGACAGAGAGAAAAAAAGCGAGAAATCACCCCCGCCCCCCAGGGGGGGATGGCCACGCCGCAATCCCTTCTCCTCCATTTTCTTCTCGGGATCTTGGGCATGCATGCACATGCACCTGGCGTGAGTTTAAGCCGCCGGGTCCAGGACTTGAACCATGGTCGACTACGTGGGAATCCGGCGACATAGCCATTATGCTAACTGCTGGTCCCACATTTTCCAACTTCTTGAGAACCATGACTTTAGTCCATCTTCAAAGTCAGCAATGACTGTTGAGTATTTTCCACAGCATTTGACAGAGATGTTGAGTGTTCTGCTTCCCTCCTTTACTTAGAAAGATTTTGTTATTTCATTGGACTCACTCAAATAATCCCAGATAATGTCCCCCATCTCAGATTCGGCTAATTTATTATTTTATTTCTATCTGCAAACTTAATCTCCTTTTTCATGTATTATAACATGTTCATAGGTTCTAGCATTTAAAATATGGACTCATTTTCGGGAGGATATTAGCTGTTGAGCCTTGAAATATAAATCAATTTTTCAAAATTTGTCCTGAGAAGAAAAGAATCATACTTATTATTACAGCTAAATATTTTGGAAATGTAATGTTGGAACCTGGTAATATTTTATTTTATGTTATTATAGATTATACCAATTCAAAAATGCTTATTGATAAAATGATCTTGAATCAACTTTGAAAATTAGATTCACGGAAGTCTTTTTTTTTTTTTTTTTTTTGAGAGGTTTTTCGCTATAGGGCGCGTGCGCTCGCCAGACAGACAGAGAGAGACATAGAGACAGAAAGCGAGAAATCACCCCCCAGGGGGGATGGTCACGCCGCAATCCCTTCTCCTCCATTCTCCTCTCGGGATCTTGGGCACACACGCACACGTGCCCGGCGTGAGTTGTAAGCCACCGGGTCCGAGACGCGAACCGCGGTCGACTACGTGGGAGTCCAGCGACATAGCCATTACGCTAACTGCTGGTTCCCAGATTCACGGAAGTCTTACCTATGCAAAAAATCATATGGGAAAATAAATTTAGTGAAGCAAATTAATAGGTTTTATGGACATATAACATTTGTATCTATAACATAAATGAATAAATAAATAAAATTATATATAATTGTTCAGTGAAATGAAGTACATCAAGATAACCAAGAAGCAATTACTTACATTGCATATGTTTAATTATCATAGTGTGTTTTATTATTCTTTGTTGCAAATTTGATCACATTTGAACACTTCTGAATTTGGGATTGATCTTTTTTAATAGCTATTGTCCCAAGAGCAGTCATTAAGCTTTGTCTGCACATTGCATCAAAACTTATAGAGTGTGTATAGCTAGTTTGGAAGAAAATTTCAGATACAAAGATGACTATGTCCAGTGACATAACCATTATGCCATCTGCTGGTCCTGATGAATACTCTTTCAAGAAATGCTGTTGGGGCCAGCAGATGGCGTAATGGTTAAGTTGCTGGACTCTCATGTAGTAGACCACAGTTTGAGTTCTGGACTTGGTGGCTTAAAATACATGGAGCGAGTGTGCGTGCATGCCCAAGATTTTGAAAGGAGAGTGGAGGAGAAGGGATTGCTACATGGCCAGCCCCTCTTGGGGGAAGATTTCTCACTTTCTTTCTCTCTGATTCTCTGGCAAGCTCATGTGCCTTATAACAAAATCCTCTTTAAAAAAAAATAATAAAGAAATGTTATCTTACCATTTCAACACTGCCAAAACTCTCAGCAACAGATAATAATATGTGAAAACACACAAACATGTACATACACTCTAAGTTGAAATATTTCCAAAGATTTGGACACAATGCGAAAGTATTTCAATTACACTTAAACATACACATCACTTATATTTTCACTTTTATGTGAACAAAAAAATAATGTTATATTTAAATAATTTCAATAAATATAAAATATAAGTAGTAAATGGAACATGGTTTCATTGGAAGCTTCTTTCTTAGTGTTACATAAATAACACTATTTAGTGTTACACTAGTGTTTCTTATTACTAATGTCATTCTAGGTTCAATTAAATAGTGTATACTATTTGACTATTGAGTATTCTTGCTTCTAGGAAACTCACCATCCCAATACCATGGTGAATATTCACTCATGGTTTCCCATCTTTACCACAAAGATAAATACCGACCCAGGTAATGGAATCAGAATATTACTAGCTGTTTGCCTAGGGAGATGTCATTGATTCTCACTGATACCCAAAGGCACATTCAGCATCCCTATCCTCAACACAGAAGTAAGTGGCAATAAAAATCAGCAATTTGGAATATCTAATCTTCTTGCCATGATTTATTTCTTTAAAGATTGGGGATTGAGTGAAGGTTAGTCTCAGTCTTTCTTAAGATATGATATATTTGTCTTAGAAGAGTTTATTTTGCTAGAATTAGGAATAGTTTAAATATTTTTTGCTGGAACTGATTAAAAAATATCTTCTTTGAAAATATAGAGGCAGAGAGTAAAACTAAGAGTTAAAGAAATGCACAAGAGGAGTGGAGTGAGTGGCATCTCACTTCCTGACCCCAAAATATATTACAAAGTTGTGATAAACAAAACAGTATGGCATTTGTACAAAAACAGACATTAGAACCAATGGAACAGAGTAGAGAGCCCAGGGATAAACCCCAAACCATACAGCCAACTGCTCTTTGACAAAGGGTACCAGTCAATCCACAGGAAAAGTAAAACTTCTTTAGAAAATGGTGCTGGAAAAACTGGGTATCCACTTGCACAAAGATAAATCTGAACCCCTATCTGTCACCATGAACAAAAATCAACTCAAAGTGGATCAAAGTTCTAAACCTAGGACCACAAACTATAAAATACTGGGGAAACTCTGAGAGACATTGGGGTAGGCAAAATTTCTTAAGCAAGACCCCGTAAAGCACAGGCAATGATTCCCAAAATAGACAGGTGGATTTACATCAGATTATGATGTTTCTAAACACCAAAGAACACCATAATTAGTGTGAATTGACAAAACCTCAGAATGAAAGACAATTTTTGTTAACTGTGCCTCAGATAAGGGACTAATAACCAGAATACACAGGGAACTCAAGCAACTTACCTGGAAGAAAATGATTAATCCAATTAAAAGATGGGAAAATGAGCTGAATAAAACAACTCTCTAAGGAAAATATATGAACAGCGAAAAAACACATGAAAAAATGCTCAACATCCCTCATCATAAGAGAGATGCAGATCAAAACCACAATGATATACCTAACCCCAGTCAAAATGAAGACTGAATAAAACAAAAAGGATAAGTGCTGGAGGGGTTGTGGTGAAAGCGGAACACTCCTACATTTTTGGTGGGAATGTAAATTGCTCTAGCCACTGTGGAGACCAATATGAAGGTTCCTCAAAGACCTTCAAATAGAACTACCATTATGATGCAGCAATTCCACTCCTGGGTATCTCCTCTTAAAAAGAGGAGAAAGCTCAATCAGAGAAGTGCTTGCACAACTATACTTATTGTGGCATTATTCATGATTGCTAAGACAAGGAACCAACCCAAATGTCCATAACAGATGAATGGATTGAAAAAGTGTGGCACATACACTCCATGGAATATTCTTCAGCCATAAATAAAAATAAAAAGCACAGGAACTGTTAGAAAGTGGATGAATATGGAAGATTTGTTGCTGAGTGAAGCACGTCAGGCTATGAAAGAGAGACATTGTATATCTCCACTTATCATATACCGACTGTCCACACTCTATGGTAGAAACTGAGAGACTGGAGGACATAAAAGCATTGAAAATTGTTATGGACACTAGAGACAAAGTGGAAGGAATGTGTGTGGGAGGGGAAGAGCATAGAAGAGAAAATTTGGAGAAAAAATAGAGAGATAAGACATTTGTAGCACACAGAGCTGCTTATTCTTTTTTTTTTAAAGAGTTTTTTTTTGTTTTGTTTTGTTTTTTCCCTATAGGGCACCTGCACTCGCCAGACAGACAGAGACAGACAGAGAGGCTGAAAGCGAGAAATCACTCCCCAGGGGGGATGGCAACTCCGCAATCCCTTCTCTTCCTTTCTCCTCTCGGGATCGTGGGCAAGCACGCACATGCGCCTGGCGTGAGTTTTAAGCCACTGGGCCTGGGACGCGAACCGCGATTGACTACATGAGAGTCCAGCAACATAGCCATTACGCTAACTGCTGGTCTCTGTTTATTATCTGTTGATGATGAGTATAGTATTCTCAAGTGGGCTGAAGTAAGGTGTATACCATGCTGGTCCCCACTAAGGTCACTTTTAAGCAGACATGACCATCTTAAATTATTTTTCTCACACCCACCATCCACCACCCACTCTCTACCAATTACTTTCTTCCCTGTCACTAGCATCCACACTCATCCTCTCCACCATCACATCTTCAGATCTCTCAACATTTACCATAAAGTGCAGACACTCAGTACAAATAGAGAACAATATGTATCTTTAAAAGTCTGGCTCTCTTCTCTTGACATTTAATCTTTTACATTCATCCATTTTTAGTTAAACAATAGGATCTCACTGTTTCTTATAGCTGTGTAATATTCCATAATATATATGAAACTTAAGTTTTCAGGCTTTAATATTTCATATATTGTGAATTTATATTTATGTAAGGATAAGGACAAGGATGTAAGGATAAGGACAAGGTTAAGGAGGAGTTTTATGTGTTTTCAAAATGGTTAGCAAGTTCTTCCATTTCATTTGTTAAACATATATTCATCCTGTATTGAGTCAACAACAAAAAATCAGAACAAATGTCACACTTAAAAGGTGGAAAACAAGTACATTCATCACAAAATACAGAAATATAGTTTAATCTTTAAGAAAAACCATTAACATATTTATTTAATACATTTACCCTACTTTTTTGCTAAATATTTTGATCATCTCAACTTATGATGAAAATTGTATCATTTTTTTTTTGATAAAAGGCTATTTATTTTTCTTTTTCTTTTTCTTTTTGAGAGGTTTTTGCTATAGGGCACGTGTGCTCGCCAGAAAGACAGAAAGAGACAGAGAGATAGAAAGCGAGAAACCACACCCCTGGGGGGATGGCCATGCCACAATCCCTTCTCCTCCATTCTCCTCTCAGAATCTTAGGTAAACATGCATATGTGCCCAGAGTGAGTTTAAGCCAAGGGGTCCAGGACTCAAACTGTGGTTAACTACATGTGAGTTCAGCAACATAGCCACTACACCAACTGCTGGTCCCTGATAAAAGACTATTTCAGTAAATACTTCCTTAGCATGGTTGTTCTTAGTTTTGTTGCTGTTGTTGTTGATAGTGTGTCCAGATTATCCTTGATAGTTTTAGCAAGAAGTAGATGTGAACCAAATTTTTCTCTTACAATTTTATAAGTTTAATGATTGGAAACAACATTCATAGACTAGTTTTTGGCCACACACATTCTAAATCTTGTTTCTCCTCCACTAAATCTCATACTTAAAATTGTTCATATCATGATACAATTACTCCTTGTGCCTTTGTGTCTTAACAATATACAATACTACATTAGGGTAGGGATTTTTCTGGAAGTCATTCTTATACCAGAATGGCTGAAAATAACTATATTAGAAGATGTTTGAATTGGCTTATGTCACTGGACCCCCATGTAGTTGACTGTGGTTTGAATACTGGACCTGCTCTTTAAAAACTCACACTAGGCATGAGTGCATGTGTGTCCAAGATCTCCAGAAGAGTTAAGGAGAAGGAACTGTGTTGTAGTCATCTCCCTTGGGGGAATGATTTTTTTTTTTTTTTTTTTTTTTTTTTTGGAGAGGTTTTCGTTACAGGGCACGTGCACTAGCCAGCCAGACAGAGAGAGACAGAGAGACAGAAAGAGAGAAATCACCCCGCCAGGGGGTATGGCCACGCTGCAATCCCTTCTCCTCCATTCTCCTCTTGGGATCTTGGGCACGCACGTACACGTGCCCGGTGTGAGTTTTAAGCCACCCGGTCCGGGACGCGAACCGCAGTCGACTACATGGGAGTCCAGTGAACATAGCCATTATGCTAACTGCTGATCTGCTGATCCTGGGGGAATGATTTCTTGAGTGCACTTTCCCTACAGAAAAAAAAAAAAAAAAAAAAAAAAAAAAAAAAAAAAAAAAAAAAAAACCTCTATAAAACAAAACAAAACAAAACAAGATGGTTGAATCCATATTAGTAAATCCTGATAAACTCAAACAAAATATACTTTTCACTTTACTGTCCCTTAACAAGATCTTAAAAAGCTGATGGTCATTCCAGTCTTACCAGACATGAGGTCATGTGAGTGGAGCCTTCATGAATGCATTAATATCCCTGGAAAAAATAGGAAGAGACAAAAGATCTTTCTCTGAACGAACACATCGAGGAAATCCTTGTGAGCATAGAACATAGGAGAGCACAATAACCAAGAAACTGATCATGTTGGCATCCTGAATTTAAACTTTCAGTCTCCAGAACCATGAGAAATAAATGTGTGTTGTTTAAGTCACTCAGACTATAGTGTTCCTTTATAGCAACTTGAACTGACTGATAACATCATGCTTTATTATTTTATACATTTCACATTTAATTTTCAATAGATATATATATATAATTGTATCTACAACCATTACATTAATATTGTGTGAAGCCATTCCAATCCTCTAAAGTCTATCATATCAAATAGAAATAATAAAATAATGCTTCTTGGTGGTGGTAATATTCTCTCATTGCATTCATCTTTTCGCAGTAGGTGGTTCTATTTCTCTTCACATCTCTGTAGCCATGAAGTCTTTTTTTTTTTTTTTTTTGAGCAGTTTTTGCTATAGAGCGTGTGCGCTCGCCAGACAGAGAGAGAGAGACAGAGAGACAGAAAGCGAGAAATCACCCCCGGGGGGGATGTCCACGCTGCAATCCCTTCTCATCCATTCTCCTATCAGGACCTTGGGCACGCACGCACACACACCTGGCACACACCCCCGGCGTGAGTTTTAAGCCACTGGGTCCGGGACGCGAACCGCGGTCGACTACATGGGAGTCCAACGACATAGCCATTACGCTGCTGGTTCCCAGTATTTTTCTATTTTGTTTTAAGTCCCATAAAGTCTCTATTATCGAGGCAGAGGAAAGAGAAGCTTCACTTTAGCAGATTTTCCTCAATCTTCTGTCAACACCCTAGGATGCCAATGGACTGCAAAGCCTGCTTCTCTCCAATTTAGAGTTACATTGAGCACTGTTAGTACACTGATTCGATCCTCTTGCATCCTTTTTGTAGAGCTCTGCATCTATTCTCAGCTTCTTCGTGTTTTGTTTCTAATGGATTTGCAAAAGGTGATGATATTTTTTTTCTTCCTGAAAAATTCCTAGAATCAATAGGTATTTCTTTGGAAAGACCAAAGTGATTGCATTTAGGCTTGAACATCTAGACTAAAGCAGCCATTTATTACTTATTTATTTATTTTCCACCTTGTTAAAGTCCAACCAGGGATGTACTTTTTCACTTGCTTACCCTTAGGGTATGTACTTCTGAGAACTGACAGTGGAACATTTTCCTTGTCCTACACACATTCTTGTTTCCATGTTTCTGTCTTATGACCAATAACAATGCCTGAAACATAAATGTATGCCAATAGCCAGGGGCAAAAGCAGTTTTGCAGACTGAATTTTCTGGTATGATAGCCAGTAATATTTTTTTCTCTTTTATGTTTTCTGGTGTCCTTACTTTGGAGAAGAAGATATGGGGAGAGAAGCAAAGAAATTTTTCCTTTACTTTAGGAACATCGATGAATTAGAGGACTACCTGTGCAGACTCCAGAAAGACAGAAGTTACTGAGAGTTTATATGCCTCGAGGCTCAGAGCCAGTAATTGACCTGTACAGGAATATGAATAGGAAACTCCATTGACTCAGGAGTGGGCAGACTGAGGTTTAAGTTATGTTACTGGGATTCTCTTGTGAGTTAGACTGGGAATTTGATGTAAATTCATCTACAATCACATCTTTCCTTGGCTTATCCTCTTCTACCCTATTTCCTCCACTCCTTGACTTGTTTCTCCTGAGAACACTTAATAAATTACTCTCATATTTATCCCTGTCTCAGTGTTTGCAACTATGACATTTGACCTAAGACAATACATCATTGAAAATTTAACTAATATTCTGACTTTAACCAACAATAGAATTTACTGTTGATATCTCTCTACAATTTTCCAAAGATTTTGTTTTGGAATTGCCAAAACTTCTTGGTTTGTCATTATATACAACATACACACACACACACACACACACACACAAAACGTATACTCTGAAATAAGTATAAAAAATCTGGATATATGAATATGAATTACATCTGGTTAGCTTTCTACTGTTAATTCGATTTTGAGCATAATGTTGAAATATTATGAGTAATCAGGAAATATGAAGGAATCAATTAACTTAATCTTTTCATAGTATTAATTGTGAGAATCTAAATATAATTATGGAGAGAAAACTGTCCCTATTGGGAGTTTTTTTTTTTCCCATTTTATTCTTTCTTTATCTGTCTGTGTATGTATCTATCTACCTACCTACACAAAACACTGGATAGCTTGTATCATGTATACTTACCAAGTCATAGAATAAAAGGACTATTGGCTTGTGGCTAGTTTATTTTTTTTCTCATTCTTTAAGGGTACTAATTGGGGAATCAATAATATCCCCAATAGCTGACTTGGTTCAGTAGTTAAGCTAGCGAAGATTGGCAGTTTGGTCAACTATGCTATTACTAGCCTGAAAAGCCTAAATGCAATCACTATACACTGTGTGTAGAACTTTTCTCTATGACATAAACACTTTATGCTGTTTTTTAAAAAAACTTGTATTTGGGTACATTTCTGAAGTGAGTGGTTGATAAATGACAGGTGGAAAAAGATGGTTGAAGTAACTGTGTTAAGAAAAACATCTGAAGTGCACTTTATTTTGTAGTCACAGCTAGCAAAATTATAGTTATTTGAGTATTTTCTGGTCACAGAAAAAAATGTGCTATGTAATGGAATGTGGGAAAAGATATAATCGAAATACTTATGATTTCTTCTCAAGAGGAACTTAAACTCTAGCTGAAGGTTTTCTGGTCTTCTTTTGTACCTTTCCTCTCTGTCATCTATGTTTAGATATATCACATTCTAATTTTTGTTCTCTGAGTCATTGTTCCCCAAACTAATAAATCTATTTACTTTTAATAAACATAAAAATACCATCCTCTTATTTTTAAATGGCTACCCTGTCAAACTCCTCCATAACATTTTCTACAAATCAAGCTCTCATAAGTTTTTGATCCTTATTGTCCTTTTACTCCCAAACCTTTACATCAAAACTTAAGAAATCCAAAGATTATTCTATCTTCAGAGGAAAATCCATTGCTTCATTAATCATGAAGGGTATTACTTGATAGTTATTGCCAATTTTATATTGTGAATACTGAGTATTAAAACAGTGAGATTTGCCATATATTTTTCTTGCTTTCAATAAAAGAACAATTTCTATTGTGAAAACTTCTGTAAAATTAAAATTATAACATTGAACAAAAATGTAGTAAATTCATCACCCAACCAAAAAGTTAAAAAAAATCTACTGAGATAAATAACATTGTTAAGTGATAAAACAACCATCCTTTATAGAAAAATAATTAGGCCAATTTTGGCTGACCATCATTAATTATAAGAAAAAGAAAAAGAAATAGAAATCCATAATTAAATATTGCGCTAACTCCAATTGATGACTAAAATTGAAAAGTTGTCATTACCAAGTGTTGGCATGAATATAGAGCAAAAAAGACATTGCTGGGGTGACATAAAATGGTACAACCACTATGGAAAACGGACTTCTTATGAAATCAAACATATGTCTACCTTACTATTTAGCAGAACATTCCTAGGCATGTTCACAAAATAAATAAAAATATTCATTAAAAAGTCTCCTACAATAATGCACATAAAAGTGTTATTCTAAATAGCTTCAAATTGGAAATGACCTTAATGTCCACTAACAGGGGAATTAGAAACACAAAAAGACACTTAGTATATATAGAATATCTGCACTTTATGGCAGAAGCTGAAAGGTTGGAGGCTATAGAAGCATGGAGAATGGATGCATATACTGGAGATGTAGGAGGAGAACGGGAGGTTTGGGAGGATGAGAGGAAGGAAATCAAGGAGAAAAATAGAGAGGGAAGACATTTCAGAGAGAGAAATGGAGGATTATCTGTTGATAACATATATGATAATATCTTTAACAGGACTAGTGTACAGTGTATTCATGCTGAGAAAATTCATTTTATAAACTATGGTGATGTACAGAGATTGAATGTGTAAATAAATTTTAAAAATTAACACAAAAAGACAAAACTACTGATAAAATGGCTAACAACAATGATAGATCTTGAAACACATGCTGAGAGATAAAATAGATAAGGATATATATATATATATATATATATATATATATATATATTTTGCTTTTCAAGTTGCCAAACCCAGGACTTGAACCATGAGGGAATCTAGCCGTCAGACCTCCTTAACCAACATAGCATGAGCTGCCCTTTGTGTTTTTTTTGGTCGTTGTTGTTTTTTTAGATTTTTGCCATTGGATGCATGCATTTGCCCGTTAGAGATAAAAAAAGGGAAAGTCAGAAATCACCTACCTACCCCCATCCTCAGAGGAAATAGCCATGCCACAATCTCTTCTCCATTCTCCTCTTGGGATTTTGGGCACACGTGTACTTGTGCCTGGTGAATTTTCAAGCCACTAGGTCTGGGACTCAAACCATGTTTGGCCATGTGGAAGTCCAGCGCCTTAAGTACCATGCCACCTACAGTTCCCAGTTCTATTTTTCTGATATATGAAGACATTATAAATCAGAGGTATTAATATATTTGGCTAAGTTATATAGAAAAAGTGAAAGAGTGAGTATTCAATACGAATTTGAATGGTGTGTGTTCAATTGCCAAAGGGTATGTGTGCTTGCCAGAGAGAAAGAAAAAGAGAAAGGAAGAATGAGAAAGCATCCTAAAGTGGGGCATGGCCATGCCTCAATTCTTTCTTCCCCATTTCTCTTTTAAAATTTTGGGCATGCATGCATATGTACCTGGCATATTTTTTAAGCCTGGGACGTTAAGATTTGAGCCACAGTTATCTAAGTGGGGTCCTGCTTCCTTAACCACTAAACTACAAGGCCAACCCTGAATTGTACTTTTTTAACCTGCTGTCTTGTGAATAGATGAAAAAGAATATGGAAAGTCTTGAGAATGACTCATAAAGTTCAAAATAAATACAAACATAAGACAAGCCAAAACCTACTATTAAGAAAATAGGAAATATATAATTAACAGAAAAAAAAAATTATTAAAGGAAGGGAATTCACTGTTCATTGTAAGAAATTTAAATATGAAGGAATAAAACAACATTAAAGTAAATAAATTACATGAAAGAGTGAGAGAGATGATATCAAAAGGAAGAAACAGGAGCACCATGGCAAAGAATGGGATGAGCATGCATCTTGGTGAGGGCTGCAATTCACTCTGTGATTTTGGGTAAGCCATTTAACCTTTGCCTTATTTTTCTCACATGTAAAAAAGTAGAAGTTCTAATAATGACTTTCTTTACAGGACTGTGGGAAGGATTAATTAGGTAATGTTCTCTAGGAACTTTGAAGATTAAAAGCCTCAAATAAGTGCTAAGTATAAAATATAAAACCAAAGCGATGCAATCAGAAATTTCACAACCCAGAGATATTAAAAGAACAAAAAGTATGCTTCTCATAGACATACAAGTTAAGTTCGGAAAAATATGAGGGAGAAAGGGTGATGACCTGGGTAAATTTTAACGCATATGTAAAATCAAATATATTTTAAAATTATAGTGTTATTCATTAAGAATATAGCATTTCTAAATCTATACATCAATGTTATTTGTATTGCAAAAGAACGTGTGAATATTTTCTTTGCAAGGTCAAGGAATGTGCTATATTCATCATCTCTATCACTTCCAAAGTTGTCTCCTTTCATTTTTGTCAAATCTGCTTTTGGATGTCACATGCCTATCCAGTATAAGACCTTTGTTCTCAGATTCCACTTATCCCTATCTTCTACTCTAAATGTGTGAGATTCGCAAAGTCAACCCAAAAATAAGATGGATGGGACTCAGTGACCACAAAGGGCTTCAATGAACTGTGAAACAGGGAAATGAGCCGGGCTCCAGGAAGAAAAGATTGGACAGAGTAAGAAGCTAAAGTCAGTTACTGAAGTAAGCTTCACCCTATCATTTTCTCAAACCAAATGAGAATTTCAAGGAGAAAAAAAAAAAATATGACTGAATCAGACACATAATAATAGTTTGAAATGTTTTCTTTTTTGCATGAAGAATTTAATGTAAAGATGAATTTGGAGCCGAATCAGGATATTTAACAGTTGGTACTTCATGAGCCACAGATACCATGCGGATTTGAACCATTGATATAAACAGAGTATTGAGCAATATATACCACATAGACATGGACAGTCAGAATAGATGCCAGTAATAAATAACTGAACTCGTTCATGCCCAGTGGATGTTAGTTCTGAGAAGGACAGTAGTTAACAAACTCAGAGATTTACTTAGTTTAAGTTCTAGGGACTTCTTTCCCCTTGCTACAGTTTGAATTTTTCCTCTCCAACATGCAGATCGAGAGGGGGACTTTTAAGAAGGATTAAGATGCAGAGCACTCATGAAAGGACTGAAGCCATTATCACAGGGGTGAGTTAGTTATCCGACGAGTAGACTCTTTTTGAAAAGGATGAGTCCAGCTTCTACCTTCTCTCTCAATGTTGTGTTCTTGCTTGCTCTTCTGCATGGGATAACGCAGTAAGCATCCGCTCACTAGATTCCAAGCAGATGCCAGTGTCATATCCTTGGACTTCCTGATCTTCAGAACAGTGATAAATAAACTTGTTTTCTTTGTAATTTACCCAGTCTGTGGTCACTGTTATAACAGTAGGAAATGGACTAAGAGGTAATTTATAAAAAAAAAAAAAAAAAAAAAAAAAAAAAAAAAAAAAAAAAAAAAAAAGCTTATTTATTTGTCTCATGCTTTTGAAGGCTGGTAAGTCCAAGAACATGGTGCCATGAACTGCTGTGGGTCATCCTATGTTGAAAATGGAGGAGATGGAGAAAAGCACACAAGACGGAAGAAATTTCAGTGAGGTCCTGAAAAAAAGAGATGAGTTTAGGGACCAGCAGATGGTGTAATGGCTACGTCGCTGGACTCCCATGTAGTCAACCACAGTTTGAATCCCGGACTCGGTGGCTTAAACTCATACCGGGTGTGTGTGCATGCGTGCACAAGGAGAATGGAGGAGAAGGGATTGGAGCATGGCCATATATCCCTGGGGGTGATTTTGTTTTCTGTCTCTCTGTCTCTCTCTGTCTTTCTAGCAAGCGCACACGCCCTATAGCAAAAGTCTCTTAAAGAGACAAACAAACAACAAAAAAGATGAGTTTAGTGGGTTAGTGATACCTATACTGCTCTAGTGATAACAGCATTAAACTATTTATGAAAGCAGGACCCTTATGATCTAATTACCTCTTAAAGATCCCACCTTTCACTAAATCAGCACGTGGCATGGTATTTAAGGCTCTGGACTCCCATATGGAGGACTATAGTTTGAGCCCTGGACTTAGTTGCTTGAAACTCTTGCAAGGTGTGTGTGCATGCATGCCCAAAATCCTGAGAGGAGAAGAGATTGATTGTAGTGTGGTCATCCCCTATGTGAGGTGATTTCTCACTTTCTCTCTTTTCATCTCTTTCTGACTCTCCAGTGAGTGCACATGCCCTATAGAAAAATAAAATCTCTTGGAAAAAAAAATCCCACCTCTTAATATTGTCATAATGGGGATTAAATTCAAACATGAGTTTGGGCACAAACATTCAAACCATTGCAGTATGTCACTCAGATTACCTCCCAAATCACAGATGTGAGTTCAGACACCTTCTAAGACTTCCATTGCATGGTAAGCACAAACTTCTCATCAAGGAACTGAACATTTTCCAAGGTCAATGTTCAAAGATACTCTTCATCTTCACTGGTTATCTTATATACTTGGGTACCTGGGGCAGACATTTTAACTAAACTACCTTTTCCCCATTTCTTCAACATGCCATTAAGCTTCTCACCCTTCATTATAAATTTGAGTTCAGTTACCACATTTTCCTCCTCACTGTCTGCCCAAATTTGTAGTGGTTAGTAGTGCTCCTGTGAAACATGTTTCTTTCTGTCTTTATGCCCTTTCCACATCTATCTCATATTATATAGAGATTACTGCTATTGCAGGTGAGGATCATGCCGTATCCATCTTTCTGTGTCTTTTGGTGCAGGGCCTGTGATGTGGCTTTCCTTAAAAGTATCATCATGGACTCATCTCAGCAATGCCAGTTACCAGACTTTCAGGAAATAGAGACTGAGCGAAGTCCTGCTTTGAATGAATGATTTCGTACAGAATCGCCCTGAGACAACCAGTCTCCTGAAGTTACTTCAAAGGCAGGAAGTGCTACAAAGCTGGTACGCCAACAGAAAATTTGGAGAAGTCTATTATAAATTATTTTTTTATGGATGATTATTTTAGGTGTTTTTCAAAAGCTGACTGGAAAATCTGAAAGAAATATTGAAAAGAGAATTTTGGAAACAAGGTATATCCGTGCCAAGGGATTCTGAGTATGATTACAATAAACAGAAACAAACACTCAATTAATATATTTATCTAAACAGCTAATTTCCTCCTGGAAGGAAAATGGCACTTAATTAATTTGGCAGAACGAGACTCCTAACTGTGAATTCTCAGCTATGTTGCTAATGGGGTCACCTAAAAGACCAACTAGAATGCAGAAATTATTGAATGGAAGAATTGGAAAAACTATGTATATCAAGGACCTTCAAATTAGTAGCAATTACATGATAAAGTTATTATCCTGTTTTAAATGCATTATTAGAAATCCCTACCTAGAGGGGAACTGGTACAATGGGAATTGGCTTATGTAAGAAGCTAGTTCAGGTTCTATGGGTTCAAAAAGAACCTGCTTATTCTTGATTGTCTCTGGCCCTATCCCATGTTTCCCTGCTGGCAGGTACAAAGTAGCTCATCTTTGAATGTTATGCTTTTTGTCTTACATAAAATAAAGATGGTTCAGTGTGTAAAAACATACAAAGGGAAGAAAAACTGCTCGCCATGTCCAGGAACTATTGAAATCATTTTGCCGAACATAACATTTTAGAAAGCTTCAGAAGAATATTTTCAACTCTGATAGCAAATGCTTTGCTTTGATGTTAGATCAGAGATACCCAACTTTCCTGGGCAATGTCATAGAATGTCTGGATAAAACCCAAAATATTAAAGTGAACGAGGCACAAATGCAGGAAAATTCTATTAATGGTTTAGTACTGGTTCCTCAGATTAGGGTATTTCTGCTCAAAGAAATTAGGTCAACTGTGCCTCTAAATTACAGTGTATGTTTGGGGGATAAGTAGTGGCCCAAGGTCGGTATGGCTAGACCCCGTAGGTAAGATCCTTGGTTTGTGTCTGGGGAACTCACTGGGCCTGCTAGATGTACATACATATGCCCGGCCTGAGGAAACTGAAGGTGGCTCATGGTGTGAGGACTGTTGAAGATCTCTCTCATTTTCTTTTCTTTCTTTCTCAAAAGAAACAAATAAATTTAAAATGTGTGTTTGGATTGGTACTGGAAATACCTAAATAACTATAGATTGGCAGATTAACACTACTAGTTATTTTCTTTGGGGGACTTTTTTTTTTTTTTTTGGTTTTGGCTTAGGGTGAGGGTAAGAGTTAGGGTTTAGGGTTAGGTTTACGGTTAAATTAGGGTTTAAAATTAGTGTTAGGGTTAGCTTAGTGTTAGATTAAACGTTTTGGTTTGGGCTATGGTTAGGGTTCTGCTTATGATTAGGTTATGGTTTAGTTTGAGGGTTAGGTTTAGGGATTTCAATAGGATTAGGGTTAGGGTTAGGGTTAAGTTTAGGGTTGAGGGTGATGTTTAGGATTAGGCTAGGCTTTAGAGCAAAGGGTAGGATTGGGGTTAGGTTTTTCGGTAAGATTTGGGCTAGGTTATGGTTTAGGGTTAGTGTTATGGTTAGGTTAGGTTTAGGGTTAGGTTAGGGTTTAGTGTTAGGGGTAGAGTTAGGGTTAGGTTAAGGGTTAGGGATAGGGTTAGTGTAAGGTTAAGGTTAGAGATAAGGTTTAGGGTTAGAGTTAGTGTTAGGTTTGGGTTAGGTTATGTTTGGGGTTAGGTTTAGTGATAGGGGACTGTTTAATAGCTATGTCAGATAAACAAGTTTGTATGGCCTGAAGTAAGGAAATTGAAGAAACTCTTTGAAGAGAATCTTAGTTGCCATGAGAGCCAATGGGCTATTTAACTAGAAAAATAAGATTGTTTAAGAGGTGGTAGATTGGGACCAGTAGATGGTGTTAGGTTGCTGGTCTCCCACACAGTTGACTGTGTTTTGAGTCCTGGACCTGGAGGCTTAAAATTCACACCAGATGTGTGTATGTGTGCATGCCCAAAATCCCAAGAGGAGAATTGAGGAGAGGGGATTGTGGTGTGGCCATCCTCCCTGAAGGGTGATTTCTCACTTTCTGTTTCTCTGTCTCTCTGTGTTTCCAGTGAGCACATGTGCCCTACAGCAAAAATCTCTGGGAAAAAAAAAAAAAAAAAAAAAGGGAGGGGTGTGGATCTAGGGCTACAGAAGTATCAATGAAGTGATAAGAATATACTCAGTGAGGAAAACATTTATGTATCCATGTTTGTCACAATTATTAGAATATAGAATCAGCCCAAACGTCCAAGAACAGATGAATGTATTGAAAAAGTGTGGCACATGTACACTATGGAATTCTACTCGCCACAAAAAACAAGACCCTGGCATTTGATAGTAGTGGACGGATATAGTAGATTTAATGCTAAATGCAGTAAAGCAGACTATGAAAGAGAAGTATTGCATACCCCCACTTAGTATATACCAAATGACTACATTCTGTGGCAAAAACTGAAAGATTGTAAGGTCTAAAACATGGAGAGTAACTGTGGATACTAGAGACAGTGAGGAAGGGCAATGGGCAATGGCGGGGGGGATGGAGGGAATTAGGGGACAAAAAAACTATAGTGTATGCTATAAAGTGTACAGTGATTAACTCTAAATAAAAAATCATAGAATTTAAAATGCAAGAAAAGTGAACAAACAAAAACACTACTTTGTACATTTTGCAAATATTATTTGAGGCAATAAATAATAATGCACTTATTCATTTGATTGCTAAATGTGCCTACTTTGCATTCTTCCCTTCACTGGAGGGAATTTGGAGACTTGAGTGTTTATAGACACACACAGCAGAAAAGAAAAGCTTTGGAGAGGATATAAAGGTCCAAAACTGAAGAAAAAACTTTCAAGAGATTTTGTTTGTTTGTTTTAAGAGAAGAGAAGAGGTTAGTCACAACATCAATTACAGTTTATTCAGTACCTGAAAACCCCTACAATTTATACAAGAGATGTGACATACTGCTTACCTAAGGCTACTTTTTCTCCCTACAGTGCTTAGCTCTAAAAAAATCACTCACCATGTAGAAATCTGATCTGAATTTAGAGAGGGTTCCCTTTTCCCTCACTTACTCAGTGTGTTAGAGGTATGGGATGACAGCCATAATTTGGCAAGTATTTGCTATGTATAGATATGTTTTAATTTAAAATAATGTATAATCCCATTATTAAAATAATAGAGATACATTGTGAAATATCATAAATGAGATACGAACCTCAGGTGCATGTTATACTGAGTCCCAACCATCTCTGTCCTGCATTATTCTATAATGATTATTCGCTGTGTCCTTTTTTTCATATTAATAAACATATTTTAAACAAAATTATTGTGTTTTTTTTTTCTACTATGCAATTGTATAAACATAACTTGTATCACTTAACAATTTTCCTCTTTTGGAAAGATAGGTAGGTGGTCTCTAATTTTATCATTTGTAACAATGTCATTTTGAGTATTCTCAGAAGTTAAAAAAAAGTGATTTTTTGTGTTTGGAGATTTAGGGGTAGTTTCTAGGAATTAATTTTTTATACCGAAGCTTGTGTGCATTTTTTTTTTTTTTTTTGAGAGGTTTTTGCTATAGGGCGCATGCTCTCCCCAGAAAGACAGAGAGAGACAGAAAGCGAGAAATCACCCCCCCAGGGGGATGGCCACTCCACAATCCCTTCTCCTCCATTCTCCTTTCGGGATTTTGGGCATGCACCCACATTCACCCGGCATGAGTTTAAGCCACTGGGTCTGGGACTTGAACCGCGGTCGACTACATGGGAGTCCAGTGACATAGCCATTATGCCAATTGTTGGTCCCCCAGATTGTGTGCATTTTAAGAATTCATAGCTATTAGAAAAATTTTCTTCAAAAATCTTTATCTTTGTGTAGTCACACAACACATGATATTACATACCCCGCTCAGGGAAGTGACTTGTTGGGAAGGATTTAAGCATAAACTTTCCATTGTACCCTCACCAGACCTAGTAGAATTTACTCACGACTCATCTGCTGAGTAAGGGTTTTAAATCAACTTCTTATAATCTAGGTTCTAGTCTGGCTGTTTTATGCTCTGTGCTGCTCTTTTCTTCTCCACTGCCTCATATTTCAGTCTATATCCCAAGTATATGCTAGTTTTCTCCAGAGAAAAATAAAATCTTTTTTTTTTCTTTACCTGAGTGTTTCATTTACCTCTGCTTTCCTTTCAAATTCTAGCACAATGAATTGAAATTCTTGGTCACTCAGTAAATGTTTGATAAATAAAACTTAGTCATTGCAAAAACAGATTGTAATACAATATATGCAGTTTATGCAAAAATATATTGATACAGTGATATATCTGTTAATATACATGTAGGCATATAAGTCCATGTAAGAATTTATATATTTATATGCATATTTCCATGTAATTTGCTACAGTAATCGAATTACATTTCCTTTTCAGACATACTCTGAATATTTTAAGCAGATACAGAGTTTCAAATCTAAGAAGCCTAAACAGAAATGACATCTTTGTTTTTAAGGACTCTTACTGAATTTGCAAAGACAACCAATGCCACCTTAGATGTTCTGTCTCCAAAGAAACCAAATTTAGATACAGAGAAATCAAATCCCTTAGAGTGCTTCATTAAGTGAAATCATTTAGATCATAATAAATTCACTGGAAGTGTATACCTTTTCATGCTAGATGCTCCAGAGACATTTCGCACTCGCGTAGTTTGCTGCTCTGCATACCTGGGTAGAATCTAATTGTAACTTCCTGGCATCATCTTCAGGGCTTGCTCAGAGCAGAGCTGTGGTATTTCCAGTATTACAGCTGATGGTTGACAGCTAATCCTAATGGAAAAGCAATGCCACTTTGGCTAATCCTAAGGGAGAAGCTAAACCACGTTCGTTTTCAATCTGAAAATCCACAGATGAGTTTTTTAAAGCTAGATGCCACTCTAAATTCTGTTCCGGTAAGAATGAGATTGTGTATGTTTATCTGAAAACATAAACATTTGAAGTCACTTCCTCTATTTAAGAATATATTTAAAGTTACTTTTACCCTTTGTTATAAAAAACTAGTTTCACCATGGTATTAATGGCTCACAACATTTACCAAAAACTATTTAAGAAATGATGTCTGTTACTACTTTGTCCTTTCTTACCTTAACATTTTGGATTAGCTTATGATGCTTAAAATGCAAATGGTTAAAATTATACATTCTTTTCAAAAGTTTGTTTTGAAAACAAGGTAACAGAAGAAATCACATGGATAATTTGTGTTGTTATTGATAAAAAGTCATTGGAAGTTGGGGACCAGCAGTTAGCGTAATGGCTATGTCGCTGGACTCCCACGTAGTTGACCGCGGTTCGAGTCCCGGACCCAGCGGCTTAAACTCACGCCGGGCGCATGTGCGTGCGTGCCCAAGATCCCGAGAGGAGAATGGAGGAGAAGGGATTGCGGCGTGGCCATCCCTCCTGGGGGGTGATTTCTCGCTTTCTATCTCTCTGTCTCTCTCTGTCTGTCTGGCGAGCGCACGCGCCCTATAGCAAAAACCTCTCCAAAAAAAAAAACAAAAAAAAAAAAAAAAAAAAAAACAAAAAAACAAAAACAAACAAACAAAAAAGTCATTGGAAGCTAATATTTGCACAATATAGGACAAATGAATACACAGCTGAGGGATATTTTACTAGAATATACATTTGGCCATTGCAGATTACCTCACCAGTTTTTTTTTTGAGAGTTTTTTTTTTGTTTGTTTGTTTGTTTATTTTTGCTATAGGGTGCGTGCACTCACCAGAGAGACAGAAAGCGAGAAATCACTCCCCAGGGGGAATGACCATGCCACAGTCGCTTCTCCTCAATTCTCCTCTCGGGATCTTAGGCACGCACGCACACGCACCCGGTGTGTTCTAAGCCACCGGGTCCAGGACTCGAACCATGGTTGACTACATGGGAGTCCAACGACATAGCCATTATGCTAACTGCTGGTCCCCCTTGCCACTTTTTTTGACAGGGTAGGACTTTGTTGTGGTGGAGCTGACTCCCACTCGCACTAAGGCTGATTGTTTAATTTTCGAGTATTTGGCATCCTACAGGCAATGTGTTGGTAGCTTAAAAATGGGACATGTTGGGAGTATTTACACCATGGAAGTTGGCCAATATTACAATCATTCTGCTCTAGTCTATGTGCCATATTAGACATTTACCAATACACCACAGGGCTGGGCTACATTCTTTTTCTGTTTGGTTTTAGTTTGCTATAGAACATATATGCTCACTGGAGAGAGAGGAAGAGAGAGAAAGAAATCATGCTCGCCCAGGGGAGATGGACATTCCTTCTTTATTCTGCTCTTGCGATTTTGGGCACATACATACTCCTAGCATGTTATTCAAGATGACAGTCCAGGACTTGAACCAATCACTCAGTCAGTGATGTGGGATCCAGTGACCTTAACTTTCACACCACTTGCTAACCCTGGGCTATGTTCTCTAATCCTTGCTATTAACACAGTCCTACAAGTGTTTTTCTTTCTATTTTTTTAATGTATGAAATAGTGAAGTTAAGATTAAAATGTAAGTTCATTAGAAAGTAGTCATTATTACTACACTTTTATTTCTTATACTGAAGAATAAGTTTAAAGGTACTAAACTACTGACTAGAAACTCAATGGTAAGAAGGAGTTGATGTGTCCAACCACAGTGACACAGTGGTAGTACACCACTCTGCAATGGTAGAGCCACATAGCCAACTGAGGTTCAGAACCTGGGTGGATGTGAAACTTACCCAACATATGCATGTTTGTGTCTGTGATTCTGGCTGGTTGGAAGGGGGGGCGGGTGTGATTGCAACAAGATAAGATTCTGTCAGGGATGTCTATCATTTTCCCATGCACTCTTTCACTGTCTCTCTCATAAAAGAAATAACAAAAAAATATTCTTTATGAAAGATCCGCTACTCTAATGGATCTTTTTGTGTAAATGTCTCCATATTATTCTCCTTTGTGTTAGACAAAATTAGAGATAAAAATATTAAAAATAATTTTTATTAAACATTTGATTGAGAACTTACGGTTTTGATTAAACAATATTATAGTAGTCCAGATATAAGATCTCTACTGACAACAAAAACATCTAGTTTTTGAGTCAAATTAACATTTGCTATGCTCTAAATATATCTTCTACATTCTTATACATTGTGGTTGTGTTATTACTGATATTTTGGCTTTATTTGGGATATATTGAGCTATTGTAAATAGGGAAGATAGTTTTTTTGGGTAAATTATATGAAGTTAGAAGTAAAAAAATCTATTAAAAGTTTTTTTTTAATTAAAATCATAGAAAGAGAGATAGATACCCAACTACCTAGTTGGGGATAGGGTCTTCATACTGCTATTCACCCTTATCCTCAACTAGCCCAGATCACACAGATGCATGGCACACACACATGCATGTTGTATGTAAGGAGGCCCAGACCTACAAACCTGGGACTTTCCCGTGTGGGTACAGTGGTATTTGTGGCATCCTCTGACCTGAGCCTTCTTATAATTCCCATAGAAATACTCAATTCCACCAAAGAATATGGAGCAAAAATATACTTTGGTGGCAAAGTTTTCTCATACCCATCACCTCAAACTTTGGTAACGGTTTGTAACACATTCATAATTAAATACTCACATCAGAAGCTTTTATCAAATAGCAAAGACAATCTCTGACCTGATACTTTCCATAATATCTAGAATTATGAGTTTCATAATGTAAAATCTAGGGAACTGTATCAAACTTAAAGTTACTATAAACTTCCTTCATTAGATAAAACTATAGCTAGATAATAACAGCAAAAATAAGGGCCACAAAATTGACTATGAGAAAGAGAAAAAAAAAAAAGTTCACTGATTGCTTTTTATAATAGGTAGCATACTTTAACATAGATCTCACATTTATTATTTTTTATTTTTATATTTTACAATTATATTTATATTTATTATCCTAAACCTATGTAAAAAGTATTTTTAATTAATAAAATAAATATTACTGCTCTTATTACTGTCATTGTACAAGTGTGAAATGAGACTTTGAGAGGTTAAGAAACATACACAAGGTCAGGAACCAGCAGTTAGTGTAATGGCTATGTCGCTGGACTCCCACGTGGTTGACCGCGGTTCGCGTCCCAGACCCGGTTGCTTAAAACTCATGCCGGGCGCGTGTGCGTGTGTGCCCAAGATCCTGAGAGGAGAATGGAGAAGGGATTGCGGCATGACCATCCCCCCTGGGGGGTGATTTCTCGCTTTCTGTCTCTATGTCTCTCTCTGTCTGTCTGGCGAGCTCACGCGCCCTATAGCGAAAACCTCTCCCAAAAAAAAAAAAAAAAAAAAACATACACAAGGTCAAACAATTACTAAATCTGAGATTTTCATTCCATGGAAAACTTCAGGCCTGAAATGAGAAATGGAGTTTCTGCCCCACACCCTTATTTTAGGGGTACTGTGCTATTCTCCCATGATTTTGCTTCTCTCCACAACGTGAAGAGTTTGCAGGACGAGAACTTGTGTCCATTTGGAACATGTAGTCTGCCTTCTAGACTTCACTCTAGATATCAAGACCCTAGAATTCCAAACCCTGACAGTCATGAACCTGATTCTAGGACCTGGACAGGTCTTAGTCCTGAATCTGAACCTGAAAATATAGACTACTTTCTGGTGCACACCCAAAATCCAACGATTGGCCTATTGGTATGAGGAGAGTATGTATGAAGTTTGGACTTGAGACCTGGGTTGTTCCATGTATGATCATGAAGTCACTTTTGGTGAAGAATAAGAGTTTGTTAGTGGTAAGTTGGGAAGAAAAGGTAGATGGTGAAAGTTGGAATATGCTGTGGCTGGAAGCTCAGAGTTGTCTCTTCTTGGATGGATAGATAGGGCATAGAACTCCAAGGAGATTGGTAATTCTAAATTCCAGCTTGGTCTTCCAGAACATTATGAAAGTATGTATATTAAAAGTGGAAGGTAAGATGTCTTTTATTGGGAACAAGCAGTTCCCAATAATGGCTATGTCGCTGGACTCCCACGTAGTCGACCGCGGTTCGCGTCCCGGACCTGGTGGCTTACAACTCACACTGGGCACGTGTGTGTACGTGTCCAAGATCCCGAGAGGAGAATGGAGGAGAAGGGATTGCGGTGGGACCATCCCTCCTGGGGGGTGATTTCTCGCTTTCTGTCTCTATGTCTCTCTCTGTCTGTCTGGCGAGCGCACACGCCCTATAGTGAAAACCTCTCCAAAAAAAAAAAAAAAAAAGATGTCTTTTATTTATCAGATTTTAGCATGATTTATACCTTTTTAATATTTAGATGTGCTGGGCAAGCAGGTGGCATGGTGGTTAAGGGCGCTGGACTCGCACATGGTTGACCGCAGTTGGAGTCTCAGACCTGGTGACTTGCTTTCTCTCTCTCTCTCTCTCTCCCTCCCTCCCTCCCTCCCTCTCTGGTCAAATTTAAAATAAAGAAATTAAATTAGGGCATGTGCACTCACCAGAAAGGCAGAGACAGAAAGTGAGAAATCACCCCCAAGGGGAAACGACCATGCTGCAATCCCTTCCCCTCCATTCTCCTCACGAGATCTTGGGCATGGACTCACACGCGCCCGGAGTGAATTTAAGCCACCAGGTCCAGGACTCAAACTGTAGTTGACTACTTGGGAGTCCAGTGACACAGCCATCATGCCGACTGCTGGTCCCAATAAAATAATTCTTTACAAAAAAATTGAATAGGGACCAGCAGTTAGCATAATGCTATGTCGTTGGACTCCCATGTAGTCGACTGCAGTTCGCGTCCTGATAAAACTCATGCCGGGCGCATGTGCGTGCGTGCCCAAGATCCCGAGAGGAGAATGGAGGAGAAGGGACTGCGGTGTGGCCATTCCCTCTGGTGGTGATTTCTCGCTTTCTGTCTCTCTGTCTCTCTCTCTGTCTGACTGGTGAGCGCACATGCCCTATAGCAAAAAAAAAAAAAAAAAAAAAAAAAAAAAAAAAAAAAAAAAAAAACCTCTCCAAAATAATAATTAATAAAAAATATTTAGATGTGTAATTTGTGGCATTTTATTTTCACCTTGGTCTGGGCTACACAGATGATTGCCGTGAATACTGGTAAGAAGCTCTTTTATTCTCTTCAAGCATTGTTTAAACATAGACCTTATGGGATTAAGCGAGACAGGTGTTCCTGTGTTGGATCTACCTGTTGAGTAGGTCACAAAATTCTATTTTCTGACTCTCTCATGCAACTCTACTATGTGTAGTCTATTTCATAAGTATCTGCCCATATCTCTGGAATTTTTTTGGAAGAACAGCAGTAAAAATATAGAGCATGCAGATACCCCCAACTGCCTCATCCGTTACAGTCTAATGTTACACATGCATGTAATTTTCACTGCCTCCAATGACCATTTCTTATATTTCGAAAACTCACACAACTAGCAACTAATACTTTTAACTGTTAACCTGTCCTATGTGTGCTTCAGTTTGGAAAAGTCACAACCACAGGGAAATAAAACCAGGAAATTAGTTAGGTGACTCAACTAACAATAATTTGATGAATTTTATATTTCATCATTTTTCAAAGATAGCTTTCCCAAAATCCACGCATTAGATATCAAATTATCACTTGAAAGAAATACAATTGTTGTAATGCTATGTTTCTGTCCACAATAGGTCTAAATCATCTAGATACTTTTCTAGCACCAAATGTTATATTGTTATTTGTACCAATATGACATTGGTACAATATGACATTTTCTTCAGACTTTTAGATTCAAAACATGTCCCTTATTTTGCTTGTTAATGATTGCCTTGGTTCACACACTGCGTCTATTTCCACATATTGTTTTTTCACACAATTGCATAGTTTGGAAATCAATATTTTACTTCTTTTAACATCTTAGTAATGATTAGACAACTATTTCTTTAGTTTCACAACTGTAGTGTCTACTGAAAGATGTTGAAGTAGACATTTAATGCCTTGCCAAAAAAAATTAAGTAAAAAAATTTTAAAAAGCCCAAAAAGAAAAAAAAAAACAAAAACAGAACAAAAAATAAAAAAGCTCTGAAGAAGGTGAAATAAATGGTTAAAAAAATTATGATTAGAATTGGTCCCCGTATTAAGTAAATAACCTAAAAGCTGTAAAAAATTGTAGGTCCCTATTAACTTTGAAATATATATTGTTACATTTTAAATGCTGCTTAAAGATTTTTATGTTGTAAAGATTGAGTGAGAATGAGGTTTTTTTTTCCCTTTGTCATAGGGCACGTGTTCTCACTAGAGAGAAAGAGAGAGAGAATACACTCCTCACACATGCTCACAGTAATTTTCTTTTTTTTGAGAGAGAATTTTTGCTCTAAGGCACATGCACTCACAGGAAAGACAAAAAGAGATAGACAAAAAGTGAGAAATCACTCCCCTGGGGGATGGCAACATCACAATTCCTTCTCCTCCATTTTCATGGGATTTGGGGCACACAGACACACATACCCGACATGCAATTTAAGCCGCTGGGTCTGGCACTTGAACCATGGTCACCTATGTGGGAGTTCAGCAACGTAAAGGTTACACCATTTGCTGGTCCACAGTGTGATTTTTTTTTTTCCCCCAAGCTGCCAGTTCTGAGACTTGAACTGGATCAACTGCTGGAAATCTGGGACCTTCACCACCACACCACCTTCTGGCCCCGAAAATGAGTATTTCTACCTGGCCACAGACACTCTGCTGGCTTACAACACTGGGACTCTAATGACTATATACTAAGATCATGGATGACTGCAAAGAAGTATAGGGATTTTGATGCTATTTAGCTGAAACGATTTAGGAACTGTAATGCATATATTTATATATAACTAAATTACAGATTGTTCATGTTGATCCTCTTTTCCTTATTCCTCCATATCAAACACGAACTGGTCCAGTTTTCAGATCTGTGCAGTCTGATCAATCACAGCAGATTAGAGCATGTGACCCAGGGGAAAAAAGCTCCTGGTTCAGGCAGGAATTTCTCTATGGTTAGTAATTTCATGCCAAGGCATTAATGAAAGTACAATTGTGAGTCAGCAGAGAAATTTCTAATAAACCAAGACGTGGGGATAAGTCAGAAGACCATTTGAATTTCTTATATTTCTATCTTGTTATCTTGAATATAGTAATGCTTACAATTGAAATGCATTGGCAAGTCCATATGAGATGGTAATATTTTGATATTAAAAATCCGTATATTAGGAACATTATTTTATTTTGGAAAACATATATCGAATAGTAACTTTTGAAGTCTTATTAATTTACATTACTTTGAAATGTTGTAACTAATGAAAAAATTGTTTAAGTATCATTGTTTAATATTCTTATGAAGATCCCAGAGCAAACAAATTATATAAGGTTTTCATAATTTGTGAATTTTTATCACAGTGCAAGAACAAAGGAAGTCCTTGTGAACTTGAGTGACAGTTATATTGAAAACAGTGAATTAAATTTAAAGGTATATGTATTCCAGTTTAATAAAAAAATATAATATTCTACTTTAGATGTCAAGACCCACAGAAAAAAGCTTCAATAGATTTTTGAAAATGTTTGTAAAAGCCCTGAAGTTAATAGCACTTCAAGTTTGAAAAACTATAGATTGTAAATGTTGTAGGTTATTTTCAATGTGCCATTGCTTCTTTAATTTTATGCTATGTACAAACTTTAGGATGATCTCACATTTAGATAAATACTGAAAAATTTAGGGGAGAGGATAGTTGTTTTTATAAATTTTATATATGAATATGCATTGTTTGAAATGTGTCTTAATATTTTGTTCAAAATCTTAGGGGGATAAAAACAGTCAGGAACATTTTATGTCTATTTCAAGCTTCCAAAGAAGTTCTTTTCAATTATTTTAAATTTAATTCCATATTAAATAATAGTAATCTTATAAAAATATACAAATAATGACATATGTAAATAAAAATAGCTCTCAGATACAAAATCAAATTTTGCTTTCCTTAGCCTCCCTCCCAAAAATGACTTCTAGCAAATGGCCACTTAGTATGGTGTATAAAACCCACTTGTCCCAAGGCCCCAGAACATATACACTGTGAATCACATCACTGCCTATGTTGAGGTTTGACCAGCCAGATTTATTTATTTATTTATTTTTGTGGACAAACTATATTTCTCAAATGTCACATATTTGTTTTCATTTAACCATTACTTGTCTTCATTTATTTAACTTAAACTTAGCTCCCTCCTTTCCCTGTCTCTTTCCTTTTATTTTGTTTGTTGGATTTTTGTCAACTTTTGTGACCTTGCTGTTCCTCCTGCAGTGTTTTCTAGGAAGAAAGAGAAGTAATTGACATACGTCAGCTTCCATAGAAACAAATATTACCCACTGGTGATAGCTGATTATGTATTTGCCTGTAAAGAAACATTTTCTGTGTTCTTACAGGTTAATCTAGGACACTCTATTTAAGTGGAACACTTTTCAGTGTTTTAGGTATCCTGACCTTGGGTATATAATAGCTTAAAAAATCTTCAAAGGCTTAGATGGTGCCATTTTTGGTAGATCAAATTTTATCAGTAAAATTGCTGGTTATGTAAGCTTAATGTCGATATATATTTAACAGTATGTTTATTTTCATATAAATTCCAGCTAATTCTAACATTCTAAAATGTGTTAGATGGTTTATATTAGTTAGGATGAGATATATCTTTTTTATTGTAATTTCTAGTTTACATACAATTGTTCTCTCTCCTGTGAAGTACAGTGTAGATTTTTAAAGTATGTGTGCAGTGTCTAATAATCAAATAAAGGATACATGCTTTATTGCATTTGTCATTTTTCCCAAATCAAGCACCTGCATTTTCATCCTCCCATGCAACTTCTAATATGTACACTTTCTCTCTACTTTTCTGTTATGAAGTCCTTTAGCTTCTACTGTAAAGTGAAAATGCTCAGTGTATGTTAAGTAGGGACATACAGTATTTGTCTTTTACAGCCTGACTTAGTTCGTATTGTATATTTTCTAAGTTTGTCCATTTTATGTCAAACACAAAGAAATCATTGTTCTTTATGGTTGGATAGTATTTCATTGTGTACATGTGCCACATATTTTAATCCTTTCATTTCTTTTTGGACACTTACGTTGATTCCATGTCTTATCTACTGGGATTAATGATGCTTAAAACATGTAAATGCAAATGTCCCTTAACAGGGTGATTTTCTGACTTTTGAGTAAATAACCAAGAATGGAATTACTGGGTCATATGATAGTTCTGTTTTTAGATTTTTCAGCGACTTGTTTTCTGCAGTGGTAGTAGTAATTTACATTCCTATCAGCAGTACAGGAGGGTGCCCTATTCTCTGCAACTGCACCAGTACTTGTTATTTATTTATTTTTTGACCATAGCTATTCTGAATGGAGTTAGGTGATACTTCATAGTGAATTTGATTTGCATTTCGATTTTCCCAATGATCTAATATTTCATGAAATAGATTTTCTAAAACTTTTCCTATATCTTCAGTCAGGTATGAGGCAGGGACCCTAAAAATATAGTTAGGGCACAGTCCCAAAAGGGAATCACAAAATGGCTAAGATTTTTTTTGTGTGTTTAAGAATTATTTATTTATTATTTTTAAAATTTGCGATAGGGCATGCATATTCACCAGAGAAAGGAGAAAGAAAGAGAGAGAGAGAGAAAGGGAAAGAGAGAGAGAAATTAAGCCACCAGGTCCAGGGCTCAAACCATGGTCAGTCATGTGGGAGTTCAGTAGCCATCTTGATTGCTTAGTTTTAAGATGGAAACACAGTAGCTTTGCTGCTTGCTTGAGAGAGACATCATACAGCACTGCCTCAGTGGTTGACCTAGGCAGCATGATCTAGACTTAAAACAAAGGCTTTTTCTCAGGCTCCATCACATTTCAGAAAGAGGATAAGATAATGGTTTGTATGGGGCAAAGCCTCTAGACAAAGAATCTCCTGACCATACCCACTCCAAAATTAGGAGATAAATAACTGGACCCATTCATCATGCACCTCTCCCCACAATGAAAGGAATGTGTGGATGAGCCTCACCTAGAACAAACCTGAACAGACCTCTGACAAAATCCCCTCACTCCATTTCTTCCTTGGCAACTCCATTTATGGGTTCCCTCCCTTCTTCTTGGGAGCTCTGTTTTTCTTTCCCTCTCCTTCAGTGAACACCCTGCTTTGCTATACCTCTTCTCTGTGTTAGCATCTGTAATTCTTCATGAGTGTGAGACAAAAACCTGTGGTCCGCTGAGATTACTGGGCCGGATTACTCCTGCACCCTCGAATTCCTGGGTCATCACTTTCTAGAATACCTATTAGGTGGACATTCTGTCACTTAATGATATTCCAGATATCATCTTCATTTTCTGTTTTATGATTTGAGATATTTCAAAAGCTGTGTGTTCAAATTCAGAGATTCTTTCTTCTGTACAGCCTGTTATTGTTGATGCTTTCTAAAAATATTTTTATTTCATATGGAGACTTTGTGTTTGAGTTGTGTTTTTAGTTTTTTTTTTTTTCTTTTCTTTTTTTTTTTGCTATAGCACATTTGTATTCACAGGAGAGAGAGAGAGAGAGAGAGAGAGAGAGAGAGAGAGAGAGAGAGAAATAAACCTCAATTTCTTCTTCATTCTTTTTTGAATTGGGATTTTGGACATGCACAAACATGCACTCATTGTATTTTTTAAGCTTCCAGTTTTGGGGCTTGAACCACGTAGTCAGCCATGTGGGATCCAGCCACTGTAGATACCAAGCCACTTGCTGGCCCTGATTATTTTTTAAGAAGACCTATGTCTTTTTTGAGTCCTTCCAGTATATCATGGATTGCTTTTTGCTTTTTCCACCTCCTGCAATTAGTTGTCTCCCATCTCTTGTATCTCACTGAATTTTGTTATGACCAATATTCTAAATACCACTTCTGACACTTTTGTGATTTCTTGCATTTTTTCATTGTTAATAAAGAAGTTTCTGTATTTCTTTGAAGGAAAGACATTAGGCTTCTGGTGGAGTACTCACTTTTATCTGTTTTATGTAGTAGATTTTGCAGTGCCATTATTTTATTATTTTATTTTGCATATTTTTTTTTTTCATATGAGTATAACTGTTAGTAGCAGGTGAATGAATTATTTTGGCCTTCATTCTCATTGAGTTTGGTTCAGCAACTTCCAGCATGAAGATACCTGAAGGTGAGATGATAAACTGCAGATGGCCCTACATGTGGCTGGGTGTTGTGCAGGTCCTAAATGGGCTCAGTGGGGACCTGTATACAGTTTGGAGTTGAGTTAGGGGTGGCAGAGTCCCCTCCACTATTTGGAGAGGTCTAGGCCTAGCCATCAACAAGGCCATGAAGTGGAAAGGGACTAGTGAGACTGAGCAACTGGTACCAGGACTTTGCAGGGAGGTTCCCTTGGTTTGGAGGCTAGGTAGAGCTCACCACAGCTGAAAGGGCATCAAGGAGGCCCAGATGAGGAGTTCCTTGAAGCTAGGAGGCAAGTGATGTTGAGGGGCCAGAGCAGAACCTCATTGTGGCTAAGAGTTGAGTGGACCTGAGTGAGTTTTTCTTGCTAATAAGAGTTGGACAGAATGGAGAGAATCATTCCTTGGGACTAGGATGGGCTGAAGTGGCACCCCATCTCTTTCCTTCTACTTTAAAGGAATTTTTCTAGGCATCCTCTTTTGTGTTAACTGCTCCCACTTTTCTTCACTGAGGGAGGTCTGAAAATTCTGGGTTGCAGAGGGTTACAGAGATGGCGGGGAGATGCTCCATACTTCTTGGGTCTAGAGGGAGTGGGAATTTTGGCCTGCTAGTTAGTCAGGGCATATTGTCTGTACTTCTCAGTCTCTGTTGGAAGGGAGAACTCACATGACTAATTCTTAGCGGGGAGAGGAGAATGAACAAAGTTCCCAGTCACCAGTGGGAAGGGCCTCAGTCATTGAGGGTATTAACCACAGTTCCTCAGGTTACACAGGCATCCTCTCATCCATGCCATGTCCTTTGTTCCCTAAAGGGAACCCACTTGTGAGTTAGCTCTTTTTTTTTGGTGAGATTTTTGCTAGACAGTATGTGTACTCCCTGACTAGAGAGAGAAAGTGAGAAATCACTCCTACCAGGGGGATGGCCATGCCACAATCCCTTTGCCTCCATTCTCTTCCTGGGATTTTGGACATGCACGCACACATGCTTGGTTTGAGTTTCAAGTTTCCAGGTCCAGGATTCAAACCACGGTTGGCCATGTGAGAGTTTAGTGCCTTAACCTCTACACCATCTCCATCTGCTGGCCCCCGTGGGTTATCTCCTTATTTTTTTAGAGAAGTTTTTGCCTTAGTCTCTCCACACTTGCTGGAGAGAGAAACAGCAAGAGGGAAAGTGAGAAATCACACTCCAGGGAGGATGGTTACACCACAATCCCTTCACTTCCATTCTCCTCCTGGGATCCTGGGCAGGCATGCACAATGTGCCAAGGGTAATTGTCAAGGAAACGGTCCAGGACACAATAACATAATCACTAAGCTATCTGCTGACCCTGTGAGTTAACTCTTAAGATGGCATCACATCCTGGGTTTTAGGGCAGAGGGTGGTAGTCCAGTGTTTTCTCTAAAGTGGTAGACCCATGCAATTATGTGAGTATAAAGTCTATGCTGTTTTGTTGCTTCCCCACAGTTGTAGAGTTGAGCTCTAAGGTTGGAGAGGGAATTTGAAGTTTTGGAGGGCTCTTTCTGTCCAAAAGGAGGAAGGCTATGGAGCTATGGAGAGCTCTGGAAACTTCTTTCTTTCTTTCTTTTTTTTACTTTTTTTTTTTTTTTTTTTTTTTTGAGAGGTTTTAGCTATAGGGTGCATGCACTCACCAGACAGACAGAGAGACAGAGAGACAGAAAGCAAGAAATCACCCCCCAGTGGGGATGGCTACGCTGCAATCCCTTCTCCTCCGTTATCGTCTTGGGATCTTGGGCATGTACACACACACATGCCCGGTGTGAGTTTAAGCCGCTGGGTCTGGGAGTTGAACCGCGGTCGACTACATGGGAGTCCAGCAACGTAGCCATTATGCTAACTGCTGGTCCCGAACATTTTTTAGTTTGAATGACTGACTTCGTTAAATTTCCCACCCGAGATATGGTGGTCCAGAGCCTCTCACTGCCTTTCTCATTCATGCTGTCAGTTTTACCTGACTCTTCCACTCAAAGTATAGGTCTTTATTCATTTTGGCCTTTCTTTGCAGAAAAATGCCACATTACATATCTCTAGTTAGCCATCTTATTCCTCTCCTTCAAGATGGGAAATATCTTAATAGTATAATATTTTTTTAGGAAATGACCTGTGGGATGAACATGCTAATTAAATTAAAACTGAGGATGCAAAACTGATCTAAGATACATGGCTATTGTTTTGGTAGATCCATTAGATATATAACATAGCTACCATATATTATTTTCACCAAGAAAATGACTTGAATGACATTTTAATATTTAATTGTAATATGATACAGTCTTATATATTTTGATTTAAAATATTTGATTAATAAGTGACTTAATAGTACAGGTTAATATACATATTGCACAACGGCATGCTAATGCAATTAAAAATTAGCTCAGGCAAAAATTATCATGAAAGATTTATAGATTGCTAACAGCAAAGATTATTTCTCTATTTACTATGCCTAATATCGATTTTTCAAAGACATGCATCATGCCCATGTTCATTTGAAATTGAACTCTTTTTTAGTATAAAATAGTATTTGAATTCAAACACAACTTATATTTAACAAATAGTTTCATAAGTTAACTTTTACTGAGGCTGGATAGGTTAACTTTTGTACGATTGTTTCAATGAAAAAGAAGATAAGCTTAAAAAAAAAAGCAAAAAACCTCATTTGTAACTATGTCACATCTCATGCAATTAATTTGATACGTAGATTATTCTTTTTAACAAGGACAATTTATACAAATTTACTCTATATCTCTTTATCTCTTTTTACTTTGTCAAACGTTTCAGTATCACTCATTATTTTGCCAAAGTATTTATATTTTAAATAATTAGCTACACTTTTCCTTCTCAAACTATATCAAGACAGAGTTGAAAGCCATTTTGTTGAGTTAAGTGTTGAGAAAGTAGATGTAGTCATACTGTTATTTGACTATCTCCGGATTAATCATCAGAAACCTGTTTGAATAATAAATATTTTTAAATAACTCATTTTTATTTTCAATTGAATCATCAAATGTGATCAGTATTTTCTCAACATTGACACAGTGTTTATTATCATACAAAGAACAATAAAACAGATGTGTTTCTCGTATTCAATAACAACTTTATTTGTTTATTTTTAATCTTTGTCCTTTTTTTAAACATTTTATCGCTATACATCATTTGGCTTGTAAAGAGAATTTACTCAACATGAAATACACCTCAGACCATTCCAGTTGAGAATACTATACACATTATCATCAACAGTTAATAAATCAATAATCTGTGTCCCATGAATGCTTGCATCTCTATTTTTTCTCCCTGATTTCCTTCTCTATACTCTTCCCCTCTGCCACCCTCCTTCCACACTAGCTTCAGAGTCCATAATTATTTTCACTGCTTTTATGTCTTCCAATCATTCAATCTCTACCACAGAGTGTGGACAGTGATTTATTTTTAATAAAAGAGAAAGATGGTCCTGCTGGTGGCGTGGTAGTTAAGAAGACTAAATCCCATTTAGTTCACTGTGTTGTTCAAGTACAAGACCCAGTGGCTTGAGAAATGCACCAGGTGAGTGTGTGTGCATTCCCAAAATTCCAAAAAGAGAGAAAAATGGAGGAGAAGAGATTGCATATGATCATGCACTATGGGGAGGGGTGCTGTCTCATTTTGCCTGTCTCTTTCCCTCTCTGGCAAACAAATATAAAATAAAATAAAGTGAAAAGGTGTTTTCAAGTTTATCATGCATAACAATCAATTGGTATGTTGTAAGACAAAGAAGAAAAATATTTAAGCAGCACAACAACAAAGATGTGATTCATTAGAAATTATGTGGGAGACCCAATATGTGCATTGAACCAGCATTGCAGGTGGTTCTGATGAAAGTGATTTCTAGAGCACAATAGACAAAATAAGTTTCACAGTATAACCTGATTTTCAGAACAAAAATGTAAGCAGAAAAGTAATATGTGTTCTTTGAGATTGAACACAGGTGGTTACAGGTTTTTAGTCAAAATTCAATTATGAATTTCTCATTGTCTTTGCGAATCATCAGTGCTCATAAGCTATCCCTTTCCTCCCCATATAATAGAATTCATTGTGTTTTATTTTGTAGCAGTGACAGAATTAATTACATTACTTTGGTGCAAACATTATCAGCATCTTTAAGTTTCTCTCCCTGCCTCCCTCATTTCAAGAGTGGTTATCAAATAAAACAAAAGTTTGAATGGGAGAATACTATTCTCTTATTTTTTGAATCTAGGCTGACTATGTCTGACCAAGGAAGGCTCTGAGTGACAATCTTTTCTCCCGCTGTTTAAAATACAGGAATATTGATTTTTCTCTCTCTGAGTCTCCCGATTCTCAGTAATTTAGACTATAGGCCATCGGCAGAAGGAACCTCACTTCCACCTTTTCTTGCAAACTGGCATATTCTTGCCTGGGTTTATCTCTTTCTTATAGGATTTTGCTTAAAGTACCAAGGAACAAAATTCTGTGTTCTTTTTGTTTGTTTGTTTTCAGCCTCTTTTCTTACAGCTACAAGTTCAAAAGCATTTGGTTTGACTGTAAGTATCACTGGCTGTAATTCTCACCAAATCTTTTTCACCAGATAGTAGTGTCACAACCTTATCAGCGTATGGTATACCCTTTCTTCTGTATGTTGTACAAAGACTAAGATAATGCCACATTTTTTTAACTTTTATTGTCTTAAAACTCTCCTTCTTCTAATTTTGGTATTAGTCTACACTATTGAAACAAAAGAGTCCATATCTAATGACTGGAATGATACAGGAGTCTCCCTTACCCCAAACAATTTATAAATGCAAAGTCCAAGACTGGTGAAAAATCATCTGCTCCGTGACGACATTTAGGGATCCTAGTTTCTTTCATTTTGCTCTATTATCTCTGGGTATTATCTCCTTGATTACATGGTCAATGTTGACTTGCATCCATATCCAACTTCCAGGCCAGAGAGAACATAAGGGTAATACATAATGATGATCCAGAACTTGCTCATTTAATTTTCTTGCATATACCACTGGCCCAGAGTGAGTACATCACGTAAAAAGGCTAAGAAAGATATTTTTCTTGGTTATCATATTCTAACCAAACTTGAGGATTCTACTATTGAAAGGAATAAAGGGGAAATAAACACAAGAGGATAATTAGCAATCAAGGCCCCCTCAATGGTAGTTGTGAAAGATCATAAAAAAATGAATGAAAAAGTGGTATTTGCTACACAAATCCTTTTTTTAATTAGACTATTCCATATGACTGAAATATCCTCATTCAGATCCATTTTTATTGTGTTATATTCCTCCTAAGAAAACTACAGTGGCTTGGCTTTAGTATATCTCATTCTATCAAATGCAAGACCTTCTGAGAAGGCCCTGTGTACTCACCAGAGAGAAAGAGACAGAGACACAAAAAGTGAGAAATCACCCCCTAGGGGTGATGGCCATGCTGCAATCCCTTCTCCATTCTTCTCTTGGGATCTTGGGCATGCATACACACGTGCCCAGAGTGAGTTTTAAGCTGCCTGGTTTGGGACTTGAACCATGGTCGACTATGTGGGAGTTCAGAGACATAACCATTATGCCATTTGCTGATCCATTTTTTAAAAAAAGATATATAATCTAATTAAATCAGTAGATTATAAACTATAACCTAAGGACCAATGATCTCAGAATTTCTTAAACCAAAGTTGGGACCAATTCCACATTAACAGTTCATACTGACTGTACTTGTATGCTGAATAATTAATGTGCAATTATATGTTAAAGTTATTGATCTCTGATGTCTCCTTCATCAATAATATTCTGACTTACACTTCAAAAAGAAAAAAAAATTCTTTATATTTCTAAATATTAGTACTACATATTCACATTTTCATTGTTTTCTAGATTAACTTAAACCTATCATACAAAGAACTATACATCTTTTGAATTCAACACTTTATTTTCAGACCAACCTTTTCAAATAATTATTAATCATGAAATGATCAATCATAGAGAACTATTTAGAAATACTAAAAGTATCCAACAAACCTGGGAATAAGGTTGAACAATTCTATAGACTTCAGATAATAGATATTTCACTTTCTGTTTGAATGCCCTGAAAGCACAGTTTATAGATAGTAACATTTGTATAGTGAGATAATAATAGGAAATATTAATATTTGTATTTTTCCTTCCTACTTATTTATAAGGAACTTTTAGTTAGTTAGAATCCAAATTTACATACCTTTTTATTTGTTTTCAGAGGTGCTACATCGATCTACCAAAATTGTTGGTGACTGATCCCAGCTAATAAAATTGGGCTTTTTAAAAAACATCAGAAATTGGTATCTCAAAGGGAAGGAAAGCTGAAAAAGATAAGCAATTGTATTTTAATTGATTTATGTCAAAAAATTCTAATCAGGTAGTCAAAT
Organism: Tupaia tana; assembly: GCA_026018925.1. Classification (NCBI taxonomy): domain Eukaryota; kingdom Metazoa; phylum Chordata; class Mammalia; order Scandentia; family Tupaiidae; genus Tupaia; species Tupaia tana. Next base: position 177,803,381 of record JAKSZU010000006.1, read on the forward strand.
ATTCCCAATGTCTATCTTCTCAGCAGTTATCTATTTCTTAGGATATTGCCTATCCTTTATCGAAAGACTAGTATTTGATTGGCTCTTTAGTTCTCCAAGAAATTCCCAATTTTCATTGTTAGTAGGGTTGGGCTATGTGCTCATGGAAGCACCATGAGCTGGCTTTGTGTACAGGGTTAAAGGCTGCTTAAGAGAAGCTGGATTCCATAGTAACTTCATTCCAAGTCCCAACTCGGTCTGCTTGAAATACGCAGGGCATGCACACCAGTGCCCAAGATCCAAAGGACTCAAAGACTAGATGAAACACACTGGGGTGTAACCAGACTGTGGAGGGTGCTTATCTCTCTGTCTCTTTCAGTCTTACATGTCCCTACACACGTTTTATTCTTGAAAGGAAGAAAAAGAAAGAAAGAGAAAGAAAAAGAAAGGGCAAAAGAAAAGAAAGAACCCAAACTAATACAATAATATTTTTTTTTATAATTTTCAAATGAGAGAATAAAAGATAGATGAGAAGCCCTAAAGGCAATAGTAGGCAAACCCAAGGCAGGTACATATTTCTTGAAAGTTCTACAAAGGTTTGATTTATTTTAGTTGTGGTTGCAGGAAGCAGGATCCCATCTGGTGGGTCACTGTTCAAGTCCCAAACCTAGTGACTTGAAAAATACACTGAGTAAGTGTGTATGTATGCCCCAAGTCCCAACAGAATAGGAAAATGGAGGAGAACGGATTGCAGCATGCTGACACCTTAATGGAGGTGCTTTCTTCCTCTTTCTGTTTCTGTTTGATAAGTGTATGCACCCTCTGACAATTAAAAAAAAAAGTAACACTGGCAGATAGTTTATCAAAAAAAATGACTAATGCTAAAAAGGTGATTACATTAAGTTTTAAAACAATATAGGTAATGCTAGAATTCTACTTTCAGAGAGAACAATCTTTGAGACTGAAGATGTGTGTTCTGTTTCTGGTTGAGATGTAGACAGAAAGTTGCAGGAAGCTATTGATAGCACCTTAACCCAGAGGAAAAGTCGGAAAAGCTACAATGATATCGTTTTCTCAAATATGTGAGAAAGTTAAGTACAATAAAATTCAAATGAGGAGTCACTGCACTCCCACATGGCTGACTGCAGTTTGAGTCCCAGACCCAGTGGATTGAAACTCACACCAGTCAAGTGTGTGTGCATACACAAGATCCCAGAAGGAGAATTGAGGAGAAAGGACTGCACTGTGGCCACCTGCCTTGGGGGATGATTTTCATTTTCCTCTCACTGTCTCTGTCTCTCTCTCCAGTGAGTGTATGTCTCTAAAGCAAAATCTTCTAAAAATAAATAGATAAATAAAATAAAATTCAAATAAACTAAAATGCAGAAATCTCTCTCTAGAAAAATAAAAGGTAAAATAAAATAACACAATAAATTTAAAAAAGTGTGAACTACATGGATAGAATAATTCATTTTAAAAAAGGATACTAGCACTGTCATGATTTTGGACACATTACTATGTCTTTCTATGCAGATTAACATGTCATAGTACATCCCAACTGCTTGAATTTGGTGTCCAAATCTATTATTTTAGTGTTTTGAGAGTTTCAGATAGACTTAGATTTTATGAGAAGTTTATTTTTCCTAATTGAGCCTCTTTTTCCTTTTGAAAGTTTAATATCAATTTATATGGAATGTTAGAATATGGCTTTACCTATTGGGGGCAGGATAAAACATCAATTTATTTTCATTCTACTTGTCTGATTTTTGGCTATTGAAATGGAAGTTCTTACATTGGTATGATTCTTCATAGAGAATTCCTTCCATTTGTTTGAGGTGAAAGGCTCCTAATAATCGTTTTTATTCCCTTTTTCATTTATGCATTCCTTTGAATATTCAATAATTGTTGAATAGCTGCTGTTGTAGAAACCTTTGTTCTAGAACAGAGGTGTCTTGCTGGGTACATTTCCCCCTCAGGTCAGTGGATAAAATAGTATTGAGCTTCCAAAGATTCAAAAAATGTTGAAACGGTGAACTAAAATATTCCACAAAGGCAACATAAGTTTTATATTTTCATTTGATTATTGAACCACCATCTATTTCATCATTTCCAAGTCTGTTTAAAGTGGAAGTAAATTGTGAATATGCTAAATAGCGATGTTGAACATATACAGTTGTGGTATATGAATGCCACTTAATCTTCACAGTATCTATCTCTGAGATAGATATTACTCCTATTTTCTGGTTGAGTAAACTCAATCCCATGGTTAAATAACTAGCTTGAGAACACTTAGAAATCCTTGTTTCTTTGACAGCAAAGCTCACAGTCATTCCACTATGTTTTGCCTCTGCCTTTTCTCTAAAGTGACTAATTTTGCTCAAGTCTGTTGGGTTTATTTTAGAATGTTAAATGAACTTGCTCACCAAGGGGTATGTAATACTCAGATCAGAAATCAAGATGAATTTATAGTAAATGTGGACTGTGTGGTGGCCGCCTAAGAGAGGCACTTACGTGCATCTGAACATTGCCTGAAGTAAAAGTATTTCTTATTCTCACATTGAAGTAAATAATAATGATAAAGGCTGAAAGTGAAGGTTGTCAGAGTTCTTGTAAATTGATAGGAAATGAATTCATTTTACATTCTAAAATAAGAGACACTCGTTTCTCTTAATAATGACACTTGAGAACTCATTAAGCTAACAAGTCCATATTGATTGACAGACACTGTTGACTACCTAACACAGCTCTCTTCATGCTACTCTTTTATTTATTCTCCTGTTTTGTTCTCTTATCTTTGCCTCAGTGGAAGTTCTATTTCAATATATCTGTCTTTCAAATAGGAAAAAAAGATTTTTACAATACATGTTCTTTCTCCTTAAAGAAAATGTTAAAGGTAGAAACACTGACAATATTGCTAATATTTTATTTTTATTTGTTTCTCTTTGATTATAGGTTCTGCATTTAGACCATATCAGAGTCAAATGATGAATTGGTTGTGGCATCACTGATCCACAAATGTCAGTGAGGATTTGTTGGAGGATATATTTCCGTATTATTAACTGCACCACTGATTTAGCCATGGCAACTGAGATTATTTCAAGAGTTGGTAGAAAATAGATCAACTCAGCTATAGTTCAGACACAACCTCAGTTTTCCAACATTGGGATATGATTCATTAATTTTCATAAAAACCTTTTTGTTCAGCTCATGAAATGTTTCTAGTTTCTGTCATATTTTGAACCCAGTCAGATATGTGATCTTAGGTTTCAGACCTCTGATAATTTTGTACAAGTATATTTTTCTACAAGTGTCTTTATTTTATCATTAATGAATAACATCAAATCTGAGAAACATGCATTTACTATGTGTTTGAATATCTATTTGAAAATCTCATCTCTTAAAGCCAAAGGTGGAATATTTTTGCACATCTCAGTCCTCTGGAGGCTGGTCTATGTCTCCAGTATGCTGACAAGGTAACATTCCGCAAAGCAAACCTAATTTCCTCTCTTTCAAAGTAACTCTAAATGTTTGTGTTATTCTTTCCATATTTTCATATTGAGTCACTCCTGAGAAAAGGGATGAGGGGTTAAGGACACTGCTCAATATTATGCCTTATTGCAAATCTTGGTATTACAATTTTTATACCGTTGAAATAATTGTTGTAATAGAATGGCATTTACAATAGTATGATTGTCTTAATTCATGTGCTCACATTTTAGCTTTGTTTTTTAAAGTTGTGTGACCTTGGGCAAGTGAAGAAATCCTATATCTCAATTTCCTTGTTCATAATGCAGATATTAATTTTATCTCTTTTTATTATGAGGATTAAATGTGTTAATACATATATAGATCTATGAGAATAAGAAGACTGACACATATGTAGAATTTAAATAATGGTAGCCACATTTATTATTGTTTGTGTCTGCTGCTCTTTTATTTGGGTAATAATATCTTTGTGCCATGGGTTAATATAATAATTCCTTAAGGGGAACCAGCAGTTAGCGTAATGGCTATGTCGCTGGACTCCCATGTAGTTGACCGCGGTTCGCGTCCCGGACCCGGTGGCTTAAAACTCACGCTGGGCACGTGTGTGTGCATGCCCAAGATCTCGAGAGGAGAATGGAGGAGAAGGGATTGCGGCGTGACCATCCCCCCTGGGGAGTGATTTCTCGCTTTCTGTCTCTATGTCTCTGTCTGTCTGGCGAGCGCACATGTCCTATAGTGAAAACCTCTCCAAAATAATAATAATGATAATAATAATAATTCCTTAAGACTTTGAGTCATTTAGAAAAATATTTACCATTTCACTGTAGAAATGGGCATATCTCAGAGAAGTTCCTTTTCACTCTACTTATGAATTTTCCAATGGTAATTCCTTGTATATCTTTTCTCTACATTTTCCTTTATGTTTTCCTAAATGTGCACAAGGAAGTTTTAGAGTCTCTGTGTGTACAAGTTTTTACTATGCATATTTTAGCAATCCCAAATATACTAGAGACAGTACACCAGGGATGGGTAATAGGGGGTGAAAAGGAGGGGATAAGAGCAAAAACAAACCAAACATTTGATAGACAAAAATAAATAGGCACCTGTTGATGATAATGTATATGGTAATGGCTTTGACTTGACAGACATACAATGTATTCATGATGGGAAAACCATGTTGTAAATGTAAAAATGTGCAGTGATTATCTAAAAATAAAAATTACAATGATCTTGGGATGACCTACATGGGAAGGTTTTGGATACTCATTGGGAAACTTCTCTGAGTATGCCAGATGTACATGTGTGCCTGATCAGGGCTGGCAGAGGCTGGGAGTGGATTGTAGCATCAAGACCCTATTGGGGGTGCTGTCTCTGTGTATCTGTCATTCGCTTCTCTCTCTATATCTTTCTAATAGAAGAAATAAATAAACTTTGAAGTGATATTTTTAATATTGAAGTCTACAATTATCAACATTTTTTAGTTTCATATTTGTGTAATATCTACTTACCATAGCCACAAAAAGTATAAGATATCTAGGAATAAATCTAACCAAAAAGTTAAAGACTTCCACAAGGAAAACTATGAAAAGATTAAAAAAAATGAAAATGACACAAATAAAGCATAAGAACAGCCCATGTTCCTGGATTGGAAGAATTAAATATAATAAAAATGGCAATTCTACACCAATTAATCTACATATTTAACATAATCCCTATTAACATACTTGAGACACTCTTCACAGATCTAGAAAAAACAATCATACAATTTGTCTGGAATCAGGAAAGACCTCATATTGCCAAAGAAGTCCTACACGAGAAAAGTTGAGTGGGTGACATCTCACTCCCTAACCTGAAAATATACTACAAAACTATGATAATCAAAACAGCATAGTATTGGCACAGAAACAGACAGATGGACCAATGAAACATAGTAGAGTCCCCAGAAATAACCTCCTAAACATATAGTCAACTGATTTTTGACAAAGAGTACCAGTTTTTGTCAGTATCCAATGGGAAAGGAAAACCTCTTTAGCAAATGGTACTAGAAAAACTGGATATCCACCTCCAGAAAGATCAATCTAAACCCCTACCTCTCACCACTGACAAAAATCAACTCAAAGTGGATCAAAGATCTAAACCTAAGACATCAAACTATAAAATTACTGCTGGAAAACACTGGGAAACTGAGAGACATTGGGGTCAGTAAAGACTTCTTAAATAGGATCCTCAAAGCACAGTCAATAATCCCAAAAATAGACAAGTGGGATTACATCAGATTAAGAATTTTCTGCACTTCCAAGTACACAATGATCAGTGTGAATCAACAGCCCTCAGAATGGGAAAATATTTTTGTAAACAAGGCATCAGATAAAGAACTGATAACCAGAATACACAGGGAACTCAAGCAGCTGTCCCAAAAATAAGGTGGTCAACCCAATTAAAAGATGGGAGAAAAAGTTGAAAAAACCACTCTCTAAGAAAGACATACGAATAGTGAATAGCTAAAAGGCATATGAAAAGATGCTCAACATTCCTCTTTATAAGAGAGATGCAGATCAATGAGATACCACCTAACCCCAGTCAGAATGACCAAGATTTAAAAAAAAAAAAAAAAAAAAAAAAAAGATAAAGATAAGTGCTGGTGGGGGTATGGTGAAAGGGTAACTCTCTTACATTGCTGTTGGGAATGTAAATTGGTCCAGCCACTATGGAGAACAATATGGAGCGTCCTTAAAGATCTGCAAATAGAAGTACCATATGATCCAGCAAGCCCACTTCTTGGTATCTAGCCAAAGGACAGAAGAATCCTTAGTTGGAAAAGTGCTTGCACATCGATATTTATTGTGGCATTATTCGCAATTGCTAAGACATAGAACCAACTCAAATCCCACAAACAGATGAATGGATTGAAAAACTGTGACACATATACTCATGTAATAATAGTCAGTCATGAAAAACAACAAGACCCTGTCTTTTGACAGAAAGTGTATGAATATGGAAGATTTACTGCTGAGTGAAATAAGTCAGGCTATGAAGGAGAGACATTGTATGTCTCCACTTAGTATATACTGACTGTCTGCCCTCATTGGCCAACATTGAATAACTAGAGGATATAGAAACATATAAAATGTTTATAAATACCAGATCCAGTTTGAGAAGAGGGTGGATGAAGGAGTAGAGACTGAGGAGGGACATTGTGGAGAGAAATGGAGGGGCAGGACATTTGTGGGACAGGGAGATGGGTTATTGTCTGTTGAGGATTATGTGTGTAGTATTTATTCCCAACTGGATTGGTGAGAAATGCATACATGTTGGAATATTTACTTTGCAAGCTAAGTGACATATATGATTGAATGCATAAAATAAATTTTATACAAGAAGATTTTATATAAAATTTTATACAAAAGAAATAAAAATATACTAAAAAAATCTCATGCACAATTTAAATTTTTTTCAGAGTTGAATAAATCTTAATGTCAGACAATGAGATATACTGTTTAATATGTCTCAATGAGGAAAGAACCAATTGGTGGACATTTTAACAATGTGTCTCTAACAGTAAAATATACTATGAGGAGATATAATCCCAGTCTCAGAGTTTTTCAAATATTTACTAGGGGTGTGCAGAGGAAGTAAAGGATAGGAACATACAACTTATAAGTTTCTGTCCTTTTTCATATCTAAACATCACTCTTGTGCTAAAAAATTTAGAAAGTTACTTGAATATATTTTACTTTCCCTCCCATCAAAAGACTTTGTGATATCCTTTGAGATAGCAGGTGCAATCTTGGTGTTACTTTTCCATTGTTGAAAATTGTTTTGTGGGTTACAGTGATTTAGCTGAAACAAAGGAGGTTATGGCTCTTATTTTTTAAATCCCTAAATAAAGAATAAAAATATTCATTTTATTCAGTGCTTAGCCTTCCTTGCCTCATCACTTTCTTACAAGTGCTTCTTGCAGCTCCCAAATTAACAACTTTCCTTCCTATCTTCATTCCAGGGTCTGATTTTAGAAACACAAACTAAAACACCATGTAATCTAACAATTGCAAGCGTGAAGGTATCCCTACTATAATGAGAAGTTACAGATAAAAAATGATACAAAATATTAATATGATATAAAGCTAACCATCTTCTCTTTTTCTTACCTTATATCTTAAGTCTTCTGATATTTCGTCTTTGAATTATGTGGTAATGAAACTATGAGCCAAAAAGACATCTTCCCTTTGGGCGTTAGAAGCAACATGATGAAAGAAGTTTTTTTCTGGATCGTTTTTAGGAATAATTTTAAAACTAGCTGGAATGTTTTCCTAATTCTGAAAGCCATTTCTTAGAACAAAGGGAGAGGTATATTAATGACCTGTTTGATAACTGTTTGGACTTGTGGCTAGTTCTGTAGCTCAGGAAATCCCTTTTCTCAGTCTCCGTCTTCTTCCCATGCTTAGTTAGTATTCATTAAACAAAGCATTTGTAATCACACAAGCCCACCATTTTCATTTATAGTTTTCAAGTTGGTGATTCCCTTAGACCTTTTTATTATTCCAAATAAATGAAAACGATTATGCTGGGTGTATATCATTGTGTTTTGGTGTACTTGTCACTTTCTGGTGCTTATCTATAAATGATTTTTGTATGGATGAATTACATTATTCTATTGTGGCACTGCATGATTATCTATTGAAAAATACACACTCTATGCCACCACAACACACCAAAAGACATCTATGTTTAAGCTTTTCACTAATCGACCAATTAGCTTAATGACTTAGTTGTAAGAATGGAACTCTCAGTGAGGGGTGCCTGTAACAAGTTCACAGCCATTTGAGTGACTGGAATCTGAATCTGCAGAGAATTGTGGGAAATTATATAAAACACATATTTCAGAGTAATTCTGCAGTTGAGACAAGCAACCTGTTTTATTTTTTGCCCATTAATAAATTCATATTTTAATTTTAACTTTTGGATGTTCTCTCATATTTTTGGTCTTAGTTCATCATCTATATTATGTTTTTTTAAGAGTTTTTTTCTTCTTTTTTATTATTTTTAATTTACATTACATCAATAATATCTTTACAGAGTACAACACAGTTTTTCCCAGCATGAATACAGTGCATATTAGTCAAGTCAAAAACATTACCATATACATTATCATCAGCAGATAACTTTTCATGTTTATGTCTTTTTTTTTTTTTTTTTGAGAGGTTTTTACTATAGGGCGTGTGCACATGCCAGAAAGATAGAGAGACAGAAAGTGAGAAATCACTCCTGGGTGGGGGGGAGGGGGGGGGATGGTCATGCTGCAATCCCTTCTCCTCCATTCTCTTCTGGGATCTTGGACATGCACGTACACATGCCCAACATGAGTTTAAGCCACCGAGTCTGGTACTCAAACTACAGTAGACTACATGGGAGTCCAGTGACATAGCCATTATTCCAACTGCTGTTCCCTCATTTTTGTGTCTATTACATGTATTGTTTTTCCCCTGATCTCTTCCTTTCTCTCCAATTACCCATCCCTTCCCATACAGTCTCGGATCTACAGTTGGCCTCCCCATTGTTAAATCTTTCAATCTATCAGTTCCTGCTATAGAAAATGGATATTCAGTACATATTAAGGGGGGACATACAATGCCTGTTTTCCATAGTCTGACTTGCTTCACTTAGCATTAAATGTTCCTTTTAATTGATAATAAAAACAGCATGATATTTGCACAAATAGAAGTAAGTAGACCAATGGAATGTAATTCAGAACCCAGAAATAAATCCCAAAACATACAGCCAACCAATCCTTGACAAAAGGCGCAAGACAACTCAATGGGTAAAGAAAATCTCTTCAACAAATGGTGCTGGAAAAACTAAATATCCACTTGCAGAAAAATGAAAGTGGACTCCTATCTCACCATTAACAAAAAATCAATTCAAAATGGATTAAGAAGCTCAAAACAAAACCTTAAATAATAAAACTACTGATGGAAAACACAGGGTAAACACTTGGAGACATTGGAGTAGGCAAAGACTTTTAAAATAAGACCCCCAAAGGACAATCAATTTTTCCAAAAGTAGATAAATAGGACTACATCAAACTTAAAAGCTTTCGCACAGCAAAAGAAACAATTATTAGAGTAAGGAGAAAACCCTCAGAATGGGAGAATATATTTGCAAACTATGCCTCAGATAAGGCACTGATAACCAGAATACAAAAGGAACTCAAGCAGCTTAATCCTCCAAAATATTAATCTGACCAAAAAGTAGGCAAAAGAACTGAACAGACAACTCTCCAAGGAAGACACATAAATGGCTAAAAAGCAAATGAAGAGATGGTCAATGTCTCTTATCATAAGGTAAATGCAAATCAAAATCACAACAAGATTGCACTTAACCCCACTCAGAATAGCTAAGATTAAAAAATAAAATACATGGTGTGGCTGCAGTGAAGAGGGAATCTGCCTACACTATTGGTGGAATGTAAATTATTACAACCACTGTGGAAAACAATATGGAGGTTCCCCAGAAACCTATGAATAGAATTATCCTAAGACCAAGTAATTCCACTCCTAGGTATCTACTCAAAGGATAGGAAAACAGTCAGAAAAGCATTTGCACCTGTATGTTTACTGCAGCATTACTAATGATTACTAGGCTGTGGATTCAACCCAAGTGTCCAAGAACAGACATGTGAGTTGAAAAAATACAGCATATGTACTCTATGGAATACTACTCAGCTGTTAAAAAAAATGAGACTTTGAGTTCTGATACAAATCAAATGAATATGGAAGATTTCATACTAAACACCCTGGGGTTTTCAGTCCCTAATTCTTGTTAGTCATTGATGGAGTGTTGCTTCCGAGAGAATGTGTTGTTATTTCTCTGACATTTCTGGCCTGCTAGACTCTTGTCACAATGGTGGCACTCTCTCCTCATGACAGAGTCTTCCAGCAAAGAGACCCAGATACAGCTAGTTGAAAGGCAGACACAGGCATTAGAGTAGTAATGTCATCATGATATAAGCAGAGTACCAACCACACTGGTTACAAATGTTATCTGTATATTTCCAATAAAAACTATTCCAATTCTAGGTATTCTTCTTACATGTTCCCACATCACACTATGTTTGTCATGATCTCATTGCTTTGTAATTGCTTAGTTATTTGTACACTTTATCTTATTCACATAGGAAACTAGTGTACTTCCTAGTAGTTCTTAATAAATATTTCTTGAATAAATGAAAGAATGTCTTCAGAATGCCATTTTACAATCTTTTTTTTTTTTTTCCTTCTTATCTTTTCCTAGTCTAGCCTCTTTAAATATCTTTGCCTTGCAGGTAAGATTATGCTAGTACTTTAAAAGTTACTTTATAGTTATTTTACTTAGAAGTACTTTTTCAGTCACTCTGCTGTCCCAAATCATTACCATTTAATTAGAACTTGGAGTGAAGAAAATGAAATGCCACTCACATGTCTTAGTACACCCAGATTTAGAGAATGAAACACATTAAAGACCAAAAGCGATGTGATGCAATTACATGAGTAAATATGAATTGCCAGGTAAATGCACTTTACAGGTGTACAATGAAATTCAGGAGTTTGACTCCCCAGAGAAAAGGGGACAAAAGGCTGTTAATAAGGTTTTAAATCGATAGGAATAGTTTTTGCCACTTTAAAAGTGGTCTAGGAATATGATTTTAGTAGAAGTGGTGGCCAGATGGACAAGTTTACACAGAGGAGTAGAAACTGTCTTATCAACGTTATGCTTCTGTTGTCAATGCTTCCACTTTCACACATACAATAAAACATTTAAAAATTAATTGAAAGTTTGAATAACATTTTTTTGGTAATTTTATTTTTTTTCATTGCTCTTCTTAGACTTTACCCTCTCTGTTATGACTTGTATTTTAAAATATAAGCTATGGTTAAACTAACCCTACATCTGCCCTTCAAATATGTAGTGCTAAAGAATTTTTTATTTTTTATGAGTAAAAAAATATTTTAAAACATACAGAAGTACTCATTTATACTTAGAGATAATAAATTTAAACATATACAGAAGTTGGTGTATATAGTTCTGAATGCATACAAATCTGTCTATCTGCCTATCAATTGATTGATTATATATCTGTCTGTCTGTCTTAGTCAATTTTTGGTGATTTTATGAAGAAAAGAGCGGTTTATTTGCAATCTCACATTTCCGGTGGCTGAAAATCCAAAGGTAAAGGGCTACACTATGGACAACAGAAGCTCAGAGGATGGTGGGTTTTTGCAGAGAGACAGAATTTCTGACGGATCTCTGTTTTATTACAACCATCTCTAACCAAAACTAACCCCTTTTTGTGAGAGCTAGAACACACTGAATTTCAAGTGACATCAATAATATACTTAGTAGAACGTTACTTCCATAGTGCAATCACCCATGATCCAATCACTGCCCACTAGGCCTCATCACATCCCAACTTCCAATTCCAAAACCTGACACTTTGAGGGAGGAACTATACCCAAACTATATCTATCTATATCTATCTGTCTATCGATCTATCATCTATCTTTCTATCTAGAGATGGGTAAGATGAGGGAAAAATATTGGAGGATGGTTGCTTTATTCCTGGGAAAGGACTGATGAGGTCTGAGTAGATTTCTCTTGTCTCATGTCCTATCACCTATAACACTTGAAATGTACAGTTTGTAAATAGATAACAGAGGCATACACTCTCTGTTAAAAAACAAATACAAAAATGTTATACTTTTGGATTTGTTGAGATGCTAAATTGAGTCATATAATGAAAGAAAACTAAACATTTTTCTTTCAAGTGATTTTCAGAGCCATTTGTTAATCATTTCAAACTTCAGATATAGTAAGCAAGGAGTTAGTAAACAGAAAATAATAACAGCTAACACTTGCTGTCATCACTATTTAATAGGAGCTGTCCTAAGCATTTTACATACATTTTCTCATTAAAGTAAAACTGGAGGAACAAACACTATTATCCTCTACATTTTAAGAGAGTACAATCAAACAACAAAAACTAAAACTAAATAACTTGCCCAAGGTCACAAAGCTAATACATTATGAGCCAGGATTCAAATTCCGTTCAGTCTTCAGACGTCACGTTTTAAGTAAAAATTCTATATATAATTTAAAGCAGAGAGGTAAGAAGGAGTTAACCTGAGAGAAATTACAGCACTCCCAGTTTTCACATGCCACAAAAGTATAATGAAGGGCTATAGTAGACTTGTCTGCAATACGCAATTCAGGAGCTACTGAGCTGTCATCATTAGGTGACAAAGGCTTTTCTACATGAAGGTTATTGAGTTCATGGGTAAAAATCTCCAAGGCTTTGAGATACTGAGATGAATTATTTATATAATTACAACAGTCACTTTAAGTACTTGTTATTATAATACTTGACCAAATAGAAAGGATGGAGAGTGCTGGGCTGGGATGTGGCCAGTTTCTTGAGTAAAGAAGTGCTACCAGCCTAAATCCACGGCAGCATGCTTTTCATAGTTCAGTTCATCTGTTAAGTTTGGTCTTTACTGGTTCAAGAATGATAGCGGGACAACATAAAAAAGTGAAAGGCAACCTTATGAGCACCACAATGTGCAGAGCTCTCATGAAGATTGTCTCTAGGTATTGATCATTCAGACACCAATGTCCTTGAGAGAGAATGTTTGATTTCCAAAGACTGTATTTTAAGGAAATGACAGTTCCTGGCCAAGCGTTAGGGAATCCTGGAGCTCTAGATAAGGTGAGAAATACCTGTGAAGTAATGACCGAGGACTTTCAGAAAGTGATCGGAGCAGCTCAGGTACCTTTCAGATAAATGTTTAAACTTCAAAGCATCACAACAAAGAGTTTTAGCTCATAGCGCATTCGCCAGACAAGACTTATTTCGGGTATCAGACTATGGACAACAGAAGACAGATCTTATCTGTGAAGATTCCTGGGAGAAAAGTCATCTAGGACAGTAGTTCTCAATGACGATTTATTTTGCCCCTCAGAGACAGTTGGCAATGTTGGGAGACATTTTTGTTTGTCACAGCTGATGAGGATCCTATCGGCATCCAGGGATGAGAAGCCAGAGATGCTGCAACATTCTAAAATACACAGGACAGCCCCTGGTAATAAAAGATTATCTGACTCACAATGACTGTAGGTTAAAATGCACAGGAAAAACAAAACAAAACAAAACAAAAAACTGAAACAAAACAAAAACTCTGTTCTAGGAATTGATACGTATTTGGAACAATTTCATCCCTGAAGTCTTGAAGACTGGAAGTAACAATCTAGTAAGAAGGGAGAGCAGCTGTCAGGATTATGAAGACATGTGCTTCTGGAGTTGGATGATTGCACAAGGCTGTTTATCTCTAAGAGGTTTGAGCTGGGAGTTTTGGATCACTGGGAATCCTGGCTAGGAAACTTGAATACATCCCATGAGAGATGAATACTGAGAACTATACAAATTCTGAATCTTGATCTCAATTAGTTTGTAAAAGCAGAAAAGTGTACGGATATGTCATGTAAGTTATATATTCAAAATTATATAATAGAACAATATCTATGTGGTTCTCTCAAAAATGCACTTTCAATACTAATGAAGTATAAGGTAAATGGCAGAGAATGACTGGCACGTAAAGATATTTTCCTTAAATCTTGTTTTTGAAATGGTTTATGATGAAAATTTAAATATACAAAAAATGAATTATAATGTTGCAAGGCATTCTTGCTTCCAGCTCAGAAAACTACAATAGGATGTAACAATAGTATGTTTTATTCCCAAAGTTCTGGAAAAAATAATCACATGATTTTTCCACAATTAAAGAATGTTAATAAAAATGCCTCTAGCTTTTTGCATAAGAAAGATAATTTCACTCATGATTTATAGAATGCATTTTGCATTAGTTTTTAAACTAAGTGATCATCGTAGCAAAACTCTAATTCTGTTACATAGTTCATTTCCTAGTCAAATGTCAAACTTTCATATATTTTCTGAGATTTAAATCTCAAGAAAACTTTTTTTAATTATTATTTTTTAAGAGATTTTGCTATTAGGTGCATGTGCTGACCAGAGAGACAGAGAAATCGAAACCAAGAAATCACCCCCCAAGGGGCATTGCCACACCACAATCCCTTTTCCTCCTGGAATTTTGGGCACACACACACACACACACACACACACACACACATGCATGCCTGGTAGTTTCAAGCTGCAAGGTACAGGACTCAATCACTGTGCCACCTACTGGTCCCTCAAGAAAACGTTCTAGTATTACTTATGGTTTATATGTCTTTCTCTGTGTGTGGATATATATATACATAAAGAAAAATTTTATACACACACACACACACACACACACACACACACACACAAATATATATATAGTTAAAATCAACATCCTACGATCCTACAATGCATAGGACATCACCTGACAAGATTTTTCAATTTATTTGTGTTTGTTTATATGTTTTAGTTTATATGTTTATGAGAGGGGGAGACAAAGAGAGAGAGAGAAAACAAAGCAGCCCCAACCTTCATACAACAGTCCATCCCAAAGTCTCAGCCAGCCATGATCACAGACACACTAACGCATGTCCACTGTGAACAGGGAAGACTTAGGTTGTGAATCCAGATCCTTTGACATGGCCACAGCATCAGAGAGTATTGCATTGCGTTTGCAATCACTGTGAATGCACTGAGTCAATCACTGTTATTGGACTCCACAGTAGAATATGTTTTAAAACTAAAAGGGTTTATATAAGTTATTCTAGAATAAGGGTCTGAGGATGGGTTTTGGAGATCTCTGACTCCTCTAAAATTAGATGCAAAACCCTTTGAATAAACTTACCCACTTCTACCTATATGGAATATGCATGATTTTTACAGGACTGACAGTCCGTTGACCAGGTGTTTAAACCTCTACCATGTAAAAAGTCTAGAAAAGGCTTAGATCAGCCATAAAAGTGGTTTTGTTCCTTTTCTATTTGGAACTATACAATTAAAATGATCATACTCTCTATTGATTCAGAGAACAAGAAAGGTGAAAATGTCTTCTCTCTGTAGGCTCACAAGGAATATTTATCTTTTTTAAAAAAACTTTGGGAACCAGCAGTTAGCGTAATGGCTATGTCGCTGGACTCCCACGTAGTCGACCGCGGTTTGGGTCCTGGACCCGGTGGCTTAAAACTCACGCCGGGCACGTGTGCGTGCGTGCCCAAGATCATGAGAGGAGAATGGAGGAGAAGGGATTGCAGCGTGACCATCCCCCCTGGGGGATGATTGCTCGCTTTCTGTCTCTATGTCTCTTTCTGTCTGTCTGGCGAGCGCACGCACCCTATAGCAAAAACCTCTCAAAAAAAAAAAAAAAAAAAAAGTTCAAACTTTCACAATGCCCTGGGATTTTTTTTAAACCCAAATTAATACAAACCATAATCCTAAAATATTTCTACTTAGTTTTTCAAAGGGTTTGGTATTTACATGTACATGCACACTTGCACCCACACAGAGAACAATTTATTTTTAGAGAGATTTTTTCTATAGATAACATAGGCTCGCCAAAGAGACAGACGGAGAGAAATCTCTCCCCCGGGGACATGGCCATGTTTGCTTTCCCTTTTCCTCCATTCTCCTCTCAGGATATTGGACACACATGCACACACGCTTGGTGTGTGCTTCAGGCTTCCAGGTCCAGGACTCCAACCGCAGTCGACCATGTGTAAGTCCAGTGATGCAACCATTATACTCTCTACTGGTCATAAAAAAATAAATTTTTTCACTTTTTTATCAATTTATTTTACATTCATTCACTGAGCATCATCACAGCATACAGAATACACTGTAGAGTGGCTTAATCATACATGTTATCATTGACAAATAATTTTCCATTTCTTGTTTTATAGAGAACAAATTTTTAAAATTCCACATGCAAGAGAATAAAATTAGGTCTTTCTCTTATATGAAACACAAACATCAATTCAAAATGAGTTAAACTTAAACAGAAGTCTCTAAACCATAAAAATCCTAAAATAGTATCTAGAGGAAAAGATTTATGTCATTATTCTTGGCATGATTTCAGTGATATGACACTGAAAGCACAGGCAATATCAGTATGGCAGCCCCAGTGGTACATTAGTGTGCTAATCTCCGATGTTGTATTTATGTGGAAGGCTGGGAGTTTGGTTCCTGGGAAGATTTGTATATCAGATGCACGTGCACATGCCTGTGATCCTGTATGGTTGGAATGACAAAGATGAAGATAGCATTGTTAGACCCTGTTTTGGGGTCTCACAATGGTAATTTCTGTCATTCTCATGAAAAAGATAAATTTTAAAAAGTAGACATATGACATCACATCAAACTAAAAATCCTTTGCACAAGAAAGGAAATAGACGATCTTTGGAATGGGAGAAAAATATTGCAAACCATATATCTGGTAAGGGGTTGGTTTCCAAAATATATAAGATATTCCCACCTTAGAAAACCAGGACCAACAGTTAGCATAATGGTTATGTTGTTCAACTCCCATGTAGTCGACCATGGTTCGCGTTCCGGACCTGGTGGCTTAAACTCATGCCGGGCACATGTGCATGCGTGCCCAAGATCCCTAGAGGAGAATGGAAGAGGAAGGATTGTGGCATGGCCATTCCTCTGGGGGATGATTTCTCACTTTCTGTCTCTCTGTCTCTCTCTGTCTTTCTGGCGAGCACATGCGCCCTATAGCAAAAATCTCTTAAAAAAAGAAAAGAAAATTAAAGAAATACATACACAAATAAAACAATAGCAAACCAAATTACCTGATTAAAGAGTACTCAAATAGACATTTTTCTAAAGAAGACATATAAATGATTGTAGCTATGTGAATATGTGCCTAATATCACTAAATTTTAGGAAACTGAAAATGAAAATTACAATAAGATATCTCCTTGCACCTGTTTTTGTTTTGCTTTATGTAAAGGATTGGTGCAAACTAAAGAACATAAGCGGATGTCTGGTACAACTTACAGGAAATGTAAAAGAAACCCCAATGTGCACACACTGCTTTGATGACTGAGGAATTCACCCCAGGGCTCTGGGAAAGTTAGCCTCAGACTTAGCTCTCATTAGCACTATCTCCCTGGGTGTGTTGGTTAAAGAGATACTCTGTCATGCCATATTTAGCATGCCCTCATCTTGTCCCAAGTACAACACACTCTACTGCATTCAGCTCACTCTCTCAGTCATCACAGTCTGGTTTCTTGATATGCTGAAGGACAATGTGGCCACCTCATTGATTCTACAGCTTTATCATTTCTTAGCCTGTTCTCTCTCATGAGACTGGTGAAAAAGTATTTGACAAAGTTCTTCAAAGCCACATCATGGGGTCAAAGCAATAAAACAGGTAGATGTAGGACACGTAGAGTTCTAGGTTGATCTGAAAATTGATGGCAGTCTCAGAGTCCTGGTGGTAATTCTGGTGCAACTGCAAGGGGTGGTCATCACCACCACTGAGGAGAGGCTTTGGCTACTGAGGCTGCACCTCTGGAGTAGTGAGGGTATCTTGGAGCTGTCAGAGAGCTCTGTGAGGAGATGGTGGCTGGGTGACTAGCAGGAATGGGGGACAATTGTAGGTTCTATTTAAGCACTGTTGAAAACAAGAAACTGTGGGGGCTCTTGAAGAAGAAGGCGTCACCTAATAACTTAAGATGGTTATTATCAAAAGCTGAAGGTAAAAAAAAGTACAGACTTGATGGTGCATTTGGTAACATACTCATCTAATAATGCTGGATGCCACATGGCTAACCACATGTTTGAATACTCAATCAACCTGAAACATGTTTGGTGCATGAACAAGATCCTGACTAGCTGGAGGACTGGGAGAAAGTAGCTTGAGAAGATCCTGTTAAAGAAGTCTGTCTCTCTTCCTGTAGCACACACTTTCTCTTTAGCACGGACTCGCTCTAGAGTGTTTTCTCTCTAGTACGCACTCTTTTTTATGCTCTATCATGAAAAAAGTAAAGTAAAAGTAGCTTTATGGAAACAAAAAATTAAAATCATTAGTAAAGTGGGAAAATCAAAACCCTTGTTAACTGTGGTGGGAACATGAAATGGTACAGTATAAAAAACAATATGGCATATCTTGAAAAATTTAAAAACACAACTACCTGTAATTCAGCAATTCTACCTCTGGGTATATATACAAAAATATTGAAATTAGGATCTTACAAAATATCTGTTCTCCCATATTCAGTGTAGTATTCTTTTTTTTGGAGAGGTTTTTTGCTATAGGGTGCGTGCACTTGCCAGACAGGCAGAGATAGACAGAGAGACAGAAAGCGAGAAATCAACCCCCATGGGGTATGGCCACGCTGCAATCCCTTCTCCTCCATTCTCCTTTCGGGATCTTGGGCACTCACGCACACGCACCTGGCGTGAGTTTTCAGCCACTGGGTCCAGGACGCGAACCGCGGTCGATGACGTGGGAGTCCAGCGACATAGCCATTACTCTATGCTAACTGCTGGTCCCCAGTGTAGTATTATTCACAATAGTTAAGAGATATGGAAAGAACCTAGATGTTTATTGACAGAAAAATGGATAAAGAAAATGTGGTATATCTATACAATGGAATATTATTCAATCTTTTAAAAAATAGGAAATCTAACTATTTGTAATAACATGGACAGACCTAGAAGAAATTACCCTAAATGAAATAAGTCAGTCAGAGAAGGACAGATACTATATAAATCACTTATAGATACAGCAAATAGAATGGCAGTTGCCAGGAAATGAGTGGAGGGTAAACGGTGATTTGTTATTCAATGGGCACAAAGTTAATAGTGAAACAAAATGAAACATATCTAGTGATCTGTTGTACAACATAGTGTCTATTAAATATATAAAATTGTGCACTCAAAACTTTGTTAAGATGGTTGATCTTATGTTAAGTGTTTTATCCCCATACACACATACAAGGCAAAAAGACACAAGGAAACATTTGGAAGTGGTGTGATATGTTTGTTACCTTGTATATGTGCAAACTCAAAATTATACACAAGTATATATTGTTACTTGTATATCATTGATCTCTAAGTAAAGATTTTTTTTTAATTCCAATTTTAAAAATTGGCCACCCCATGACGTGGTGGTTAAGATTGCTGGATCCCTCATGGTTCAAGTTCTGAACATGATGGCTTGAGAAACAGGCCAGATATATGTGAATATATGCCCAAAGACCTGGAATGAGGAAGAAATGGAAGAATAGGGATCACAGAATAACCATTTCCTATGGGCTGTGCTTTCTCACTCTCTGTTGTTCTTTTTTTTCCCTCTGTCTGTCTCTCTGATGAGCTCACATACCTTCTACATATATATCTATAATATATAGACATATATATAGACATATATTATAGATATATATGTTATATATATCTATAAAACTATCATTTTTAGGTACAAATGATGGTATCAAACACCGGGGTTGTGCTCACTTGCGATTATCTATTGTAGTCTATCTTTACAGCAAATTAGTTAAATGTTAGCAATGCTATATTGAGGTTTTGATGATTTTTAAAAGATTTTATTTTGTGTGTGTGTTTTGTTCTTGAAATTATTATTATTTATTTATTTATTATTATTATTCATACATTAAATTGCTATATATCATTTAGGTTGTGAAGAGACTTTACCCAGCATGATATACACCTCAGTCCAGCCCAGTTGAGACCACCATACACATCCTTGTCAACAGATAATAAACCTTATCTGTGTCTCACAAGTGTCTTACCTCTCCCTTCCCCCCCCCCAATTTCCTATGCTCTTCTACTCTCACACTCGCACACACACTTTGTCTCTAGTGTCCATTACATTTTTTAATACTTTTATGTTCTCCAGTCTTTGAGTTGATTTTATTTAAAAATACTCAATTCCTTTTCTTTAAAGCATTCCCATAGCGATCTGTCTGGATTATGCTAATCATGGTCAGTCTGTATGACAGTATGATTAGTTGCACACATGTGTCTATGCCATATGAGATCAGCTTCATGAAATCATTGTATATTTTATTGTTCATGTTTTTTTTTTTTCTTTTTCAGAGAGAACATGTTTGAAAACTGTTGAATTTCTTCACTCTACTAGCACTTAAAATTTGGACAATATGTTTCTTAGGATAAAAAAGAAAAAAATGCAGTTTGTCACATATTAAAATGAAGTTACTATGTCTAAGGGGCAAAGCTATATATAATCCAGTTTGGAGGAATAAGTCAGATCTTCAAATATGTGGTGTACAAATACATGGAGAAAAAGTTTCAGTATGAAGGCTGCTTCTATTAGGTTAGAGTTCAGCTCAAACATGAAAACCCATGTAAGAAAAAGAAACTTTGTGCCAAAACTGGATTTAAAATCACATAAATGAATCTGCCAGGTGGAAACTTTTACTTCATCTAATCCAGAGTAACTATACTTGGAAAAGTGATAAGTTGTATCTCATTTTCCTTTTTTTTTTTTTTTAGAGGGTTTTTGTTATAGGGTGCATGCCCTCCCAGAAGGACAGAGAGAGACAGAGAGACAGAAAGCAAGAAATCACCCCCCAGGGGGGTTGGCCAAGCCGCAATCCCTTCTCCTCCATTCTCTTGGGATCTTGGGCACGCCACCGGGTCTGGGACTTGAACCGCGGTTGACTACATGGGAGTCCAGCGACATAGCCTTTATGCCAACTGCTAGTCCCCTCATTTTCCTTTTGTTATTTTTTATTTTTTTGGAGAGGTTTTTGCTATAGGGCAAGTGCGCTTGCCAGAAAGAGAGAGACAGAGACAGAAAGCAAGAAATCACCCTCCGGGGAATGGCCATGTTGCAGTCCCTACTCCTCCATTCTCTTCTCGGGATCTTGGGCACACATGCACACATGCTGAGCTTGAGTTTAAGCCACCGGGTTAGGGACTCAAACCGTTGTCGACAACATGGGAGTCCAGTGACATAGCCATTTGCCAACTGCCGGTGCCCTCATTTCCTTTTTTTACTTCATTTGCTTCCCTTTTTTGTCAGTGATAATTATAGGCTACAAACTCAAATGTTAAACTATGCATACATTGCAGACCAAGAGGTTAAGTGAAGGATATGCCCACATAGTCCATTTTTCTTTCACAAGACATGCATTTGCATTTTTACTGGTAATTTGGAATACTGAGATTTTGCAAACATGAAACCTGAAGCTCAGTGTTAATTTCCTTTCCCATGTACAAACCTTTTCTGAGTAAAACAAAGATTCACCATTCAAAATGTCAGTGAGCCTACTGCAGATTTACAGACCATCCTGAACCTGACTACAGAGGGCTAAGTAAGAAACTAATTTATATAATTCTGTGATAACTATTCCAGAGCCTTCCCAGGTATTGTAGCTTATTAACAGGTGTTAGACTACTCCAGCCAGCTGTCAATACCTGCTGTCATCACCGCAGAAACAAAATATACACAGAAACACACCAAGTATATTCCCCTGAGATCCTTTGCTACATTTTGAAGTTAGGTAATGTCAAGTTTACTTACCCATCATCTTCATCTTGATTCATAATTCAAACCAGAGATGTTGAAGATTCACATATTTTTAAAGTTCATTTTTTGCAATCATTGTCATTGTTGATAAAAACTGGCAAAACGCACTTTAAGAGAGTTAGAAATATGTTCATTGCTATGCAAACAAAAACTTTTAATGAGTTTTCCCACAGTTAAATTATGGGGAAAAATACCATGAAATTGCATTTATTTTCACAGTTTGATTTCTTCCTTTCCGTTACACATTTTTCTTTGATTCCCGTGTTCTTAACAAGATCATAAGTCAACTCTCCTCCTTACCTTTCTATTTTGTGAATACGTAAACTATCTTTAGGATAGATATACTAAGAAATAATAAAAATTTAGAAATCCAGTGAATTCTTTGCCCTTCTAGCAAGGTGAGTGCAAAAGAATATTAAATATCTTAAACTTTCTAGATTTTATTTTTTAAAAACTGACTCACATATTGTCAAAACTGCTGATTTTCTCCAAGCTATTTTCATTTCCCTTAGATCTCCCATGAGGTGTTTCTCCTGAAGTTTCCTTTCAGCTGACACAAGAATGCCTTTTCAAATTCCCTACTTGACAGTTAAAACAAACATTATGTTTATTCCTTTTCAACTTACCAAATTTCTCTCAACCATGTCTTTAAACTCATGTCTCCTACATGAATAGACTTAAAAGTGATATTCCTTGTAGTGAAGACTTCATATCAAAAGTCAATTTCTTTATACACATTGTGACTCATGAGAGTCAAGTCCTATGAGTCTGGTCACTCACACAGCACGGAGGTTCAACAATGATAAGTGAATAGAATACATTCCGGGGAATAATCGTCTTAACAAATAATCCAGTGTACTTCCAAGGTCAGATCTTTTTGAGTGTCAGACCTTTTCTCTGAGGGGCTTTATTATATCAGACAGTTTCCAATGAGAACAAAAATAGTCTTTTAAGTATTTTGAGTATCTCATGCTCCCTGCATCTGAAAATCAGATGTTAGAGATTTATACAGTCATATGTCTGGAAGGGATTTGAAACTGCTTTTTATTTTGTGTTGTCCCTCTCCATCTCCCCAATGGTAAAAAAAAAAAAAAAAAAAAAAAAAAAAAAAAAAGAAGTAATATCTCAACAAACAGATATAATATATTCAGGTCTCTTTCTGTACCATAATATTTCAGGTTTTCTTATACAGTACATGAAATAAGAATTTTTTTTTCTCCATGGAGGAAGTATACTCACTGGAGAGAGACAGAGACAAAGTGAGAAATCAAATTGGTGGGATGGCCATGCTACCATCCTTCTCCTTCATTTTCTTCTTGCATTTCAGGCACACATGCACATGTGCCTGGCATGTTTTTTCAGATCACCAGTCTGGAACTAGAACTACATAGTCAGCCATGAGGGTCTCAGCTCCTTAACCTACTGGTCCCTACTGGCCCCAAATGAGAAAGGTTTTTATTTTTTTGTTTTGTTTTGTTTTATACATTAAATTGCTATGAATCATTTAGATTGTGAAGACACTTTACCCAGCATGATATACACCTCAGTCCAGCCCAGTTGGTACCACCATACACATCCTCGTCAACAGATAATAAATCTTATCTGTGTCCTACAAGTGTCTTACTTGAAATTTCCCTCTTTAATTTTAGTCAGGTAAAAAATATCATTTCATATTAAATGATTGATTTGATTGTTCTCTAGGTATAACTTCCTGAGTTTGACTTTTTTTTTTCTACAAAGAAATAAGCAGGAGTTTAATAATTTTTATACATTGGACAATTGAAAATGATTTATTTTACCTTAATTTAGAAAAACAAAATTAGGTAAATATTATTAACCTCATATTTCTGGAGAATGAGGACCAAATATTTAAATAATAACTTCCCAAGGTCTCAAAACATTTTAAAAGGTATTTTAATAAAGCCTATAAAATAGGTTAATTGAAATGATCTAATTACTAATCTCACATTTATGTCACAATTGGAACATGGTAGCCTGGACTAGCATAGAGAAAGTTTAGTGATAAAACTAGTGACATTAGCACATTAAAAACAATGCTAGCGGTTGCATCCATTTGCCACAGAGAGATGAGAGGGAGGAAGTGAGAAGCCCCACCTATA
This sequence comes from Tupaia tana, assembly GCA_026018925.1. NCBI lineage: Eukaryota > Metazoa > Chordata > Mammalia > Scandentia > Tupaiidae > Tupaia > Tupaia tana. The sequence goes on from JAKSZU010000006.1 coordinate 177,827,478, forward strand.
ATGGATGGCCATGCCACAAATGGTTCGCCTCCTTTCTTCTCTTAGGATTTTGGACATGCACACACATGCGCCTGGCATGTTTTTCAAGCTTCAGGGTCTGGGACTTAAACTGCTCCATCATGTGGGATCTAGCCACATTAACCACCAAACCACCGGCAGGCCTTCCATTGCCACTGACTTGGAGAAATTGGTAGGTGATGGTGTTCTGAGTCATGGAAGAAACTAGATATATGGAATAATAATAATAAGTATATCAGCTCTACTACAAACACAAAATCTGAGAATCATATTAGTATCACAGCAAAGTTCAATTACAACACTGTATGCACTTGGAAAAAATTTTGTATATTTTATTTAAAATGCTGCTTATAGCATGACATAGCATCAAATACATTTAAAAAATACTTTATTTAATATCATTCATTATCATTATTGTTTTTATTTGACCAGAGAGCAACAGAGAGAGAGAGAGAGAGAAGGAAGATGAGAAAGCAAACCACCAGGTCCAAGACTTGAACCATGGTTGCCCATGTGGTAGTCCAATGCCCTAACCACCACACCACCTGTAAGCGGTCAACTACATCATTAACTTGTTAACAACAAGGGTTTTTTTTTTTTTTAAGTTTAGTTTTATTATATTTCTTTCATGAGATAAAGAGAGAGAAAGTCACCCCTAACAGGGTCTTCATGCCATAATCCACTCCCAGCCTTAGTTAGCCAGGACCATGGACACTCATGTGCTCCTAGATTGTATAAAAGACCTCTGGACATGAACCTGAGACATTTCTATGTGAGTTCAGAAATCAGAGAACATTATGTTACTGCTGCACCACCACTGCTGGTCTGCAAGGTACTTTTCAACATCATTTAACTGAAAAATTCTTTAGTATAAGAAACTAGGTTTATAAAGCTCGTAGAACATGTCAATCTGTGCTTTACTTGGGGTAATTTGATGACATATTTTTAGAATTAGTGGAAAAATAACTTTTCTTTCCAAATTTTGAATACATATGTATGTGTATATATATGTATATATGTATAATATTTTTGCCAGAGGTCAAGTGTGCTCACTAGAGAGAGTCAGAGGGACACAGAAAGAATGAAAGTTAGAAATTATCCCCAGGGAGATGGCCCATTGCAATTGTTTCTCCTCCATTCTCCTCTCAGGATTCTGGGCACAGAGGCACATGTGCATAGCCTATTTTCAAGTCAGAGTGTCTGGAAATGCAAACCACTGAGTCAGCTGTCTGGAATCCAGAGACCGAACCACCATGCCATCTGCAAGCCCCACTATTATCGTTATTCACAAGTGGTTTGCTTTCAACACTTAATTTCTAGCTTTGCTCTGATTTGAGGTTAGATTAATGGCCACATTTATAGTTATCTTTATGTTGTTTTATCATAGAAGTAGCTTTACATGATTTTATCAAACATGTAGGAACCAGAAGTTGGTGTAATGACTATGTCGCTGGACTCCCATGTAATCGCCTGCTGTTCGAGTCCCGAACCCGGCGGCTTAAACTCACGCCAGGTGCATGTGCGTGCATGCCCAAGATCCCGAGAGAAGAATGGAGGAGAAGGGATTGCGGTGTGGCCATCCCCCCAGGGGGTGATTTCTAACTTTCTGTCTCTCTGTCTCTTTCTGTCTTTCTGGCAAGCGCACATGCCCTACAGCAAAAACCTCTCCAAAAAATGAAAAAAAAAACTGTATAAATTATTTTACCTCAAGTAATGTACATTGAAACTATTTAGATTGCTAAAATATTAGACACATTCATATATACTCACACGATTCAGGTACCAGAATATTCAATGATGCCTATAAATTTTACTAGGTATTTTTTTTGTTTGTAACTTGCTACTTTGATACAGTAGTACTCTGCTAAGGAATGATAGCAATCTCATCCTACATTCTCTTCATGATTGTACTGAGTTTTAATAGGATTTCCATAAACACAAAATTCCATCAGAATTTATGGTAGTTGTGATATGAGGAGGTTGAGTGATCCCTGTGCAGGAATTAAGTACAACCAAAAACGCTAAACAAAACAAAAACAACCAAACTGTCAAAAAACACATAATTAATTCATGGGCCAGACATCAGTGCAGAAGTAAAACCCGACAATCAGTGAGGTGGATGGACATGGGAAAAATCTGGGTTGTTGGTCAGAGACCTTTCTGAAGATGCCAGGAACACGTGTGTAAATGATTCAGAAGGGGTTGAAGCTGGGGGTGAATCATATTGTCCGGACTCTATGAGAGTGCTGTCTCTGTCTGCTTTTCTCTGTCTCTCCTGGTCATGAAAAAAATAAGCTTTCAAAAAATTGAAATTAATTCAGGATACTAGAAGTCAACCAAAAGCAGACAAATAGAAACAGAGGAAGATTTGAGGACTTGCTTTGACATTGATGGTGTTTTTCAAATTTCATATAGCTTGGTTTCCTAACCAGACATTACAGGTTTGAGGTCTGTGAGCACAACATTCACCTGAACATTTGAACATCAAACAATGAAGACATAGTATCATAGTATGTATGAGTTCTTTCTTTATACCTGTCACACCCTCAAAAATAGAAGGAAAAAAAAAATAAGCAGAGCTGAGCAGAGTTGCAGTTGTACACCATAAACAGTCTGATTAAATAATTTAATTCCTGACAAGATACTAAACAAAAATTCAAGAATTCTCAGGAAAGAAAAAAAGTAACAAACAGAATTTAGACTTCCTACATCATATTACATAAAATGTTGAACTCGCAAGTAAAATTCCTAGATATAAAAAGAGAAGGGGAAATGTAACAACTGCATTCTAAAACTGTATTGTCGTGATGGCTGGACAATAGTATAAATTTCCTGAATCATTAAATTTCAAACTTAAAATACATGAATTTTATGGTAACAAAATTACACCTTAACAAAGCTATTAAAAATTCTCTATCAAGGGGCTAGCAGGTGGCATGGTGGTTAAGGGTGCTGGACTCCCACATGGCCAACAACGGTTTGAGTCCCAACCCAGCAGCTTTCTTTATCACTCTCTCTCTCTCTCTCTCTCACACACACACACACACACACACACACACACACAATCTGTCCCTTTCTGGTCAAATAAAGACAAAAATGAAATAAATAAAGTTAAAATTTAAAAAAAATTCCCTATCAAAAAGAGAGAGAAAAAGAAATTAATTTGTTTTTCTGATTGCTACATCATATTAAAGAGATTTCTGCACATATACTTTAACACATTGATTGTCTGTAACATTCTAGATTCCTCAGAGACATTAAAAAATCAGAAAATCTTTGCCCCTAAGTCACCATAATGACTGACATGTGAAACTGAGTAACTATGAAGGAAAAATGAAACCAAAGGTTAAAATTAAGGTATGAATTGCTATGAAAATAATTCATTAATTTGAGTTGAGGGTTTTAATAAACACTTTAGGCAGGAGAGTGTACATAAGTTGGTTGTGGAAAAATTAATAGTATTTAAAGACACAAAGTTTATGTAGAAAAACATTTCTCAAGGAGGAATTAATGAGCAAATTCAAAGAGACTTGTAAGCACATCACATGATATTGCTATCAAAGCATCAAAAAAAAAAAAAAAAAAAAAAAAGCTAAACCTCTTCAGCAAAGCAATAGTCTGATTTTATTTAAAAAATAACTTACTGGGACTAGCAGTTGGCGTAATGGCTATGTCACTGGACTTCCATGTAATCGACTGAGGTTCGAGTCTCGGACCCGTTGGCTTAAACTCATGCCGGGCGCATGTGTGTACTTGCCCAAGAACCTGAGAGAAGAATGGAGGAGCAGGGATTGCAGCCTGGCCATTCCCCCTGGAGGGTGATTTCTCATTTTCTGTCTCTGTTTCTCTCTGTCTTTCTGGCGAGCGCATGCACCCTATAGCAAAAACCTCTCAAAAAAAAAAAAAAAAAACAAAAAAAACCCCAAAAACCTAACTTATTAAAAAGCATATATTAGCAAGTTTTTTTGGTGTGTTTTATTAAAGTAAATGGGTAACGCACCATTATATTAAATTTACAATGTCAAATATTGAATTACCCTGATTTTTTTAAAGCCTCTTTTGGATTTTAAATATGTTTTGAAATCTCTAAAACCTGTACTTGTAATTCAAATTTTAGGATATGTATAATTTTCCTTTGAGAAGTCATAATACAGGTGACACTTACAATATAAAATTAAAACCATATAAGAGAAAAACCAAAGAAATATAATTTAATAAACCAAAATTATTAGTGGGTATACTTTTCTTTAAGTAAATCCATCACATAGGATCATAGATTAAGAAGATAAAATAGAAAGTATCTATTCATATAGAATTTTTTTTAAAATGTGCTACTGGACCTGGGTGCTTGCCAGAAACAGAGAGAAAGAATGTGAGAAAGCATCTGCCCCCCACCCATATGCGAAAGATCGCCTTGAAATTCCTTATTCTCCATTTCTCCTTTCAGATTCTGGACAACACACACACACACACACACACACACACACACATACACCTGGCATGTATCTGTAGCCGCCAGGTCCAGGACTCACACAAAACATTGGCCATCTGAGATCCAGCCATGTTTTTTTTTTTTTTTTTTTAGAGGTGTTTGCCTTAGGATGTGGGTACTTGCTAGAGAGACAGAGACAGTGAGAGGAAAAGTACAAAAGTATGAAATCACTCCCTAGTGAGGATGGCCATGCTGCAATCTCTTCTCGCAATCTCTTCTCTTACATTCTTCTGGGATTTTTGGCACATGCAGCCAATATGAGTTTTAGGATCTGGGACTAGAACTGTGATCAGCCACATGGGAGCTCAGCAACGTAACTACTATGGCATCTGCTGGCCCTTGGGATCCAGCCATCTTAACCACCCATTATCCATTGGCACATAAATATTCTTTATTAAAATTATACAATAGGTGGGGGACCAGCAGATCACTAAATGGTTACATTGCTGGACTCCTATGTAGTCGACTGTGATTAGAGTCCTAGACCTGGTGACTTGAAACACACCAGACACATGTGTATGAGTGTCCAAAATACTGACAGAAGAATAGAGGAGAAGGGATTATGGCATAGCCATCCTCTCTAGAAAGTGATTTCTTGTTTTCTATCTCTCCGTATCTCTGTCTTTCCAAAGAGCATACATGCCCTATAGCAAAAATCTCTTAAGAAAATAGGTTATAATAGAGGGATCAGCAGATGTCATAATGGTTGTGTCACTGGACTTCCACGTAGTTGACCACAGTTCATGTTCCAGAACTGGTGGCTTAAAAATCATGCCAGTTACTTGTGTAGGTATACCCAGGATCTCAGGAGGAGAATGGACAAGAGGGGATTGTGGTGTGGTTATCCCTTTTTGGAGGTGATTTCTCACTTTCCCTCTCATGGTCTCTGTCTCTCTCTCTGGTGAGAGCACAAACTCTATGGCAAAAAACCTCTAACTTTTTTTTACAATAGAAGATGAGCAGATGGGGTAGTCATTATGCTGTTGGACTCCAACATGGCTGACCATACTTTGAGTCTCTGACCACCACGTGGCATAAAAGTCACACTGGCTATGTGTGCATGCATGCCCAAGATCCCAGGAAGAGAATGGAGGATAAAAGGATTGCTGTGTGGCCATCCCCCTAGGGGGTGATTTCTCACTTTCTCTCTCACTGTTTCTGTCTCTCTCTCTCTCTCAGGTGAATGAACGTTCCCCAAAACAAAAACCCCTAAAAAAAAAAAAAAAAAAAATTCCAATTGATGAGGCCACAAGGTGGCATGGTGACTAAGGTACTAGACTCCTATATGGTCAAGAGTGGTTGGAGTCTTGAACCCAGCAGCTTGAAAATCACGCTGAGTGTACCATTGTGCCCAAAATTCCAAGAGGAAAATGGTAGAGAAGGAAGTGTGGTATGGTCTTGTTCCTTGTTCTCTGGGAATATCTCACTTTCTTTCTCTCTGTCTCTCTCTGGTAAGTGTACCCAATGGCAAAAACTTAAAATAAATAAACACAATTTACAATATGATTTTCCTAAGAAATTACATTCAACAATTATTGGTCTACCAATAAGCGACTGAAATTAACTTGATTTACAAAGTATTGTGTATGTGTACTTACGTTATCTCAGGAGTGAATAAAGCTGGCCAGAGCAATGGAGAATATAGAGTGAGGATTTAGGAGACTGCCCCATGGAGTCACCATTCCCACCAAGTGCCCATATTTCCAGTTCTTTTATGTCCCATCACATCATGCAGCTTGAGTGTTTCCCTTCCAAAGTCACCCCGAGATTAAGCTCTGATCTCTCATTTTTGAGGTGGCCTACAAATGCTATTTCAGTTTCAATATTTTGAAAGTATTGGTTCTAATCAATGATGTATCCTTTCATAAACATCACTTTGTGGGTCAAAATCAACAATTGACATACCAGATAAATGAGCAATATGTGTAAGGGATATATTTTCAGTCCAAGAACTTGCTAAAATAATTGCAAAGGTTCACAATTTAAAAGTAAGTATGGACATGTACTTTATTTTCACCTTATTATTGCAATGCACTCTTAGCACATATGTATGTCTAATTTAGAGAACCCTGAAGCTTATAGAAAGGTAAAAAAATTTAAGTCATTTATTTATAAATTATATCAAATCTTTTAGAATATGCCTTTTTTATGAATACAACTGAATTGAACTGGCTGAAATAAACTTAATAAACTGGAGTTAACAGAGTCTCATAAAATTTCTGAGACTTTTGCTAAATAGATTTGGCACCTATTCAGAAATAAAGAAGCTGGTGAAAATTAAAAAAAGTGTTATCAGGATGACAAATAATAAGAATACCATGATGAAATTAATATGTGAGTTTTCATGAATCATGTGAAGTCCTGACTTATTTGTTTGAACTTTTGTCTAAGCTTTAATTTTTATCATTTTGCTAATATTCAACATCAATTTAAACTAGATAAATCCCGCTGTTTACATCGCATTGGCATTGTATCTTCATAAGAATTGTAAAACGCACAAAAAATGTACTAAAATCTTAAGTGGTAACATAAAAATAGTAAGCATTCATTTTTTAAAACATTAAAAAGATAATACTAGATTTTAAAATAGAATTATAATTTTAATGGGTTAAAATTAGGCAAATATTGATACAAAATGTATACAATAAACTAACATGTCTCAAAGGAATTTATATAAATTTTTGGAAAAAGAAAAATAGAAAATAAATTATTTCAAATATGCTATATATATACTAAATATTACTAAAGAGCAGGTGTTTTTCATTAAGCTATGACTCCTTTTGGTTTCATCCCAGATTAGAACAGTATTTCTCAGTGTTTCTTTCTTTCTTTTTTTTTTTTTTTTTTTGGAGAGGTTTTTTTCTCTATAGGGCACGTGCGCTCGCCAGACAGAGATACATAGAGACAGAAAGCGAGAAATCACCCCCCAGGGGAGATGGCCACGCTGCAATCCCTTCTCCTCCATTCTCCTCTTGGGATCTTGGGCACGCACTCACATGCACCTGGCGTGAGTTTTAAGCCACCGGGTCCGGGACACGAACCGCAGTCGATTACATGGGAGTCCAGAGACATAGCCATTACGCTAACTGCTGGTTCCCAGAACAGTGTTTCTTATACCTATATTTAATATGAGATGTAAAAATCAAAAACATTTATAGAATTCCTAGTAGACATATATTATGCAAGATTATTTCAAATAATTGATATGAAAACTAACATTCTGCTTTCTGCATAGAGATCCATACTTTACAAGCAAAACAATGGATAATTGTTACTGTCTTTTTTGTGTGTGTGAGATTTTTGCTATAGGGTGTTGTGTGCTTGCCAGAGAGACAGAGAAACCAAAAGTGAGAAATCATCCCCAGAGGGAATGGCTACACCACAATCCTTTCTCCTCTACTTTCCTCTTGGGATTTTGGATGAAACATATGCACTCAGCATGAGTTTTAGGCCTCTGGGTTTGGAACTCAAACCATAGCCAAGTACGTCAGAGTCTACAGTTGATTACGTAGGAGTCCAGAGACAACCATTACGCCATCTGGCAGTCCCAACATTTTCATCGTGTAGTTATTTAGGTACCTTACTATGATATAGTTGATGTAGGCTGTCTGATAAGTGTTCAAATAGAAAATACACAACTATTTTTAGACTAGAATGCAATAAAATGTAGTTTTATAAAAATTAATTTTATTTATTATTATTTTCATTTGCTATAGGGCACATGTGCTCACTAGACACATACACACACACACACACACACACACACACAGTGAGATATCAATAAAACAAGCTGCCAGGTCATGGACTCAAACCATGATCTGCCCTGTGGGAATCCAGTGCTTTAATCACCACAGGACCTGCTGGCCCCAAAAGATGTAGTTTTAAAAACACAGTTGTGTTACTGCTTGAAATACTTTGCTATGAATTAAATTATACTCAAGTCTAATTAGAAAATAAATAAATAAATAAAAGTCAAACTTTAAAAGGGAACTTTTTGGTAAATCTCTATAAACCTGTGTGAGCTATCAGACCAGAACCTCTACCTTGAACTTGTGGAAAGTTTCCAGCATACAAGTAAAACCTTGCAACCTGACCACTATATACTCAGCTTTGTGCAAAAACAACAGAATGAAATATGTTCCTTCTATATAATATCCACGTCAATAGAGGAAAACAAAGAAAGGGATTATACAGAGCTATAATTACATCAAAATACATCATAAGTTTCCATCACACTAGATTAATTTTTTCCTACCTTAGCTTACTAATTGCATTTACCAAGGTAAATTCTAAAGTTTCTTGAAGAACCTTGGCACATAGTCTCCAAGGTGGCTAAGAATGGCCTCAGTGTCAAGCTGAGAAGCAGTCTTAAATCAAACAATTATTTCCATTATCTTAAAAGAAAAGTTTTTTTGTTTATTTAATCACAATGCCAGATGCAAGTTCTGTGGTGCCTGAAGTTCATACAGTTTTAGACATCCTCTTTAAGTCAAAGGATACGAATTTATAAATTTAAACTTAGATACAAAAGTGAATCTTCAAGTGGTCAGTAATTGGTTGCAGTCAGATACCTAACAGCTGCAAATTTTACAAGAAGGCATGAACATATTTCTAGAGTCCTTGGAAGAGACTAATCCGAAAGACAGGCTCAAGCCTGAGCTTCATTGACTTTACCACAATCTTCCATGAATCTTCAAGCAGTTTGAAATACATTTTAAATCTTCAAAATGCATTTTTTTGGATGTTATCCAGCTAGAGGTAGGCAAGAAGTCATAGACTGGAATGGATAGCGAGAGGGAGCAATAATTGGGTCTCTAAAACGACACAGCAGAATTGGCTAGCAGAGAGTTATTGGAGAAGCAGAGAGGTTGAATAGCATAGGAATGGGATTATGGGAAGTACAGCAACAAGAAGGAATTTGTACTTGTGTTAAGTTTTAAATAACATGAATGAATGTGGTAGGAGGTTGGATTAACCCAGTTTCAAAGTTATAAGCAAAATTCCTTCTATTTCTGTGTCTGTTGCTGAGAATGTTTCTTGATGGTGGAGATCAAAAGTTTGAGATAAGCTGGTAGAAGCCGATCAAAGGAGAGGTCTGGTGGAGTATACCTGTTCAACTTCAATGCATACTACCTTCAAGTCCTGGCAACAGGGCTTAATGTGCAATGTCTCATTCTCCAGGAATATTTTTTACCCTGATAATGATGAGATAAATTGAGAACAGAGCAGTCAATAATCTTTTCATCTCTTGTTCACAATAGTATTGGCTAATTGCTGGGATTTAACTGTGGTTCTTCTCTCTACATATTGTCTGGGGCACAGAGAATGCTCCCCATGTATGTATAATTGTTTATTTAGGCACTTTACTGACACAGGAATCCCTGAGGACCAGGGACCAGTCAGAAAAGAAAAGCTTGATGTTCAGCTTGTTCCAGAGATTCTTTCCAATTACCCTTGGCTTCGCTGAGTATAGTCTTAGCACAGGGAAATTCTACTCTGCTAACTTGTGCAATCTTTCATTTAAAAATCATTGTTGGAAATTATTTTTGAATTTTCATTCCAGTTTTGGCTCACATAAATTATGAAAAATTGGGATGACATACTCCTTCTGCAATTTTCATCTTAATAGAAATGATAGAATAAAAATGATAACCATTATTATGGTTAAGGCGCTGGACTCCCATATGGTTGACCACAGTTTGAGTCCTGGATCTGGAGGCTTGTTCTCTTACTTTCCCTTTATCTTTTCTCTCTCTGTCTCGCTCTGGTCAAATTAAACAAATAATTATGATGACAATAAATAAAATGAAATAAAACAATTCCTTAAAACATTTTTAAAAAGAATAAAAGTTAGAATACCAATAATTAAAATAAACTTAAATTATTGTTCACTTATGTGTTAACTACTTAATACATACTACATCATGGAAGAAAGCTCTGTGTGACAGAGTTTTATTATTTTTTTTCTATTTCTGTTAATTGGTTGGGATTACATTAAGATTATGAATTTATTTGGGTGGAATTGATATCTTGAATATTTTTGAGTATAATATACAATGTATTCATGCTGAGAAAATTAATTTTGTGCGCTCTAAAAATATACAGTGATTAAATGTAAAATGTAAGAATGAAATGTGCATAGCTTAATGTAGAACAAATATACATTAATGGACTTGAAATGAAGGTGCACTACAGAAATGATAAGGAGAAACTTCAGTTGGAGCAATGATCATTAGCCTTTTCCAATTAAAAAAAAGTCAAACAGGGACCAGCAGACGGCATAATGTCTACATCACTGGACTCTCATGCAGTCGACGATTGTTTGAGTCCCAGGCCTGGTGGCTTAAATTGACAACCAGCGCGGGTGTGGGTGAGTGCCTAAGATCCTGAGAGGAGAATGGAGGAGGAGAAAGGATTGTGACGTGGCCATTCCTCCTGGGGGGTGATTTCTTGCTTTCTGTCTCTCTGCTTCTCTCTGTCTTTCTGGTGAGCACGCATGCCCTATAGCAAAAACCTCTCCTCCCTCCCCCCCCCGCCAAAAAAAAGAGTCAAACAACAAAATAAGTTTCTTAGTAAATTTTCTGACATAAATAGTTTAAGACTAATTTAACAACCACACTAGCTAAAACTAACAAAGTATTCTTAAAATGTCTGCCAGGCTGAAACATCATTGATTTAAGAGGTAGGCATAGTTGATTGCAAGTGAGTGGTTAATCGTTATGGGCAATTGGAACCTGCAGATAATGTAATGGCCATGTCCCTAGACTCCCACATACTCAACTGCAGTTTGAATCCCAGACGCGGTGACTTTAAACTCACACTGGGTGCATTTGCATATGTATGCAAAATCCCAAGAGGAGACTGGAGGCTAAAGGATTGCAGTGTGGCCATCCTCCCTGGGGAATGATTTCTTACTTTTTGTCTCTCTGTCTCTCAGGCGCGTGCACATGCCCTATAATAAGATCCTCTCTAAAATAAACAACAAAAAAACCCCCAAAATATTATGGGCAATGTGGATGTGAGTTGGGACCAGAGGAGGATTAAAAATAAAGATATTTATGCTATATGGTTTTATAAATTGTTTCTATTTGCATCTTCATATTGTATCATCCTAATAATCCTATGAGAGAAAACATCACAATTGCTATTACTAAGGTCTTGTAAAAAGAAGAAATGTTTTCAGCTATAAAGAATAACTTGGTCAGAATTAACTAGCTTTGGACTTTAGCTTCCTTTTCTAAATCCCATGCTCGCTTCACCACAAAATCCTGTGTATATGCATTAGAAATAAATGGAAATCCACAATATTTAATGTGCCCAGCAGTTAGAAATGATTAATGTGAGAAAAGGATAGTATATATTGCTTCCTAGAGAAAATGAGACTTAACATCTTGAAGGAACAAACTGGAATAGATTTATTAATAGTAGTTTCACAGTGTCTGGGTCATTAAATAGGGGCACACTAAATGTATGCCAAATGGAAGATATTCTACTAGTTGCGAATAGGATGAGTGAAGTCCTAGGGTAATGAAGGAAGGGTGTGTACAGTTTCCATGGTGGTGATAGTAAGATGACTGACCAAGTTCAAGGAAAACATTACCTAAATGGGGACAACTCAGTACCATCTCAAAGACTGGGAGAAAGAAGAGAGGAAAAGTTTACAAGAAGGTTCAGAAATACATGTAACAACCTTGCAAGAGACTTAGTAGAGCCTCGGGGTTAATAGTCTAAATACCAGAGTTGGACTGTCAGCTTTTATATATGAGTCATATTTTGCAATAAGTGTGCAGCATTGTACATTTTGATGTCTCAGTTTCTTCACAGTGTAATGGACACAGTGTAATGGACACAGTAACAGTACTGCTTCACTTATAGAATGGAGCTTGAAAATCACATTGAGTGTATGTGTACACATGCCCAAAATCCCAAGAAGAGAATGGAGGAGAAGGAATTGTGGCAGTGCTTCCCTTTGGGGGAGTGATTTCTCACTTTCCTTCTCTCCGTTTCTCTCTATCTCTCTCTAGGAAGCACATGCACCCTATTGCAAAAGGGAAAAAGAAGGAAAAAAGAAGAAGGAAAAAAGAAGAAAAGAATGAAAGATACCGTTACATATAACACTTACAGGTCATTGACTGGATCCTGGCTAGCATCATATAATGACTTACTTTACTCAGTAGGAAAAAAAAATGGAGTTCCATAGTGTTTGGTGAACTGATGGCACACAGCAAATTACATGAATTTGTGTGACACACCAATATTAGATCTTTATTTTAATTAACATATATGCAGTAAATGCCAGCCTCTCCTTTCACTTATGGGCTCCATTCAGCTGTAAAGAGTTTATAGGCACTGCTTACTCTTCTGCTGTCTGTCATTTATGCAGAAGAACATATTATTGCTGCCAGACAGGTTTCAAAGCAAAAATACAATTTTTCACTAAAGACTCTATAATTTAATATTGTCCAAGGTGTAAAAGCTAGTGCTGTTTAGCAGGGATGTTGGAGGTGTTTTATAATTTAATTGGCCTTTCTCTTTTTTAGAATGCATTGCAGATTAAAGTGGGTATTATGGTTTCGATGGAACAAAAGAGTGATCTTCAAAACATGTCACAACTGCCTGGGGAAGCTGGTTCTAAGAAGCTGCTAATAAGGACCTGCTAATAAGCAGCTCAAAGGTACCTCAAAATAACTCTATCATGAGCTGCTCCACTCCCCAGTCCAACCTGCACACATCAAAGGAAAAGAATACGGAGGAGAACTGGGTATTGATTATTACCTGCGTTTTTGTTGTGGAGCTCTTTTGTGGTGCACAGTTTGAGAAGCTTACTATATATGAAAGAAGGAAAATAGCTTAAGTGTAATGAAATGCGAGTCCCATTATTAATAGAATGTCCCTCTCTTTACCTCATGGGCTGTAAGAGCAGGGATAAAACTTTCATTCTCTTCCTTTTTTTGGGGGGAGGGGGGAACTTGGTACATAAACCTGAATTTATTTTATTAATTTTTAAAATTTATTTTATGCATTCAATCACCATACATCACTTAGCTTGTAAAGTGAATTTACCAAACTTAAATACACTTCACACTAGTCTAGTTGAGAATACTATACACATTATCATCGGTAGATAATAGTCCATTTCTGTGTCCCACAAATATCTTGTCTCTCTATATTTCTCCTTAATTTTTTTCCTCACACTATCCTTCATCTCCCACCTTCTTACCACAGTTTTATTAACCAGGGTAGACTTGTGGAATCCATAATAAGGGAGTGCATCCCAACTAAAATCACACCCACATTAAGGTTGATGATAAACCTTCCAAGATGAGGCCTAAAGGTAAAAGAATACCAGCCTGAATTAATTATTCAGAGAATATTAGCTATACAGTGGCCCTCCAATAACAATTTCCTTCATTGTCTTCCTTCCCAGAAAATCACACTTGTACTCATTCTCAGTTATGCATTGGCTGGGGTTCCACATTCATTTTGACAAGAAAGGGTTTATACAAACAATGTCTTTTGAAGTCAAGGTACAGTATGTGTGTTTGTGTGTGTGTGTATAATATCATAATTATATATCAAATAAAATGTTATATTATTAATTTATATATACTATAAATTTATATTCACATATATGTATTATATATGTAATATATTATATTATATTAATGAAAAAGAGAGAAGGACCACCAAGCATATGTATGAGGGAGAGAAGTAGGGGGAGAAAAGGAAAGATGGATATTTTTAACTGGGTCACATGATATCACCATCTTGTCGCAACTGCCCAGTTCACTAGGACCACAGGAACACACCACTTCCTCTGACCTACTTAAGTTGCCCCAGAATTCTTTTTATTTATTTATTTTTTGAGAGGCTTTTTTCTATAGGGTGCGTGCACTCACCAGACCAAGAGAGACAGAGAGAAAGAAATATTATTACATTTATTAATAACAATAACAAAATTTATTAATAATAATCACAAATAATATTAACAAAATAATAACAAAATTGGCATGGTGGTTAAGACGCTGGACACTCCCACATGGCCAAACGTGGTTAAGACGCTGGACACTCCCACATGGCCAAACATGGTTCGAGTCCCAGACCTGGTGACTTGCTTTCTCACTTTCCTTACTCTCTCTCTCTGTGTCCCTCTCTGGTCAAATTAAAGCATTAAAAATTAAATAAAATAATAAAACAATAAAAATTTGTGGTTTATGGTCAGCTAAAGTAGTATTTAGAAAAATGTGCCTTACATACCTCTTTTAAAACCTGTCTTAATAAAGAGTTTACTTTCCATCTTAAAAGCTAAAGAAAAGATAATTACATCAAATTCAAAAATAGATAAATCAACAGGAATAATAAAAATAAGAGAAAAAATTCGTTAGATTGAAGACAAAAGTAGAGGTAATTAACAAATTCAGAATTTTCACTTTAGTTATTATAATAAAATTAATACATCACTAGCAATGTTACTACACAAATAAATAAGCCTTTAAAAAACAGAAAGAAAGAAAACTCTTAAATATTCTATAAGGGATGAAATATGGGACATTATTTTATATACTAGATGATTTAAAAATATATTAACTAAATGTTTTGAATGACTTTATGTGAATACATTTGACAAAATACATATATAAAATGCAACTTACCAAAATTGACACAAAAGAAATAAAAAAATCTAAATATCTCTGTATCTATTAAATTCATTATCAAAATCAAACACATCAATCAAACACATCACACACAAAAAAGTTCAGGACATGGTTTCACTGGTAAATTTTTAAACATTAATGCAAGACACAAATTCTCTTCCAAATGAGAGAAGGAAAAAAACAAAACAAAACAAAACAAAACAAAACAAAAAACCTCTAAAACTTAGCAATTAATTTTATGAGAAAAGCATAGAAACAGTATGAAAACTTGGCAAAGATGCTATAGAAACTTGAAATTAGAGGCCAATGCTTTTATGAATATAGGCAAAAAAATTTCTTAACGAAACTTTCGTGAACTGAATCTAGCAGTACATACAAAGAATAATACCAATACATTTTAGCTAAGTGGAAATTAGGCCAAAAATTCTGGGTGTAACATTCAAATCTAATCAAGGCAAATTGGCATATTAACTTAATGGAAGAAAAATGATATGATCTTCTAACTAGACTCATAACAAAAACTCTCAATAAACTGTGAATAGAAGGCAAGTTCCTCATTCCAATGAAGAACATTTTATTAATAATAGCACAATATGGAACATTTTCTCATTAAATCTCCCAAATTAAGAAGATATCTTCTCTCACTATTTCTTTTCAGCATTGTACTGAATGGATTAATCAGGGCAATAAAAAGAAAAAAAGCAATAATATATCTAAAGATTTAAAAGAAAGAAGTAAAGTATTCTTTAATTCCAAATGACACAATTGCTTGCATAGATAATTCAAGGGGATTATAAAACTAATACTAGAATGAAGTGAATTTAGTAAGACCATAGTTTAACATATTAAACTTAATCATATTTTTATATACTGACAACTAAGAAAATTTAAAACAATTCATTAACAGAAGCATCTAAATCTATAAAGAAAAGATAAAGTTAGCAAACATGGGGGACCAGCAGTTAGCGTATTGGCTATGTCGCTGAACTCCCATGTAGCCGACCACAGTTCGAGTCCCGGACCCGGTGGCTTAAACCCACGCCGGGCGTGTGTGTGTGCGTGCCCAAGATCCCGAGAGGAGAATGGAGGAGAAGGGACTGCGGCACAGTCATCCCCCCCGGGGGGTGATTTCTCACTTTCTATCTCTCTGTCTTTCTGGCGAGCGCACACGCCCTATAGTAAAAACTTCTCAAAAAAAAAAAAAAAAAAAGTTAGCAAATATGTGAAAAACTACAAAATTGCAATAAATTGGAGAGGGCCAGCAGGTGACATGGTGGTTAAGGTGCTGGACAAACCCATGTGGCCAACAAGAGTTCGAATCCTGGATCTAGTGGCTTGCTTTCTCGATTTCTGTCTCTCTCTAGTCAAATCGAAATAAATGAATGAATAAATAAAATTAAATAAATAATTTTTAAAAAGATTGCAATAAATTGGAGACAACATAAAATAGCAATGTATCATATTTATTAATTAAATGAGTTAATATTGCTAATATTTCAATTGTTCCAATAAGATAAAATACAGTTCATGTTAAAAATTCTGAAGTGATTGCTTATAACCACTAATAAATTGTAATTAGAATGTACAATACATGGAAGGTCCAACTAGTGACATAATGGTTAAGATGTCTAGATCCCACAGGGTCAACTGGACCATTCAAGTCCTAGACCTGGCAGCTTGAAAACTACATCAGGCACGTATACATGCATGCCCAAAATTCCTAGAGGGAGAAATGGAGGAGGAGGGATTATAATGATTATAATGTGACTATTCCTCATGGCAGGTGCTTTCTCACCCACCCCCAATCTGTGAGTGCATACATTCTCCACAAAAGAAAAAAAAGATATTGAAAATAGCGGCCAAAAATAATACTCAATAAAGCAAAGTGGAAAGACTCAAACTATTTGATTTCAAGTACTAATATTCTTTACTATAAAGTTATAGTGATCAAAACACTGTATTCTTTGAGTATGGAAAGAAAGAAAAAGAAATCAATAGAAAAGAAGGTACAGGCACACATAAGAAATCAATTTAGTATTTTTTAAGAATTATTTTACTTAACTTTGTTTTTTAAATTCACTTTCCAATGTGACCATTCTCTGGGACAGAATGAGAGAGAGAAAGAGAGAGGGAAAGTGTGAAAGCAAGTTCAGGTCTGGGACTCAAACTGCGGTCAGCTACATGGGAGTCCAGTGCCCTTAACCACCACGCCTCCTGCTGGCACAAAATCAGTTGTTTTTTATGACATAAAGATAATTCAATAGAGAAATAATTTTTTCAAGAAGTGGTTTTGGATCTGCTGAATATCCACATGGAAAAAAAAAAAAGTTTACCTCAACACCTACCTCAAGTTGTACATGAACATTTATGTAAGATAATGTGAAAAGTAAAACCAAAAAGTTGCTAAAAGAAAACACAAAAATTTATCTTAATAATTGGGCTATAAGAGAATTTCACAGGAAGAACAAAATCATACTCATCCAAATTAGAACTAGTGCTCATCAATATACCTTTAAGAAAAACAAGCAAAAAAAGCACAGACAGAAAATATTTGCAGCACGTGCATTTGACAAATAATTTGTACCAACATTATAAAGAACTCCCATAGACTGGTCATTAAAAGACAAACAACCATTTAAAAATAATTAGGCAAGAAACCTGAATATAGTTTACTATAATAAGCATGTGAAAAGATGCTCCAATTCATTAATCATCAAATTAAAACTACAATGAGATATTATCTCAAATCCTCTAGTATTGTTAAAACATCAAAAAATGATGACACTAAATGTTAGTGAAGCAGTGTAGCTACTGGAGAGCATGCACTACTGGTGGGAATGAGAAATGGAATACATGCTCTGCTTCTTAAAAGTTCAGCGTATACCATATCTGTGATTCACCTATTCTACTTTGAGATATTTACTTAAGAAATTTTTTTTCTTTTTGTTTTGCTATAGGGCATTTGTGCTTCTCCAGAGAGAGGAAGAAAAATGAGAGAGAGTGAGAAATTACCCCCCAGAAGGGATGGCCATGCCACAAGCACTCTCCTCCATCTCTCCACTCAAGATTTCAGTCACTGACACACATGCTCCCAGCTTATTTTTCAAGTTGCCACATCTCAGACTCAAACCATGCAGGTGGGATCCAGCTTCTTTGCTAGCTCAATAAACTTTTTTATTTTCTTTACAGTGTATGCACAAAAAACTGAACAAAAATGTTTATAATAGCATAATTCAAAATAATCCAAATTAAAAATAACTCAAATATTGTTATAAAAAGTATGGATGAACACATTATAGTGTATTTTTGTAATGGCACATTACTCAGCAATTGAAAAGAATAGGCTACCAATATATGCAGAAATATAGTAATGTATTCTCAAAAACAAAAGAAGCCAGGGGCAAAACAGATTATCTTGTATGATTCAATTTATATAAAATTTAAGAACAGGCAAAATTAAGCTTTGGTTTAGATATGAAAAATACTGGTTGTCTCTAGGGCGCAGTAAACAGTGGAAAGGTTGAGTAGTGAAATAAAAGCATACATTTAATGACCTCTGTGTGTGTGTGTGTGTGTGTGTGTGTGTAACTCCAAACTTATAAAACTTGTAATCTCCATATTTCATGATACCATTACAAAGTCATTTAACATAGAATCAAGAATGTGCAGTAACACACCACATTCTGGTATTTCTACATTTAGAAGCAATTGACATAAATAATCTCCAGAGCACGAGGTAACAGTAGATTAAGCCATGTTTAATATAACCAATAAGAAATTGGAGAAATGTAATTGGACAAATAAGAGTACGCTTCTACAGTAGCCAACCAGTGGGAACTCAGGTCTATTCATACAGACTCATTCTTTGTATAATATTCTTTCTTCCCAGATATAAGGCAAGACATCTCTATCATGAGGCTCTGCAAGAATAGAGGAGGTAGTCAAAGAGTGACCTTCTTAGGTTTTATTGTTTGCTTTGGGGGAAAGAAATTTTAGTTTCTGTGACCCACTTCAGGATAGAAGGTCAGCGTGCAACTTCCAACATACTATATTTTGAGGCAGCATGTTCTGAGTCTAGACATTAATAAGTATTACTTTTATAGCTTACTATATGCTGGCATTCTTTCTACATTCTTGAGATTACAGATATTATAAAAATATTTAACCATCTCTATCCTCATAGAATTTTGATTCCTTTTATGATAACTTTGGTGGTAGATTTTCCCTCACTACGTCTTTTTCTTTTCTTTTTCTTTTTTTTTTTTTTTTTTTTGGCTAGGGTTTTTAGTGACACATGGTTTCTAATGAGAACATACTAGAACTTGGAAAGATGACTAGAAATAAACCATTCTGTTTCATGTTCCAAATAGCAGCTATTTTTTTAGGGAACAAAGATTTGAAAGATACATAACAGCTACACTTGTCCATTATTTTCATCCCTTGGTTATTCATTTTTCACCTTGAGTTAAACAGAAAAGAAGATATGTAGAGAAATTTATTTCACAGGATAACTTTATTTCTCCAAGGAATATAATATTACAATTAGCCTATTATTGTGAACCATGATGTGCCTAGTTGAAAGTGTTCCTGAAAATTTGTCAGTTGCTAACAAATCTAATAAAATCTTTCATATATATGGTGTTTCACCATTTTATTCTAAAATGGCTCTGTGAGGGAGATTACAACAGAAAATAAGTTCATATCTCATCATTGAGAAAACAGGTTCTATGATTTATTCACTGTCAAATGTGAGATCCTGTACTCAAAACAAAATCAATTTAAGTACCTTGTAATGAATTGTAATGAATTCGGTTGTATGAGACATACAATATAGCTATAGTTGGGACTAGTAGAGCTCAAGAGTTTGGATTTAATACAATATCTCTACCCAAACTTATGTCTCAAAAGATCACACATGAATTGCACAATTTGCTTGCTTTACTTCAAGTTTATATTGTACTTCACTTTAATTTTGTCGTTTCGTTGACTAGTAAACTCAGGTACACATGACGGCATCATACATGTTTAACGATGCCATTTATACTCTTGAAATATATGGTAAGCACAGTGAATTACTGTGTCATAAGAATGTGCAAATATTGCCCAAAAGTCTAGTCTATTTGATCTGAACGGTCACCACATTGGGTGTTATTGCTAGGTATATGCACTTTAAAAAAAAAAAAAAAAAACATTTTAGGCCAGCCATGGTGACACCATGGTAACTAAGTTTCCATGATGCTGAACCCATATGGGAAGGCTCCAGGTTTGTGTCTTGAGGTCTGCCTGTACATGCTGGGTATGCGTGTATGCCCATGATCCTGGCTGGCTGAACCTGGGGGGTGGATTGCAGTATGAAGATCCTGTTGGGAGTCTCTATCTATCTATCCATGTATTTCTTCTTCACATGAAAGAAATAAATAAATGGACTTTATTTTTTTAAATAGTGAGTAGTAATTCCAATACAGAGTAAATATTGATCTTATGTTGATAAGCAAATGAATCCTAAAATGTTATGCAAACATCAATGTATCAGGTGTAACAATTCTTGCTATAATTCACCTGCTGACAAATAAATTTATTTACAGATCCATGTGTACAAGATCAGGAAGAAACACGTAAATATTTCTAAACCATAAGAGACAAAAATCCCTTTTTTAGATATCTTCTCAAAGTAAGCAGAGCCTAAATTTATGATATTTTAGAGAGTCCTTTATTTGATCTTCTTTCCTTGGTTTGAGTAATATTCTTGACATTTGCACAATACACATTTTTTAAAATTACAATATTTCTAAATGTGAATGCTTTTATGTAATTTTACATAATTAGAATCCAATTTGTCATTGGCAGATTATTTAACATAATGAACATACTACATGTGATTAATTTGAAGAACTTAAAGTTAAAAATCTTTTCAGCAGTGTGCACTGTTGGAGTAAATTAGTTTTCTAAATTTTCTATGTAAACAAAGTTATAGATTTTACGTATTCCAATATTACTTGTATACCCAGGAACAATGTGTTTTTCTGAAAATAATATTGTACTTTTTTTGTCAGTATTAACTCTATTTGAATATTGACTAGGTTGCTTTGCACCCTCACCTCTTTTTATATTGGTAGTTCCAGACCATGAAATAACAATTCCAAGTCTCTAATAGTAGTAATAACTGTTTTCTTCATGTGCCAACTTGTTCCCACAGTCTGACAGCTGCTGGATCCTCTCATTAGTATCTCTTTCATATTTTCATGCCATAAGAGCTGGCATACCAAACAAGAAGCTACTTTTTCATCAATTTCTTTGTTGGAGTCTTGCCAAAATACTGTAGCCCACACTCTTCCTTTGCTCCATTTCATGAGATCAAAAAGCCATGATGTATTCTGTTTAATACTTCCTGGCAAAGGTTATTGGAAGTAACTATGCAATCATCTTTCAGCAATGCAACATTCGCGATTGTGAGTGATGCTCAGATGTTCTCATATACCCATAAGGCTTTTTTAGTTTCTTTTAGTTTTTCAGCCAACCTACTCATAATAAAATTAATACATTGTTAACATCAGGTCCATGGCTATTTCCTGTGCCATCCATCTGGACTCCTCGTCTGTAATAGACAAGATTTTATGAATGGTTACAATCTGTTTTACCAGACCTAAAATATTTCGGATAATATTCCCAAAGTTAAGAATTTTGCACATAAACTTGCAACAGGTAATTCTAAAGCATCGGGCATATTATTTGAAATTTGAGGTTATGGTGTTCTGAAAAGGACATATGTTAAGTCATAGTTCTGGTATGTTTTTTCATCTGATAATCTTGAGTTTCCAGAAGTTTTTCAGTGAACACATGCTACTCTTGCTATTGGTTAGGTTCGGTTCCTTAGTACCAGAAGAGATATTTGGACAAGTTATTTGTTTGGGATTCCTCTCAGGAGAAAAGAGTGAGAGGACAAACACAATCAATAGAGAAAGGCTGAGCAAGAATGAAATCGTCACTGGAAATTTGCTTCAACAAGACCTCATAGGAGCATCTAATGTACTGAAGGAAAAAACAGTTATTTCACTTTGAGGAGGGGAAGCCAGCCTTCTCTTGTAAGAAATCCTCATGTGAAAATATCTTCTGCTGCGGTCAGCTGAGAGTGGCAGGGCAGATAGCATCTAAGTTAAACAATTGTCTATCCAAGAAAATTCTCTAGAAAAGAGGGTACCTTTGAATCTTTGGGAACCAACAGTCACAGCAGCTGAAGGAAGAGTCTGCAAGCTTAGTAGGTACATGAATTTTATATGGTTATAATATCAGCAACATCAGTGATAACATATGAGGGTCTTCAAAAATTCATGGAAATTTCATGTTATGTAAAAATGAGGAATCAATTTCAAATATTTTGCACCAAAATAAACTTGCACTTTAAGTCAACATTTAATTTTCCAAGATTTTAAAATTGTGATAAAAGAGACATAATGTAAAATGTGTCACTTTAACCATTTTTTTAGAGAGACTTTTACTATAGGGTATGTGTACTAGACAGAGAGACAGAGACAGACAGAGAAACAGAAAGTGAGAAATCATCCCCTGGGGGGATGGTCATGCCACAGTCCATTCTCCACCATTTTCTTCTAGGGATCTTGAGCATACATGTACACACACTTGGCATGAGTTTTAAGCCACCGGGTTTGGGACTCGAACTGCTATTGACCACATGGGAGTTCAGCGACACCATTTGCTGTCCCCACCTTAACCAGTTTTACGTGTACAACATGATGGTATTAAGTAAATAATACCATGCAACCATCACCAGTGTCTTTTTCTAGAGCTCTTCTCATCTTGCAAAACTGAAAATATACTCATTAAATCATAAACTCTCAAAAAAACAACAAGGTCCTGGAACATGACAGGAAGTGGACAAATATGGAAAATTTGTTGTTGAGTGAAGCAAGTCAGGGTATGAAAGAGAGACTTTGTGTGTCTCCACTTTGCATATACCGACTGTCCACACTCTGTGGTAGAGACTGAAAGATTGTAGGACATAAAAGCATTAAAAATTGTTATGGACACTAGAGACAAAGTGAAAGGAGAGTGTGGGAGGCGAAGAGCATAGGAAAGGAAATTTTGGGAAAAATAGAGAAGTAAGACAGTTGTGGGACACAGATATGGTTTATTGTCAGTTGATGAGGATATGTACAGTATTCTCAACTGGGCTACACTGAGGTATATATTATGCTGGATGAAGTCTCTTTACAATCTAAAAATAAACAAACAAAAAACAGTAAAGCTTCATCCTCCACCTGCTCTCCCACCTTCCCCAGCCTGCTCAGCACAGGCCAATCATCCTTCCTCTTTCTGTATCTATGATTTTAACTATATAAGTACCTCATAAAAGTGGATTCACACAGTGCTTGTCTTTTTGTGGCTATTTTATTGCACTTAGTGAAGTGTTTACATCTGAAGCAATAAGTTGTCAAACAGAAACAGCGATAGATTTTGAAAAGTCTTCTTTAATTTTAAGACAATTTTTTAAATGACTCTGAAGTTCAGTGTTAGCAAGAAAGAAATTTGGCATTTCTTTGCCCACTGTTTACCAGAGTTTTGTGTGTGCTTCATGCTCAGAAGTGTGTCTAATATTTTAGCCATTATCTATTAGTAGAAATTTTGGTTTTGCATCACTTAAAGTGATTATCTGTTGAGGGATAACCGTATAGTGTTGTCAACTGGACTGGTGCTAAATGTACACAGGTTGGAATTTTCATTTTGTAAGCTAAGTAATGTGATTGAATGTATAAAAAAATTGAAATAATAATAAAGTGACTTTCAAAGATCTCTGTTCTGCAATACGTTTTCCCATATAAACAGAGAAAGTTATGACCTATTAATAGAATACAAGAGTACATGATGCATTTTCTTTTTCTCTTTAATCTATGACAAGGAAAATAATGGCAGTAAATTAAGATCTTCTAAATGCTGAAACTGTATTTAATTTGCATGTCATTAAAAAAAAATCAAAG
The DNA here is from genome assembly GCA_026018925.1 of Tupaia tana. NCBI lineage: Eukaryota > Metazoa > Chordata > Mammalia > Scandentia > Tupaiidae > Tupaia > Tupaia tana. The sequence goes on from JAKSZU010000006.1 coordinate 177,851,636, forward strand.
ATTTTTCCTGATATACATCTTGATTAACAATCGTTTGACCCATTTTCTAGGCATTTGTTCATTCATATTTTTGTGCAAAGGATTTTGAAAAAGCATAGTCATCATAATCAGAGGCAAAAGAAAAGTAACTTGATAAAAACTTCATAAACTTCTTTCTATTTAATAATAAAATTTAAATTACTAACTCAATGTAATTTAATGGTCTGTGCAATTTCTTATTAAAGTATTTGTACACAGTTTTTCTTGGGTAAGCTTTTATCAGCACACTTTGCATTCACAGTAATTTGTTCAAAATAACCGGAGTGCATATACACGATCATACCCATGGTAGTAGGTGTGCATCTAATACCTATCAGTGTTGAGTGTAACGCCAAAAAAATGAGTGATGAGCAGCTCAGTCTTCTCAAGACTGTCAGGATTACTCAGTATTTTAACACTTTGAAAGCCTCATTTCACCACCATCTGTGCATTGGTGGTTCCTACAACTCTGATTTTTTACTGAAAAGTTTGGGATTTCTTTCCCATTACCTGTCATAACCAATCACTGGCCAATGGAGTGTGATGTGCACTGATTCTAGGAAAAAAGATTTCTCTTAGCCTGGCTCCAATTTAGTTGTCTATTCCCTTACTGAATGCTGCACGTATTTTATTTGGCCAAGACATGCCTGGGCCCAGCAGAGTTCATAGAAGCAAGACTAAGTGTAGCAATAAATGATAACAAATCAGAGTGAGACCAGCCTGAACTATCTGAGTTTTCTCAGATGACTTGTGTGATTAGCTATACACTACTTGATAATATTTTTGAGATGAGGCTTTTAAAAAGACAACAGAAGAATTTTAAGAATCTAAGTGATGAAATATGTTTCTCTTGGCTTTCCCCCTCCTTGTTTTATTACCTCTGATAGTAACTTAATCAATCAAATATTTTTTGAAATAGATACACCAATCATATTTAAATTAAACTATACAGTGTATAAAGCTTTTTTTTCTTTTTGAAGGAGATTTTTGTCATAGGGCGCATGTGCTTGCCAGAGAGTCAGAGAGAGATAGCAAGAAATCACCCTCCTGGGGGGTTGGTCATGCCACAATCTCTTCTCCTCCATTCTCCTCTAAGGATTTGGAGCACTCATGCACATATGCCCAGCATGAGTTTCAAGCTGCTGGATTTGGGACTCAAACCACGGTCAACTATGTGGAAGTCCAGTGATGCAATCATTGTGCCATCTGCTGGTCCCTGTAAAACTTTTCAATACTCTTTGTTTTAGTCAATTCTCACATATTTTGGAGTAATGTAGGGCAGATATTATTAACCTGGTGATATAATATATAATAAAATCTAGACACAGAGAAATAATTTTTATAATTTTTTTCAAGAGTCATGAGTACTTCCATGTTGCAGACAGGGTGGCCTAACCCAGTGAAATACCATGCCCAGGAATTTTCTCCAGTGGAGAGACTGAGAAGCTGAAGAAAATCTTTGATCTTAGTCTATTGTTATACTGGTTTCCTCAATCCATGGTGCCACAGCCTGGAGATTAATTTTATATATTGGCTATTGTCTGAAGAAGGTATCAAATTTTGGAACATATCAGGCTCATATCTATCAAAACCCATTCTCTCTCCTTTAACATACCCTCCTCCCGCACCTCTTACTCTGTCTCCTCCTCCCCCTTAGATAGCTCAAAAAAGTTAACTTACATTATCTTTATCTCATAGCTTTGAATTCCTTTACTTTTTAAATTATAAATGGAACTACTTTAGGCACTGAATGATCTATGAGTACCTAAGATCAAATTGAAATAATAAAAAGTGACAAATGTTTCCTGACCATTTAAAATGCCTATTATCTTCCCAGAATTAGGAAGCTTATAATGTGGTCCTGAATTTCCTTCACACATTTGTATTGTGTGATTTTATATATGTATGCACTTTATATAGTATAATTATGTTTACTTATCAAGTAAAAGCAAGATAATATAAGCATTTCTTCTCACTACATGGAATTATGCAATGACTCTGAGATAATATCATTGAAACTTTCAGAAACAAGCTGTGTAATAATTAACTTGACTTATTGTTCTCTGCTGTGTTTGGACGGTTATAATACTTTCTACTTGCTGCTCTTATAAGTAGAATTTCTATTAGATGTTTGATTATTATCAATAATTATTTTGAAGTCTGGAGCTAAACAAATGAACAAAAAAAAATCTTAAACAACTGTCACTTGGGGATGGCTCCATGGCCTGGTGGTTTGGGGAGCCAGGTCCCATGTGGGCAGCCATATTGTTTGAGCCTCAGTCCCAGAAAGCTTGAAAAACATTCTGGGTGTGTATGCATGTGTGCCTCAAAATCTTTATAGGAAGAGGAAATAGAGGAAAAGGGATTATGGCATGATCGTGCCGCATTGAGGGATGCTTTATCCCTCTTGCTCTATCTCTGCCTCTCTGTAGTTGCCTAACAAGTGTACACACCCTATGGCAAGTAAAATATAATAAAATATAAAATAAAATATTACCTTTATGTTATTTATATCAGTGTTTTTGATAGTCTAGACATCAAACATTGTTAGACTTATTAAATACTGCTCGAATAGGATCTTTGTCACACCATCATGAGTTGTTTTAAACTTTATCAGAGTCTAATGGTAGCTCCCATCATGCTCTTTTACCTATGCTCATAACTTTTTGATTTTTCAATATTGAAATATATCACTGTTGTCTCAATATTCTAATTAATTTTAGAAGTAGTTTCAGGTTTATTCCATCTTTCTTCTTTCATTCTATATAGAATGGTGAAAATGATAGTCTTTTATAACTCTTATTCTTCTATATTTTATTTATTCTTTTCTTATCTTCCTTAACCATCTTGAAAGAGTGGTTTATATTTCAGGTCTCTAAGTCCTACACTTTCATCCTTTCATTCATATCTCAACCTACTACAGTTAGACTAATTTTTTCTTTTGTTCATTGAATTTTTGTTTAGTTTACCAATAATAGCCTCTTACATATCACACCAAAAAGGTTTCATTAAGTTTAAACTTTATACTTTTCCTCTCATTATATATACTCAAGTCTGAGATTTTATATCACACTCACTATCTGCCATATCCTCTTTTATGTCTTGATAGTTGAATTTCATGTTCCATTGAAGAATTACTTTATAAGTCCTCACAAATTCTGTCTTCTAATTTCTGTTTCTATTAGTGGTATTGCTACCAGCTAGCTGTCCAGATTAACGACTTAGAGGAAAATCATGTCTTCTGCTTTTTACATCAGCTGCATTCTGCCAGTCAATAAGGACTATAGATTCTGTTGTATTTGTTCCTTCAATACTTATTTATTAATGACTGCATTAGTTCAGGCTTCTTTAGAGAGACAGAACCAACAGGATATGTATATAGATATGTGAGAGGAGATTGATTAGGAGCATAAAGTCACATGATTATGGATGTTGATAAGTCCCATAACAGTCTGTCTGCAAGCTGAAGACCTTTGGACCTTAGGTATAGAAGTCAATGACATAACTGTAAGTATGAGGCTGAAAGCCTGAAATCATGGTGCATGTTTTGGAGTCTAAAGGAAGGTAAGCTCTGAGTTCTGATTTCTACAACAACATGGGTCCTTCCTGCTCTCTCAAGAAACCAACCTTTCACCTCTTCTTTTCATATTTGAATGCCTTTTATTTTATTATCTTTTCTAATTGCGTTGGCGAGAACTTCAAGTATTATATTGAAAAGGAGTGGTGAGGGAACCAGTAGTTAGCCTAATGGCTATGTCGCTGGACTCCCACGTAGTCGACCGCAGTTCGCATCCCGGACCCGGTGGCTTAAAACTCATGCCGGGCGTGTGTGCGTGCGTGCCCAAGATCCCAACAGGAGAATGGAGGAGAAGGGATTGCAGCGTGACCAATCCCCCCTGGGGGATGATTTCTCGCTTTCTGTCTCTCTGTCTCTCTCTGTCTGTCTGGCGAGCTCAGGGTTTTTGCCCTATAGCAAAAACCTCTCCATAAAAAAAAAGGGGGGTGGTGAAAGTGGGCATCCTTGTCTTGTACCAGTTTTCAGTGGAAAACCTTTCAGCGTTTCTCCACTCAGGATGATGTTCGCTAGGATTTTTTATAGATAGCTTTTATTGTGTTGAAAAATGACCCTTGTATGCTGATTTTGCTGAGAGTCTTGATCATGAAGAAATGCTGTACCTTATCAAGTGCTTTTTCTGCATCGATTGATATGACCATATGGTTTTTATCTTTCTTTCTGTCAATTTGGTGTATTAAATTTATGGTTTTGCATATGTTTAACTAACCTTGCATCCCTGGAATAAAGCCTACCTGGTTGTGTTGTATAATCTTTTTTATAAGTTGTTGGATATGATTTGCTAGTATTTTACTGAGAATCTTTGTGTCTATACTCCTCAGAGATATTGGTCTATAGTTTTTTTTTTTTTTCCTTGTCCTATACTTATTTGTTTTAAGGATAAGGGTGATGGAGCCTTCATAGAATGAATTAAGGAGAGATTCACCTTTTTGAATCTTTAGAAATAACTTGAGCAGAATAGGGGTTAACTTTTCTTTAAAATTTTTGTAAAATTCAGAGGTGAAGCCATCAGGACCAGAGCTATTCTTTGTTGGGAGGTTATTTATTACTGATTCAATATCCTGGCTTGTTATTGGCCTACTCAAACTTTCTACATCCTCCTGGCTCAATCTTGGTAAATTACATGTGTCCAGGAATTTGTCCATCTCATCCAGATTTTCTTGTTTCTTGGCATATATTTGTTCTTAATATCCTCTAATAATATTTTGTATTTCTATTATGTTGGTTGTTATATTGCCTGTTTCATTGCAAATTTGATTTATATGATTCCTTTCTCTCCTCTTCTCAGTAAGTCTCACTAGTGGTATATAGATTTTGTTTATCTTTTCCAAGAACCAGTTTTTACTTTCACTTAATTTCTGTATAGTTTGTTTATTTTCTATTTCATTTATTTCTGCTCATATCTTTATTATGTCCTTTCTCCTGGAATTTTTTTTTCTGTTGCTTTTCTAATTCTCTGAGGCATGATGTTAGGTGATCCATTTGCCTTCTTTCCATCTTCTTCTTATGTGCACTAATTGCTATGAACTTCTCTTTATGACTGCTTTTGCAGTGTCCCAGCAGATGACATGATTGTATATATATAAGACTCAATGATATCCATGAAAAAAATCCTGGAAGTAATATGTGGATACAGTAAAGTTGAAGGAGACAAAATCAGCATACATAAATCTATATCATTTCTATATACAAACAGCAGGGAGACTTAGATAGAACTGAAAAATGTAATTTCATTTACGATAGCCACAAAAAGTATAAGATACCCAGGAATAAATCCAACCAGAGAAGTGAAAGACCTCCACAAGGGAAACTATGAGAAGCTAAAAAAAGAAATTGAAAATGACACAGAAAAGTGTAAGGACATCTCATGTTCCTGGATTGGAAGAATTAATATAATCAAAATAGCAATTATATCCAAATTAATCTATGTATTTAATACAATCCCAGTCAAAGTACCAGAAACATTCTTCACAGATCTAGAAAAAATAATCATGCAATTTGTCTGGAATCATAAAAGATCTCGTGTTGCCAAAGCAATCCTGCACAAAAAGAGTGGAGTGGGAGGCATCTCACTCCCTAACCCAAAAATATACTACGAAGCTGTGGTAATCAAAACAGCATGGCACTGGCACAGAAACCTACAGGTGGATCAATGGAAAAGAATACAGTCCCCAGAAATAAACTTCCAAACATACAACCAACTGATCTTTGACAAAGGGTACCAGTCAATCCAGTGGGAAAAAGAAACCCCTTTAGCAAATGGTGCTGGAAAAACTGGATATTCACCTTTAGAAAAATGAATATGAATGCCTACCTCTCACCATTGACAAAAATCAACTCAAAGTGAATCAAAGATCTAAACCTAAGACTGCAAACGATAAAACTGCTGCTAGAAAACACTGGGGAAACTCTGGGAGACATTGGAGTAGGCAAAGACTTTTTAAATAAGACCCTCAAAGCACTATAAATAATCCCAAAAATAGACAAGTGGGATTACGTCAGACTAAGAAGTTTCTGCATGGCAAAAGACACAGTAATTAGTGTAAATCAACAGCTCTCACAATGGGAAAATATTTTTGTAAACTATGTGTCAGATAAGGGACTGATAACCAGAATACACAAGAAACTCAAGCAGCTGTCCCCCAAAAAGGTGATCAACCCTATTAAAAGATGGGAGAAGGGACCAGCAGTTAGCGTAATGGCTATGTCATTGGACTCCCATGTAGTCGACCACACCCAGACCCAGTGGCTTAAAACTCACGCCGGGCACGTGTGCATGCGTACCCAAGATCTCGAGAAGACACTGGAGGAGAAGGGATTGCAGCGTGGCCATCCCCCCCCCGGGGGGTGATTTCTCACTTTCTGTCTCTCTGTCTCTGTCTGTCTGGCGAGTGCACGTGCCCTACAGCAAAATCATATAAAAGATGGGAGAATGAGTTAAAAAAACATTTTCTAAGGATGACATATGTATAGCCAAAGGGCATGTGAAAAAATATTCAACATCCCTCATTATAAGGGAGATGTAGATAAAAATAACAATGAGATACCACCTAACCCAAGTTAGAATGACTAAGATTAAAAAACAAACAAAACAAAAATGATAAGTGCTGGTGGGAGTGTGGTGAAAGGGGAACTCTTTTACATTGCTGGTGGGAATGTAAATTGGTCCAGCCACTGTGGAAAACAATTTGGAGATTCCTCGAAAGTCTACAAATAGAACTACCATATGATCCAGCAAGCCCACTCCTTGGTATCTACCCAAAAGACAGAAGGATCCTTAGTTGGCAAAGTACTTGAACATCATTGAAATGCTCACATTGTAAGCTAAACAATGCGATTGAATGTATATACAAAAATAAATAAATAAAATTAATTTAAAAAAATTTTTAAAAAGTACTTGAACATCGATGTTTATTGTGACATTATTCACAATTGCTAAGACATGGAACCAACCCAAATGCCCACAAACAGATGAATGGTTTGAAAAACTGTGGCACATACACTCCATGGAAAACTACTCAGCCAAAACGGAAACAACAAGATCCTGGCTTTTGACAGAAAGTGGATGAATATGGAAGATTTACTGCTGAGTGAAGCAAGCCAGACTATGAAGGAGAGACATTGTATGTCTCCACTTAATAAATACTGAGTGTCTGCACTCTATGACCAAAACTGAATGACTAAAGCATATAGAAATATAGCAAATGATTGTGAATACCAGATACAGTGTGGGAAGAGGGTGGGTGAAGGAGAAGAGTCTGAGGAAGGACATTAAGGAAAAAAAAATAGAGAAGCAAGGTATTTATGAGACCAAGAGATGGTTTATTATCTGTTGAAGATAACTTTATAGTATTGTCAACTGGACTGGTGAGAAATGTACGCATGTTGGAATATTAACTTTGCAAGCTAAATAATGTGATTGAAGGTATAAAAGAAATTGAAATTAAAAAAATAACAGAAACTTTTTTTTTTTTTTTTTTGGAGAGGTTTTTCACTATAGGGCGTGTGCGCTCGCCAGACAGACAGAGAGAGACATAGAGACAGAAAGCGAGAAATCACCCCCAGGGGGGATAGTCACGCCGCAATCCCTTCTCCTCCATTCTCCTCTCGGGATCTTGGGCACGCACGCACAGGCGCCCGGCATGAGTTGTAAGTCACCGGGTCCGGGACGCGAACCGTGGTCGACTACGTGGGAGTCCAGCAATATAGCCATTACGCTAACTGCTGGTTCCCACAGAAACTTTTAAAAAGAGACCAACCTTGCTTTCATATTAATTCTCTCTGAGTCTATCATTAATTGAATGATGCCCATCTACACTGTTCCTCCCTCCTGGTTTATTCAACACACATGTTAATCTCTTCTAGGAACTCAACAGAAATGCCCAGAATAATGATTTATCAGGCTCCTAGGTGTTCCTTAGAAGAGTCAAATTGACACCCAAACTAACCATCATGTTACAGGTGTTGTTTTAGAACCTGTTGACTCAATGAGAAAAGTACGCAACTCACAGCAGTCTTTAAGCTTGTGATATAAGAAGGCAGACAAATAATAAACAAATAGACAAATCAATAATTATCTAAGCTATCTATTTCTGCAGAACAAAACTTCATAAAGGTTAAGACTTACTGATGATTTTGTTATACTGATAACTATGAGGTCAGGTATTCAGGCATGTTGGCTTATTTTTGCTGCATGTTGTCTCACACATGAACTAAGTAAGGTAGCCCAAATACCTGTGGGAGTTTAAGATAGCTCAAATGGGGCTGTTTGTCCAAATTTGAGGTCTTTCCACTTGGCATCTGCTGGTGACAAAATATCTAAAATAGCCTCTTTCCTGTATCCTGGACTGGCTAGTATTATTCATTCTCCATGTGGCCTCTCCACATGGCAGTTTCAGTTTCCTCAGAGCAAAGTGGCCTGAAGACATCCAGACTTTTTCTGTTATGGTTGGTTTACCACAGAACAGCATTATAACAGAAGTAAAATGAAAACTATTGGTCCTCTTAAAGGATTGGACCAGAATTAGAGCACTACTCTGTCATATACTATTTGTCAAAGGAGTGAGTCATAGGCCATGCCAGTGGGTGTGGCAAAATTTATGAAATGCCTTAGGAGACAGTCTCCCACTAGAGACATTCGGAGCTTTATAAACTTCCCTCAAGTTAATGTGTAAGAGTATCATTAGACCTTACAAATTCAGAAGAAAATAGGTGGTTTTTCAAACAACAAACAAAAAGCAAACAAACAAACAAAAAAATGAAAACAGAACCAAGCTATTTTCCTGGAACAGGTGACATGCTAACAAGTAATGATACAGTATGACCGAGGGTTTAAGGAAGAGTATATATGTGCAAGTTTAGTTCTAGCAATAAAGAGACATAATTTCCACCAAAGATGTGAAGTATTGAAAAGCTTACAAGGAACAGGTTATAAACTATAGGTAATAAATATTGTGTTTTAAATCCTGGTCCTTACGCATCAGACACAAACATGTGCACATGTACGTATGTATGAATAATTAAAGCTAAAGAGTAATTTGGGTGATTGAAATATCAACAAAATATTTTTAGAGAAGATTTTTCTCTTCCACTGAGAATGTTCAGAAATGTTAGTAAATTGTGATAATAAACAGACTAAAGTTCTCAGTTGTACTACTGTCTTTGTGTTCTCTGCGGGTAATGGGGGTCACCTTATTGCCTATACCCAAAGCAATCACCACTACTTTATTATTCATGGTATCACATCGAAGTTGAGCCTACCCAGAATAAGGGATACCATCTCTAATTCTCAGAACACTGTTTAGTAAGAGCATGTGCTGTAGTTTGGATGGACTTTGTCACCCTAACATTCATGTGCTGGAAGCTTGGTCCCCAATGTAGTGGTGTTTGGATTACGGAAGCACCTCTTTTGTGAGTAGATTAACACTGTCTAATAGGAAGGAGTGAGTTCTTGATCTCATGAGAATGGCTCAGTTACATGAGATTGGATTGTGATGAAAATATGAGAGTTTTCCATAGCCATATGCACCCACTCTCTGATTCTGTCACCCATGTTGTAATGTAGGACCAGATGCTAATCTGTTGCCAGCCTCATACTTATGCACTTCTCAGCATCACAGTCATGAGTCAAATATACTCCATTCATTACAAACCATCCAGGTATTTCTCTCTAGCAGTATGGTGAAAGACTAAAACATATTTCCAGAGGGCTACATTCATGCAGAGGAGTCATTGTCTTTTATCCTTGATTTTTTTTTTAATTGCATGAAGTCATCTGATGTGTTAAAGGTGATTGAGAATTTTAGGCAGAAATAACAAAAGTGAAAATACATGAGAATAAAAGAACAGAACAAAATTAGGGAACTGAGATTAGAGCAAAGTGATGGGTGAGTGAGTGATGCGAAAATGGAGGTCTTCTTAGAATACCCAAAACTTGGAGTACTGATCTATAGTAATGTAAGGAATTGGAAATCAATTCTAAATTCTTTGGGGGAATAACTGAATATATTTATACAAGAGTGATTAGTTGGAATTTTCACTGTGGAACAGTCTCTCTGGCCTATGCGGGGGGAAAAGAAGGGTCGGGGGTAATAGAGGATGCAGGGAATCACTAAGAACCTTTTGAAATAGGAAGGAAAAGTAATAAGCCTTTAACTAGGAGATCTTCCTGGTAAGAGTACACCTTCTCTTGCTGCAAGACCAATACAGCAGCAGCTAGGAATAGTGACTGAACTCTGAATACATCTGATGAGATCTCAGAACTCCTGGATTCTCCTGTGGATGTTTAAAGTATTAGCTTTTATTTATCCCATACCTCACATGCAATCGGACCACAAGATAAAGTATGTTAGGTGAATTTCTTACCATTTCCAGGGTTAACTGAAAAAGAGAGAGAAAAGGAAAAGAAAAAACTCTAGGGTCTTTGAATAACATGTCATCAGATAACTTTATGTAATCTGGGTTGCAATAATTAATCACTCTGCTAGTTACTTCTCATTTCCTTCAGGATTTAGCACTGTAACATCTGCTCCCACTACTCCCATCATTATCCTTGATGATTCCTTCCATTCTGCATGATGGATCTTGATCTTGTTAATGTTTTGCTTCAAGTAATTTTATCTTTTACTCCATTCCCTTCTTTACCCACTATACCAATATTATTGAGTTTGTCAGTATCAATAACAGTTACTATAATTTTCATTAATAAATTAAATGGGAAGTAATTTTAAATAAGATTCATGATAAATAAATGACACACATAACTTTTGGGTTTTGACTTAAAATAGTAGTGGATGATGCACCTATTTCCTGAGTTGGAAATAAAAGAGAAAGATAAGACTTGGACGAGATTATTGTAAATGCTTACAGTCTCAATTGCTCTTGAGAACTTTGAAGTAGACAGTCTAGAAAAATATTAATTTATAGGTACTTGAAGCTCTGAGGAGAGGTTTAGAGATATAAATTTGATGGTTCTCATTGTGAAGTTACAAGCATGAAGGAGATTACTTAAGCATAGTGAGAAGAATGACCTATGACAGAACCTCGAGTAATTTTAATATTTAAGGGTGAAACAAAAGAACATAAGCCTCCAAATGACTGAAAATGAGAAGTCAAGGGTGTAAAAGGGAAATTAGAAGAGCACTGACTCATGATACAAGGATGACTTCAAGATGAAAGAAGAAGGATCAACGATACTGAATGCTGCTTGGAGATTGAGGAAAGCGGAGTGATGAAGATTCATTAACTTTATTGATCCAAAAATCTCTGGTAATTTCACCACTACCATTTGGTAGAACGATGAGACTGAAAGATAGATTGGCACGTGTGCTAAGAAAACAATTCGGCCAGAAGCTAGTTGTGATATTAGAAAAGGCCGAAGCTTGAGGGCCTTGATATTCAAGTGAGAGTTCTTTTCTTGTCTTTTTTTATTTTATTTTCTCCTTTTCTTTTCCTTCTGCTTTCATTTTAAAAAAAAGTTTTGGCAATTGATAACCTGGCATCCCAGTGAGTGGCTTGATGCTCAGAGAGTTTTACCATTACTCTTCATTATGGCAAGTCAATAAGATTCAGGGTCATCAAAGTTTAAGTCAGTGGCATGGACTGTGTGGAGATTAAAAAGAATATGTAAGCAAGGATAAGGGTTGTCAGATAAATTATAAAAACTGTATATTACAAAAGGATGCCCATATGTGAGCTGGCTTTACTGAAGATGTTTGAGTATTCACGTTGTAGAATTTTCCAGGGCTTCTGTTCTTATGAGGCTTATGAGGCCTTTCAGAAGATATGTCTAACATTATAATTCTTATAATTCATTTTAATTCTCATTATCATTCATTGGACCACAGGTGTCCAGAATCAATTAATTCTAGGTTAGTGGCACACTAGAAACATGGACCCCATCTACCCACTTTTATTTTATTTTATTTTATTTTATTTTTTAATTCTTATTTATTCCATGAGTGAGAAAGATAGCGAGAGAAAGAAAAAGTGAGAGAAAAGATAAGACACTCGCAATAGCCATACAGATAAATATTACCTTTGGTTTTTCAATTATATGAGTCAATAAATTCTTTTTGTTCAGGCCAAAAAAAAATTCTTTTTCTGTGGCTCAAACTTGGATACAAACAGCTGAATCAGTAGACCTGATGGAAACATGCTAGGAGACATTTCTTTTCTATCTCAGTGACAACCTCACTGAGGTGGGAGAGTAGCCTCCTTCTCCCTATATACCTGTGCACTGGTTAAAATCTCAAAAACTTGTTGCATCTATACAGGAAGAGGAAGTCCAAATATCATGAGTTTTCAAATTTCTATTATTCTCATAGAAGGGAGATTCTGAAAGTCAGTCCAAATTGAAAACAAAATTTTAAAAATTATAAAATTTCTTGAATATAGGTCTGTCGACTCTGTTTTATAGCTGTTACAAACCTAAAACTTTTAGTTTCATTTCTGCTCAAATGAAATGATGTATATTTCTATTCAGTTGAATAAACTAATATTTAGAGTAAGAACTGTATCTTCTAATATGCCAGGTATACCTCTGAACTACCAATTACTATTAGCTGTGATATACTGTGGCTGCACCAGCCTCAATTTATTCACATTGTCCTCTACACATTCCCTTAAGGAGCCCTTCCCATATGAACTCTTATGTTTGGCTATGTTTCTTGTTTTGGACAGTGAGAGCTGGAACCTAGAAAATAAGCATACTTAAAAAGCATGTGTGCTTTCTCATTTTTGCTTCTCTTTGAAAATCTGGGACTACATTGTGAAAATAGGTAGAACAGTCTACTGAATAACATGAAATCACATTGAGCAGAGATGTGCTAACCCAAAGGAGGCTCATTCACCTCTGGTACACATGTAAGTGAGGTTACCTTATGTCATCCAGTATAGTTTTGCCAAACCAGAAAGACTACTGAAACTAGAAGAATTATCCAGCCAACCAACAGAAGATGAGATAATGTATTATCATTTATTTCAGTTCATTATGTTTTGGAACAGTTTTTTATGTGTCAGAACTCATGATGTAGCATTCTATAGACCCTGGAAGGAATGGTTAATTTTTCATGGTGCTCTCTTCATTTTTGAACATCAAGGTTTAGATAGTAAGTTATATGGCCACCCTAATTTAAAAAGCAAGAGTTAATATCCGAAGGTGCAATCAAAGACAATTTGTTGTATGTGCAATTTGAGAGGTCCTTGTACAAAACTCTTCTCTTCAAGAATTAAGAACTAATTAGGAGATATATGCAGGCAGAAAAAAATAAAAACATTGGCTTCATCACTGGAAAATGTTATCTTAGAATATATAGTTAAGGAATTGGAAAGCACTGGGTTGGCTAACCTTTACCTCAGAATTAAATTTATCTGTCCTGTCAGAGATAGAGTACAAAAACTACAAAATCACAGAAGCTATAAAATAAATCAAAATAAAGTCAAGGGGCTTGACAGTGACAAAGTGGTAAAGTGTGGTACTCTGCAAGGCAGACCCACGTTGGAAGATTACCACTCATGTTCAGAGACCTCTCAGAGTATAGTGGGCATCCCTGGATATGGTTTTATAAAAATATTTTTGAGAAAATATTTACATGTCAACTACTCAAACTGTTGAAAAGCAAACACTCAGCACACAAGTCATGCATAAACCTTCTCAATTCTGCCCTGCCTACCAAGTATTCTGTGATATCATCTACTAGCAAACATCAGTCTCTTTTTCTTTCTTCAAAGTTTTCCTCAAGAAAACCCTCTGGTTGTGATTGTTCTTTTCCAATCTCTACTGTTAACAGTGCTGGGCTGGAAAAGTCCAGGTTATTTTATGGTACAAATTCTTTCATATAGCTTCTCTAATCCTCTCTGCCAGGCAGAACCATTTATGGTGCCAGATCATCTTTCCAAGAGCTTCTGTTGGCTTACTTGAGATCCACCTTAGTTCCATAGTTTTCTGGTTAATCTTCAGATATGACAATCCAGTCAAAGCCCTGTACAATAACAAGTATTTCCAATGTTTTTCCTCTTATTTCTGTATGCGTGTCTTTCATTTTCCTGGTAGAGCACTTCTTTAGAACTTCTTGAAGAGTGGGTTTGGTATTGGCAAATTCTTTCAGGTCTTGTTTATTTGACAATGTTTTTATCTGTTCTTTCCAAATGAAGGGTAATCTTGCCGGGTATAGTATTCTTGGTTGAAACCATTTCTCACTTGACACTTTGAATATTATTTACCCACTCTTTCCTTGCTCACATTGTATCTGATGAGAGAGCTGCTGTTAGCCTGATGGGATAACCTTTGTAAGTAACCTTACATTTCTCTCTTGCCAATTTTAGTATCTTGTCTTTGTCTGTGAATTTTGCTTATCTGGTTATGATGTGCCTTGGAGAAGATGTTCTTGGGTTGATTCTATTGGTGGTCTTTTGTATTTCTGGGGTCTGGGTATTTGAATGCCTCTCTAGGTTTGGAAAGTTTTCTTCTAGAATTTCATCAAATAGATTATCAATGCCCTTATTAGTTTCTTCACCTTCTGGGATGCCAATTATTCAGATGTTTGGGTGCTTAGTGGTATTTAGTATTTATATTATAGTATTCTCATTTTTTTGGATTATTTTCTCAGATTTTTTGGTTGTTTTTTCTAGGTCAGAGGTTTTGCCTTCAACATCTGAGATTTGGTAACTCTGGCTGAAAGTTCTGCCTTTTCTCTCCCAGATGCACTATTCAGTCATTTTCTCACTGAGGTTTTTTGTTTCTTCTCTTTAAAAACTGCCTAGAATCAAAGAACTGGATACTATTTATCTTGAAATCATTAAATTTTCTATTCTGTCAAATTAGGGGAATTTCAGATATATTGCTGGTCTGTAGGTGTAGAATTTTTTGGTGGGTGTGGTAATAAGGCTCTGAGGACTATTTCTAATTAAATTCTGCATACTTTTCTCTAAGAAGCAGAACTTTCTACTTTCTTGAGAAGAAACAGAAAAGAAAGGAAGAAAAAAGTACAAATGAGTGACTTAATTATCTGCTTGCATACATATTTCAAAATAGATTTAAAAAATACAATATAAACTTTCCAATAATAATTTGAATAATAGTAGCATAATTCAAATATATGGTTTCTTCCTGTTTAAACTTTGAATGATGAGATATTTGGTTTCTTGGACAGTTGTTCCCCCTCAGAGTTTCATTAACTTGGTACCATAGTACTTGCTGCTCAAGTGTTAAATAATGCGTTGATAAATAAGGAAAGACAGGAGAACCAAATAAAGAGGCTAATACTTTAGGGGTTTAAAAATATATTTTTTCCATGTATAGGTTCTAAAATAACAGATTTTGTGTGCAAAAAAGCATATTTGATTTCTAGGTTGAACTGCTAAGAGAAAATTATATAACATAGAAAAGAAGCAAATAAGGAAAAGGCAATGTTTGAGTGAGTAACAGAGAAAAAACATTTTCAAAGAATTTATAGAAAATCCAAGGAAAAGCAAGACTTCAGTGTAATAGAATGTGATGGTAAAATAGAAAAGGGAGATTGATTTGTATCAGTTTACCAGCAGTAAGTCTGTGGGAAACAGACTTCTGTAGGTACTAAGAAACCCATCCATTTGTCAAATAGTCTTGAACTGAACAAGACAGCCACTTTGCAGATAGCAAAGAGTATGGGCAAAATAA
The DNA here is from genome assembly GCA_026018925.1 of Tupaia tana. Classification (NCBI taxonomy): domain Eukaryota; kingdom Metazoa; phylum Chordata; class Mammalia; order Scandentia; family Tupaiidae; genus Tupaia; species Tupaia tana. The sequence goes on from JAKSZU010000006.1 coordinate 177,867,385, forward strand.
TCGTTACTTTGGCATTTATGTTTTTCAGTATACAAGTAACTTTAGGTACTTAAATTAAATTATTGCATTTACTTTTTTTGATCGGTATACTACGTTTTACTAAAACCTGTGAATACGGACTCCTAGGACTATAAAATAAATTATTTTAATAATTAATTAACGCAATTTTGATGAAATTTTGCAAATTTGATGCAATGATGCAACAAAACTGAGCGGTAACTCTTTAATCGTCCTGGTTTAAGCAAATGTTGTACGTGTACTGGTTCACTTTGGTACATGCACGTTTGTTATAAGTAATTTCTATTTAATTTTTTCTGAATTTGAATAAATGAATTTACTTCAGAGATATTTTCAATAGTTTACCCCCTCAATATAAGTAGATATACATTTAAGTTAACTTCTTAATTAGTAGATCAGGGGATTTCATTGTCAGGGTAAATTTTCAAATTTGTCTTATCTTGTTCTATGAATTTGAATTCTACTCATGGAAATTTATGAGGCCCTCATTTTCTTTTTCTGATAATTAAATGTTCTATTTTCTTTGTTTTGCTTAAAACTTTCTTTACAATAATTTACATATCTTTGTATAACATAATAAGCTTGGCTCTTTTGATTAAATTTAAACTGTTGAAAGTTCCAATTTTCATTCTTGAATTACTTAAGTGTACAATGAATTATTTTGCTCCTTTCTAGAATTTATCACTTTTCTTACATTAACAATCTCATTAAATATGCTATTATTGTGGTAAGTTTTAATATTCTGTTATTTTAAACCCACTTATTATTATTGTCAGATATAGACACACATGTACTCCAGAGATGTGGTTATCTGGAGATGTGAAAGTATTTTCTTAGTCATATTGGGCAGTGGGTCACTATCAACTCCTCAATGAGAAACTGGAAATAGATATCACAATTTTTAATTCTAATTGAAAATTCTCTTTCAATGCTTTGATTTCAGAATTGACAAATTCTTTTGTAATTTTTTATTAATTCTTGAATTTTAATGGCCTCATTCAAGTATCTCAATAATATAAATCCTTTGCCCCTTACAATAAAAATTATGTTATTCTAAGTGGGAAAAAACTGACAAACTTTCTTACAGAATTTGTCTTTATAGGCTCATTTTTTTCTGCACTATATGTTGGATCATTTATTTGAATCCAACCTTTTGATGATTAATAAAAAATTCTATTTAATCTAGTAAAACCTTTTTGAAAAATTATCATATTGTATACTGTCAGAGATTAAACCTTGAATAACCAATAAAGACTAGTCAGAGTCCTTTATTATAGGCAAGTGTAAAGTTATTTGCATATTTAATATATTTGTATGCAGATTGCAAGCTATTTGGATGATATATAAATTAAAAGATATACCTTTGTTTGAGGTGTGATTTTTTTTTCCCAGTGTGTAATACTACAGTGGAGGCAATTAAACTTTGTATAGCTGTGTCATCGCAGGACGATCTTATGTCACTAAATTACAGGAGATGTATCAAGAGTGGTAGACCTCAAGGGGTTTGTCACTCAATCTGTAATAATAAAAGTTGAAGGTTTGGGTATTTAAAATTACTTATCTTAATTTACTAGATGTTTAAAAATAGCTCTCTAACCAACTTGGCAATGTACAGTCTATATATTCACTGGGATTTTTCTTATTATATAAAATGAATCATATTCATGAAATGGTGTTATATCATTACCAGTGGATTGATTGTGCTTTGCATGTCTTGAGAATTTAATTGAGTTTGTTGATTTATATCTCACAGCGTGCTAAGAATCTTCATATTCTAAGGGTTTTTCACCCCCTCTGAGTAATGAGAAATGGGCATCTCAATGATTTAACATGCCCTAAATGTGTGCACATTAGGTATCCCTTAAATAAATGGTGAGAGTTTAAAAGCCTGATTATATAGATTAGTAGGTTTAAGATCACATCAGGGGACAATGACTTTGTTTTTTTCTACTGAAAATAATATGCCTAAAACTAGTATCTTATGTTGCATATTAGCAATATTCTACTTTTAAGAACTCTCAAACTATCAGAGTATTTGATGTATGTATCTCAGTATTTTGAGAATCTTCTCTTTAAAGATCTCTCCAGACAACCAACATTTTTCTTTCTACTTCACAGAAAATTCCCTCTTCATTTGATAAATCTCCTAAATTCTACAAATAACATAGTTCTCTTTACCTTCCACAAATTCAATAAATTCTAGCCTGTCATTTAAACAAGACAGATTTTTTTTTTAAGAAGGGAAAAGGAATAGCCACATTTCCCATTTCTTTCTCTTTGCTCAACTGTCAGCCTAGATATTATTTAGTTTTTAGATATCATTTAGTTCTATGTATCCTAGTGGATACATGGAAATTGTAAAACAAAAAAAAAAATTGGAGGGGCTAGCATTTTATTTTTGTCACAATAAAAATGGTAATTGCATTTTTAATTGCCAATTCACAGAATCATATTTATTCAAATGGTCAAGAGATTTGAAAGATTTTTGAACATGGTACAATTAGACAACATCTCCTTAAATTAATTAAAAAGCAGAGAGAAAAATAGCTTCTAATAAAGAAAGATTTTGGACTGACTTTATCAGTTTCATACTTGACAATCATTTCACTAGAGAAGATGGGAAACATGGTATAGTTGATGCTAAGACTTTGATAGGCACATCTCAATGGCTTTCCTATACCCTCAAAGACTTACATGGGTTAGCCTTTCCATGATTTTCTAACTTTTCCTAATGTCACACTCCCTCTGTTTTTCTCTGTTCCAACCCTAGTGATGATTTTCTAATTCCTCATGTTCTCCATGCTTCCTACCACAATCCAAATTTTACATATGCTTTCTTTTCTACCCTAACTCTCATATTTTATCTCCTTCATTTCAGCTTTCGGCTTATGTGTTACTTCTCTGAATTGGCAATGGGGACACTCCATATTCTTACAGGCAAGGCACATGTGCATATTTTATGTATGTCTATTTCATTCATATCTGTTTCTCTCTTACTGGTATATAAACTGGGCCTACAGCCTGGCACACAATAAAAAAATGATTCAATATGCTAAATGAATGATTTACATAAAATGATACCTGTCTGTACATCACAATTGACAAAGGTTATAAGTGACCCATGCATGTAAAGCTGGGATGGGGTCAAGTGGGATTGCAAACTGCAGCAGAAAACAACTTTAATTTTCTCCTCACCCACATTGCTTGTTCAAATCCAGTCTATAAGGCTAGTTTTCCCTTATTATTTAAATAAACTTTTAAGCAGAATTTCTGATGTTTCTGGGGACTCAGTTATGATTTCCTCTAGTCACATCAAACAACAAAAGCAATCTCATTTGATAAGTGGAAAATCTAATTATATGTAATAACTAAAACTTCACTAACTTATGCTGAAACTTCACTAAGTTAATAATCTAAACTTCGCTTAAAGCTCTGTTTCTCTTTTAACTTTGGCTTGAGTTGAGTGAGGATCATGTGGTGAAAAGGGTTGTGTGATTAGTTTCTTTTCTCTGCCGTGACTGGTGCTTCTGTCCTCTTTCTCTTTGCTTCCTATTCTTTCTGGCCCTTTAAAGATGGAAGGAAGAAGAGAATAAGAATCTTGTGATATCTTATTAGAGTAACATTTTTTACTGTATGTAACCTCTCAGGGCTTGAAAAGTGCCTAAAGCAGATTAAGTTCAAGATATATGAGTTTGGGGAACCAGCAGTTAGCATAATGGCTATGTCACTGGACTCCCACATAGTCGACTGTGGTTCGCGTCTTGGACCTGGTGGCTTAAAACTCATGCCGGGCGCGTGTACGTGTGTGCCCAAGATCCCAAGAGGAGAATGGAGGAGAAGGGATTGCGGTGTGACCATCCCCCCTAGGGGGTGATTTCTCGCTTTCTGTCTCTATGTCTCTCTCTGTCTGTCTGGCAAGCGCACGTGCACTATAGTGAAATCCTCTCCCCCCCCCCCCCAAAAAAAAAAGATATATGAGTTTGGACATACCTTAAGGAATTCTCTACAGATGGCACTGTGTGTCACTTATAATCTTGAAATATGACTGATTATTTTTCTCTGACTGCATTTTCTACATTCTATTCTTTAGTCCCTGGTTCTTAAGGGATTGATCATCAACATTCTTTGTTGAGGTTCTATTTTTTTCCAGGGTGACTTTCTTGGGAAAATTCCATATAGATGGTGAAATAAATGTTAAATATCTTCTTTTATGATGTTATTAGTGGGGATGTAGTTGTTTCTCAAATTTTAGCCCTCAACTGTAAGGCTATCCACATCTATTATAGAGAGCCTCTTGCTATTTATATATCTCATGTGTGTTGGATTACAGTCTAAAATCCCTCAGACCTCAAACCTCTGGGTTTCTTTGGTAGCCTGCCCAAAACCTTCTTAATTTGAGAAGAATCACTTATTTCCTCCCCTTTTTTGTGAAAAAGGAAATATACTTCACCCTTCCAACAATTAAATTTTAATTTTTGACACTTTTTTTGGAGAAGTTTTTGCTATAAGGCACATGTGCTCTCCCGAAAGACAGAGAGAGACAGAGAGACAGAAAGCGAAAAATCACCCCGCAGGGGAGATGGTCATGCTGCAATCCCTTCTCCTCCATTCTCCTCTCGAGATCTTAGGCATGCACACACATGCACCTGGCGTGAGTTTTAAGCCACCAGGTCCAGGGCTCGAATCGCGGTCGACTACATGGGAGTCCTGCAACATAGCCATTACGCTAACTGCTGGTCCCAATTTTTGACACTTTTCATATCTGCCCTCTCTTTTGTCAATCTAAAATGGTAGTCAGCTGATAATTTAAACCCTCTCTTTTAATTGTGGGTGCTCAAAGACTGTTTCAGACCTCAGACAAAATCAAGTCACAGTCTCGTTTTAGCCAATTAGTCTCATTGGAGAATGAGAAGAGAGAGAGAGAATACAAAGAACTCTGAGATTTAGAGTCAGGTAAAGATTAATTCTGTGAAAGTAGAGTTTATGATTATTGGCCCATATCTCAAAGTCTTTTAGTTTAAAATTTCTCATCTATAAAGTAGGAAAAAATTCACAGAAAACTTTCATATCTATTTCTGCTATTTTTGTTTATTCACGGGTGATTTTAACTTATACAAATAAAGAGTAATAACTCTATATTTATGTTACCATAAGCAGTAAATAAATGTTAGGTTTTTAATTATCTTCAATATAATATCTTTCTTTCAGTAGTATTTATAAAAGTTGGAAAGGTTTTACTATTATTTCTTCAGTATCAGTTTTGCTAAGAAATATTCAGAATATTGACTTAATATTCTCTTTCCACTTTTCCATCATAATTAAAGCACTGTGTAATGGAGTAGAACTCATAATCTATTTTCTTAAAGGAAGAGCAGGCAAATTATTTTGATCAATCCAGATGTATATATAAATAATAAATTTTAAAGGGAAATGAAGAAAGACATAATTGATATTATCCTGAAAACAATCAATATTACTGATTATAATAAACTACAATTTGCTAAATCATTTAAAGTTTCCATGCCCTATCTAATTTGGTAGATAAATACTTGTCTAAAGAAGTTTAGATGACTGATTTTCATCCCAATGTATTTATTGATCAGTAGCAGTGCAAAAGACTGGTAGGTCTAGTAGAACTAAGTACTTTCACAGAGAAATCAATGCAGGAAAATGCCTGAAATTTTCACTTAAATAAAAAAACGATAATCAATTTTAATAAAAAAAGGATAAATGCTGCTGCTATTGAAACAAAACTTTTTCATTACAGGCGTGAAATTTCTCTCTTAGACACAATTTGTTTGAGATTATTTTGCTAGTTTTTTAAATTGCGGCTGTCTTGAGGCTTCCTAAAGTGATTACCTCTATTTCCAATTTCTACCTGACAGGCAGAGGTTTGCTCTTTAGCCTTTCTGGGATTGCCCCCATTAACTAATCAGAAGGGAAGTTTCCCATTTTTCTTAGCAATCTTTTTAAGATATGATAAACTAGGATTACAAAATATTCTATTTTATCTAATTTCCTGTAATTTACAAATGATATATATTTCCTTTTAATTGGGGTCTAAAACATGAAATGCTTACATTGAATTTAGAAAACTGACCCCATTTAAGTTCTCTAGTTCCTCCCTGAGACTTATTTTTGTTCTCCCAATTAGTCAAATATTTTTTATCTTTATTAAAAGTATAATATATATATTTTTAAAAAAGGAACCAAAATAGGTGTTACTTATTCCAAGCTCTTAAATTATGTTCATGAAAATGATAAGGATCTTGGGAACCAGCAGTTAGCGTAATGGCTATGTCGCTGGACTCCCACGTAGTCGACCGCGGTTCGCGTCCCGGACCCGGTGGCTTAAAACTCACGCCGGGCGCGTGTGCGTGTGTGCCCAAGATCCCGAGAGGAGAATGGAGGAGAGGTATTGCGGCTTGACCATCCCCTCTGGGGGGTGATTTCTCGCTTTCTGTCTCTCTGTCTCTCTCTGTCTGTCTGGTGAGCGCACGCGCCCTATAGCGAAAACCTCTCAAAAAAAAAAAAAATGATAAGGATCTTCATTTGTGGTGACAGTACATTAACATGAGGGCCAACATTTCAAAACAATATTCCCTACTCAGTCTTCTCTTTGGTGATCTATATTTTTTTAATCATTTTTTTTTTAGAGAATTTGTTGTTGTTGTTTCTGTAAGGCACATGTGCTCACCAGAGAGACAGACAGAGACATAGAAGGAAAAAGTGAGAAATCACCCCCAGTGGAGAGGGGCACACCACAACTCCCTTTTGTCCATTCTCCTCAGGATTTTGGGAACACCACACGGGCACCCAATTCCAGAACTCAAACGTCGTCAGCCATGTGGGAGTCTAGCACCTTAATTGCTACATCACCTGCTGAACCACTTCTTGGTTATCTTTCTACCTCTAAGTAGTAAAACCAATTCTCAGAAAAGAATAGATGCTTTGAAGGGTTATTGCATCCTATGGTTATAGTTTCCAAAACTGCTGCTGCTATGTTCGTAATCCATAAGTCCAAAACTTCATGTGTATAAATGTGGTGAGCTTTGTGAACTATTAAGAAGGGAGAACCTTAATCTGACTATGGGATTAGCAGGTGGAGCCCAATGGGAGGTGATTAAGACGAAACAAATTTTATCATGGCAGGACTCCTCACCAGAATACTGGAGAGTTTAAAAGAAGAGGGAATAAGACCAGACACACCCATTTTTGTTTTTTTACCATTATTTCCTTCCATGATCAAGAAGTCTCTCTTCAGATGAGGCTGCTTTATCCTGTACCTGCAAAAACATAAACTAGAAAAACAAAAGCAAAAACAAAAAAACAAAAACAACAATAAAAACACCTCTAGCCTTATAAATCACAAAGTCTTGGGTATTCCTGCAACCACCATTGAGAAGGAAGAAGTAGGGAATGGGCAAATCATTGGTGAGAATAAATTCTGGGATACTAAGCACAGCTTCATTTAAAATAATCAGTGTATTTAGGAAAACCTGCTGCCTCACAGGAACAGGCTATACTAGAGTAATTCATAGTACATGCTATCGATGTAGAAATACATTGGATCAGTTGGAGTATGGAAAGGCACAAAGCACATAGCAGCACTTGCTTCTGCCTGGCATCACCAGAATCTATGTGTTTGAGAAGCAGGTAAGGATATGAGCAGACATTGAGATAATGAACTGAAACACTGCCTGTGACCAGCAGCATGGGTCAGTTTCTCCCGTCTGTGCATTCCATAGAGGTATTTGTTGCCAGTTAGCAGCCACAGAAATATAGGGAAAGAATTGAGATGTCATCCTGGAAGGTTTATGAAGGCTATGGTTCCTTCGATATTGTTACATATACACTGAGGTCTGGAGGGGGAGAGATTCTATAGAAATTGTACTAGGAACACTCTCATTCATAGAGGTGATATTTAATTGCAGAGGAAACAGGACAGTGTGTGTGTGTGTGCGTGAAAGTAAATATTGGACCGTATTACAGCTATATTTATATCTATTCTTAATAAGAACAGAACAAAATGGAACCAGATAACCAATTTGAGATACACACACACACACACACACACACACACAACTCAAAGGATCATCAAAGAATTGAAAAAATAAACAACACAGAAAATAAAGACCAAGGTATAAAATTGTAAAATGGAATAACTAACTTTAAAAGAAATAGATAATGGGTCAATCCATGGCATAGTAGTTGAGGTGGCTGGATCTCACATGAATGACTGCATGGCTCGGTCCCAGACATGGTTGTTTGGGGGGGAGGGAATAAAGTCAAGTGTCTGTGCAAGCATGGCTAAAATCCTGAAAAGAGGGAGAAATGAAGGACAAGGAAGGATGGCATAACCATTCCTCGTGGAGGGTGCCTTCTCACTTTCCTTCTCTGTCTCTGTCTCTCTGGTGAGCACACACATCCTTTGGCAAAAGTTTTTTAGAAAATGAAGATGAAATAGATATTTCAGAGATTATAAAAACAAGAGAAAACATGTTTTACATTTTAAGTATCTTCAGATCTTGAAGCCTTTAGTTAGAGTTGAGATTATAACAGTAAATAATTTTTAAAAATAGGAGGAAAAGGGAGAAGTCAGGCAGCAATAAAAAATTCATGGAATTTTTTTAAATGCCACAATTTAAAGTTTAATATTACAACTGCAGGAAGAAAATTTTTTCAAAAAGATTGAACAAAGAACAACAAAAAAAGTGAAATACTAGGGAAATATTAAACAGACTAGTTAGCAATCCTGGGGTGCCAACATTCATCAAGTGAGTTCCAGAAAAAGAGCATCGGACTGTACGTTTTTCGAGTGTGGGTGGGGAAGGTGGGCAATCAAAGGAATATGAGAATAGCATTTCTCAGAGGTGGGAAGAATATTATTTGTCAGTTAGAGAGACCTTAACAAGCATCAAAGAGAATAAATAACACAGACTCCAGGTCTAAATATGAAGGACAAAATAAACACTTTAAAATTTTCAGAAATATGATCTATTACGAATTGATGAGAAATATGTTCATTCTAGGCTTCTCAATAGACACAATAGGTGTTCAAACTCCATAGGGCAATGCTTTTAGTATTCCAAGGATAAATAATTTAGAATCTAGAGTTCTGTACTTATTCAAAGTACATTCAAGTGTATAAGGAATATTTTTATACACATTCTAGAAATCAGCATCTGAGCTGAAAAAGTGGGCACATTCAAATTTGAACAATTAGAAGAAGGTTCATTTTTAAAGGAAGGTGTGATGTTGAATTTTGTGTGTCAACCTGAGTGGGCTGAAGAATTCTCCGAGTGCTGATAAAACATTATTTCTGGGTGTCTCTGAAAGGGTGTTTCAAGCATTTGAATCAGAAGTCTAAGTAATGAAAATCCTCCCTCACTACTGCGGACAGGCATTAGGTAATCTGCTGGAAGACTGAATGGAACAAAAAGATGTTGGGAGAGAGCTGTTTCTCCCACTTTGAACTGGGAACCTGTAACAGCTTTCTCCTGTCCTCCTTATTCAAGGATTTTGAACTCACACCAACATCTTCCCTCACCCCTATTTTAGTTTCTCAGGCCTTGAGAGGATTTAGTAGCTCAGCTTTCCTGGTACCCCAGCTTGCAGATTGCAGGTAGTAGAATTTCACATCCTCCATTATCATGTGAGCCAAATGCTATAAAAATCTCAATCTCTACACAGACACAGACTTATATTGTACTGGTTCTGTTTCTCTGGTGAATCTGACTAGTACAGAAGAGGATAGTTAGTGAAACACTGAAAGAGAGTCATGCAGAGAAATCATTTGATCTCACCTTTGGTCAAATAAATAGCCTGCCCATGGTGAGAAGCTCTGTAGGGAGGGAACCAGGGAACAAATACTCTTCCCCCCACCCCAGTCTCCTGTCAGAACTTCTTATGAACTGAACCCAAAAGAAAATTAGATGAGGGCAAAACCTGTAGCCTAGTTATTATGAGAGGAGGGGGTGATCCAACATGGATGACTGTGGTTTGAATCCCTGTTTCTACAGCTTGAAAAACATGCCAGTTAGATCCTGATGGAGAAACGGAAGAGAAGGGACTATGGTGTGATCATGCTTCATTGGGATGGTTTTTCTTTTTTGTTTTTGTTTTTGTTTTGTTTTTTCTTTTTTTTTCTTTAGAGATTTTTGCTATAGGATCTGTGAGCTCCCCAGAGAGAGAGAGAAGCAGAGAGACAGAAAGCAAACAATCATCCCCGTGGGCGGGGATGGTCATACCACACTATTTTCTTCCAATCTTCTCTTGGGATTTTTGAGCATGCACTCACATGCGCCCAGCTTGGGTTTCAAGCCCCTGGGTCTGGTATTTAAATTGTGGTAGGCCATGTGGGAGTCCAGTGATGTAACCATTACACCATCTGCTAGTCTTCACTGTTTCCCTTTTTGTCTCTCTCTCTCAGTTTCTCTAATAAGTACACATGCTCTCTGTCAATTAAAGAAGAAAAGAAATGTCAGATGGTGTGGATGCCTTTGCATATAGTGCACAGAGGTTAGTTCCTTGAGGTGAGAAACATATTCCAAAAACAGAAAGTGAATGACAAAATACAAATATTTAGCTCATTAGATGTTGGAAAACTGGTCTCAGACAACTGCAATACCTATACAGGAAGCACCATCAATAAAGAAAAGGAAGTTAAGATACAGACTCTAAAAGGAAGTAGAATTATGTAATGGTGAAAGATGCAGAGTAGATTTAAACTACCAGTTTCAGGACTGAAAGATTCCTTTCAATCTTCATATTTTAACATACTCTTTCAAGAAAACAAATCTAATAACAGGATTTTCAACATATAATTAATTTATAGATCAATTTATATTTATATAATCATAGCATTACATATCTCATTTATTTTTAGAATTAACCCACAGATAAGACAAAGGATATAGTAATTACATAGCAGAAATCAAGTATTATATTATAGCTCTAGATAGCATATATATATATACGTGATATATATATATATATATATATATATATATATACATATATATATATATATATATATACATATGTGTGTGTGTGTGTGTATAAACAACTCAAAGCAATAATATCACTGAAAAGAGTTGGAAGGAAAAGAGATGGTAAAAGATTAGAAGTGAAAATCGCCTAACATCATATACACTAAAGTCAAGAAAAATTGTAAAATGCTACATAAAAAAATGGAAAATTAAATAAACTAGTAAAAATGTCACTACCTAACATCAGGATTATCTGAACAAAATGAAAATGAATGACTTTTCTTTGACCTCCTCAGAGAACTGAGGTCATGGGGCAAATTACCACCCTGAAATCTAGAGAGATTGATGGTGAAGAGACAGATGACTGTAGAGATACAGTTGATATTTGCTTAGATGGAAAAGTATTCACATAGCCATATACTGATAAACAAAACAAAACAACCAAAAATACCCACTTAAATGGTAATTTTGAATGGACTGGCCTGAGATTGATGAAGTTCTAGTTATCATAGTCTTATGTAGACACCACACTTTCATGGACTTTACCCATAATAATCCCACTAGAATCACATGTACTAACCAAGAAAGATATCTTAGAGGCTATGACAGAAACAGTGAATGAGTAATCATTATAAAATGTAATCACAATCTTCTCCCTAGATTTCTCTATAAAGTCTTTTATTTTTCTTTTGCAATAATTTATTTAACTTTATTATTTATTTATTTACTTATTTATTTTAATTTGACCAGAGAAGGAAAGAGAGAGAGAGAGAGAGAGAGAGAGAGAGAGAGAGAGAGAGAGAGAGAAAGCCACCAGGTCCAGGACTTGAACCATGGTTAGCCCTGTGGGAGTCTACACTCTTAACCACCATGCCACCTGCCAGACCCTCTAGAAAGTCTTACTCTCCAGATGAAAACACTTTGTTAATGCCTTATACTGACTGGGAGAAGGTAATCCCTCCCACTCAAGCCTCCTCCAGGTTTTTCTTTCTCCCCAAAGGGTGTGGAATTTAGTTCATAGAGTGAAGTCAAGAATACAGACTGAGAGCAATGAAGACATGGAAGAGAACCAAGGGCAAAGGTAACAATAAGTATGCAACTCAAGAAACACTCATGAATGTCACATCCCTGGGACACAATTCCACTGAAACAATGAAATTCAATTAGAGAATTATAAAATGGTCCCCTCCCCTTACATTTTACATGCCAACAGGACTTCAAAATACTAACAGTAGATTATAGGTAAAAGAACTATAAGATGCAGACTCTTTGAAAAGGTATATTGAGTAATATAAAAATCCATGAGAAATACATAAACAAAACAAATAAAAAATAGAGGAATTGAACCTTTGGCTATAGCAAAAATTAAGCACATCTGAATTTCTAGCAAATTTAATATAAAATTTGCAAATATTAATAGCAGCAATTTACCTCAGTTCCTTTTACGTGATGCTACATGTATGACTTTCAACATTCAGTTAATATTTAATTCTATTATATGATTATTAACTGCTGATTGTATTATAGATTGAAGTTTACAAGTAAGTTGAGAAAATCATGTTAGTTTATTGCTTTAACAATAGTTCCCCATTCATTCTCAATAAGTGTCATTCTTATTAATATGATACATTTGTCATAATGATGTTACATAATTATTTACATTCGTTTGTCTCTACTTAACATCCTTTTCTTTCCAGGATCCCTGCTAAGATAGTTCAATAGTCATCTTATTTCCTTAGGTTGTTCTTGGGAGTGATAGTTTCTCAGACTTTGCTTTTTGTGTTTTAAGACATTGGCAGCTTTGAAGAGTATTGGTAAGATATTTTATAGAATAGCATTCAGTTAGGATTGTTTTTGAATATATTTTATAAAATTAGAATGAGTTGATAGGGGCCAGCAGGTGGCGTGGTGATTGAGGCTCTGGACACTCCCACATGGCTGACCACAGTTCAAGTCCCAGACCTGGTGGCTTGCTTTCTCACTTTCCCTCTGTGTGTCTCTCTGTGATCAAATTAAAATATATGAATAAATAAATAAAATTTAAATAAATCATTTAAAAATTAGCATGAGGTTTTGTATTACTGGGAGAAAACTACAGTGCTAAAAGTGTCCTTGTGGTCATCACCCCGTATTAAGGGTGCACAGTATCAACATGGCTCTTTACTATTGTGACTCTTGATCATCTGGCTAAGGTAGTATTTTTTTTTTTTTTTTTGAGAAGTTTTTACTACAGGGCACATGTGCTCACCAGAGAGACAGAGAGATACAGAGAGATGGCCACGCCACAATCCCTTCTCCATTCTCCTCTTGGGACCTTGGGCACGCACACACACACGCCCAGCATGAGTTTAAGCCACCGGGTCAAGGACTTGATCCATGGTCGATATTAGTTCATTTTTTCCCATTTATTTGGTTGTTTATTTAAATAGGACACATTGAATTGATATTTTTCTCTAAAGCGTATTTTGTTGTAATGCTAGAAATTTCCCTCTCAGCTCTGATTCTCTGATTCTGCTATTCAGAATTTCCCTCTCAGCTCTGATTCTGCTATACCCACAAATGTTGAAATTATATTTTCAATGTTAACCAAATCCAAAATATATTTATATTTCTCTTTAGACTTTCTCCTTGAATCACATGCTAGTTATAACTGTATGATTTAGTATGGGGTATTTTATACCTCTTTTTCCTTATTGATTTCTAGCTTAATTCCTTTTTGATCTGAGGGTTTACAAGGTATAATATAAACTCTTTAAAACATATTAAGGGGTGTGTGTGACCCAGGATTTGGAACCTATCTCCAGAAAAGCATAAGCCGAATATTATAATTTTGTTTGTTTGCTAAAATGACTTCCTATTATTTACAAAGGTAGGGAGAACTTGAAGAAGAAGTCAGACCTTCTGAATTATAACTCTGACCTTGTGCCTAGTGCATATTGAAATCCTGTCCACAGGACAGTGTTAATTTTACTCAGGCAGGATTAGCTTGGGAGCTCACAGGGCATGAGACTTGGGGGAATGCTGAGAAAGGTAAGAAAAGATAAGCATTTTATATGTTTACTATTACGTTCTAAAATACTTGAGTTTTAGAACTTCTCTTGCTTCAAAAACAATCTAAGAGAAGAGAAAGCAAGTATCTCCACCAAGGGTTGTCTGAATTACTTTTATTTACTTATTGTTTCTCCATCTTGAAACCCAGATATACAAACTTGCAACTCATTTTCCTTTGTTCTTTACCTTCAGGGACTGATTTCAATCAAACAGGTTCTCAGGTTAGCAAGGATAATATAAAAAGGTCAGATACAATGCAAGAAGAAAAGCAAAATGTGTCCCAAAAAAGCTTTATTTGAATTCTAATTTGACCGATTCTGTAAAATATCAACATAATTTACTATAATCCATGCACAACGTTTTCTTACAACTTCTTTGCCCATTTAAAAACTTAAACTGCAGGGCCAACAGAGGGAGAGGTGGTTAAGGGGCTTGATTTCCACATGGCAGACCATGGCTCAAGTCCTGGACCTAGTGGCTTGGAAATCACCACCTGGTGGGTGATTTCTCATTTTCCCTCTCTCTATATCTGTCCAGTGAGTGCATGTACCCTATGGAAAAAACTTGAAAAAAACTAAAACAAAAGAAAAACAACAACCAAAACAACTTAAGCCACAATATTCTGACTCCATATCTAAAAAATAGTATATGTGATATCCTAACTCCAAACTTAAGTACTACCATTTGCTCTACTAACAAAATTCAGGATCAAACAGTATTTCTAAATTCCTAGGGCCAGTAGGTGGCATGGTGGTTAAGGCACTGGACACTCCCACAAGGCCAACCACAGTTTGAGTCCCGGACCGGGTGGTTTGCTTCCTCACTTTCTCTCTCTCTCTCTTGCTCTCACTCTCGCTCTCTGTGTATATATGTGTCTCTCTCTGGTCAAATTAAAATAGATGAATAAATAAATAAAGTTTAAAAATAATAATATTGAATAAATGAATAAATTCCACCCATTACTTTTTCCATTAGTAAAATGCCAAGAAGCCTGGTTATAAGGTAGTCTGTTATAAAATGATCTTATTTAACATAAAAAGTTTTACAATAGTATATTTCCAAAAGATTTTATCAGTAATATAAATTTTTCCTTGTCAAAAGTAAAATTGTTATTCATTCACTTTACTAATATCAAATACTGCTTCATTATGTTCATTTGTACTTCTTTTTTGGGGGATAAAGAATGCAATGTAATCAAGGAACTTTACCATTGATATAAATACCTTTCATAAATCGCATTTTATTAACTAAAGAAGATTATTTCTTTTAATATAAATAATCATTACAAAAGCTATCACTTTTCATCACTTTCATAATTCTAAAAATATAAATTTTTCAAGGAACAGAAAAGTAAGATTGACTCCAGTTAAAACTGAATTTAAATGAGGACATTTAGAGGAGGGTCTCAGCTAAAATTAAGTTGAAATCTTTGCCCCTTCCTTAGGAATAACAATAATTTGAAATCCAGTCACTTCAGCTTTCTGTTTTGTTTGTAGTTAGTGATAATAAATACTCTAATTCTCAAAGGTAAGTTACGGTAAAGATAATCAATGATCTCATACCACCCACTTTTAGAAATTGAACTGGCTTAAGTGAAGGAACACTAGAGATCACTAAGACTTTGTAAATTGAAGAGAGTGGAATCAATTTATTTGTCCTACATCCAATTATATCATCTTCACAACGTATGTTTTACTATTATTGGTTGTCTCGGGAAATAAATGACTAAAAATCTTCATATTTATTGAAAGTTTATTAGAATAACATGCCTTCAAAAGAATTCTTCTGTGTTTAATTTTTTTTTTTGTAAATTTCAGCCTTCAGTGAAACAGGCAAATCTTTGTCACTCTCAATTCCAGCCTACAGGAATAATTCATATAATTTCGAAAATCTTGCATAGTTTTCTACCCATAATTTTATATTTCAAAGTAAGAGCTCAGCAAAAATAGGTACTATTTTCAGAACCATCCATGAAGATTATGGTAAGACTTTGATTGACTCTTACAGCTAAAACCCAGGGAAATCTGGGGCTGAACAAACTCCTTTCTATCTATTTCTGAAAGTGAAGTTTCTTTTTTTCCTTGGAAAAAAAAAAAGCAAAAGTATTCTTCCTAAAGTTTCCACTTACGGTTCCAGATTTAATTTCTCACATGTCAAAAACCTTTACTAGAGTAAAATATTATATTCTAATCCCATTTTAGTATAAAATATATGAAAGTGTACCCACTAAAGACCTTATCTTTCTCTCTCTCTCTCAAAGTGTTGATAACTGGCATGCCAGTAAAAGAAACTTACTAAATATTACTAGAAAAATCCTTGGAAATAATGACTATGCAAATGGAAATAACATGTCCTAGAGAAGAAGGATGTCTTTCTTTTAATAATCATCTGTTTTGCCAAGTGTTACAGGTTTCTACTTGTGGACAGAGGTCAGATTCTACTTTTCATATTAGATGTTTTGCTATGTGTAGAAAAATTTTCTATTTCAAACATTTTTTTTCCTATAACTGCCTAAAGGTTCATGTTGTCACTCAAGAGAGAAAAAAAGGAGAGAGAGAGAGCACAACTCTCTTTTCCTCAAAATAGTCTCACACCACAAATTCTTTTCTTCTATTTCTCCATCTCATCAGGATTTGGGCATGCATTCACATGTGCTTGCATGCTCTTCAAAATACCGGGGCCAGGATGCAAACCAAGTGGGGTTGGGCTCCCCTTTTACAGCTTTATTATTATTATTTTAATTTAAGAGATATAGGGTATGTGTGCTTGCTGGAGAAACAGAGACAAGGAGACAGAAAGCAGGGGGAATGAGCACACTGCAATCCCTTCTCCTCCATTCTCCTGTCCGGATTTTGGGCATGCATGCAAGAACATTCAGTGTGCTTTGAGCTGCCAGGTCCAGGGTTCGAACCATGGTCAGCCATGTGGGAGTCCAGCAACATAATCATTATGTCGTCTGCTGGCCCCCCCATACACAGTTTTTAATAGCTACCCTACAGGGTCAGCCCAATTTCTCCATTTTATAGGTTTTATTGGATTTTGCAATTGATTGAATATATATGCAAATTATGTTTTCATGTAAACACTATATACATAGGAAGTACCAGGAGCTGCTAGTACTTACTTGAAAGGGTCATTACTTTAAAATACATGAAGAAATATCAGAAGAGTCAGGAAAAAACATCATTTGTTAGTAAATTTAAAGAATATTAAAAAGGAATTCGAATGTTTGGAAAAGATAAACAACACAATAGAAAATATGTTAAAAGACTGAGACCTCATGTAAAATGATATCCAGATAGCTAATAATCATGAAAAAGTGCTACATACTTTAGTCACTGCGGTTACCACTTTCAGAACACACCAAATGGCTGATTTAAGAGATTGGTAATAACAAGGTCTGATAACAAGGTAAATCTACTGGAACAGGCATACATTGTGGAATTTAAAATTAACCTTTTTGGAGCACTTGTTATTATTTATCAATTTGAATATACTACATATACCCAGCTGAAATAGACAGAGATATACTCTAGAGCATAGGAATATGCAAAAACACCCACCAATGCTTTGAGTAGTCTCAAATTAAAAGCAACCTATAAACCTATTTAGTTGACTCAGGTTGCCATGGAAAAATACCACAAACCGGATGACTTAAATAATGGAACTTTATCTTCTCACTGATCTGGGGACTGAAAATTTCCAGATGAAGATTTTGACAGGATGTAGTTTCTGGCTTTCTTATTTGGCGTGTAGATTACCACCCTATACAGTGTCCACACACAATGAAGGATAGACAGAGAGCTCTCTTTCTTTCTTCCCTTTCCTATGAGACAAAGATCTAATTGGATTAGAACCCCACCTTATAATCTCATAAAACCTTAATTACCCATTGTATCTTCCAATAAAATCACACTGGAAGTTAGCTCTTCAACATTTTCTTTCTTTCTTTTTAATTTGTGAGAGGGTGTGTGTGATTACTGGAGAGAGAGAGAAAAGGAAGAGGGGAAGTGAGAAAGCACCCCTCATGGGGAATGGTCATAGTGCAATCCATTCTTCTTTTAGAAATTTGGGCGGGCACACATATACTCCAGGCTTGTTTTTCGAGCTGCCAGGTTTGCGACTTGATCTATGCAGTCAACCAGTAAATATAATAAGCACTATGGCTTTTATATTAAATTATTACCAATAATGAAAGTAAATCCAAATCTTATGTTGCCATTAATTTTTTTTTTTTGAAAGAGAGATTTTGATATAGGGCACTTGCACTCACTGTAGAGATAGAAACAGTAAGACAGAAAGCAAGAAATCGCCCCCCAGAGGGGATGGCCATGCTGCAATCCCTTCTCGTCTATTCTCTCAGGATTTTGAGCACACATGCACGTGCACCTGGTGTGAGTTTTAAACTTCCAGGTCTGGGACTTGAATTGTAGTTGATTACTTGAGAGTCCAGTGACATAACCGTTATGCCATCTGCTGGTCCCAATATTTGTTATATTTTTTTAAATCATTCATATTAATCTAATCATACAGTCAATTAAATGAGTTACCTGTAATAACTGTTGGTTATTTTAAAATAGTTTGATTAAACACATACACGCACTAAAATTTAGATTCCATTAGCTTATGATACTTATGATTTTATATTATCTGTCTCTTTTTATAAAGTTTATTTTTTTATTTATTCCATTATAGAGAAAAAAAAAGACAAGATGGTCTTATGCCACCATCTCCCCACTTGCTCTGTTTTTTTCATTCATCCAGGGTCATCTGGCATGTTCAGGTTGATCAGGGAATCAAACCTCAATCTTTCATATGGCTTCCAGCGTTGCAGAACATTTCATTATTGCTATGCCTTTTTGTCCCTGATTTATAACATTTCAGAATATCCAAAATATGTTTGGAATGAAACAATAGGAGTCTAATTTAGCAAAATAATTCATACTTTACCTATAGAAATGTTTTAAATTAGCAAGAAGGAAATTGAAAAAACAAATAAATATTTTGTCTGAATCTCATGCTACTGAAAGCCTATTCTCGGTTCCATATTTTAAGCTAATTCTTTCCTATCTGGTCCTATAATTTTTCTTTTGTTGATAATACCTTATTTCTATGCCCTCCACCCAAAATTGCTATCAAATATTTGATTGAACATTGAGTTTTATCTACACTTTCCCAATAACCTCATTTCTTGATAATCTCTTTGTTAAAAATCTTCCAGGGCACCTGAAATATTTGCATTGATGCTGTATTCTGCAGTACTGGAAGGATACTGTGGTTCAAGAGTCTATAAATATAAGGTGAAGCTCTTAAAAGTGAGGCCATGAATTAATATTGAAACGAAAGAAAACAAAATGTTAGAATGAAGAATGAACTCCAAATTCCTGATCTTAATGTAGTATGTCCTATCCTTTAAAGTTGAAATTTAACACTATTGTTGTGCTTTTTATATAACGGGTTTGTGATTTATGACTGCCTGATTATACTTATAAGTCGACACCATATTAGTTCTTTTTTTTTAAAGACATTTTTCTACTTTGAAATATCCTATTGTATTTCTTAAATATGTCTGAATATAACATAAAACCAAAGTCAAGACAAGTGGAAAAAAGAGATAAACGTGAGTGCCTTAAAAGCAATGTTAAATGTATTCTTAAAATTGTATTTCACCAGTGTCTGTCACTGCCTGTTTTGTGCAGCTCTTTGTGCAAGCACTAGAAAAATCTTACTATAGGTATAGAATTTGAAGTTTTTTTGGGCAATTGAACACTTCATTTTCACAGCAAGTTGACATCAAATTCTTTAACTCAGGTCTGTGTTTTGTAATGTGATACATGGGAACATTTACTGTTCAATAGCCCTCAGAACTTTTACCATTTGGATGGTAAGTCATAATGTAAAAATGTCAGTAAGGCCTAATATCAGTTCCAGAGTCCCCAGTGAAAATAGCATTTGCAACTGGAGCAGAAATAGAGAACAGCTGATTCCGTGCAGGTAAGCAGGTGAAACAGTAAGGAGAGTGACTCCTTATTAAGATCTAAAACATAGACATTGAAGTTCTTATGGTGGATTTGTTTTTTTGTGAATAATTACATCTTTTTGGTTGAGAGTTATTACTTTTTCTTACCATAGAAACAAAGTGGTTTGAGAGGAATCATGGGTAAGGAAAGAAACATTATAAAATGCTGAGTCATTATCAAATGTGAACTCATCATTATGTTCTCCAAATGTACCTCCATCATCTACTTTTTCTGTCTTCAGAAAATCCACAATGACATTTCAAAGTCTTATTTCTTAAGTTCATTTTTGTCTACATACCGAATTGCTTTAAATGCACCAATGGCATGCTATCATCTAAGATAAAGCCCAAGCTTTTATTCATAGTGTTATGTGTTCATTTATTCACAATTTTATATGTCTAAAGGCCTATTTCTGCTTTCTCATTCCTGGCCTTGGATTCTCCCAATTGTTAGCTTTATGATACATCCTGATCATATACCGTACCTCTAAACCTATGAATAATCTATGTGGGGTCTGAAATATTAGATGATTTTTTTAGCTTCAAGAAAGAGAAACCAAGTAGTCAGATGCTGATGCAGTGGTAAACTGAGAGGTTCTGAGAGGGTGAACCACGGATAAATGCTCAGGGTTTGTACCTGAATATGCCAGTTACATACGTGGCCCTAAGTCAGGGCTAGCAGAAGCTGGGAGTGGATTGCAGGGAAGAAACCCTGTTGGATGCTGTCCCTCTCTATTTCTTTTTCTGTGCTTCTTGCTCGTGGAAAAGATAAGTACATTAAAAAAAAAAAAAGAAAAAGAAAAACAGAAGCCATTCTAGCTATTTTAAAAAGATATCATAGAGGGAAATGTGTTTACACAATCATTGGGAGTACTGAAGAAGTCTTTAGGCTGCATCCTCACATCTTATGCTCCCGGAATGCCCTCCTCCATCCACTTCATTCGATCATAGATTATCGTTAAGAATTATCGAAAGTATCAGTCATTCTCTGAAGTGTGCTCTGACTTCTTCCAGCTACTTGGACAAACCTAAATATCTACTGCACGTTTTGACAATTCTGACAATTATCACATTTGAATAATGAAAAATTACTCAAATAATTTGAGTATTAACCTTTCTCGAGTCTGACCTATAATAGCAACATTTCAGGAATGAAACCCACTATATGGTAATGTACTTGAGAAACACCACGAGTAATACTCTATTTTCCCTGCATAATTAATATAATGTCTGACAGCCATTAACCCTTAAATACTTAACGGATGAGTAAAATAATAAATTGAATAATAAATTAAATATATACAGTATTGAAAACTATGATAAAGGGAACCAGCAGTTAGCATAATGGCTATGTCGCTGGACTCCCACGTAGTCGACCACGGTTCGCGTCCCGGACCCGGTGGCTTAAAACTCACTCCGGACGCGTGTGCATGCGTGCCCAAGATCCCGAGAGGAGAATGGAGGAGAAGGGATTGCGGCATGACCATCGCCCCAGGGGGGTGATTTCTCGCTTTCTGTCTCTATGTCTCTCTATGTCTGTCTGGCGAGAGCACGCGCCCTATAGCAAAAACCTCTCAAAAAAAAAAAAAAAAAAAAAAGAAAACTATGATAAAGAGAAAGATGCTTGATAACCATAAAGACATTTGCTATTTTTTACATTATTACTAGTTTTAAATTTTTTATTATATCTATTTTAAATTTTTATATATTCACTAGAAACTGTATTTTATTTTTTGTTTGAAGTTATTTTTCTTATGTTTAAATTTATTAACCTAGTAGAGCAACTCGCCATCTTGTGAAATTCAGAGTTTTTCTGCACCATGTTGATGTTTTGAGTCTTAGCTTAACCTGCTAAAACAAATGACCATGAACTGGTGATTTAAGCAACAAATATTCATTTGTCACAGTTGTAGGGGCTGGGAAGTTCCAATCAAGGTGTCTGCCTATTCTGTTCCTGCTTTGCAGATGGTCAGCTTCTTTTTGTGTAAGCTTTCAAAGCAGAGAGAGAGAGAGAGAGAGAGAGAGAGAGAGAGAGAGAGATCATCTCTCTCATGTCTTCTTATTAGGGCACTAATCCCATTCATGAGGGTTCTGCCTTCATAACCTGATCATCTCCCAGAGTCTCCCCCTCCAAATACTATTTCACTGGAGATTTAGACTTCACATATGAATCTTTGGGAGGAACCAAACATTCAGTCCATGGCAGAGCAAAGAGAGATTGAATTTGGACTATAGGTAAAGTAAAAGAGAAAATAAGTCTTTTGAGTTCTGGAAATATAAAAGTAGGTTTCCTACATTTAATTTTAGAAAGCAAACTATTCTTAGTGCATTTGTAAATAATCATAGTGTACAAACTATAATAATTTAAGTAAATTTTTAAAGTCAGCCAAATGAGCTGTTGGTACTTAAAATAGTTCTGATTTCTTTTTGGAACTATCTCAGAGCTGATTTGCAGAAAGCAACAGCTTGCCTTGACATACATAAGGTAATATATACTTACACAGAGATTCTAGCACACTGTGCTGGATCACTGAAATGGAGATTGAGAGTGCTAAGTGAAAGCAATTATTTTATGTTCTTTTTTTAGGTTTGAATACTATTTTGTTTGTTTTTTACTATGGCATGTATATTAAATGTAATGAACCTGGAAGTACATCCAATCTTAAGGACTAGGTCAATAGGGGATAATTTTCTGAGCGCTTCAGCCAAGGGGAGTTTTGAAGCATGAAGTGTTATATAGGTTTATCAATTCCGAGTTTTACATTAGAGACCCATAGTGTTTCCAGGGAAGTGAATTATTTTTTCTGTGAACTTTATTGACTTGAAATTCATAACTTAGAAGACTTATTTTTCTTAGGAGAAGAAAAAGAAAGAGCTTACTCACACATTTTTCTCTTCTAACAGCTCTAATTAGGATAATAATCTCTCTTTATGGGAATTGCAAAGAAAATTGGGACAATGCAACTCAGAAGAAGTATTATTAAAATGTCAGTCTCAAAAAAGCCATGTATTGTAAAGCAGTCAGTTTCCTTGTTTCAGCATTACTTCCTCTTATCTATCTCACCAAATAAGTTGACTTTATGTTACTTATTTCTATTTTTACATTAAAAGGAATGTACATATCTCATGTATTATTTTATAAACTTCGTATTTTAAAAGAAAACGTGTTACATAAATAGAATGAATGACAGATATATAACTTGTCAAAGACAATGACAGTATTACATTGGTAGAATATCTTAAATTATTATTAAGAGCATTTATAGTAGAGAACTAAAAGTGGAATATATCACCAATAAATGAATAAATGAATGAATGAGTGAATGAATCAATCAATAATATCTGCTCTTGAAGGGTCTAACACAGGTTTAACCCAGAAAAAGTCAGATCACTCTAATAAAATATTGTGACAGGAAATTATTATAGCTGTTATGCAATTATAAAAATTGCATATTACTGGGTTTGGGGAAAATTTAATATATTTCAGGGAAAAATATGTTTGTCAAATTTGTAGAAAGACCCCACTGTTACTTTTTTCTTTTTTTGAGAGATTTTTTATACAGGGCTTATGTGCTGACCAGAAAGACAGAGAGACAGAGAGACAGAAAGCGAGAAATCACCCCCCAGGGGGGCTAGCCACACCACAATCCCTTCTCTTCCATTCTCCTCTCGGGATCTTGGGCATGCATGCACGCATGTCCGGTGTGAGTTTAAGCCACTGGGTCTGGAACTCGAACCATGGCCAATCACATGGGAGACCAGTGACATAGCCAATACACCCAACGGCTGGTCCCAAGACCCCACTTTTAGATTGAGAAAAAAAAATCATGTTTTTTGAATATTTGAATGAATTAAAAAACAAATAATAATAGTGAAAATTAACTTTTGATTTGTAGAAGACAGGCGGTGCAAGATTGTATGAATAAGATTAATTTGAAATAATCAAATAAGATAGGGTACCTGTATAAATGGAATTGAGTATGCATACTGCATGAAAATTTTGCTTCATAATTTAACTAATATCAAACATGAACATATCTTCCTTTGTATTAATGCATATTTATCTTATTAGTGTAGTAGGAAAACTGCTAACAAATGTTATTTGGGAGAAAAACTTTTTACAAGAGAAAAAACCTTGTATGGTCTTCTTTTTTTTTGGGGGGGAGGGAGGTTTTCACTATAGGGCGCGTGCGCTCGCCAGACAGACAGACAGAGAGAGACAGAGACAGAAAATGAGAAATCACTCCCCAGGGGGGATGGTCACGCCACAATCCCTTCTCCTCCACTCTCCTCTCGGGATCTTGGGCACGCAAGCACACGCGTCCGGCGTGAGTTTTAAGCCACTGGGTCTGGGACGCGAACCGCGGTCGACTACGTGGGAGTCCAGCGACATCGCCACTACGCTAACTGCTGGTTACCTTCTGGTTTTTTTTTGAAGAGGTTTTTGCTATAGGGCAGGTGTGCTTGCCAGAGAGAGAGAGACAGAGAGATAGAAAGCGAGAAATCACCCCCCATGGGACATGGCCACGTCGCAATCCCTTCTCCTCCATTCTCCTCTCAGGATCTTGGGCACGCACGCACACGCACCCGACATGAGTTTAAGCCACCGGGTTCAGGATGCGAACTGCAGTCGACTACATGGGAGTCCAGCGATATAGCCATTACACTAACTGCTGGTTCCTGTATGGTCATTTTTCAAAAAACAGCTTTGTTATCTTATTGGATATAATTATTATTTTTTCATAACTTATATAATGTCTCTATTAGTTATTTGGCATTAGCTAAATATGATAATAATGGAAAATAAAAATCCAGTTAGAGGAAAATATCAGCCTCCCTGGCTTGTCAAATCTCAAAGTAAATATAAAAAGTTAGTTCTATTTGTGCTTTTGAGATAACTCCCTTTATTTCTTTTTTTTTTTTTTCTTTTGGTCTATCATTAGAAAAAATCCAATAAAGTGCCTGAAACCAATGTCTTCCATGACATCACAGTATTGATGTTTTGAAAATATCTTTCTAGACCAGTGAGTTGAATGGCAAGCTATCCAAATTACTTTTCACATCATAAATCTACAATGATTAGTGTGTTACAGGCAGAAAAATGTATAGATTATATCTAATATTATGTGATGACAAAGACTAAGTCACAAGTCTAATTCATTTCACAGAAAGTTAATATTCTGGATTTTCAGACAAGAAAATGGTATGATTATAATGTTATATTTACATTATTTACTCATATATGTGTGTTTGTGTGTGTATACATATATATATATACATATATAAATATCTGAAAGCATTTTTCACAAGCTAAATAGGAAATATCTTATAGTGATTTTAGATAATATAAAATAAAACATAAATTTATTATTTAAGAAACATTTCTATTAACAGTGTATAGACCTGGGGTGTATATGATCTGTGTTACTTCTATCAGATAAACATTCATTCATAAATTTGTAAGATGGATCTGTCTTGAAGAACTGACATTTTTCAACTTCAGTTATTGGTGTTACTAATGGAATTTATTCATAGATAACGAGGAGATAAAATTTCAGCCTCATTCTTTGAGACAGCAATCAGAATAACTTTTCTAACGAAAAGTAAAGTACATATTAGAAGAGACTGATCAATCAAACTGAATGGAATAACTTACATTTTGAATTTATATAATGTTTTTTTTGAGAGGTTTTTGCTATAGGGCACGTGAGCTCGCCAGAAAGACAGAGAGAGACAGAGAGACAGAAAGCAAGAAATCACCCCCCCCCCCCAAGGGGGTTGGCCATACCACAATCCCTTCTCCTTCATTTTCTTCTTGAGATCTTGGGCACACACGCACATGTGTCCAGCGTGAGTTTAAGCCACAGGGTCTGGGACTCAAATGGCAGTCGACTACATGAGAGTCCAGCGACACAGCCATTGCGCCGACTACTGGTCCTCCTATATTGAATTTCACTTTCAAGAAATGCTATTCGCTAAGTAGGTAATTTTCTAATTTCCTTTTACATCAGTTAATTTTCTTCTATAAAATTTAATAAATAACCTCAAAATAAATAACTACTAGTTATTTTAAATATTGGGTTATTGGAAAAATCATGGCATATTTTTCTATACAAAAATATATCATACGTTTTCCAATGACTCAATAGTTTACCTTTTTCTTTGAGCAAGATACAAGTACAAATAATATCAATACAAAAGTACCAAAAGTATGCATTAAGAAGTAAATCTCGCTGGCCAGCAGGTCATGTAGTGATTGGGGTGGTTGAAATCCACATTGCAGACTGCACAGTTCTGTACTCAGTGTCTTGAGAAACATGCCAGGCATGTGTATGTGCATGCCCAGAATCCCAAAAGGAAGACTAAATGGAGGAGAAGGGAATGTGGCATGGCTATCCAACATGGAAGGGGAGTACTTTCTCTCTGTCTCTCTCAAGTCAGTGCCCACACCCTCTGGTAAAATTTGAAAAAAAAAAAGTGATTTCCCTTTTATTTCCTTTCTCTGATTTTTTCATCTCACTTACTGGAAGAAACCACTTTGTTACTTATGTATATTTATAGATATACTTTGTATATAAATGTATTTTTAATTTTATATTGTTTTCTATTAAAACATACACTAAGCCACAAATCACACTGTTCTGCACTGCAAATGAATTTGGGAAATTATTTATAATAATATATATAGGGAAAGTTCATTCTTAAACACTTGAACATTGAATATTTGAGTATCTTCACATTGTACAAATAGATGATCTACTAGATTAACTGGGTCCACTCACAACAACATATTCTTAATTTGATCACTTTTAGTTATGGTTCATTTTGTTATTGAGGCATATTTAAGTAGAAGAATAAACTGAATCTGTGGATTTTGGCAATATTATCATTTATATTTTCTTCTCTGTGTTAATTTTAATGATAACTAAGTTTGAAATTTTGGTGTTATGATTAATTGTAATTGCTGTTAGCTATTGCTTCATAGAAAAATCATTCCAATCTTTGTGGCATAAAAACAACCGTCTCACAATGCTCACAGACTCTGTGGTTCAGGAATTTAGACAGAATGGACTAGGAATTATATCGCTCTGCACTACAACGTCTCATCGGGGAACACTCTATAGCAGGATGGAAATCGTTTAAGGTGTCTTTACTTTTATTATTTTTTTTTGAGAGTTTTTTTTTTTTTTTGCTATAGGGCACGTGTGCTCGCCAGACAGACAGAGAGACATAGAGACAGAAAGCGAGAAATCACCCCCCAGGGGGGATGGTCACGACGCAATCCCTTCTCCTCCATTCTCCTCTCGGGATCTTGGGCACGCACGCACACGTGCCCGGCGTGAGTTTTAAGCCCCTGGGTCCAGGACGCGAACCGCGGTCGACTACGTGGGAGTCCAGTGACATAGCCATTACGCTAACTGCTGGTTCCCTTTACTTTTATCTTGAGAATGAAGGAAACTATTGGCTCAGACCTCTGTGAATGAAGAATCAACGTAGTCATCATTTCATCCTTGTGTTAAAGGATAGCGTTTAATACATAATATACACTTAACAAATATGTCTTGAACTGTTGTTGGTAAACGACATCTTTGTATACTGTAATGACGTATAGCATATTAATGTTAAAAAAAGAAAAATAAATAAAAAAATAGAAAAAAAAGAATTTCAACAGAAAAAAAATTACCTAGTTTATATATGGAAACACTGATTATGTCTACTGTATTTTGTCCTATATTTACTTAGATTGTATTGATGATGATGTTGTAAGGATGTGTTGATTAATGGTTTTAATTTTCACCTGCATTTATGAAGTGCAATCATCACAAATCACTCAGTTGTAGAAATCAGGTTAGGTCCCTAACTACATACTCATAAGCTAGTTTTGTTTGCTCATGTGTATAGTTAGTTAATCCAATGTCATCACAAAGATTTCTTATCAATGTTCTGGTAGTCAATAAATATATGTCAAACACAACATAATTTAAGCAAGTTTTTAGCTCTTTGTGAGAAATATAAAAGAAAGTTCTAATGTAGATCCTGTTGTCAAGAAGCACAAAGTATGGCAAGAGATAAAGCTTGTACTCCTTTACAATGTTTCATCTTTGTTAATAAAGACAATATTATAAGTAACCTGCCGTAGAAACATTTATGTATAACAACAGGTAAAGTTATATAATATTAGTTACTAGGTATTCCAGGTATGTCTCCACAGTAGAATGGTAGGAAACAGTGGTGGAGTGACTTAGAGCAGCGCTTTGGCGTTAACAGAAAAGTTTACCTAAGAAGGAAAATCCTCAGGGTCAGCAAGTGGAATAGCAGTTAAGACACTGGATTCCCCCATGGCTGACTGTGGTTCAAGTTCCAGACCTAGAAATTTGCTTTCTCATCTTCCTTCGCTGTCTCTCACTGGTGAGCATGCATGCCCTGTAGCAAACTAAAAAATAATAAAAATAAATAAATGAAATGAAATAAATAATTCTTAAAATAAAGAAAAACCCTAATTTAATGAAACCTCATTGTTCATATCAACAAAATAGTAACAAAATATTAACTATTATGTAAAGTAATTAATGCTATGTCTTAGCCAGAAACACACACATACACACACACTCCAAAATAGTTGTTGGTATCCTCAAGCTAGATTATAGCCCAGAGTTTATAAATATTATATTAATTCATTATTACCCTTGATAGAATGATTTATGTTTTTCCAGTTTTTTTGTGTTCTTGGGTATTTTGATTTTGTTTGTTTGCGGAATTTTGTTTTTACAATTCTAAGAAACGTTGGCATGACCATTCTCCTCTCTCTCTCTCTCTCTCTCTATATATATATATATATATATATATATATAATATACATATATATATAAAATATACATATATATTTGTATATAAAATACATATATATATACACAGTATATACACATACATAGATGTTTGCAATTTAAGTCTAGAAGAATGACTGGATAAGATTGTACTTTTTAATTTATGTCTTTAAATATTTTTATATTTATTATAATTTGATGTGTATTTAGCCTTACTGTTTTGTTTTCCTTAGTTCATGAACTTTTGTAGAAATATATTTTATTTAGGTTTATTTTATTTTTACTATCTTTTTAAGACTAATCATTTGAAAATTTTTATTCCATCATCTTGCAATATAAATATATAGTTTACTATTCAAATATTTTCTTTATGTTTTTATTTAGGGCTTTTGGTTGTACTCATATTGAAATGGATTAATCTCTATTTTCTTCTATTGTTTATCAATACCCTTTTGTCATGGAAGGCTTTAAACGTCCATGTTTGGCCTGGGCAGTCCTGTAGGACTGCAGCAATTCTGTCTATTCCTTCACCTCTCCTAAATGGTTTTATTGCCAGAGGGCACATGTGCTCGCTATAGAGAGAAAGATAGAGAAAAAGAAATCACCCCCAATGGGCGATATTTAGTCCTCCATTCTTTCTTCCCATCTGGATTTTGGGCACACATGCACATATGTCTGGTGTGTTTTTTAAACCCACCCAGCCAGGACTTGAACTGTGTTCGGCCGTGTATGATCCAGCTCCTTTAACTGGTGAGCTATGGGGCTGACCCCTTTCAGACAATTAACTTGAAATTAGCAACTGTCAGCAATAGCTTTAAGGAAAGATGCTCCAAATATAGGCTTAATCACTCTATACCTCTACTTTCTTTAATTTTACCCATACTAGTTTGTATTCCCTTGGTAGCTTTTCAATGCCTACAAACAGATTTTGTGTTTTTTCTTCTCTTTCTACTCCCCCTTGTCCTCCTCCTCTGCCTCCTCTTACTCATTCTACTTACTCTTGTCTTCTTCCTCCCCCTCACTTTTCCTCTCCTCTTCCTCACCTTACTACTTTTTAGTATCTTTTCCAATCATTCATGGCCAGAGGTCTTACAAGTTACTTCATTATTCCCACTAAGAAAATAAACCATTCCTTCACAGGTTAAGTAATTCTAGTATGATTATTATTTCAACTCAGTACTCTAGAAAATTAATTACATTATTTTTGTGATAATATTGCTGCCATTTGGAAATCTGTTAATTTTATATTAATATTTTATGGGCAGATCTACTTTTTGTCTCCCTCTACATTTAGCACTGTTTGCTTTTCCTCATGAAACTTCTATGTAGTATAGCAATCACAGACTTTTTGCAAAACTTTAATGCTAACTAGGTTATATTGATAATTTGTATTATTTCAGTATTAGAAAAATTCTCAGCCATTTACTCTTCAAGTTTTGTCTTCCCTCACCTCTTTCTGATATTTTCTTTTGAAATTATGGGCCAGCTTGTGGCTTGGTGGCTGGAGTGGCTTGATCGTTCATGGATGACTATGTGGATCAAGTTCTGGACCCAGCAGTTTGAAAAACATACTGAGTCAATGCTTATGGGTGCCCACAATCCCAGAAGGAGAGAGAAATGAAAGAGAAGGGATTGTGCCATGGCCATGCCCCCATAGAGGGTGCTTTCTCACTTTTCCTCTCTCTGTTTCTCTATCTGTCTTGAATATGCACAACAGCCCTCTGGCAAATTTTTTTTTAAATTATAATTTGATATATTATTCTACTCATTACATATTTTCAATTATCTTTCATATATTTAGCTTCAGTTTCTCTCTGGGCCAATAGTCTAAAAAATATGTTATCTTCAGCCACATAGTTCTGTTCTTTATTTTTTCTTTATTTTATTCTACACAGCTATCACACATATTTATTTCATGTTTCTTTTCACAGTGAAGTCTCAATTTTGTAAATTTATTAAATTGATTTTAATATCTGAGATCTATCTGCTCATTAATAAATATCTCTGCATTACTCTTTTTTGGTTTGTTTGTTTGTTTGTAATTTTGTTTTAGGGCATGTACACTTGCCAGAGAAAGAGAGAGAAATCACCCCCCAGGGAGGAGAGCCACACTGCAATTCATTCTCCTCCATTCTTTTCTTGAGATTTTGGGTACACACACCCATGCCTAGCATGATATTCACGATGTAGGTCTAAGAATCACACTGCACAGTTGGCCATGTGGGATCCAGCAACCTTAACTACCAAGCCAACTGGCTGACCTGCAAGGTTTTTTTTTTGTTTGTTTGTTTGTTTTCCAAGATATGGAATAAAACTAAGTGACCAACAACTGATAATTGGGTAAAAAAAAATATGGCACCCACACACACACACACAATGGAATATAATTCAGCCATAGGAAAAGGATGAATTCCTGTCATTTGTGACAATGTGGATTAACCTGTAAAAAATAATGTTAAGTGAAATGAACCAGGCACTGAAAGCAAATATTATATGTTCTTACTAATAAGTGGAAGCTAAATAAATTTACTACACAGAGATAAAGAGTAAAAACATAGACATTAGGACCTAGGAAGGAGGGATGGAGTTAGAGTATAGGGAAAACATGGTTAACAGATACAAGGGAAAGTAGATAAGTGAAGCGGGTTTTAGGGTATGGTAACAGAGTAGAGCAACTGCAATTAGGGAAAGTTCAGAGTATGTTTTGAAATAGTAGAAGAGGTCAGGCCATAATGGTGCGGCCATAGGATGCCATGTATGAGAATGGTTCCACACGAGTGGCCTCGGTTTGGTTTCCAGAACAATCTGAGCAGACTCAGTGTGCTGGCACATGCCTGTAATCCTAGCTAACTAGGAGGCTGAGTCAAGGGGATCACAGCACAATGAGACTCTATCAAAAATATCTGTCTCTATGGGACCAGCAGTTAGCGTAATGGCTATGTCGCTGGACTCCCACGTAGTCGACCGCGGTTCGAGTCCCGGACCCGGCGGCTTAAACTCACGCTGGGCGCGTGTGCGTGCGTGCCCAAGATCCCGAGAGGAGAATGGAGGAGAAGGGATTGCGGCGTGGCCATCCCCCCTGAGGGGTGATTTCCTGTTTTCTATCTCTCTGTCTCTCTCTGTCTGTCTGGCGAGCGCATGCGCCCTATAGCAAAAACCTCTCCAAAAAAAGAAAAAAAAAAAAATCTGTCTCTATATCTCTCTCTCTCAATCTCACTCATTAAAAAAAAGAGGCTAGAAGAGAGGATTTACTATAAAAGTAGATTTTTGACTTTTTACAAAACAAAGTCATAATAAATGCTTGAAACGGTGGGTATATTTATTGCACTGATTCTATCATTACACATTACATACACAATTTGAAAAACCACACTGTACCTTGCAAACATGGACAACTATTGAATGTCACTGAACAATTATAACAAAAGATTAAAACGGAACAAAATATGCATGCCTTACTTCTCAAAGAGGGAGATTTAATCATGCAATAACCCTTTTATTTACCATGTCAGAGGTGTAGGTTAAAGTCCCAAAAGGATATGTAAAACACCAAACTAGTCAATGCCAATGAACTTACTGATCAAGAATGAAAACCAAGTCCATAAACAATATATATTTGTTTGTATGTAAAAGACCTATGAGTAGATAAGGAAAGAATTTCCAAGACATCAGAGGCAGCAGACGACTGGAACACATGTGAAGCTGGAAAATTACTACTCTTCAAGTTTGCCTTAAAGTGTGATAGCATGAGTGGAAGAAGATACCACACAATAGTCTGGCCATATATAAACCGTCAAATGATTGTAAAAAAGTTTTTTCTAAGTGAAATTTTAAAAACGCTTCCTATAACTATTAAAAAGAATAATATCTTATTCTATAAGTTTAAATTTGGGGTGTAATGTCTAAATAGATTGTTACTGACAGCAAAAAGTGAAAAACAATTTGTGGGAAATTAATTTTTCTCCAAATGCAAACTCTTTCTAAGTACTTTCAATTCTTTTACTGATTTACATTGTGAAGAGGTTAAAGTCCTCTTCAATATATGTTTTAAATTCCAATTATTTCAAAGTTCTTCTGTAAGATTCTGCCCAATCAACCCATTGGAGAAAAAAAGGATTAATTGCTCAATGAGTATTATTGCCCCAACTATATCTCACAGATATAAAAGTCTATATTGCTTATTTTCTCCAAGAGAAAATTTAATTTTAGCTAAGAAATGAAGGACGTAACTCAGAGACAATTCATATTATTTTTTCAAGAACAGTTCATTTTATTTCTCAAACCATCAATAAAATCAGGATTAGACTTTATGCCCTGATTCTCTTAAATATATTGTGACTGTTGACTTTGCTACAGTGAAAACATTTTCTTTGATAGTGCAATAAAATTAGGTGTACTCAAAGACTTGAGCAAGCATTGAATGTTTTTAAGTAGAGGAAAATAATTTTTAAAACATAAGCATTAAGATTGGAAAAGAGTTCTGCTCCAAAAAAAGGAGTATCTGTTAGAAAATCTATTTAAATAATACAATAAAATAGTGTTTGAACAGAAATACATGTCATGTCTGAGCTGTAATATAACCTGTGTGGGAGAAGAAGAGATTAAATGTGGGAATTTAAAATACCTTTTCCTTAAAATAAAAAAGAAATATAATATGCATTCTTAAAATTAGAGCCATGTGGGTAGTCTGACAGCTGCTACCTGCTGCTTCTGTCCATAGTCCCTAAAGCTACCCTAATTATTCTGATATGATATTACACTTAATTACAGAAAAAATATGCATTTTAAGTAAAGTAACATGAAGTCATACTCCGTGTCCTTTTGGCCACTGAAGTGATACTTGTGTAGAATAAAATCTGATCCCAACTGAGTTTCATTATGATCACCTTTATTCAAGGCATCATTTGGAGGATCATTACATAGATCAGTATCTCAAGTTCCTGAGTAACAGTTTTAAAAAATAAAACGAAGTACCCACCTGATATATATGCATCTGTCTGCAAGTCAAATAGATAATGGTTTATCTAGAATGCTTGTAAGTCCAGATAATTTTCACTATCAGAATGACCAGTTGTCACTTGATAGCTTTATTCTTTTCAATCTGCAGTCACAGTAGTTACACACACCTGTGTTGGTTGCCCATACTCTCTACATGTGAGCAGTACCATACAACGGGGAATATCAGTCCCAGTGGCTTCACAGAAAAATGGAATCCAGACCTGGATTTCCTCTTTCAGTGTTATCTCATGAAAATAAAACATTTTGGCTGTTTCCTGTTAAAATGTAGGTATTAATACTTGCCATCACAATAATAAACATGCATAACAAACTTGTGCAGAGCTTTCCACATTTTTTTTTTTTTTTTGAGAGGTTTTCGCTATAGGGCGCGTGCGCTCGCCAGACAGAGAGAGACATGGAGACAGAAAGCAAGAAATCACCCCCCAGGGGGGATGGTCATGCCACAATCCCTTCTCCTCCATTCTCCTCTCGGAATCTTGGGCATGCATGCACATGCTCCTGGCATGAGTTTTAAGCCACCGGGTCCGGGACGCGAACCGCGGTCGACTACGTGGGAATCCAGCGACATAGCCATTATGCTAACTGCTTTCCACATTTGTTTTAATGAACTTATGTCCTCTCCTGACACTGAGAAAGAGGATCCAGATTTTCGAAAATCCTAGCTATATGTTTCTCCAGATAAAGAGAAACTTGTGAGGCCAGCAGAATAAGGTGCTGAACTCCCACATGGCCAGTCGTGGTTCAAGTTCTGGACCCAGTAGCCTAAAACTCACGCTGGATATGTGTGCATGTGTGTCCAAAATCTCAAGAGGAGAACAGAGGAGAAAGGACTGTGACATGGCCATCTCCCCTGGGGAAGAGGGATTTCTTGCTTTCTGTCTTTCTGGCTCTCTCCGTCTCTCCACTGAGCGCATAGAATCTATAGAAAAATATCTCTCGAAAGAAAAGAGAAACTTTGTGTGTGTGTGTTTAAGTTTATGTATTCATTACATGAGTTAGAGACAGAGATCATACTTTAATAGAGCCTCCACATTGTGACCAACCCTGGGTCACAGACAAACATGTGTCTGGGTTACTCAGGGAGGTCTCCAGATTTGAACGAAGAAGGAACCTTGCCATATGGGACTATTTCTCAAAGTGCTGCATTTTACTGCTACACCACCATCTGATCCCAAGAGAAACTTATTTTGTGAGTGTGTCTGCTGATGCAGCATTTTAACCCAGATCTCACTCTGTTTGCACATTGCTAGTGGAAAAAAAAAAAAAAAGATAAATGTAGAGATGATTAAATGAAAGTGAATCCATCTTATTTAATCATTTTTCTAAAGACCCATCTAAGTTCATCAAAACTATTAGACATACAATAACGATATGAGTATTAGTGACTTAGTGAATACAAATAGAGATTTCATGTTTTTTTTAATTCAGATTTTTATACAATTGTTATTATACAAAGGGAACTACATGTTAGAGCTGTTAATCTCTGAGCACACAAATAAAAACTAACTAGCCACTTAACCACTGCTGTTCTTTTCTTTTGGCATAATTTAGCAATGATTGCATTTGCCCTCACTTTCTTTCTTAAGGAGCATGTCTGTAAAATTAATGAACTCTCAACTCTCTGCTGAATAAATAGATTTCACAAAAGCAGGGAAAATAATAATTTCTAAGAGCACAGCCATTTTTACTTCTTTCCTATATTTCTGTATTTATATTAAATGTATACATTTTTAAAGGCATACAGCCCATTGATATTGATAGCTATACTGTAAAAACTTCCCAGCTTTTTACTTACTAATTACTTGGTAAAACTGTGATTATGAACAAGAAAAACACACACATTTGTATCATATATGTCATTGTATGTGTATATTTACTGTATTGTTTCTGAACTTGTAACAGGGGCCTGCTTAGCCAGACTGATTTCAAAACCTCAAAAACTGTTTCTCTCTCAGCCCACTATTTGATAGTGTCCCAGCTAAAAACTAACCAGATTATGCTTTGATATAGATGGGTGTAATCACGAAGTATCCTCCTTCCCCTATAGAAACATCTGTTAATTGGTAGACTGGTCGAAGATATTATTATTATTTTTTTTTGAAAGCTTTTGGCTCTAGGGCACATGTGCTCGCCAGAAAGACAGATAAAGACAGAGAGACAGAAAGCGAGAAATCAC
Organism: Tupaia tana; assembly: GCA_026018925.1. Lineage (NCBI taxonomy): Eukaryota > Metazoa > Chordata > Mammalia > Scandentia > Tupaiidae > Tupaia > Tupaia tana. Next base: position 177,903,484 of record JAKSZU010000006.1, read on the forward strand.
CCCCCAGGAGGATGGCCATGCCACAATCCCTTCTCCTCCATTCTTCTCTTGGGATCTTGGGCATGCATGCACATGCGCCCGACGTGAGTTTAAGCCACTGGGTCCGGGACTTGAACCATGGTTGACTACATGGGAGTAGCAACATAGCCATTACACTAACTGCTGGTCCCCAAATATATTCTTATATGTCTTCCTGGTGTGGCCACATTGTAATAAATTATTTTTTTCTCTCTCATCAATAATTTTGCCTCCCTATGTTTTATTGAGCAACAAGGGGTCAAATCTGCTTTGGATTGCTGGACTGGGGGTTGTAGAGATCCTCATCTGACAACAAAATGGAAATAATTGAGTATCTGTGCTGGATTTCTAGCTGTCAGTGCTTTTATGACATTCATGTTCTTTTGTTGTTAAGTTTAGGAGCACCCTGATTTTATTTTGGGAAACTCTTAGATTATTGGTTTTAGCCTTGTGGGGCTTCAAATTAAACTTTCTACTCTGCTTCTGGCCAACATTGGGAAAACCCAATATAAGTCAATTAGAGGATTTATCCACAGAATCTTTATCTGCCTTTGACTAAGAGCGTTCTCAGTTTATATGGTATACCATGCAAATATTTTCATTCGGGTTTGTTATGTCATGGAAAAGGTACTGGTCACAGAAGCTCTTCTTTTGCACATTACTCTTATGCCTTTTGAGTAGGATATTTATTACAATTGTATAGCTTTAAAGCTAGATTGATGGCTTTCTAAGAAAATGGAGGGAAAGAAAGAAGGAATTTTAATTGCCCTTTAAAGCTTCTGCTTAAATTTCAATTATTAATGGCTTTGACTTAAATTATTCCACAAAGAACAAAATAAAAATTTTTGCTCATGAAATTAATCCTCTTAGTTGGCAATTATTTCAAATGGGATAGGTCACTCAAGAAGTTAGTCTTTTGATTATGATGGTCTTGGTAAGAGAGACTGTGAACAAATAAAATTAAAACTTTTGCACTTGTATTATCAAGTTGAAAAAACAAGTAATTGTTGGAGTTGATATTATAATTTGCTTCCTATCTTCATAAGAAACATGGTGATCCTCGGTTTGTATTCTTCCTCAATCTAATAAAATATTTTAAACTTTTTTCCTTCTTCAAACTTTTTCAAAATTGGAAACTTGGATTTCAAGTCATCTTACAGGCAGTTCAGTGTTAATGTCTATAATAAGTGATTTCATTTTTATTTAACATCATTTAGTTATTTCAGAGTAAACAACTGGTAAAACATCTATTTTCTGCTTCAGTTTCAGTTTTCATCAACTTAAATTTTAAAAATATTCATTTTATACACTGTTGGTTATGTGAAGCAAGGTACAGTTTTGATCTAATATTATTGACCATTGTTTTAGGAATGAACTACAAATATCATAAAGCTTTGCACTATTAAATGTTCTCACAAAACCGTACAGTTTTTAATTTAATATTTATTATGCTTAATGATATACTTTAGACCGAGAGCAAAAGAACTATGTGAGATAGTGTTTAATTGACATATACAGATAAATTGGAAAGATCCTCCACAAAAATTCTATACATACTCTGTTATCTAATCAATAAGACTTTTCAAACACATTTGCTGATGATAGGATTTTCTGTAAAATTACTTACAAATAACATAATGACACTTGGCCTGTATTAGGTTTGTTGCCATATGTCATATAAACTGTTGTGCGAATCTTTGATCCGTAACTAGTTCCTTACAGAACTTGATGTATCAACAAATCAAGGCAGATTTTTTTTTTTTTTTCCTTTTTTCTGATGTGACAACAAGTTCTGAGAAGGCAATTTGGGAAAATAAAATCTCTGGACAAATCCTCCAAAGCATTTCCAATTACTCGGTATGTCATTGATGGATTTTTATTTTGCTCTTGAAATTAGTAACATACACAATTTGAACGAACAAATATCCCACTCCTTACTCTGAACGTGTCAGCAGTTAAACCGAAGAGTATTTATTTTACTGCTTGATGAATTGAAGAATAAACAATTAATCACAGATATTCCTTTCCTTCTTCTAGCCCTTGATGGATGTTCTTGCATACATCATGTCATTGATGGATATTTATTTCACTTCTGCATATAGTGATGCATAAAAGTTTAACTGCAGATACATGCCTCTTACACTCTTGATGCATAAAAATGTAATTGCTACATTGCTGAGAGATAATGGACTGCATCACTTTAGGACCTTCGTTACTCCCAGTTAGTTTCTCTTTTAGAAAGATTCATTTGCAGATGTAACTATTGTTTTTGCTTAGGGAACTGCAGTAGAAGCATATAAAAAGGACTTTTTACATATCATACTAGTAAGCTCTTTAGGGCTTTAGGATCGGGGCTTTGTTTTATTTATGTTATATTCCCAAAGCAGATCATGACATCGATACTTGCTGAATCGATACGTGAACTATTCGGAGGAATATAGACTATTTTAATGAATCGTTATCAGCCCATCCACGATTCATTCATTTGTTCACTGTTAGAGTTGTTGCTCAAAGAGTAGTTGACATTACTGCTTAAAATGTCTCTTTCCATTCAGATTTCAAACCCCTCCGGTCTGGTTCATATACCTGGGCCCTTTGGTCTCTTATTCCCATTCAACATTTTCACTATTTATTTTATTTGCCTTTTCTGTCCTTTGTGTGATATTTCATCCTAGTGATGGGTCTATACTTGAAATTACACTTTCTTATTTTAAGATGATCTCCTCTTTTCTTTTCTTTTTGTTTTCTTTTCAGCTCTGATTTTGGCCATCCGGTCAACAACAAAATCATCTATAACTTGTATGTAGATTGCTAAATTTCCAGTTTTTTTTTTTTTATTTTAAAATTTTTTTTGGAGAGGTTTTCGCTATAGGGTGCGTGCGCTCGCCAGACAGACAGAGAGAGACAGAGAGACAGAAAGCGAGAAATCACCCTCCAGGGGGGATGGCCACGCCGCAATCCCTTCTCCTCCATTCTCCTCTCAGGAACTTGGGCACGCACGCACATGCGCCCGGCGTGAGTTTTAAGCCACCAGGTCCAGGATGCGAACCACGGTCGACTACATGGGAGCCCAGCGACATAGCCATTACGCTAACTGCTGGTCCCAGCTAAATTTCCAGTTATAAAGCACATACACCACTTTCCATATTTTATAAAAAATATTTTTTCTAGACTAAACATTGATTTATGTTTTCAATATTTTATTACCTATAAGATAAAGTCAAATTTCAGTCTACATTGCAACAATTCTTCATATGCTTCATCAGTATTTCTAAGATCATCACCTGGTATATGGCACTTCGTTAGCCTCAGGCAACAAGGGGTTGCACAGAGATTGCTAGCATCTGTGAGTTGCGCATTTCCAATGAGAGCATTATGCCAAAGGCCACTGTGGGCGCCCCTCCCTATCCCTCTGGCTTAGTTGGTGCAATTTCTTTGTCAGCAGCCCTCTCCCTTCCCAGAACCCTTTCAGCACATGCTTCCATGCTTCAGTTCCAATTTATTGTGAAATTTCAAGAAAGGCACCTCATTCTATCACATTTCAATACTGGACTCTCAGATCTTGAAGAAACTCATAGTTTGGCTCCAAAAAAATAAAAGAAAAAAGAAAAAAAAGTGAAAAATTACCACCCGGGGGGATGGTCATGCCACAGTCCCTTCTCCTCCATTCTCCTCTCAGGATTTTGGGCACACAGACACTTACACACACACATACACACGCACACATACATGCACACCTGGAGTGAGTTTTAAACTGCTGGGTCTGGAACTCAAATCATAGTCAACAACATGAAAGTCCAGCGATATAAAGATTACTCCATCTGCTGGGCCCTCTCCTTGGAATTTTGAGCATGCATACAGATCCATCTGGTGTGATTTTTTTAAGTCACAAAGTCTGCCATCTGAGATCTAGCACCTTAACCACCATGCAGTCTACTGACCCAAGCCAAGATTTATCATATCATTTTAAAAAGCTAATTTGTGTCTTCCATGAGTGAGAGAAAAAGACAGTATTCCTTCAGATTTTTTTGTTCTGAAAAAGACCCCAGTTTTCAGTTTATCCCTAATCATGGGTAAGTTCTTGCCCATCGCCCTCCAGGCTTGAACTGGAAACCTCTCTCATGTGGGATTGCTTGGCCAATTATTGTATTTTACCACCGTACCACTATCTGGATTTTCTTATGCCTTTTGATGTTTTAGTTCCCTCTACTACAAAAGCTATTTCCTCCTCTTTTCCACCATTTGAATGCTTATTAACCAAAGATGATTTGGCTAAAATTATACCTCTTGTGTAAAGATTTATCTTTTTCCTCTGGCAGAATAGATACTTCCTCATCAGACTTTAGAATTTTTTGAAATATTTTTGAAAAGTTTTGTATAATACAATATACTATTTTTAATACAGTATCTGTATGGACATATTTCTTTCATTATATTATTAATTATTTCAAAGTAATGAGTACATTTAGTTCTTATATCCAGAGAAGATACTTCAATGCCTAGCATACACATGACACATATATATTTATTGAAAGACCAAAACAAGAAATAAAATTCAGGGCTGGCTCTGTTGCCTCATGGTTAAGGAAACCAAATGCCACATGGACAGAGTTCAAATCCTGGTTCAGGCAACTTGAAAAACACTCCAGTTGCATGTGTACCACATGTCTAAATCCTGACAGGATGAAGAAGTGGAGGAGAAGGGATTGCAGGTTGACCATGTGGCTTTGGGGACTGCTTTCTTCCCCTCTCTCTCATTCTCTGTCTCTAGTGAGTGTTCGTACCCTCTGGTGATATTGATACTTTACAGAAAAATGTTTCACCGACAACTGAATAATGTTTTCAGTAACAATAAAATATTTAAATTGGTTGAAGTTTGTACTACATCAAATCTCCATAGTATAGTACAATCAATTATAGAGATGAAATAATCTCATTAAAAATGATCTGTATCAAATATTTAAATACTTGAGTCTGGATTTATAGAACCTATTGTGTTCTATAATTATGTAGCTTAAGTTATAGACATGTGAGTCAGAATACCCTAGAAGAAAGAACTCAGCTCTATCTTCAATAATTTATATGTATCCTTATTACACTTAATGTTAGAGGATGAATTTGATGAATAATTTTTAAGCTCAAAACACAAAATAAGGCTTGTTTTTGAAGAATGCTGAGAAAAATTTGGTTTATTTATTAAGGAAAAAAGATAGTAAATAGAGATTACTATAAAGGTATAATTGTTTAAAGTCATTTACTTTATTTTTAATTTCACCAGAAGGCATGTGCACTTGCTGGAGAGAGAGATGTAAGATAGATAGATAGATAGATAGAGAGAGAGAGAGAGAGAGAGAGAGAGAGATTGAGAAGACACCTCCCAAGGGGAAGGATGACACTGCAATACTTTCTCTTCCATTTCTCCCTGCTTTGGGGATTTTGAGCACTTTCACACATATATGTTCAGTGTGTTTCTCAAGCCACTGGATCCAGCACTCAAACTGCCCTGTTGGCCATGTGGGATCCAATCTTCTTCACCACCACACCATCAGCTGGGCCAAAGTCCTTTAGTTTCTAAAAGCTGTATTTATTCAGTGTTATTTCTGAGGGGGGAAGGGTACAGAGGCTGGTTTCTAGAAGGACTTTCCAGTAGTTCTGACCAGCTAGTTTACAAGACCAAATGTTCCTTGGGAACTACTCTTTCTTTCCCTCTCCTCTCTCTCCTCTTCCTTCTTTCTTTTTCTACTTTTTCTTTCTTTTCCTCTCTCTTTCCCTCTCTCTCTTGTTTCCTTTCTTCCATTAAATTTTATTTATTTATGTCATGAGAGAAAGAGAGACATATGCACACAGGAGAGAGACAGGACCCTGGCAGGGTCTTCATGCTATAATCCGGTCCCAGCCTTCAGCAGGTCTTGGTTCATGGGCACATGTGCATCTGTCATACCCCGGCATTCAAGTCTCTAGACTTAAACCAATAATCATCTCATGTAAGATTGCTTTGCAAGCATCAAGTTTTACCATCGTGCCACCATCTGGCTACAAGAAATACATTTTCTTGAAAATTTACAATAAGTTTGGAGTAGACGCAATGTCGGAAATGTTGTAGAAAAATTTTTGAGACATATGAGAATCCATTTTTAAGCAGTAAATTATTAAAAAGAACAACTGATCATCCATATTTTTATTTTTCAATAATATGCCTCCTTATGACAGATTTAGGTCATAGACTATTCAACACTGAAGAGAACACTGAGGTTAATTGCGACTTTGTAACATCACAACTCTGGATATCTAGTCAGAAATGCTTCAAATGCTCTATCTTCCCATGTATCTTTAGAGTAATGCTTTAAGACATAGTATTAACATTAAAAAAATACTCCAGCTTTTCTTTTCCTTTATAATCCAGATAATTTATTGTCAGTTGACTTCAATAAAGATGTGAATGTAGTGTATATTTTCACCAGTATGTATTTTACATTTGGGATAATCATTTGACATATGGAAATAGAACTGGAAAACTGGAATGGTTACCTCAGAAAAGATAGAACTATAAACATAGATACACTGTTAGCTTCCTCCCATCCTTCTCTCTTTCTTATCATCTATTCCCCTTGAAATATTTATTAGATTAACACGTCCAGACTAAATTGGCCATTGGAATATAAAGAATAATAAGAATGTATGCTTCAAAAAATATCCTCATTATTTAATAAGGTAGACATGAGAAACATAATATTAGCAATTTGTGATGAAGACTCATATTGGAGGTATATAAAAATACATAATTTTAAGGAAGCAAGTGTTTTTCTTCTTTGATAATATAATGACGAAGTTGGATCTTGAATGTTAAGATTTAGCTTAGTCGGAAGATAAAGAGCTAAAAAGAATTTCATGAGGGATATTTTCCCATTTAAGGTCAATGAAGGTGTGAAATCAGATGGCACATTGAAGACACGGTCCATTTGGCATGGCTAGAAAATACAGTGAAAGGAGAATGGGTATTGCAAGAAATGAAGCTAGAGGGCTGGTAGAATCTAGAACCCGTTAGTATTTTGTGTTTGGCAAAGAAGTGTCAATTATATTCTGTAGGTGACTGGACTTTTCAAATGTACCTAGGGAAAGAAGCAATATGACCCCAAGTGCCCCCTCAGAGAACAGACTCTGATACATGACTAGATGGTGGAGGCTGATACTAGTGATTGGAGATACACTAGAAATCTCTCTTACAGTTAAACTGAGAGGAGGCGACCTTTAAATCTAGAGCAGTGGTCTGTAAAAGTTCAGAGAAATCCACTATGTTGAATTAGGGTTGGTAAAACGTAGTAGTCTTTTGAAAGTTGTGGAAGAAATAAGATTTAGAGGTCATTCAGCTAATTCTAAAATTTTTGGTATTACTGTTAAGCTAGATGGAGCAGTTTTGGGAGGATAAAGGGTATGATCTGATAATATAGAGTGACTGTTACTTAGGTACTTAATAATCACTAATATTCTTTCTTCTCTGAGATCTCACCATTCATCAAATTTATAATATTTTCAAGTCCTTGCTATCTGAAATTAAATAACTCGTTATGGTTCTTAAAATACCCACACTCTACATTCACATTTCTCTAACATGTATTTAGTAATTACATAGAATTCTCTTTTTTTTTTTTTTGGCTACAGGGTACAGGCGCTTGCCAGAGAGACAGAGAGAGACAGAGAGACAGAAAGCGAGAAATCACCCTCCATGGGGGATGGCCACGCTGCAATCCCTTCTCCTCCATTCACCTCTCGGGATCTTGGGCACGCACACACAAGCGTCCGGCGTGAGTTTAAGTCACCAGGTCCTAGACTCGAACCGTGGTCGACTACATGGGAGTCCAGTGACATAACCATTATGCTAACTGCTGTTTCCATAACTACATAGAATTTTAAAAAGTGATTCAAAACCCCAACTTACCATTGTATTATAAACAAAATGGGAACATACATAGAAAATGAATTAACAATTCAAATGTTAGATTTTTAAGGATGGAATCGAATTTTCTCCTAATTTTTCTTTTATATTTATTTATTTAGAGAGGTTTTTGCTATAGGGTACGTTTGCCAGAAACACTGAGAGAGACAGAGAGACAGAAAGCAAGAAATCACCTCCCCAGGGTGGATGGCCACGCCACAATCCCTTCTCTTCCATTTTCCTCTCAGGATTTTGGGCATGCACACACATGCGCCCGGCGTGAGTTTAAGCCACCAGGTCCGGGACTCGAACTGTGGTCAACCACATGGGAATTCAGCGACATAGCCATTACGCCAACTGCTGGTCCCATGTATTTATTTTTCTTATACTAATTTCTAGTATTATTGAGCAGTTTTAGGATAGTAACACAGAGATTGTCCATATTTTGTTTCATACTATATCAATTTTGTAACCTCTAAGAATTTTAATTTCTAAAATATTTCTATGCCATTTGATAAGTTCCTCCCATTTCCATGTAACAGTAACACCTACCTCTGCAAATTGGAATAATTACTTATTAGCAGATAAGGTTAATCATACTATAGAGAGGTTGCTTCTCAGTTCTGGTTGTGTTTCAGAGTTATCTTTATTACTCCTTCATGGCTCCTTCTTGAAACCTTGATATGGCTTTTCATTTTTTTTTTTTAAGTCTCTCCATTGTTCTTTTTCCTCCAATCATATTGGCCTCCTAGCTGTCCTTCAGACCTGCTGAGCAAAGCTCTGATTTAGAAACTTTGCATTCTACCCCAAGATATCTGTAAGACTTTTTTTCAAGTATCATCTTCTTAATGAGACCTGCCCAATATGCTATTCAAGTAAAATCACCTTCTGTTCCTTCTGATCTTAATTTTTTTGTAGTGCTTTTTACCTTACATTATCTTTGAAAGTATATTTACTTATTTATTATCCCTCTCTCACATTAGAATATATATTCTAGAGTCCTGGCGTTTTTTGTTACTTTTCTCTGAATGCTCTTTATTGCCTACAAGAGTGTATGGCACATAGTAAATGCTGAATAAATCAATATATTTTGATTTTTTTTTTTATTTCCATAGGCCACATGTACTTGCCAGAGGGAGAGAGAGAGAGAAATTTTCCCCCAGTGTGGTGTGGTCACACCACGATTCTTTTGATTATTTTTCTAATTTGCCATCTCATCTGGATTTGGGGCAAACACACACATTTGGTTGGCATGTCTTTCAAGTCACTGGGGTCAACATCCAGACCTCATTTGGCTATGTTTTATCTGGATCCCAGGGCACAGTGCTTAACCACTGCACTACAGGAGCCAGCCTGGTAACTAGATTTATTTAACGAGAATCTTTGAAGTTGGAATCCAAAAAACTTTACTATTAAGAACTTCATATGCAATTACATTTCTCTGTCAGAATTACAAAACTCCTAGTGTAGAGATTAGCATACCAAGAATTATACTATTTTAACCGATAAAGAGTAATTCTAGCTTGTAGATTTGTTGAGCTTCCTTGTGATCTTGGTTAATCTCTTGTTTTGGAGTAAAAAGCATTTATCTTTTAATATGCACAAAACTGTCAGATCTGCTGTTATTTTATGGATAGAATAACTACAGTTCATTTTTGTTATAATTAGTAAAACTTGATTGTGCTTGTATCTTAAGCAAATATGATTCAATGCCTTACAAAGGGGATGTAATAGCGTACCTGCCATTAATATAGTTATATCTCTGACTCTATTGGTACTTAAAATTTGCCTGCAAATTTTAAATGGAGTTTTATCTTGTACATTTTTCTTGCAGCTCATGGGTCATCAGTAAAATTAAAATTGGTAATAACAGACATACTCATCTTGAGTGGTACTATTTCTGGACTGATAAGAAGGGAAGTCAGATTCAGCTGCATGGGTAACTAGGCAAGCAGAATGAATATAAAGAATGGTTACTTAAATTAACCTTTATGGTGGCAAAATTGCCAGGGTATGTTTACAAGTTGGATTAGAAGGTAAAGACTTCTAAATGTTTTAGAAGTTATAATAGAGAATTTAAACAAACCTACAGAAGATATGTAGATAGACAGATATGATAGATAAGAGGTGAGTGGGTGTATGTATAGATGAATACATGTGTAGATTTTATTTATTTATATATATATATATATATCGTATTTACTTGTCATTTACATAAATATAGTTAGTGCCAGGCCTTGAGTCTGAGATTCTTATTGTCAGATTTCTGTTTGAAACTTCCATTTTGACACTGTACAAGCTCTTATCTTTTTTTTTTTTTTAAAGGTATTTGCCATTGGGCACATGAGCTCACCAGAGTGAAACAGAGCAACAGTGAGAACGAAAGTGAGAATCATGCCCCAGGGAACGGCAATGATGCAATCCCTTCTCGTCCGTTCTCCTCCTGGTATTTTGGGCACAAACATGTGTATCTGGAGTGATTTTGAAGCTACCAGGTCTAGGACTCAAACTGGGCTTGGCCATGAGGGAGTCCAGTGCTTGAACCATCACTCCACCTGCTGATCCCAGGTCATGCTCTTACGCTGCACTGTATTTGAAACTATTAAGGGAGAGAACTGCAACTATTTTCTGTTATAACATGTGAGATATAGTTTTATTTACTTGGATTCCATTTTTACATGTAGGACCAGCTGGGTGACACAGCAGTAATGTGCTACTCAAGGGAGGCTGGATCCATGTGGACTATCATGGACTCAGTGCCGCAGTCAATGTGTATGCTCCAGGAACGAGCAGGACTCACAGTCCTGGCTGGCGGGGAAGGCTGAATGTGGTGGAAGGGGAGATCCCCAGGGTGCTTGTCTCTCTGTCTTTGTCGCGGGTGCTTGTCTCTCTGTCTTTGTCGCTGTCTGTCATGAAAGGAAGAAATAAATAAAAAGTATTATATTAAATTTTGTATAAGTATCAGAAAACAAAGTTGAACTTTGTGGTTTACATAAAATCATTTTCACAAATAGGAAAGTGTTATGCAATATAAGAGATGTAAATGGCCCCTGCTTAAACAGTCTTGCCTTATCTTCTAACCATATAGGTATAGTTGTTTTTTTTTTTTTAATTTCAAGTTCTTTTATACATTCAATCACATTATTTAGCTTGCAAAGTGATAATTTCTCCCCAGTTCAGTTGATAATACTATAAAGTTACCTTCAAAAGATAATACCCCATTTCTTTGTCCCCTTAATACTATGTCTCTCTATTATTTTGCCTTAATGTCCTTCCTCATCGTTATAAACATTGAGGTTTGGGAGAATATTTGGGAAAGGGGGTGATCAGAGGTCTTGGCATATTGAGAAATGAGACTATTACTAGAAAGAGAAGTTAAGTATAACATGAAATACTACAGCAGTTCGGCATGCTCTTTCATAATTGTATTTTAGAAATATATTTGACTACAGCATTCTGAGGAAAGGAGCTGACTTATTCCGTATTTATTTAAACCTAGACCTCTGATCTCCCGACTTGACACACATTGAGAAGAGTAGCAGCTAAAAATTATGAGAGAAGAATACTATGTGATTTCCGAATAAAACCAGGTCAGGATAGAATGAACAAATCCTTCAATTTTAAGGACTTGTCAAAGCAAGGCGCAGTTCAATGAAGTTGTTTTACAGTAGTGCTCTCTCACTCTCATTTTTGTTTTTATTTCTTTAAAGGAACAACCCTTTAAGAAATGGGAAAGCAAAATAAAAAATTGCAAGCTGAACAAAAATAAAAACTTTGAATGTGTTTGACTTAATGGTTATTGAGTTTGTACATTGTAATGCTTGTGAACAATACTGTGTCTGTAAATGAAATTGATTGCAAATTATAAATATCCATGTATATCTGTGATAGGTAAAATAATGGCCTCCCTAAGATAACCTCTTAATACTGGAACATAAAAATGGTATGTTACATGGCAAAGAGGGATTTAGGTTGAAAATGGAATTAAATTAGCTCGTCAGTTGACTGTATAGTTAGAAGTGTAGCCTGAGTGGCCCAGGTGGTCCCAATGTAATCACAAGGGTTCCGGAAGTGGAAGCCTGAGGCAGAAGGTAGATGGGAATGAGGCCATGTAAAGAGGATTTAACCTGCCATTTGCTAGATTTAGAGATGAGAGCTTTTGTAAAGAATGTAGTGTGGCCACTTTGCTCTTAGCCCAGGGAGACCCGTGTGGGACTTCAGACCTACAATTCGGTATGGTAATTAATATGTGTTGTATAAAGTCACTAAGGCTGTTACAAATTGTCAGGGCAGTGATAGAAAACTAATACAGAACTTCTCTAATATGTATAAGGCTACCTTATTGGTTTTGCAGATATGTGGAGGAATAATATACTGAAAATGTATTCATGACACATTTAGTAGACACAAAAATGAAAAGTTTATCTGCTGATGATAATGCATAAAATAATGTCTTTTATTTGACCAACATGCACTGTATTCATGGTGGGAAAAACCACATTGTCCACTGTAAAGATGTACAGTGATTAAATGTAAAATTTTTAATAAAGTAAAGAATGGGGAGAAAAAATGTATTTGTGACTTTTTAAAGTGTTCTTTAATTTTTCTGTTAAACCAAAAGTGCCAGATTTTTGGTGTATATAATTCAGGTAATAGCTTTACATATAACACAGATAAGAACAAAGCACCAAACACATTTCTTAATCAATAAGATAGTTGACTTCACAGTTATAATTAGTAACATTTACTTTGAACATTATTGTCTTAAATGAATACCTTGTGCAAGTTTTGCCAACCTCTATGTCTGGCCAAAAAGGAATCAAAATCAAAATTTCAAAACTTATTATATTGAAATTTTACCTCATAAAACCTAGGCCCTTTTTATGGGCCATTTGGTCCTATGACCGTCTTTCTATGTTGTAAATGTTCTCTCAGAATTTGATTTGTGTGTGCAAGAATATATATTTCATGTAAGTATTATGAAATTTCTCCTACTTTGTTTAGACCGTTGTAAAAAGTTTTTCGAAATTTTCATTTTCACAATGAATCCTGGAGCCTATAGTTCCACAGACTTGATTCCATATTTCTCCATGCTCAGTGACAAATTTATAACATGCATTCACTAGTAAATTTCGCAGCATACTGCAGTAGGCTGTATGGTACTTCCTAGTACATCTATTAATTTCCAAGAGTATTTTTCTTTGGCCATAATTTATACAAGACTCTGTATTATTTATCACCAACTTTCTATCGATCATCTAGTTTAAGAATGTTTATTGCTAGGTTTGTCTGAATGAGAGAAACAGAAAAGCAGTAAGTCCTTTGGGTATTAATGTTAGGTTTGTGGGAGGATACATTATCACCTTCAAAGAAGCTGACATTTGGTGCTTGACTTGCATAAATTGCTGGCAAATGCTGTGGCAGACTGTAGTTCGAATTGTTGCTTAATAAATCTGTGGAATTTATATATATATATATATATATATATATATATATATATATACATATATATATATATGTATTATATATAATGTTGTGTGTGTATATTCAGTATATTATATATGTAGTTGTCGGAAGAGTCATGACGCATTTTTGCATAGAAAAATATATTTCTAATATACATGAAAGTGACCTACCAGGATTAAAGTAACATGTGCTTAAAGCCCAACCTTCCCACTCCTTTTCAAAATTGGCTGAAGTGATTCTCCATAGAACTCACAAGGATTCATTTATGCTACTGAGCATGCTTCACCTTTAAATATCCTTCATGAATGCTGGTAAGAATTAGCTGTGTTTGGATGAAGCATTAATCTGGGAATTATCCACTGCAGCAAACTGAAAATTAATCTTTAGCTACATAATGGTAGAATTTTAGAAATGGAAAGAAAATAACTCCACAGTAAGAAAATACCTGAAGAAAATCAGCTTCCAGTGAAGACAATGTTATACTTTAACTTTAGTTATTGTAAGCCTAGTTGTAGCTCATGATTGTCTTGTCCTCACTGAAATTTAGACAGAGATGGACTGGATGAGAGGTTAGGACTTTTCAGAGTAAATTATTATGAATCAGATCAGATTATCCAGTGCTCAGAGTTTAAAAACTAGAAATAATTCCAATGCAAAGAAAAAAAAAAGTCACCAAAGCCAAGGTTCTTCCTTGCTATACTTTTAATTAACTAGGTAATTGTTGGGTTTATCACCTACAATCTTAAACTACCATTGCAGGCCATCAGGGATTAAAAATAAACTAAATTGTTTTTCTATTTGCATTACGTTTTCATTTCTCAAGTCTTATGCTTGACATTAGAAAGACATGTTCTGTTCAACTCATGCATATGGAAGTACCTTTAAGCAGGCTATAAACATGACAAGCCTATTAACCTTTATACTTAGGAATCGAAGTGTAAACATTAGAATAGTTATTGGTTTGCTAATTGCTATGCCTTCCTGTCCCCTGACCTGGGACCTTGTCATTTAGACTTTAGCCATAATTTAAACAAGTCATTAGACTTAATCCCTTAATTGAGATCTTTTGGAATACACAATACTCTTTATAGGTACCCAGTGAGTTATTACTAAATATATCAATGCATTTTCTAGGGTCTTCGAAAACAATCTGCCTATGCATTTGCAGAAATCACCATCTGCTTGAGAATTTTATAAATAAAATTATTTTGTCCTGTGTAAAAATAGTTGAGATAAGTAATTTTTTCTCATTCTTTTCACTATTCTTTATTTTAAAAAAGAGGCAATGGTGGGGACCAGCAGTTAGCGTAATGGCTATGTCGCTGGACTCCCACATAGTCGACTGCGTTTCGCGTCCCGGACCCGGTGGCTTAAAACTCACGCCGGGCGCATGTGCGTGCGTGCCCAAGATCCCGAGAGGAGAATGGAGGAGAAGGGATTGCGGCATGACCATCCCCTCGGGGGGGTGATTTCTCGCTTTCTGTCTCTATGTCTCTCTCTGTCTGTCTGGCAAGCACACGCACCCTATGGCGAAAATCTCTCCAAAAAAGAAAAAAAAAAAAAAAAAGAGGCAATGGTTTCTTATTATAGCCATGAATAAAAGTCTTATTTTAAGAATAACTTAAATAGAACACATGTAAGATTAATTGACAGAGGATTTTGAGATATATCAACTTAAAATATAGACCGTTCATTGTATTAACTGGACTTAGATAAAGATTTTTAAAAGGAACATATTCAGTGACTCCCAAATATGTTGCCTACTCTTTTTAGAAAAGGTAAATCATAACAGCATTCTAATTGACAGTACAAACTCATATTTACCCTGTAATTTTCAGGACTTGCATTTGTTCTGATTTTGAACTTTCGATGTCTTTTATAATGAACACCTTTCTTTTGAATATTATTGTTATAAGTGTTGGAGCTAAATGTGTCTTTTCAGCATTGAGCTTTAGAGCAGAAAGGTGTTCATAATGCATATCTTTATTTTTTATCAGTGTATATTGTGTTACTCCCAAGAGCTTAAGGCACAATTTCTTTCAACTCTAGCTCCCAAACACTAATCTTGACAATATCCTTGGAAATTGCCATGTTGTTTAATTAAAATGACAATTAACTCTTTTTCTTTCCTCATAATACTTGCGGAAAAATGAAAACAAACTAAAACACTTCCTACTCCTCAAATGAATGTGTGTTTTTATGTTGGCTATAATTATTAGTCCAATGAATTTCTTTTTCATTAATCTCTTTTTATCCTCCTCATATAGTGCCATGGATAATGATAACACTCTAGTATTTATATAGCACATTGTGATTTTCATACCTCTTTGGAACACATTTTACTGTAGCCTTCCAATAATCATATAAAATATCCCTACCATAATAATAATTTCTATATTGTCACCAATTAAATGTTTGAAGAAACTGTAGATTCAGCTAGGGTAGTTCATATGGTTCTTCCAAAGAGACTTTTTTCTTATTTTGAGAGTTTTTTGCTATCGGATGTGCGTGTTCACTGGAAAGACAGAAAGAGACAGAAAGCAAGGAATCAACCCCTAGGGAAGATGGTCATGCCACAATACCTTCTCATCCATTCTCCTCTCAGGATCTTGGGCGTGCATGCACACATGCCTGGTGCGAGTTTAATTCCGGGACTTGAACTGCGGTCAGCTATGTGCGAGTCCAGCACTGTAACCATTAAACTATCTGCTGGTCACTCAAGGAGACGTTTTTGACAAGTAGAAAGTCACTTAACCAGGATTTTTTATTTGAATTTATTTTAGTGTTGCCCCACTAAATTGGACTTACTTAAAGAAAAAAAGAAGTTCCTTTCAGTAAAACCTCCTGGCAGAGGGTGACTTTGGTTGAAGTGTGTAATCATTGTATTCATGATAATATCAAGAAACTGTACTCAAAACTTGTGGTAAATAAATGACTAAGAGTCACCAATTATTAATTTGTTTTCTGGCATTGAACAAGGGACCAAACATAAGACTTTCAATTTTTTCTCCTCCAAAGCTGAAGTGTCATTTCAACAATCCCTACAAGATTTGCAATCCTGTGTGTCAGAAGTCAAACTAATTCAATCTCACGTATTACTTTCATTTGGAAAATCAAGTATCTCTTGAATAAAATCATCAATATTTATAATCACTGGTCATTGAGCAGTGATTATAAATGCTAAGTAGCATGATACAACTTTAACATACATTTGGTCATTCACTATTACAAATACATAGGTGAGGGCCAGCTGGTGATATGGTAGTTAAGGTGCTGGACTTCCACATGGCCAACTGCAGTTTGATGCAGACCTATTGGCCTGGTCATGCTCTCTGTCTCCCTATAGCAATTAAAATAAATAAATAAAATTGAGAAAAAAAATCTTGAAAAAAAATTTATAGACAAGAAGAGATCATTATCTCAATCGTATAGATGAAAAAAAAAAGAGAGTTTAAGCAACACACCCAAAATCACTTAGCTAGTAAATTATAAGAAGTTGATCCTTTAAACCAGGTTTAACTGAAGATCCAGCTCATTATCTTTGTTGTTTATTTGTTTGTTTTTTGTTTCATTTTGTTTTCCTTTCATGAGAAAGAGTGAGAGTGTGCGCACATGAGAAAAAGAGACTCACAACTGTGTCGTGTTGCTATGTCTTCCCCCAGTCCCCCAGCCATCCAGGATCACAGGCATGGTGCATGCCTAGTTATGTTTTAGGTTGACCTAGAATCTAAACCCTATTGGCCAGGTGGCTTTGGCATTGCAGAGCAGTGCACTGCCACCTGTGCCACCACAGCTGAGCCAGGTCCTGCTCATAAATTATGTTTCTATTTTTGTCTGTGATTGCAGCCTTAAAGTTCTATTGTAATGATACTTCATTGTTTTTTGAAAAAGTATTAATTTAACTAGCAGGCAGATCTGGTTTAATCTGTCCTGCCCATTTAAAATTAGAATGTGAAATAATTTAGAATGTTCATTTTTGTTACCTGTAACTTTAAATGAATTGAATTTGTTTAAATCAGAGTTTAAGATAGTAGAACGTTTACTATTTAGAATTGTAATGTGAAGTCAGTATTCAATATTACACAGAATGAGCTTGTAACTGGACCTAAAAGATTATTTATAGCTTGCAATGAACATTGTTATTGGTAATCATTGTATGATTTTTTATTAATAACTTTGATTTTTAAAAAAACATGTTTAGATTCACAGAATAATTTATAAGATAGTACAGAAACTTCTCATATATATTCCCACATGTAAATCGTTTTCTCTGTCATTTAGTATCTTGCATTATTGTGGTGTATTTATTACAGTAAATGGATGTGTAGTGGTATCTCATTGTTATTTTAATTTACAATTAACTAAAGTCATAATTTACCTTAAGGGTTACTCTTTGTGTTGTAGAGTTTTATGGGTTTTTATAAGTGCATAATATGATGTACCCACCATTATCATATCCTACAGCATAGTTTCACTGACCTTAAATTTCTTGTATTTCATCTATTTGACTCTACTTGTTTCACCCTGAAATCCTGGCAACTGCTAAACTTTTTAGTCTCTATAGTTTTGCCTTTTCCAAAATGTCATAGAGTTACAGTCATACAATATATAGCCTTTTTAGAATTTGTTTTAGTTACCAATAGGCACTTACGTTTCCCATGTCATGTTATGACTTGATAGCTAATTTCCTTTTATCACTGAGTAATATTTCATTTCATGCATGTACCACTATTTGTTTATTCATTCACCTATTGAAGATCATCTAGAATGAATCTTTTATTTGCCAATTATTTATAAAGTTTTATAAATATTTTTGTGCAGAGATAAGTTTTCATCTTAATTGAGTAAGTACCTAAGAGCACTACTAATGGATAATAGGATAAAAAGATACTTAACTTGTATGAAATGACCCAACTACCTTTTAATGGATACATCCATTCGTAACAAATGAAGTTTCCTTTTACTTCACTTCTACTTCTGCATTTGGTATGGTCAGGGTTTGTTTTTCCTTTTTCAGAGATTCAGTAGGTGTGTAGTGGTATCTTATTGTTGTTTTAATTTACAATTTGCTAGTGACATAAGATTTTTTTATCTTTTTCTATATTAACTTTCCATCTGCTTCATCTCTTACATGTATGTTAAGGTCCTTTGCTCATTTTTAAAATTAGGTTGTTTGAAGGCTGGTAGTTAAGGTGCTAGACTCCCACATGGCTGACTGCGGTTTGTATTCCAGACCTGGCAGCTTGCTTTTTGACTTTTCCTTCTCTCTCTCTCTGATCAAATTAAAAACTAATAATAAATAATCATTAGGTTGTTTGTTTTCTCATTATTGATTTCTAAGAGTTCTTTGTATATACTGGATACTAATCCTTTATCAAACATTTGATTTCCAAATATTTCCTTCCAGTATGTGATTTGTCATTTTCATGATTTTATAGTGATATGATTTTGATAAAAATGGTGGGAAGTTTATTCATGTTGGGTAAATTCAGTTTACAAGTTGTGGTGATGTATAGTGACTGAATGTATAAAATTAATGAAAATAAAATAAAAAATATTATTAGATATTTCACAAAAATTTCAATAGACAATGACATCACTATCTTATTTTACAGATCATTTAAGTAACTTTATCATTTATGAAATAATAGAAAAGAAAGTACTAGAGGCTGGACGGTGATGCAGCAATAACCAAATGCTCTCTGAGGTTGACCCATGTGTGAAAGTTCCAGGTTCATATTTGGAGACTTCCCTGGACGTGTCAGTTATGCGTGTGTCCATGACTCAAGGCCGACTGCCACTGGAGGTAGACAGTAACTTGAAGAACCTGCGGGGAAGGAGGGCTAGCCAAAGACAGCTCTCTGTCTCTCTCTGTATATTTGACTCTTTTACTCATGAAGTGAATGAAAAAGTAAATAATAACAACAAAATAACTTAACATTGATAAGTGAGAAAGAGATCTCTAAGTCACAGTCTTCATAAAATTACTCTTGCCATGTTTTAACACACAGATTTATAATTTCAGCAAGAAAAATATGAAATACAATATAAATATATAAAAGTGCTTACAGTATAAAAATAACTGCTGTGCTGGAGATACATATTTCCATATTTAGATAGAGGTTATACAAATTTTAAATTTTATATTACATATTAATATACCAAATATATATTGTAATAGGACAGTGTTTGCACATCTGTTGACTGAGAACCAACAGCAGCATTCAAAGCACTACTATAAATTCAAACTAGTCCCCTGCAAGTTTTTAAAACACAGGGGTACAGAGGTAGTTCTAATTGCAATCCTTTCATTTTCTAATTTTAGAGTACTTTCACACCATCAAGTATTTATTCAAAGTAGTCCGTGCTCCTCACAAAATGTGTGTGGTTAATCTCTCAGGCTGCAGAGATAAATTCCCTCTGTCCAGATTCACCATCTAGCAGTTGTACATGACCTGAGCCAAGTTACTTAATCTCTCTGGCTCAAGTCCCTTCACATGTAAAATGATGATAGTAACAGTACGTGATCTATGGATTGCTTTCAGAATTACTAAAAAGTATTTTACTGTATGTACTCAGTACAATCTTATTTAGGTAGTTGCCAAATAGTTACATGTTATATATTATACATACATATAACAATATATTGAATACCACAAATCAAAATACTTGATAACTAAAATTATCACATATATTTGGAGGCAAAAGATTTTTCTCTTCTTCCTTTTTTTTGGAGAGATTTTTGCTATAGGGCTCATGCGCTCACCAGAAAGACAGAAAAAAAGAAATCACGCCATCTCAGGATCTTAGGCATGTACGCACATGCACCCAGAGTGAGTTCAAGCCATTGGGTCCAGGACTTGAGCCACGGTTGACTATGTGAGAGTCCAGCAACATAGCCACTAAGCCATCTGTTGGTCCCAGGCCAAAGACTTTTAAAGTCCTATTTATTTGGGTGGTATTTTTTCTAATTATTAAATTTTATTTCCTTGATATATATTGAGCTGACTATATCAGTAAGAATTTATATCTAGATAGATAATATGTACATATAGCAAATAATTTAAATATATCAGCTTTGATTATTCATAAAACAAATATGTGAAGATAGCATAGCCATCTATAAATGAGAATTTGGAATTCAGTCTCTCAGACATATCCGAGGCATAAATAAAATTAAAGATCTTGTGTTTTTTCACCTAAAGAGGAAAGGAAATGGTGATTGAACTGATAACTGGGAGGAAGAGTTTCCAGGTGTCTTTACTCCAATCAGACCAAACTGATAGTTCTGAGCACACTGAAAGGGCTGGAAGCTAAGGCCGTGATACTGCTTTATGGAAGAATTTTTAAATTTATATATAAATATATATATATAAATGGAAAAGTTTAGTGTGGCAAACAGGGACAGATGATATGACTCATTTACAGGGGGAAACGCATGTCCCCCCCCCCCCCCCCCCCCCCCAGCTTGAGGCAATAAAAGCTAGCATCCAGGCAAACAAGTTTGCCAATTCTTTCCTAGGTATTTAGGCTGTCTGTGTCTGCTAATTGATACTAACTGAAGTTAGGTTCCTATCTTACCACAGAGTTTGAAGGAGAGTGGTGCTACCTCCTTCAATGTTTACATTTCAAAGGGATAATTCCCAGGTAGTTAAGAAAGACATTTTCCGTGTTGTGAAACTGGCAAGTGTCTGGGAAAAGATTTACATATATTTCAAAGAGTAGGAGAAAGGATTTACAAATTGTCTAAAGTAGTGCTCTAAGGAAAAGAGGTCAGGAGCCTCAAGCCATGAAGAAGGCTGTCTAAAATTTAGTTACGCTACGGGAGCATTCAGGCCCCTTAGTCAGTCGTAGTGCATTTGATTTGCACTAATGAGAGGACCAGATAGTTGTCATTAGCAGACTTGTAATGCGCACTTTATTAACTGTAGGTAGGTCTCTGTTTTATGGGCACTGAACTTATGCGAGCTTCTTAGCCCTTTTCGGAAATACCTACTTCAACAGCTGAAACTTGGTTCATAGGCTAAAAATAGCAGCAGCATCAGGGAAGTTGTTAGAAAGACAGAACCTCACACTCTACCCCCAAATTATGAAACAGAATCTGCATTTTACGACCCCCAGGTTCTTCCTATGAACCTTAAGGCTTAAGAAGTCCTGTCAGGCATTGTCAGTCTCTTTTCCACCCATCTTCACAGCCTTTTCCCATTAGTTCCATGCCATAGGCCTTTTGCCTCAGATTTATGAGGCTGTAACAGTTAATCTAAAAAGGGGCAACATCACTGTGTATCAATGGGGAATAATGAATACAGAGAACAAGAGAGCAACTGACCTCTTTTCTTGCAGTGGTGTGTGTGTGTGTATTCCAATCAGGTTAAACAAGGACAAGAAATAGATCATCTCTTGTTTTTCTTTAACCCAATTTTTTTTTCAAAAAGTCAAGTCAAGCAAGAGGTGGAAAATGTATTTTGTACAGTCCTTTATGCTAACTTCTACTAAAGACTCATGTACTCCATCTATTGATAAGAGCCATGCAGTACTTCTTCATATATATAATACATATATATATATATGTGTATATATATACACACACACGTACACATACATATGTATACATACATATAGATACATATATGTGTACGTGTGTGTGTGTGTGTGTGTGTGTGTGTTTGAATAAGAATAAATAAAACAGTACATCATTACCTTGGCAATGAACACATCAAGATTTTCCCCCTGCTTGGCACAGATATCTTTCATTTTTGTGTTTTCTGCATCTTTTGAATGAAGATTTCCAGTACATTTTCTTGCATTTATTTTTATTTTTAATATTACTTTCTTTTTATATATATATTTGTTTCTTGCACCAGAGAAAAAAGACAGACAGAGAAAATTAAAGAGAGAAAGAAGCACCTCCATGAAGCCTTCTCTCTGCGGCCCACCCGACTTTAGCTAGCCTGGATCACAGACACACATGCGCAATATACACAGTGTGTGCAGGAGGGCCTTGGTCATGAGCCCAGGGCCTTTCCATGTGAGGCCAGAATCACACAGTGCTGCATTACTGTTGCACTTCCATACTGGCCTCTGATTTTTTTCTTTCATACAGTGGTAAAGAATAATTCAATAGGCAACTTAATTTGCAGTGAATAAACTGTTTTATTCCTCTAAGTGTCCGGCGACTTTAGAAATCCTAAAACTGGTGGAGCAAGCTTTCCCAGCAAGGGGTGGAGCGTCTTGGAAGCAAAGAACCTGGCTTCTAGCCTCCCATCTGAGACTATTTTGGAACCTCACTATGGGGCTCAGATTCCTCATGTATAAACTGAGGTGTTCTAGAAGGAAGGTATTCTCTAAGCCTCCTAGAACAACAGTCCCGTCTTTCCATGTGTGTGAAATTCTCTTAGGTCAGAGTATCAGCCTTTGCACTACAAATGGTTTCTTTCTAGTGTCTACATTTCTCCCAGTAACACTTTCAGTTTGTATGAACTGTGGACTGATGATTGGCAGGAATTTCTGTTGGTGTACACAGCATGTGATGGCTTGGTCAATACCTCAAGCAATTTCATCATACACCTTAATATTGAGGGCTTAGCTTAGGTGTGTGGATGGTGAATTAAGTTGTTACAAAGCAATCTTGCTTTCATAATACCTACTCCCAAAAGAATGTGTACTTCAAATAGTTCTACAATGTAAGACAACGAAACAAAAAAAAAAAAAAAAATTATGATTCCCTCAAAATGCCATATGAGGACAGACTGGGGTTATCTGAATCTGAAGGAAAAGGGCCTGCAGGTAAGTATTATCAGTTAAATTTGGAGTTCTTGGTGGGTTCAACAAGTCAAAACCTAATATCTGGAATTTGTAAATACTATCTTATTTGGAAAAGAAAATTTTACAGATGTTATTAAGTGAAAGATTTTGAGAATGATTACCCTGCATTATCTGAGTGAGCTCTAACATCATCACAAGTGTTCTTATGAGAGAGGCAAAGGGAGATAACACAGACACAGAGGAGAAGGCAACGTGAAGATATTGACAGAGATTAGAGTGAAGTACCCACAGCTACAGGAAGTGCAAGACAGCCACCAGAAACTGGAAGATACAAGGAACAGATTCTCCCAAAGAGCCCTAATAGAAAGCACAGCCCTGCTGAATTCCAGACTTTTGTTTCCAGAACTAAGAAAGAATAAATGTATATTGCTATGAGACTGATTTGTAACAATTTATTACAGAAACCTCAGAAAATTAATAGTTCATTTTATAGAGGTTTTTGCTATAGAGCATGTGCGCTTGTCAGATAGACAGA
The DNA here is from genome assembly GCA_026018925.1 of Tupaia tana. Taxonomy (NCBI): domain Eukaryota; kingdom Metazoa; phylum Chordata; class Mammalia; order Scandentia; family Tupaiidae; genus Tupaia; species Tupaia tana. The sequence goes on from JAKSZU010000006.1 coordinate 177,927,201, forward strand.
GAGAGCCAGAGAGCCAGAAAGAGAGAAATCACCCCCCAGGGGGGATGTCCACTCCACAATCCCTTCTCCTCCATTCTCCTCTCGGGTTCTTGGGTACACACGCACATGCGCCCAGTATGAGTTTAAGCCACCAGGACCAGGACTCAAACAGTGGTAGGCTACATGGGAGTCCAGTGACATAGCCATTGCACCAAGTGTTGGTCCCCACAGTTCATTTTATTATTATTATTATTTTTTAGAGAGATTGTTGTCATAGAGCATATGCACTGGTCGGAAATACAGAGAGATGTAAAGTGAGAAATCACCCCCAGAAGGGATGGCCATGCAGCAATCCCTTTTCCTCCATTCTCCTCTCAGAATTTTAGGCAAGCACACATATGTGCCTGGAGTGAGTTCTAAGCCACCTGGTCTGAGTCTCTAACCACAGTCAACTACATGGGAGTCCAATGATATAACTGTTATCATCTGCTGGTCCCAATACACAGTTCATTTATAAGAATATTTTAAAGTAAAAGTATCTCTCATCCTTCTATAAAATTAAATAAAAAAATTCAATCCATTAAAATATTAGACAGTAATCACTGAATCTATGGTATTTTTAAAAATAATAAATCTAACTCTAAAATACTATCCATGACCTTGGGATTTCATAGAGGACAGAAAATTGGAGCAAAAATGGAAACTGCAAACTTTCTGAAGTCATTCTCAAATCAGAAGAGAAGCCTCTGCATCTTTTCTGATTAGAGGGACTCCTATCAAGATGCACTATCTCCTAATTAAAGGAAATGAGAATATGGATGTACTTCACACCAGACTCAAGTAGCTGCAGGATTCTCATTTCCTGACCTATGACACAGATTCCTTTGGCTCTTTATGAAAACAACAAAGTAAGCATGCATTCACTGCTTACAACATGGTGACAATGCTTAATTAATTTATGTCATCTTGTTCAATCTTTTAACAGTCCTGTAAGTTTAGTTTTAAACGTATTTTGTAGACAAAAAAAAAAAAAAAAAAAAAAAGACCTAGGAATTTTTTTTTTTTTTTTGAGAGGTTTTTGCTATAGTCTGCGTTCACTTGCCAGAAAGACACAGAGAGACAGAGAGACAGAAAACGAGAAACCACCCCCTGGGGGGATGTCCACGCCGCAATCCCTTCTCCTCCATTCTCCTCTTGGGATCTTGGGCACACACACACACACATGCACCCGGCATGAGTTCAAGCCGTCAGGTCCAGGACTTGAACCACAGTCAACTACATGGGAGTTCAGAGAGGTAACCATTACACCATCCGCTGGTCCCCAAAAGATCTAGGAGTTTTAAATAACTTGCCTTAAATCTCATAGCAGTCAAGAGATAAAACTGTATTTGAAATCTAGAGTTAAGACTCCATAATATGCTCTTTATGTTCTGTTGTTACTCTGCTGTGTCAACACATCTAATAAATAGCAGAATGTTTGCATCATCAATCTGTTATTGGAATAAGACCTATGTGGCCTTCAAAACTTTGGGAAACTGTTTAAAAATACCCCATGAGCACTCTCAAAGAAAGGAATTTTTAGCTTATTTGCTCATTGGCATGTGTATAGCTTAAGGAATATTGAGCAGAATCTCATTTAAATTTCAGGCAGAGACTTGTTCTTTCTGTCTACATTGTTAATGGTGACTTATTTAACATTTCAAACACTTAACAAATTATAGTAAACATGTGGAATCTGGCTCCTTTAAACACTAGGCCGTGGAGCTCACCCAATGACTTTTTCTAAGTGGTATGTCTCTAACTAAACTTTTTGACCAGGTTTTGGGTATTTTCTATGGAAATTGTGTGACCCCCTCCCCCTAAAAATCAAGGAATATAAGTAAATTTCACAAAGAGAAGAAAGGGTTTTTACATACCTGTTAAAAATAAGTCTGATATACCCTAGCTGAGAAGACTACAGTACTCATATATATTAGAAATTATTATTCATCACAGATTGCCACTAGGAGTTTAAGCTACATAAGAAAGAATCAAACTCAGTGAGTTAGTTTTGAACTATGGAAGATATCTTGTAAATACATAATATACTAGTCTTTGCCCTAGATCTGCTCCTTACTAAAGATAGTTTTTCGAATAAGTCACCTAATCTCTCTAAGCCTCAGTTTCTGATTCTACAAATTGAAGATATTAACCTTGCAAATATCACAAGGTTGTTGTTAGGATCAAATAGTAAACAGTATATATGAGATAAACTTCCAAGCTGAAACAAAAGCATACAAGATTTATTACCAAATAAAATATTCTTGATTTTTACAATTTTATAATGGCAAGTTTCTTTTTGCTTTCCAATTAGATTCCAATTTAGATACTTCACTTTATGATACATTAAGCCAATAAGTATGTCAATAATTACATATTTTGTATTATAAGTAATTATTCATTCCTTTCATAAAAGTTACCATGTATTATGTACTAGGCATCTAAAGATAAATGAGAATTTGTGTCCTTTAAGACATTTGAATCTAAAATAAAGAAGAAATAGATAACCATAACAGGTTGAGACATTCAACATTACACTTCATTGCAGAATGTTGTAAGAATGCAAAGATTTACAGAAAGAGAGAGGTATTTTATTTTATTATCTTATGTTTTACTGTTTTGTTAATTCCCAGAGGTAATATGCACTTCCCAGAGAAAGAGAGAGAAAAAAACTGTCCATTGGGGTGTGGTGATACTGCAATCCCTTTTCTTCTTTCTTCCTGTCAGGATTTGGGGCATGTACATACACATGCCCAGCATAATTTTTTTTGTTTGTTTGTTTTTTAGCTGCCAGGGCCAGATTTGAACCAAGGTAGGCTATGTGGGATCTTTCTCTCCATGCATAGCACTTCAACATTGTGCTACAGTCCAGCTCAAAAGAGGTACTTTAAATGATGTTGTACAGATTCCAAAGTGAAGAAGTAGGTATGTTAGTTAATAACTGTTTTGAATAAGTAATATAAACCTAAATACATTTAACTAAGAAAATAAAGTAAAAGGGTGGACAGGAAACAGCAGAAAAACACAGTCCTCTTCAAGGCTGACCCATATGGAAGGTTCTGGATTTATATTCGGTGACCTCTCTGAGTACATAGGGCATATGTATGCCACAGTGTCAGCTTGCTGAGAATGGTGGTGGATGGTGGCATTAAGAACCTGTTGGTGGTGCTGTCTCTCAGTCTCTCTTTTTATGTCTCTCTTGCTCATAGAAGAAATAAACATTTTATAAACTATTGAAAAAGAAAAACAAAACAAAACAAGTAGGATAGGTGTTAAGTTACATAATTGAATGGTGTGGGGAAGAACTTGCTTCAAACACAACTGAGATAGAAACTAAAAATATTATGAAGACTGTCCTCTCCCTATGCTTCCTCTTTGATCTTATTCTCAGTAGCATTTCCCTGTGTGGTGTATAAAAATGGTTAAAAATTGCTGAAAGTGTAGGAAAAAAAGCATATTTTCTTATGCTTAGCTACAACAAAGACTTGAGAATAAGAGTAAGATTTTCATTTAGATTTCAGGTTGATTCATGAACAAGTATTCTGAACTAGGACATGGGTTCTCTGGGTACTATGTCTACCCTAAGTTTATTAAAGCAGCATTAGGTTATGGAGTGATTCAAGAGGAAAAGTGTTATTTACAAGGGATTTTAATTATTTTTGGATGAATGGATATAATTGTTTCCTTAACGTCTCACTTACGCAATAAACTACCTTGGCCAGAAACTTTGTTCATTTTGTTAACCTCTCCATACATATATGTTTTACAGTGCCGGATACATAGGAAAAGCTTACAAAACATTTTTTTAAAGAATTATTTATTTAATTTTATTATTATTTTTATTATTTAATTTGATCAGAGAGTTAGAGAGATAGAGAGAGAGAGAGATAGAGAAAGTGAGAAAGCAAGCTGCCAAGCAAGATCAAGTCTGGGACATGATCTGTAGTCAGTCATGTGGGACTCCAGCGCCTGAACCACCATGCCACTTGCCAACCCCAAGCTTATTAAATGTATGTTGAATGAATAAGCGAAGGACATACGGACACCAGATATGAAGGAAGAGAATGAAGTTTATATTAAGAGTAACAAATTTACATGTACATTTACCTATACTTTCCTAGAATTATATGGGTAAATGTACCTCTAGAACTGAACTCAGAATTCCTTTCCAAACCTTTCATCAGAATCTCCACTGGTATCAATAAATCTTTCTGAATAATTAATAATTTTTATTTTACTTTATAATTAAATTTGTGTTTTAGTGAAAGTTCAGAAAGTCAAAAATCCTCAAAGATGTAGAAATTCATGTACCCATCACTTCTGTGAGACAATTTTATTAACTGTAGCTAGATTGAGCAATGTAATAGGCTGACCAGCCATTTTGATAATCAAAACTGATCAAAAATAGCCAAATACTGATAATTTCATACGGCTCACCTGTGGTTAATTTATTGGCTCAGATAATTTAAAAACATGTAAGGAGAGCTGGTACATCCTCTGTCGACTTCTGCCTTTATGGGGTTGCTTCCAGTCCAAAGAGACTCTTTTTGTGATGCTAAGCTGACTTCCAACTGCCTTCAAGACTACATCCTTCGTGATTCTTCTTAGTGAGAAATTAGGAAGAGTTTCCTCACCATACTCCAAAGTCCTGAAAAGTACTCTGAACTTACATAGTTCTCCTATCCACCCCCAGACCAGTAATTATCTAGAGTAGGAAATATGAGTTCTGGCAGAATTACTGAAATCTGGGTGAGTGATGTTTATCATTTTGGCTATAATATTTTATGTCTCTTTCTGAGAGTATATTAAAACTGTTATATATCTTTGCTTCAAAGTTTTACAAGCAATAATAACTTAATATTTATTCATTATGTAGGTACAGTTCTTCAGGTAGAGACAAAGGAAAATTCTGTTTGGCTCCAGTCAGGAATGAACTCCAGATGGGCAGGAGGAACTTATTTACAGGAAAATGGAACAAAGAAAATCAAGCGAAAGAAGTGGAACTGTTGGAATAGTTTTTCAAAACCCTAGATTTGAGGTAGCATATAAGAGTTCACAATGCTCATCTCAGAATCAACATCTGTTTCACTCTGAAGGCATAAAGTAGAGAACACTAGCATTGTAGCTGCTGTAGGGAATATTATGAAGAGCCTTCTCACATTAAAGAAACTGGTCAAAATCAAACATTTGTGCACAGATTACTCAGGTTTCTAAGATGAGGTTTTTGGGTAAGTTCTTGAATAGGCTGGAAACTAAAGTAGTCTTCAATAACCTGAACTCAGCCTTTCGAAATCAATAACTACAGTATGGGATAGATAAAAGGTTGTATATTGATATTGATTCATAAACTGACATTCTATTTACTACCAATGTATACTCCATAACCAGTGCATGAGACACCAATGCAATTCCAGCTTAGACCTCTCTTACTAGACCACATTGGAACTATTTAGCACCTGATCTTTGGGGAAAAATAAAAAAGCAGGAAGAGGGAAGGCAGGAAAAAAATAGGCCACATATCTGAATAAAAAAGAGCACATATTTTTGTGGTAATCATTTACATGGTGGCTAGAGGAATCTCTTTACAGCCTAGAACACCTTCTAAAGAATTCTTTTAAGAAATGTCTAAATAAATAGTAATGGAATTTTCAATCAGTCAAGGAAAATCTTCCAGTGGATTTACATATGCAAATTGATCCTTGACTACGTTTTTGATAATAAGGAGCTCAAAGTGAAATACATTGCTGGAGTATCAGCTAGCATGGGTTTTGACTGGTCAGCGGTAAAATTAAATTATTTGAAAGTTCATTTTATTTATTTATTTAAATAATTGTTTTATATTTAACTTTCTTTTAATTTGATCAGAGAGGGACAGAGTGAGAGAGAGAGACAGAGACAGAGAGAGAGAAAGTGAGAAAGCAAGCCACCAGGTCCAGCACTCAAATCGTAGTCAGCCGTGTGGGAGTCCAGCACCCTTAATCACCATGCCACTTGCCAGCCCCTGATGTGCATTTTAAAATACAGTAGTGCAAAACAACATACTCATGGTAACACTTACTTTTTTAATAGGCACAGAAGAAGGAACCAAAAGAGAAGAGTTCAAAGCATAAGACACTGGAGAATTGTTCTAGGGTAGTTATTTTGGGTCAGATTTCATTCTCTGTACCTGCACTGTATACAGACATTTTTGATTGTCACAACAGGAGTATGCTACAGGCATTTATTAATAGTTATTGAAAAATGTATCCATGTTGGAATATTCACTTCATAAGCTAAGTGGCATATGTGATTGAATGTAGAAAAGAAATTGAAATAAAAAATACATAAAAAATAGTTGGTAGAAGCTAGATATGTTTAACATCCAAAAATGTGCAGGACAGTCACCACATCAAAGTCTTATCCAGTGCAAAATGTCAAGAGTGCTAAAGTTGAAGAACTCTGTACAAAACTGGCTTATAGAAAATGACCCAGCAGTTCCTATGTTTGAAGATAATTGAAAACTAGTATTAGTTAGAAAATGATAGCTTTGTATCACCTACATTTCTGTCATTGTGACCATACTTCTTTTTTATGGAGAGGTTTTTGCTCTAGGGCACGTGAGCTCGCCAGACAGACAGAGAGAGACAGAGAGACAGAAAGTGAGAAATCACCCCCCAGGGAGGATGGCCACGCCACAATCCCTTCTCCTCCATTCTCCTCTCGGGATCTTGGGCACACACGCACACGTGCCCAGCATGAGTTTAAGCCACCAAGTTTGGGACTCGAACTGCGATCAACTACGTGGGAGTACAGCCACGTAGCCATTACGCTAACTGCTGGTCCCGACTGTGACCATACTTCTGAGCTTGAAAGAATATATATATATATATATTTTTTTTTTCTTTTTTTCCAGAGAAATTTTTGCTACAGGGCGTGTGCACTCACTGGATAGACAGAAAGACAGAAAGAGAGAAATAAACCCCCAGGAAGGATGACCACATCACAATCCCTTCTCCTCCCCTTTTCTTTTAGGATCTTGGGCATGTACGCACAAGCTCCTGGTGTCAGTTGCAGGCCACTGGGTCTAGGACTCGAACCACAGTCAACTAAATGGGAGCCCAGTAACATAACTATTTCTCCACACCCTGGTCCTGAAAGAATTTATTTTTTATGAAATATATTTTTAAATATGTTTTCAAATCCAGAGACTTCTGAGTATACTAGGCCTATACTTGCCCGTGATGGAAGGCTGGCTTAGGGATGGGCAGATTGTGATGTCAAGACCTTGTTGAGAGTGCTCTCTCTCTTTCTCCCTCTTTCTTGCTCATAGAAACAACCACAGCAAACAACCACACTTGGGAGGTGATAGTCTTAGAGAGAGAGAGTGTTGAAAGGAACCTGTGGCATCAAACCGAATAGAACCATCCAGTAGAACGTCCTGAGATGATAGAAAGTGTATATATTTGCTCTTTAGAGTATAGTAGTGATTAGTCACATGCATCTATTATGCATTTACAATGTGGCTAGTGTGATTGAGGAATTGAATTATTTTATTTTTTGTTAATGAATTTAAATGTAAATAGCCACATGTGTCTAGTTGCTATCGTAGTGTATGGTAGTAAGATCTAGAAAAATGCTAATAACCGTCATAACATACATTTGTTGGCTTCCTACTGTGTCTTATGCTAAACGCTGACAGCTATACTTTCGTAGTAACCTTATAAGGCAAGAACTAGTATTATTATTCCAGTATTTTCACATGAAGATCAGACTGACTGACTGCTCAGTGCTGAGACTTAGATAATCTGACACCACAAGTTTCATTCTGTAGATAAAGAAACTGCGAAGACTGTCACTCAGAGCACTGCTTAGTATGATGGGCTTCAGGTTCCAAATGAAAATTCATGCAAGTCTAGGCATATTGGGAGTATCTAGCAAGTTCAGATTTTAGACAACAGAGACAGGACGACAAACCATGCTGATATTTGGGAACACATATTCAAGTTGGGTAAGACTATATACAATAAATATTAAAAACAGCAAATTACACAGTAGGATAGAGGGTTATAGATACTATTAAAAGGAAAAATAAAGACTAGAGTAAAGGTGAAAATGATGAGTGCTAGGGCCAGTAGTAAGCGTAATGGCTATGTTGCTGGACTCCCACGTAGTCGACCGTGGTTCGAGTCCCGGACCCGGTGGCTTAAACTCACGCTGGGCGCATGTGCATGCGTGCCCAAGATCCCGAGAGGAGAATGGAGGAGAAGGGATTGCGGCGTGACCATCCCCCCTGGGGGGTGATTTCTTGTTTCTGTCTCTCTGTCTCTCTCTCTCTCTGTCTGTCTGGCGAGCGCACGTGCCCTATAGCAAAAACCTCTCCAAAAAAAAAAAAAAAAAAAATGATGAGTGCTGGGGTAGGGATGGTGGTTGCAGTTTAAAAGTGAGAGGGTAGAGGTGTGCAGTTGGCATGGTGGTTGATGTGCTGGACTTCCACATGGCTGACTGTGGTTTGAATCCTGAATCTAGCAGCTAGAAAATCAGACTGGGCATGTGAGCATGCATACTCAAAATCTTGAGAGGATAATGGAGCAGAAGGGACTGCAGCATGGCTATCACCTCTGGGGAGAGATTTATCACTTTCCCTCTCTTTATTTCTTCTGTCTCTTTCTGGCAAACATATGCATCCTATGGAAAAAACTGAAAAGAAATAAAGAAATAGGTAGACTACAGTGAGAAGGTGGAATGTGAGCATGTGCTTCAGAGAAATGAACATTAGTTATGACAGGCCAACCATTGGCATGGGGGTTGAGGCAGCTGGATCCCACAGGACCAACTACATGGTTCAAGTCCCAGATGGTTTAACATGCCAGGCATGTTTGTGTAAGCTCAAGTACCTAAAAAGAGAAATGGAAGAGACTGTGGCATAACCATGCCCCATGGGAGCTGCTTTCTCAGTTTTTCTTTCTCTTTCTTTCTGGTAAGTACACATGCTTCTAGCAAAAATTTTTTTATAAAAAAGGGGAGGGAGAGACATGGAAATTACTGAAGAGAACACCTTTCAGGCAGATGGGATAACCAGTGAAATGCTCTAAAGACATATATGTGCCTGGAAAATTCTAATTACAACAAGGAAGCCAGTGGGGCTGGAGTAGGAGAGAGAAGGGAAGAGACAAAGGGCAAGATCTCATGTGAGGCACTCAAAGATATTTTAATAACTCTTACCCTGAGTAAATTAGAGTTTGTTACTGAATTTCGAGCATAGATGTGACTTTATCTGGCTTGCCTTTAAAAAGGAATGTTGTAATTGTTTGGGGCTGAAAGGACACTGTGTAGGAGATTCCATCAGTAATTGGGGTGATAAACGATGAAAGCTCACCAGGGCTGTGAAGTAAGGTCAGATTCTGGATATATTTTTAATGTAGAGCTACTTGAACTTTCTGATCAATAATATGTAGGATAACAAAAAGAGAAGAAAAATGAAAGATGGCTTTAAGTTTTTGTGACCCGAGAAGATGGAAAGGGGTTGACATTCACTGTGATGTTGAAGGCTCTAAGTGGAGCATATCTAAAGAAAGTCATGACTTCAGGTTTGTACTTAGTGAATTACAGAGGTCTATGAGTTGCCAAGTGGAAATTCGCCATATACCCCTCAGATATCTGTAAAACTTATGATACCTTTTGTCTTTTGTTCTGTGCTATATTTTCTTTTCCTTCCTTTTATTTGCTGTTTGGCTAGTATATTTGACTGAGGGTCTGAATAATTTTATTACATTTTATGTTAGTTAATTTATATTTAAATAGTCACACATCCATGGTACACTTGCCTGACAAAGAGAGAGAGGGAAGGCAAAAAATGATCCCCCAGTGGGTATGGCCACACCACAATCCCTTCTCTTCTATTCTCTTCTCTGGGATTTTGATCATACACACACACACACACACACACGAGCCTGATGTATTTTCTTTTTAAAGAATTATGCTATTCAACTTTATTTATTTTTTTAATTTGACGAGAGAGAGAGAGAGAGAGAGAGAGAGGGAGAGAGAGAGAGAGAGAGAGAGAAAAGAGAAAGCAAGCCTCCAGGTCCAATACTCAAACTGTGGTCGACCATGTGGGAGTCCAGCGCCCTTAACCACCACACCACACCTGTGAACCCCCTGATGTATTTTCTAAACCACCAGCTTGAGACTTAAATCACACAGTCAGATATGTTGGATAGAGCAACCTCAACCACCGTACCACTGGATAGCCCCCAGACAATATTTTCAAAGATGTTTGAACAACAAACAGCCTAGGATGATACAAACAATCTCTCTCTCTCTCTCTCTCTCTCTCTCTCTCTCTCTCTCTCTCTTTCTCTGAGAACCAATTTGTTTACTATCCAGGATAATAAAAATATCTTTCATGCTAATTATGTGTGTGTTCATGTGATCCTGGCTGGCTGAGGCTAGAGGTGGGTTGTAGTTTGAGGAACTTGTTGGTAGCAACAGTCTGTCCCTCTGTCTCTCATGGGAAGAAATAAATAAACTTTATATTAAAAAAAAAATATCTTTCTCTGGGTAAAGATTGGGTGGATTTCCTGTCAATTATGTTGTAAAATAGTTTCCTAAACTTAAGGCTGCCCATTTGTGATATAAACTCTTTGTAAGTGCAGCATCTACGTGGACTTCTCTAGACTTTGGCTTTAAGAGTTAGAGAGCAAAGGAACCAATGAGAAGATGAAACACATGCCGCCAGCCAGGCCAGGAATAAGATACATATTTCCAATTTGACCCAGAAGTCATGTCTTCCGCCAGCGTTCTTGAAAACGTGGCAACTTAACCGATTGGATGGCAGGTAATAAAATCCAATTCCTTTACAGTTCCTGGCAAATTGATGATATTATTCAGCATCTTCACCTTAATCACCACACCTGTGTCTAAAAAAATTTTCCCCACCTTTGCCTCTTAAAATTCCTGACAGTGTGGGAGGAGAATTTATAATGCCGCACCCTAAAACTCACCTTCCCCAGAAAACCTTCACTGAAGGTATGTTTTGAATTAATTACATCTATTCTTTCTCTATTTAGAACTTTGCAATTAACATGCCATTTAATTAACTGCTCTTCATAATGTTAACTTTGTATATACTGTCTTTCCATTTGGTTGTTAATAACTCCTACAAGGTGCGACCTTTTGTTGATCTTGAATTATCCAAAGCCTCTTGCCAGTCCTTTATCTAAAGACAGTATAACACACATTTGTTGAGTTATCAAAGAGAATCACATTGTTTTAAAAAGTTTAATACTGATTTGAATAATTAAACATTACATTTATGTAGCACTTTAGGATTTTAAAAGGCTGTCATCCATTTCTGATGTAATTAATTTTCTTCTAACATTTCTGCACAGCAGAAATATTAAATCTAAAGGCAAAAAAGTTCTGTGTGGACCTAAGTCTTCTAACTCTTGACTTAATGTATTTATTTTTGAACTGTCATTACTTTGAAAATTGCCTAGTTTGTTTTAATATTTTGAATTTTGTAGTTCTCACAAATAGTAAATAAAGCTGGCATTTTACTTTTTATCTTATTTTGCCCCTAGACTTCCTTTCAGAAAAGTTCACAGCCATAATTCAATTTAAGAAATATTACAAGAATAAAGATATTAAAAGGTCTACAGCTGTACATTATGAGAGAGGAAAAGCAGTTCTTATTGTATGCAAAGGTGAAGGAAAAGGTGAAAATTATGTTCATAAAGAGTAATATTAACACACATTAGAGCAGAGTAAGTCAGAAATGAGTTTTATGTGAAAATTTGTCATGTTATAAATCATGTAAATTTTCTACTGTAATTATTATTATTCTTTTAATCCCCACTTGATAATGTTCTTCTTAATCACTATAAGATTCCTAAAGGAAAATAGACATGGGTACAATTATCAAGAAATAATAGGGTTTAGAACATATTATGCTGCCTTTTGCTTTTGTAACTATCACAGCAGACATGATGAATTAACATAATTCATTTTTCACTGAGATATCCCAGTGAGTATAAAATTATTTGACCAAAAATGAATTCTCCTCTGTTTACTGATTGTGTGTATGTGTGTGTGTGCATGTGTGTATATACGGGGGGTGGGGAGAAGAGGACAGTCATAGAGTTTGTGTTATGCAGCATTATTTATCAACCCAAATGATTATTTTGAATCTCAGTTAAAAACTAATGATGAGAGGGCCAGCAGGTGGTGTGGTGATTAAGGCCCTGGACTCCCATATGGTCAACCATGGTTCGAGTCCTGGACCTGGCAACTTTCTTTCTCACTTTCTGTCCCTCTCTCTCTCTTGTCTTCTCTGGTGAGCATGCCTGCCTATAGCAAACTTAAAATAATAATAATAGTAATAATAATAATAATAAAATATAAAATTAAATGAATGAATAAATTTTTTAAAAGAAAATAATGATAAGATACAATATTGATTAGTACATTATGTATGATGAAACCAGTAAGAGTCAAATAAAAATATATCAAAACAATAATCTGTTTTTAAAGTTTGGATTATAAAATATTGAGGATACTTTAAAAATTAATTTCTATGTTTCCAACATTAATAATAAGAGAACTGAAAGAGTTAAATAGCTTCTTATAATCCAAACTAATCAGGTTACAATCATACTTTATGATCTAGGAATCCTTCATATTTTTCATTAAAAATGTACCTACATATTTTGCACACATTATAGAAATATTATAGAATATTAGTATATAGTTTTGGGCAAGATAAATTATTCTAAAATCTTGGCAGAATATGTTTAATGTCAGCAAGTAATTGTGAAAATTCATGTCTACCATGAAATAATTATTTTTTAACAATGCACTTGTTTTCATATATTTATATTGAAGTATAAAGCTGATTATAATATGTATATTTATTTGTATATAATATGTATAAATATGTATACTTATTTTAAAAAATTGAAATGAATAAATAAATTTTAAAAAGATAGGGACTATCATATTGCTGAACTTAGATTATATGAATAAAGACACATGTTTTGATTTTTATGAGTCTAGGTCAGAGGATTAGCACTCAAATGTCTGCATGGCCCAGTTGCTGATACAGGTCACTTGGGATGGTACTCCAGATCATCCAGACCCTTTCTGGAAGATGTAGCCACCACTTAGCACTAACTGGGTTTTAACTTCAAAGACAGATTATCGTGAGTTACCTTTCCAGTGTAACAGATACTCCTGGTAAATTCTAGAGATTTTAGAAGCTTTATGCCAGAAACTTAGGACAAAGACCAAAAAGTTCTTTATTATATCACAACTTATATCCTCAAAATCTTTTTTCAAATGTCAAAATTTAGTAAGAACTTTTCCGAGCATCTGTAATAAAGAATTTGACTTCAATTTTTTTGTTTGTTTGTTTTCACATTTACCACTGACTTCTTACTAAACTTTTACTTCCATTCCTTTTTGGCTCCACATCTGGATGGAATGAAAACAAAGCCCAGGTGTGCTCCTTCCTGTGACCCCTGAGAAAAATTCAAACTTTGAAAACCTCCAGCTTGCACTTGGGAATGTGGGAACTTTTCTGCAGTCCCATCCCTAGCAACTAATAGCACCTAACCTAATTTCCCCTGTTTCTTATGGCCACCTTTATCTCCTCCGTGAGGCCCATGTGTGAATAATAAACTTTCTTTCAATAGTCTACTCATCTGAACTACACTCTGATGGGGGTCTAGCTTGCCTCTCTCTCTCTCAACCTCAAACTAATATCTTAACTGAAACTCTCTCTCCTTCCCATCTCACCAACCAGTTATTCCAATTAAATTTTCCTACTTTATTACAGTTTTTTTCCAGAGCAAATATTACCCACTACAAATATTACTTTGTTTATTAGCTGTCTGCATTATTTTCTCTAGAATATATGCTCGGTAATGGCGGGGGGTTATGTTTGTTGCATTACTATGATTCCACTGTCAAAAACAGGAGCAGTGAGACCAGCGGTTAGCGTAATGACTATGTTGTTGGACTTCTGTGTAGTCAACCGCGGTTCGAGTCTTGGACCCAGTGGCTTAAAACTCATGCCGGGTGCACGTGCGTGTGTGTCCCAGATCCCGAGAGGAGAATGGAGGAGAAGGGATTGTGGTGTGGCCATTCCCCCTGGGGGGTGATTTCTCACTTTCTGTCTCTCTGTGTCTGTCTGGCAAGCGCACGCACCCTATAGCAAAAACCTCTCCAAAAAATTAAAAAAATAAAAAGTAAAACACTTCAGGGGCCAGCAGTTGGTGCAGTGGTTAAGACGTTGGACTCCCACATGGCCGACCATGATTCAAGTTCTGGACCCAGTAGCTTGAAACACCCTAGGCACACGTGCATATGTGCCCAAAATCCTGAGAGGAGAATAGAAGAGGAAGGACTGTGGCATGACCACCTCTCCTCACAGATAGTTTCTCACTTTCTCTCTGTCAGTCTCTTTGGCAAGTGCATGTGCTCTACAGCATAAAATCTCTCAAAATAAATAAGTAAATAAATAAAGCATTTTAACTTTTAAATTTACACTTGCCAGTGGATGCAACATAATTTTACTTTTAACTAAATTTTTGGCTAATTCAGTGGCTAAAATCATAACTGTTTAGTTCATTTTTCTGTGGGTCAGCAGTTTTCCTGGACTCAGCTGGCTAGGTCTAATTTTAACCAGGTGTACTCATGAGTCTGGTCAGCTGCCCTTTAGCTAGAAACTTCTGGTTTGAGGGTGGCTGGCTGTTGATTAGGGCAACAGGGACAATGAATCTTATGACTCACCTTCCAGTAGGAGTTCGTCCACAGTAGCTCAGTAGGATCTCAAGGACGAGAATAAAAGGGCCCGAAGCTAACAAGGTGTTTCTGCCACATTCTCTGGCCCATGGAAGTCACAAGTAAAGCCTGGATATAAAGAGTGGAAAAACCACCTCCATTTATTGATAGGAGGAGATGAAAAAATGTATTACAAGAGATATAGATTCAGGGATGAGAGGCATGTTTTGCAATCAGTCACAGATCAATTTACTCATTTCCTTAAGGGAGGATTTCTGAAAATGTTTCCGTGTCTATTTCCTAAATGAAAAACAAAACAAAAACCAAACACTGAGCACTTATTATGCAACAGTCAGCAAACTCCAAACAAATGTTGCATTTGTCTCTTCCTTACAT
Organism: Tupaia tana; assembly: GCA_026018925.1. Classification (NCBI taxonomy): domain Eukaryota; kingdom Metazoa; phylum Chordata; class Mammalia; order Scandentia; family Tupaiidae; genus Tupaia; species Tupaia tana. The sequence goes on from JAKSZU010000006.1 coordinate 177,942,375, forward strand.
TGCTTTAAATATGTCCCCTTTTTTCACACCAAATCACTATGTAAGGTAGAATTAATGCAACCTTATCCAATTAGCCCTATTTAGGAAATGTCTCTATGCTTTACTTTTATTTATTTATTTATTTATTTATTTATTCTTTTGGCTGTAGGGCAAGTGCACTCCCTGGAGAGAGACAGAGACAGAGAGAAGGAAATTGAGAAACCAACCCTCAGGGTGTAGTCCTCTTGGATTTTCAGCATGCATGCACACATGCCAGGTATAATTTTCGAGCTGTTGGTTCCAGGACTCAAATTTATCAGTCTTGTGGAAATCCAGTGCCTTAAACACCATACCACCTGCTGGGTCCTGTTTTGTTTAGTCTTTTAAAATTATCTCCATGTTTATTCAAGTTCTTCATTAAATACCTTTTGAAAATTACTCCCTCCTTATTTATTCTTGCTTTTTTTTTTTTTTTTTGGAGAGATTTTTGCTATAGGGCGCGTGCGCTCGCCAGACAGACAGAGAGAGACAGAGAGATAGAAAGCGAGAAATCACCCCCCAGGGGGGATGGCCACGCCGCAATCCCTTCTCCTCCATTCTCCTCTTGGGATCTTGGGCACGCACGCACACGCACCCAGCGTGAGTTTTAAGCCACCGGGTCCGGGACATGAACCGCGGTCGACTACATGGGAGTCCAGCGACATAGCCATTACGCTAACTGCTGGTCCCAATTCTTGCTTTTTTTTTTTGTTGTTGTTGTTATTAGATCCTCTAGGATACTGATGGAGAGTCATGCTTCTTTTGTAAATGTCCATGGTTCTTAGGTTAGTGCTTCATGGGCGATGATGTGACTAATGTCAGCAATGCCTGGAAGCCAGACAAATAAACTTGACAACCTGTTTATACAACACCCCCAGAAAGCACTGATACCAACTCTCCTTGGTGTCTGATGTTATTGAGAAAGGAGGGGAAAAATAACTAAATAGATGGCAAAGTATCAAGGAAGGAAGACCTGGAAATAAGTAAAAATATACAATTAAGTTTGACGATAAGTGGTAAAGGATTATTTGCAATGGTGGTGAAACTGTTCATAACTAATGGGGTAATTGTTTTATATTTAGTTTAGAAATGGCAGTTTTATTAAGATATAAGAAAAGCCATGAAAAATTTTCACTGTGATACAAATAATGACAGATAACTTTTCTGTCACAGTTTTGAGTCCAGAAAAATAACACATTAGAATGAAAGGATATAATTAGACTGAAAGATATTCCCAGAATGACCAATGTTATAAAAAAACTGTTAGCTAAGGGACCAGCAATTAGTTAATGGCTATGTCGCTGGACTCCCACGTAGTCGACTGCGGTTCGAGTCCTGGAACCAGTGGCTTAAACTGACGCCGGGGCGCATGTGCATGCGTGCCCAAGATCCCGAGAGGAGAATGGAGGAGAAGGGATAGCTGTGGGGGGGTGATTTCTCACTTCCTGTCTCTATGTCTCTCTCTGTCTTTGGGGCGAGCTCACGCACCCTAGAGCGAAAACCTCTCCCCCCCGAAAAAAAAAGGAAGAAAAAAACCTGTTAGCTAAGCAATATGTTAAATGTCAGTGAGTTATAATCAAAGTAAGTTTGAAGTGAAAGAAGGTAGGAAATTGACAAAATGATAGGTAATGCACGACTCAGGTTTATCTTGATTGTTGCTGTAGTCCCTTAGAAATAAAAAAGGATAGATAGAAATGATTAGGTAGAGGTATATTAAAGTAAAATTTTCACTTCATATTTTAGTTCCTCCTTCTAAATCTTGTCTCTTTTTTGGTAGCAACTTTCTGAATTTCTAAAACTACATTTTCATTATCTTGAGATTTCTTGAATTTTGTTTCACTTGATCATATAAAGATATGGTAAAAAGAAAAAAATATGAAATGATAACACAAATGCAAGAGTTGCTTAATATTTTTAAAAAGGTTTTTGCCAGAGGGAGAGACAGAAAGAGACAGTGAGAGCAATAGCAAGAAATTAACCCCAACCCCTCCCAGGAGTATAGCCAATTTTCAATCCCTTCTCCTCCGTTTTCCTTTTGAGACTTTGAGCACATGTGCACAGGTACCTGGTATAATACTGAAGCCTCCAGGTCCAGAACTTAAACCATGGTCAGCCATGTAGGAGTCCAACACCTTAACTACCATGCCACCTACTGATCTCATTGATCTGTGTTTCATAGCATATGTTTCTCCTTATTATGTTTCTAGGTAGACTCAAAAACATTAATATACAGTCCTAAATAGTTAACATGAAGATATATTCTGTGAAAGGTGATTTCATTATTCAAAGAACATGATACAATGGCTTGTACTAACCTAAAGGGTATAGCCTATTCCATACCTCAGCTATGTGGCAGCTATCCCCAACCATTTGGGCAGCAGGGACTGCTTTCCTGAAGACAATTTTTCCACACATGGAGATGGGGTTGGTGAGGTGGGAGTGGTTTTGAGATGTTTCCAATGCATTACATTTATCGTGCACTTTATTTCTATTATTACATTGAAATATAGAGTGAAATTACTATACAACTTTCCATAATGCAGTATGTTATTTGCAACTGCTTTCCAGTGGAAGTATCAACGCCTCAACTCCACCTTAGATCATCAGGCATTCAATTTTCAGAAGGAACATAGAAACTAAAATCCTCTCATGTGCTGTGCACAGTAGGGTTCCTGCTCCTATGAAAATCAAATGCTGCTGCTGATCTAACAGAAGGAGCTCAGACAGTAATGCAAGTGATAGAGAGAAGCAGTAAATATAGATGAAGCTTCTATCACTTGCATGTTGCTCACCTCCTCCTGTGAGCCTCACTCCTAACAGGTCAATGACTGGTGCCAGTCCAGGGGATGGGACCCCTGCTAATACTCCCAGGCTACAAATCTGTATAGCATTTTACTGTACTGAATACTGTAGGTAATTATAACACAATAGTAATTATTTGTGTATCTAAACATAGAAAGGGTATAGTAAAAATATGGTATAAGAGATAAAAAATGTGAGCCAGACCCCACGTACAGTGGTTAAATACTGTGTATTGGGAGCTGGATCTCACATGGCTGATTATTATTTGAATCCTGGCCCTGGAGATTTGGAAAACATGCCAGTTGTATGTGTGTGCATGCACAAAATCCTGATGGGATGGAGAAATGGAGGAAAAAGTAGTTTAGTCACCATGCCCTATTGAGGAGAGATTTCTTTCTCTCTCTCTCTCTCTCTCTCTCTCTCTCTGAAGTACAAATGACCTCTGACATAAAGTGCCAGGATGCACTCGGCAGAACGCATTTTTCTAAGTGTGTGTATGGGGATGTGTGTAGATTAGAAATAAACATAAAAATCAGCACACACAGACATACGAATACAGAAAAGCGAGGATCAGATAGGCCCAATGCCCAACTTCTCTGATGGAGATAGCCACAACCCGAATAGTCCTAGTTTTATTCTTTTAAAGGGCAGAAAATGGGAGAAGAGGGAATAAAATGCAAAGCCAGTCGTTTTCAGATGTTAATGGGCTGAACTTACATGCAAAGATAACTGGTGCCATGTAATTTCTCTAATCTTTTGGGGGTGATTCTAATAAACACAAGTGGCTTCTTCCTTTAACCCAAAACTGCTTTAGTATCTATAACAGACAGCTAGCATATTTACTGGTTAATTGTTTTCATTGTCCTACAAATATCAACTCACAAATCTGTTTTTATCATGTGTCTAAAAGTCACCATATTTGCTCAGATTGGCCACTCTCCACAATAAGGAAAAATAGAATTTTTATAAATGGTATACCTGTATAGAGCACTTAACTGTATAGGGCACCTAAATTTTTTTTTCTTTTTACAAAGAGAAATTTTTGCTATAGGGTGCCTGTGCTTGCCAAAGAGATAGAGAGAGACAGAAAGCAAGAAATCACCCCCTCCTCCATTCTCCTCTTGGGATTTTAGGCTTCTGGGCATGCATGCACATGAGTTTTAAGCTGCTGGATCCAGGGACTTGAACAGTATGAGACATGTAGGAGTTCAGTGATGTAAATATTATGCCATCTGCTGATCCCAAGTTTGTGGTATTTTGTTATATCAGGTTTAGCAAACTAATATAATAATTTAGACAAATAAAAATAACATAAATGTATGTGTATATATATGTGTGTGTGTATAGTAAATATATATATATATATATATATATATATATATATATATATATTTACTATAAGACTGTCCAACTAAATTACTAAATTTTCTTTTCTTTTCTTTTCTTTCTTTCTTTCTTTCTTTCTTTCTTTCTTTCTTTCTTTCTTTCTTTCTTTCTTTCTTTCTTTTTTTTTTCTCCTTCATTTTCCTCTTGGGATTTTGGGCATGCATGCACACACAGTGATCGTGAGTTTCAAGCTGCTGAGTCCAGAACTCCAACTACAGTCAACTACGAGAGAGTCCAATGACATTACCATTACACCATCTCCTGGTCTCAGCATTTTTGTATTTTTAATAATTCTAATTTTTAAACTTTTTTTTGAAAAATAAGACACAAATGCACACATTAGCCTAGGCCTTTACAGCATCAGGACCATCAGCATCACTGTTTTTCATTTTCACTTCTTGTCCCATTGAAAGGACTCTGATGAACAGAGCAACACGAGATTAAATAAAGCACAAGAAAAAAATGCAATCAAGAAACTTGGTAAGTATAAGGTGTATGAGGTTGCTACTGCCATAATAAGGAGTACTGTTTACAGCCAACTTTTCTGTAAGTAGAAAGAGTACATTCTAAAATAACAATAAAAATCATAGTAAATACATAAACTGCTTGCTTATTATCATTATCAAGCATTATGTACTGCACATAATTGTATGTGCAATGCGTTACAAGAACGGCAGGGCTCTAGGTTTCCACCAGCATCACCACAAACCTGTGCATATGCATCGTTCTAGGGCATTATGATAGCTATAGTGTCACCAGCAAATGGTAGTTTTTGAGCTCCATTATTGTCTTATGGGATCACCATCACATATACAGCCCCTCATTGGCTGAAGTGTTGTTATGTGGCTCATGACTGCCCTTGAAAATATTCCCTGTGCATACTTTTAGTGTTTGAAGCCAACATGAAGAGAAGGAAAATATAATTCCTAGAGAGTTCCTGAGTGATTATTTAGAAATATTCTGGCTGTGGAGACCAGCAGATGGCATAATGGTTACATTGCTTGATTCCTAAGTAGTTGACCGTGGTTCAAGTCCTGGACCAGGCAACTTAAACTTCATGCCGGATGCATGTGCGTGCATGCCCAAAGTCTTAAGAAGAGGAGAATGAAGTAGATGCGATTGTGGAGTTGCCATCACCCCTGTGAGGGTGATTTCTTGTTTTCTTTCTCTCTGCCTCTCTCTGTTTTTCTGGCAAGTGCATGCATCCTATAGCAAAAATCTCTCTCTAAAAATAAATACATATTCTGGTTATGGGCTGATTATGGTTCATAAGTGGATGCCCACTACTCTTTTAAAACAAATGGTAAAATAGACCAGTCTTTCTTGTTTCTTGAACTCTACTGTCCCTTGGTCTGCAGAATATCTCTTTTTTAAAATATACAGAAATTATGTAGCTTAATTGTCTACCACATATGTTAAATAAATGTTTGATTTTTAAATATATTTTCCTTGTGAGCAAATTGTATAATGGAATAAGAAACTCCATATGACTATTTCTAGGAAGTAGGCTAGTGGGACCCTAACCATACTGCATTTTAGTTTTAGTTTTTTTTTTTTTTTTTTTTTTTTTTAAATACAGCGTAAGTTATTTTGTAGTCACTAGCAGATGAAATTAAAGTCATATAAATTACATTTTATAGTGCTATAAATTTGAATAAAACCACTTATATTTAGTATACACTAACTAGGCACTACTGCTTTTATATATTCATCAATTTAAGGTTTCAGTGTTTCTATAAAAGAAGCATTCATTTTTACATAGAATGAAAGAAAGATTTTTTTCAAGTCATTCAGTTAATAAATAATGGGTCCAGTATTTGATCCAAGAGTTATCTGACTCCAAAACCAATGATTATTTCTATTTACTTTGGGATTTATTCAAAATATGCACTGAATATATAAAAGAGGTCATAAAATATGCTAAGGGTGCACATAAAAACATTTTCAGTCTGAGATTATGGAAGAAATCTTGGGAATGTGGGTGTTAATATATTTGATGTAGGTCTTAAACCGATTGTTTTGAGAACAGTATTTTGGGTAGAATAAAGTATGCTATAAGGTGTAGTAAAATCATTATATATTCTACACAGCTGTTTGATGGGGTATGTAACAGATCTAGGAATACACAAGACTAGGGGTTTATGAGAGGACTTCACAAAGTTCATGGAAACTGGCATTAAAGTATGAGTCTATTTTGGTACAAAAATGAATGAAATCCATTCATATATCTTTGTTAATACTCATTTTTCATGAACATTTTGAATACCTTTTATATAGTGAAACCCAAAACCTTGGAATTTATATAGCATACAAATGGGAAGCAACAGGAATTTTTTGGCAGAAGAGTAACGTAATAATATATACTGGTTAAGTGAATAAATAAATAATACATTTGTATGTCAATAGCCAAATATATTATTCCTGTGATTTTTTTTCCTCCAATGACCTATACATTATTCCAGAGTTATTCATGATACTACTTATGAACAAAAACATTTTTCAAAAAGTGGCTTATTAGCACAAAAAATATAGTTGGTTCTCTTTATATCAGACTGCATTTCTGTAACTATCTTCCTGAAAGTTTTGTTGAAATGATGGAGTGTTCTGTGGTAGAGAGGTGTTGGATGCAACAGCTGTTTAATTGACAATTTTTGAATTCCATCTTCATCTCTCTATTCATTAGCTATTCATTTGGAGTTAAAAAAAAAATGAAAGCCCATCTGTATTCTCTCTCCTCCCGCCCAATACCAATTTAACATTTCCTGAGTGTCTAACTTTACATTTGCTGAGGCATGTGTCTGTTATCTGACGACATGTCATCTTGTTCACAGAATAGGTGACAGATCCTTTCCACTTTGCTTAGTGGTTCTCACCTAAATTACTCTTGAGAAAACACTCTTTGAAGACACAACCAGATGGTTTCTCTCACATACTTGAGGAGCAGATTGGCAGTTTTAGTTCTGTTTCAACACTTGTTGAGGGGCTATTTCCTGTCTTCTCTATGCTTTAGGGTGCCAGGTAGATTTATGTCCAGAAACATACGCAGAATATAAATTCTCAGTAAGTTCTTACTTAGCAAGTCATTATACAGAAGTCTGGCAGGCTGAGTTCATAAACTGAACAACTCCTTAGTGCTGTAGAAATGTTTCATCTCACTAGGGTTATTTGCTCCAATTGAAGAGTTTAGGAAGCCCCTTGAATTCATCATTCCACAATAATTATTCTGGTTCCTTTTCTAATGCTGGGTGAGATGTTGTAATTAGCATTGCCAGGAAAGCCATCATTTGACGGATCATTTTTACACTCTTATTGCTAGAATAATCACTACTATACTGAGCTAAAAATGAAACTCCTCCTACTGATCTTTACCACTCAAGTTATAGCACTTTCTTTTCATTTCATACCTTCCCCACCCACCTCTACCCCAAAACTCATAGTTATCAGTATTTCAGAGTTCAGTACTCCTATTTGTATTGCCAAACATAAAATCAGTCTGAAGGACTTGTTTTTAACCTTCATCTGCCATTGACCAGTAGACTATCTAATGCTGATGGTTTTATTCCCTAATAATGCCAAAACTTAAACAATTTCTTAATAAAAAATGATTAAGAAATTATTTCCTTTGGCCAGCAAATGGTGTAATGGTTATGTCACTGAACTCCCACATAACTGATTGTGGATTGAGTCCCAAACCTGGCATCTTAAAACTAATGTGTGGATGCATGTGCATGCATGCCCAAAATCCCAAGAGGAGAATGGATTGTGGTATGACCATCCTCCCTGGCAATGATTTCTCGCTTTCTGTCTCTCAGGAGAGCACACGTGCTCTATAGCAAAACATCTCTCTAGAATAAAAGAGAGAGAGAGAAGAAAAAGAAATTATTTACTTTATTCTACTAACTTTCAAGTATAAAAAGAAAACAAAATTTTGCGATTCAAGTTTAGCTTTTCTTTTACTGACTATTTTGGAAATTGATTCTTTATTTTGTTATTGTAAATCAAGAATATTAACATTCTTACTATACTTAAAATTTTACACTTGCGTTCACTCAATTTGAACAGAAAGAATCCTTCTCTGGATGTGCAGGAAGATCTGTGTGGTAGGCAACATGCTTAGAACCACCACTTCGCCCCAGCAATGTCCACATGTTTAAAGCTGGATCACGTAAATCTGCTATATTACATCGAAAAGGGGAATTTGCAGACATGATTTGATATGTACTGTAGGATGGACAGATTATTCTGGATTATCCAGAGGGACATATTTTATTCGGATTATCCCTTATAAGTAGGAAAATCTCTCCGACTGGAGTTAGAGATGTGTAACATAAGGAGAAATCAGAGAGATTTACCATGTGCAAAGGACTTGACCAGCTATTTCTGGAGTGACTATGGAGGGAACAAAATGACAAGGGGTGTGGGTGGCTTGGAGGAGATTAAAGATAGTTTCAGCTAACAGAGTCAGCAAGGAAGGAGGAACCTTACTTTACAGCTGTCTAGAATTGAATTCTGTCAACAACCTTTACGAGCCTGGTGGGAGTGAATGAATCCCAGTTCTAGAAAGGAGCAACACTCCATAAATACCTTTATATCTTCTTAATGAAATTCTGAACAGAGGACCCAGATGAGTCAAGCCATACTTGTACTTCAGATCTAAAAAGCTGCAAAATAAAAATGGGTGGTTTTTTAAATCATAAAAATGTTGATATTTGCCTTGTTTCACTCAGTATTAAATCTTACATGTTTGTCCACTTTTTATCAAATGGCAAAGTCTTGTTTTCTTTTTGTTTATGGCTGAGGAAAGATGTACAGTGATGAAATGTAAATAAAACAAGAAGAAAATATTACTTGATGCTTATTACAATAACTACTGAAAACTAGTACACACTGGTATCTGTAATATAGGAACTGCTATCAAAATATTTAAATATGTAAGCCACTTTGAAATTAATCTTTGGGGTGAATCTGGAAGAGTTTTCAAGAATATAATATGAGGATTCAGAAGGAAAATTATGAATAAATTTCAAATCACCTTAGAGAAAACCTAAATCTCTGTTGAAATACTGCTGGTAGAAATTTGGAGTACAAAGACACTGTTGATACACAGAAAGAACTGAGGAGCATTTTATTAGAAAATGGAAAAAGTCCTTATTATTTGATGACAGAAAATTAAAAATTAGTGTAGTAATTTTCTGAAGTTACGTGAAAATCAAAACTTGTGAATAGTGATCTTGGATCTGAGGATATCACTAACCAAAGTGTTGAAATCATGTTCTAGTTTCTTATTGTTTATAGCAAAATACAAGAGAAGAGGAAAACTAAGAATTTTAAAGTAATGTACAATTATTAAGTGTAAAAAATAAGAAAATTTTTAAAAAGTTGAGAAAAGATAATGTAAAAGTGACTCCTGAAACAAAAACAAATACAAAAACTAATTTAAGTAACTGTTAAAAAAAAAAAAAAAAAGAAGAGGAGGAGGAGGAGGAGGAGGAGGAGAAGCCAGGATGTAAAGAACTGGAAGATTCTCAGTCTTTCTAGATGGCACTCATTCCAAGTGTTTAGCACACCAAATGATCTTTGAAGAGGGAAAGGGTATGACTCACAGATACTCAGTCATACCAATATCCTCTTAGAAGTTTGCTGTCTGTTCCTCAGTCATCTCAACAGAAACCCCAAACAGATGTGAGCCCCCAAAATTCTACCAACAGGAAACAAACTGATAAAAGTACTTGGTAGTAAATGTCTGCTTCCTTTCATGAAGAAGAAATGACGACACCAAAGGTGGAACTGAGGAGTCAGAGAATGGAGCCAGAATCACTGAGGATTGCTCCCATCTCTTGAAACCTAACGCAGGTTTCCTGGATTTATTCTGAAAATGCTTAGACTGTCCACTACATTTCACTCATTTTCTCACTTTGAATAAGGATATGTAGGAGGGTTACTTCTGTGTATTCCACTACCATATGTTGGAAGCAGGTAACTTACATTTTTTAGTTTTTTAGGCTTGCAGATGGAGAGAAATTCTGTCTCAGGCATTGTGTTAAATGGCTTAGATCAAGAACTTCATCCTCATGGTTTAAAGAATGAGATTTGTGCTTTCTGAGCTGAGAGGATTTCAGTGATTTGGGACATGAGTTGATGCTTTAACGATGGGTCGTATTTAGGAAGCTGAAGCTGTTATGGTATGAATGTAGGGGGTCTTCATAAAGTTCACGGCAAATATGCATTATGAAAAAGCTAGGCATGGCTTTCAAAATTTTTTACACCAGGATAAACTCATACTTTAATTCCATTGTTTCCACAACCTTTAGAAGTTCTAATTTGCATTTGGGAAATCAAGAATCTTTGAAAGCCAGTATTAGACAGCAACAGGTAGAAGGATCTGTTAAAGTGTTCATGCCCTAATTCCTAATTCTTATAAATAATGTTTATTACATAGCAAATGGGACTTTGTAGATGTCATTAAAATTATAGACCATAAAATAAGGAGATTGGGAGATTATCCTGAATTACCTGGATAGTTTTTTTTTTTTTTTTTTTTTTGCTATAGGGCACGTGCACTCACCAGAAAGACAGAAAGAGACAGACAGAAAGCGAGAAATCACTCCCCAGGGAGAATGGCCATGCCACAAACCCTTCTCCTCCATTCTCCTCTTGGGATCTTGGGGTACCAGATCCGGGACTTGAACCACGGTTGGCTACATGGTAGTTCAGCAATATAGCCATTACGCTAACTGCTAGTCCCAGCCAGGATTGCCTTAATCTAATCATGTGACTTTTTTTTTTTTTTTTGGAGAGGTTTTTGCTATAGGACGCGTGCGCTCGCCAGACAGACAGAGAGAGACAGAGAGATAGAAAGCAGGAAATCACCCCCCAGGGGGGATGGCCACGCCGCAATCCCTTCTCCTCCATTCTCCTCTCGGGATCTTGGGCACGCACGCACACGCGCCCGGCGTGAGTTTAAGCCGCCGGGTCCGGGACTCGAACCGCGGTCGACTACGTGGGAGTCCAGCGACATAGCCATTACGCTAACTGCTGGTCCCTAATCATGTGACTTTTAAAAGCAGAAAACTTTTAAAGGAAGCTGCGGATGCAGGTGCTGCGGGGCAGTAGTCAGCCTGCATCTGCTCCTGACTGACCTCTCCTCATTCTCACTGAGGGACAAGTTGGTCAGGAAGCGACACCTGAGCTGTGACTTTTAAAGATAGTGGAAAAACAACCATGGAGCCAGAGATGGTCATTCAGTGAATTAGAATTACTTTAACCAGTCGCTGAAGAAAGTGTGTGCTGACTTGATCAGAGGTGCAAAGGAAAAGAATATCAAAGTGATGGGCCAGTTCTGGTGCTTACCAAGACTTTGAAAATCCCTATGAAACTTCTTGTGAAAGTTCTAAGACTGGGATCATTTCCAGATGAGAATCCACAAGTGACTTACTGATTTGCACAGTCCTTCTGAGATTGTTAAGGAGATTATTTCTATCACTATTAAACCAGACACTGAGTTTGAAGTCACCATGGCAGATGATTAAGTCAACTATTTTAATAAACTGATTATCACCTGTTAAAAATGAAACAAAACATAACAAAACAACAACAACAAAAACCAGTAAACTTTCTCCCATCAGAGTAAGAGAGATGGGACAGAAATAAAAGTAGAATTCAATCTGCCATTGTTGCATTTGAAGCTGGAAACGACAGCATGACAGAGGCTGCAGACTGAATTAAGTGTCTGAGAAAAGCTCTGGATTGACAGTCCACAAATAAAGGACTTCAGTCATAGTGCCACATGGACTATTTACTCACTAATTTCAGTGAGTAAACTAAATGACCTGAAAGCAAATTGTTTCCTAGAGCTCCAGATAAGGTCCAACACCAGACCAAACTTTAACTATTATTATTTTTTTTTAGAGAGAGATTTTTGTTATAGGGTGTGGGCACTCACCTCAGAGACAGAGACAGAGAAACAGAAAACAAGAAATCACCCCTCTCCCCTAGGGGATGGGACATGCTGCAATCCCTTCTCTTCTAGTCTTTTCTTAGAATTTTGGACTTGCACATATACACACCAGCGTGAATTTTAAGCCACCAGGTCTGGGACTCAAACCACTGTCAACTACATGGGAGTCCAGGGATGTAAACGTTACGCAATCTGCTGGTTCCAGCTATATTCTGCTACAGGTCTTTACACACAACTTTGATATAATACATTTGTGTTGCTTTAAGCTGCTAAACTCATGATAATGTGGTACTGCAGGAATGAAAAATTAATACAGCTTGTAATGATAAAAATGTCAAAGCCTGTCTCAATGTAGGTCATTTTCCATTGTTACAATTTCTTTTGTTACTTTTTCCTTTGTTGCAATTGAAAATTGCTACTTCCATTGGAACAAACTTAGTGATTATGGGTTCTCAAAGGCGGATATGAGATATGGATGGCAGTTATGGCCTACATTCTTGGCCACTTGTTCTATTCAAGACTTTTGCCTTTTGAATATGGATTTTATGTCACTAAAAATGAAAAAAAAAAAAGAGTGGATTTCTCTCTGCATTGATTCTGGGCTCTCCCATGTGAGCTACTTGACTGTTGGAAGGAGGCAGATGTGAGGGGGCTGGACGGCGGTAGGTAAGTTATGACGCTCTCCAAGGCTGAGCCACCTGGGAAATGTCCAAGTTCGTGTCTCAAGGCCTCTCTGCGTACACACTGCGTACGCACTGAGGCTGATCTGGGGCTAGGGTCCAATCATGGTGTCCATAACCCATTGAGAGTGCTGTCTCTGTTTCTCTCTTATGGAAGAAATAAAGTAAAAGAACAAAAAAGGAAGTGGTGACGTAATGAGCCAGTTGTCAGTATAAACCTCAAAGTAAGGTGCATTTTTTCTTTATCCCTCTTGTGTCTTTGACATCATCAAACATTTTTTTGTCAGACTGTAATACTAGAGGTTTTGAGACATAGGAGGAATAATTAAATTCCAGCCGCCTGCACAAGCCCATCGCTGATCCTCTCACAGCCACCACGCCAGTATCATGGGAGTGAGTTCAAAGATCAACAAGTTGGACACCACAGAGGAGGGAGCATTTTTATATGCTGCTGTGGTTTTGTGGTTATTGACAACGCAACACTGTCAGTCAATAGATAACTGACACGATGGGATTGCTTACATCACTCTATCATTTCCACTTGCCTTTAAACTCCATGTTAGTAGGCATTACAACTCCATGTACTCTTTTGTTTTATTCTCTTTAAAAATATAAGAAAGTGATTATAGTCAGAAATGGCTTCATGAGTAAGTTAAGTGGTATTATAGAAACACTACGAGTGGAAGCGCTGAATGATAAACTCTTACTGGACACTTTATGAAGGAAATTATCTGTAAGTGGGATTACACCAATAGAGAGAAATAGTTTAGGTGAAATAATGGAAAGAAGTAAGTACTCAGGATAAAAAGGATGAAATAGCTTCATTTAGATGAAAGCATGGGTTTGCACTTAATGTTGATTAAAAAAGGAGGGTGTTTTATTCTCTCAGTATTAATAGGTGGAGAAAAAGGGGCAAAGTTATAGATTTCTGAAGGGTATGAGGAGACATTTATAGCTCTGTCTAGTATTCGGGAGTTTTGGCAATGGTATGACTTATAATCGGAAGTTTCAGGAACACGCATTTGTAATGACAAAGACGTTTCATGCTCTCATTCCTCACTTTTCTTAAACAAGAATGAGTGACTTATGACATTCACCTGTGCTCCTGCCCTGCCTGAAATATAATAGATAATCTCAACATAAGTCATCTTATTACCCATTATTTTATGCTTTGTGAGCCAGGGGTACCTACAGTTTCTTAGCATGACTACAAAAGAAGTTGCTTCTTCACATGAGAACACCTTTGTTGGCTACTATGGAATTTTAAAGGGTCTTGTTCATTATTTTTTTAGAACATACTTAAAACTTTAGAAAACAGTTGGATTATTGACTTGAAACCAAAATGTGTCAGTGAAAACACTGCTTTATAGTCAATGAAGACCTAGAGAGGCTTTCAGACTTGCTGTGCTTGTTTATTTTGACATTACTCTAATTTTTAAGTTTTTATATTTCACTATATCTACTTATGTAAAATTATAGAAGATATTGGATGATTTCAGTGAATATTGACTGCAGAATAATCTATAAAATTATTAAATTGTGTTCTAAGTAGTTATTTACCTCAGTAATCTGGCATATTTATAGATAATATGTAAATTTAATAGACCAATTTATCTATTTTACTTCGTTAGCTTCTTTTGTTGTTGAAGCTATATTTAAGGCAGAAATAGTAATGTACTTTCAGAGGTATTTGAATGCAACAGCTCCTTCTCTATATATATAAATATGTTTATTCCCACATAAAATTAGGGAATCCAAACTCAGTGACTTTTTGTTTGTTTGTTTTTAAAGAGAGATTTTTGGTATAGGGTACGTGCACTGGCCAGAGAGACACAGAGACAGGAAGTGAGAAATCGCCCCCCAGGGGAGATGGTCATGCTGCAATCTCTTCTCCATTCTCTCAGGATCTTGGGTATGCATGCACACATGCCCAGCATGAGTTTTTTTTTTTTTTTTTTTTTTTTTTTTTTTTTTTTTTTTTTTTTTTTTTAGAAGTTTTTGCTATAAGGCACGTGCGCTCACTAGAGAGACAGAGAGACAGAAAGCGAGAAATCACACACACACCCCCACCGCCAGGGGGGATAGCCACACCACAATTCCTTCTCCTCCATCCTCATCTCAGGATCCTAGGCACGCACATACACGCACCTGGCGTGAGCTTAAGCCAGGTCCAGGACTTGAACAGTGTTCAACTACATGAGAGTCCAGCAACATAGCCACTATGCTAACTGCTGGTCCCAACCCAGCATGAGTTTTAAGTCTCCGGGTCTGGGACTCGAGCCATAGTCGACTATGTGGGAGTCCAGTGACATACCCATTACTCTACCTGCTGGCCTTGGATATATGAATTTTCAATGAAAGTATTCAAAAGTTTTTCATTTCAGAGCGGACTCTTTATGATAGTTGATTAAGATTCCTTCATTGGAGCTCACATTTTACTTGCTTTTTAAGCCAGACTTGTTTTCAACAGTAATGCCTTCTAAATGTCTCTCTAGGCCATTTGCTTACTTAGTTATCTCAGACACTATCTTGACACTGTGGTTTAAGAGAGCAAGAGTACACATTGACATTATTTACTAAATCAACCAATACGAAGAGATGAACACGGACACAAGTTTACGCCCCCACGGCCAATTCTATGGATCAAACGCTTTCAATAGTGGTCACCTTCTCCACAGAATGGTGTGTTTTTCAGATAAAATGCAGAAAAGCTAGAGAGATGTCCTTATTGAGTCATGAATGTATTCAGAATTTTAGAGAGTAACTTTAACACTACAAAAAAGTGGGGCTGGCAGATGGCTTGATGGTTAAGAGCGTTGGACTCCCACATGGCCAACCATGGTTTGAGTCCTGGACCTAGCCACTTGCTTCCTCACTTTCCCTCTCTCTGTCTCTCTCTTATTCTCTCTCTCACACACACTGTCCCTCTCTGGTCAAATAAAAATAAATAATAAATAAATAAAATTAATAAAAATAATTCCTTAAAAATATTATAAAAAAGTTAAAGGACTTATGATAATAAAGTAAGAAATGCTGTAGATCATTTTATTAGGCTTATATTTTATAAGTCAGATTATTACTAATTTTGACTTATTTTTAAATTACCATGACAAAACAAAAGGAGGTCATTTCTAGTCATAAATATCAAGTCGTCAGTAAAGTCATGACACATTTTTTTATAGGAAAACATAGAAAAATGCATCATCACTTTACAAGCTAAGTGATGTATACTGACCGAATGTATAAAATAAACAAAATAAAGTAAAATAAAAACAGCTGAAATAACAAAAAAATGCATCATGACTTTCTCAATGACCTAATATATATCATATAAACATAAATACAAAACGAAAACAAAACCAAAAAATGATTAGAATGCAAATTAAAGGTACACAACATGATGTAATGTTCTTTATTGAACATAATGACTATGATAATATCTATGTTTTGATTATCGCACACTACTTGCGTACTTTTTTTTTTTTTGAGAGTTTTTCGCTATAGGGCGCATGCACTCGCCAGACAGAGAAAGACAGAGAGACAGAAAGCGAGAAATCACCCCCCAGGGGGGATGGCCATGCCTAAATCCCTTCTCCATTCTCCTCTTGGGATCTTGGGCACGTACGCACACGCACCTGGCGTGAGTTTAAGCCACCTGGTCCGGGACGCGAACCGCGGTCGACTACGTGGGAGTCCAGTGACATAGCCATTACGCTAACTGCTGGTTCCCTACTTGCGTACTTTGAAAAACCAAATTTTACCCCAAAAGATGTACAGCAATTAAATGTGAATCATAAATTACAAAATTTTAAACAATACAAAAATGTTCTAAGGAAGACTATAAAACTACCAGATGTAAAAATGGAAGGGGGTGACTAAACCAAAATGAAAGTATATAATTTCAAATAAAAATATGTCATTGCAAAAATTGGTGAAGATTTGTGGTGGTCTTCATAGGCATGTAGAGGAATCCAGAATGGTGTGAGTACTGATTAGAGAAATGGCTGGTGTCCATCAGACATACTGAAATATATCAATTTCCCTTATTGTTAGTAGGGCTTTAATATTATAGCCATCTTAACTAGTATGAAGTGGTAGCTCATTGTAATTTTGATTTGTGTTTTTCTGAAGACCAATGAGGTTGAAAATGTTTTCATGTGTTTTGGGGAAATGTCTATTCAAATCTAATGCTTTTTTTTTTTTAATGTTAGTTTATCTTTTTGTCTTTGAGTTGCAAGAATTCCTTATATATTCTGGATATTAAATCTTCTACGATTGATATATGACTTGAAAATATTTTCTCCATTCTGCAAGTATATTCACTTTCTTGATAATGTCTTTTTTGTCCCCTTCATTGCCAGAGAGTGTATGTGCACACCAGAGAAAGACAAAAGCGAGCGAGCGAGAGAGAGGCAGGAAGAGAGAGAGAGACAGCTAGAGAGAAAGGAAAATGCCCCGCAATGGGGCATGGTCATACCACAATCCTTTCTCTATTTCTCCGTCCTGTTGGAATTTTGGGCATTCATACAGACATGCCTATGTGTTTTACAAGCTTCCAGAGCCAAGCTATATGGGATCCAACGCCTTTAATGACTAAGTGACATGGCTGGCCCCATTTGTCTTTAGATGCATAAAAAATTTAACTTTTATGAAGTCCAATTTATTTACCTTATTTTTTGTGTTCTTGGTGTTGAATCTAAGAATTTATTGCAAAATGTGAGGTTGCAATGACTTAGCCACATGCTTCCTCCTAATAATTTAGTTTTGGGCTACCAGTAGTGGTGTAGCAGCAATGCAACACTCCATGATGCTGAACCCAATGGGAAAGGTTCCAGAACCTGTCTGAACACACTGAGCATTCATGAGCTTGTGTGTGACTGAGGCTGGGGGTGGTACTGTCTGTCTCTCTCTCTCTCTCTGTCTCTCATAGAAGAAAGAAACTTTAAAAATTATTATACTTTTATCACTTACATTGAGGTTGCTGATCTATTTTTAGTTAACTTTTATTAAGAGAGTGAAATAAAGGGCCAATTGCATCCTTCTGAAAGTGGTTATTCATTTGTCCCAGCACCATTTGTCAGAGAGATTATTTATTCCCATAGAAATTTATTCCCACAGAAAGATCCTGTATCCTTTTTGAAACCCATTAGCCATAGATGTTTGGATTTATTTCTGGACTCTTAATTCTATTTCTTTGGTCTAACTGGTCATCCTTTAGCCAGTATCATATTGTTTTGATTACTGTAGTTTTGTTCTTTTTAATTAAAAAAAAAAATTTACTGGAAGGGATGCGTGCTTGTGAGAGAAAGGGAGAGGAAGAAAGAGATAGATAAAATAAGAAAGCTCCTCCCATGGGGGGATGGCCATGCTGCAATCCTTTCTCTTCCATTTCTCCTTTTGGGATTTTAGGCATGTGTGCATGTGTGCCTGGCACGCTTTTCAATATCTGGGTCTTGGGAACCAGCAGTTAGCGTAATGGCTATGTCGCTGGACTCCCACGTAGTTGACTGCGGTTCAAGTCCCGGACCCGGTGGCTTAAACTCACGCCAGGTGCGTGTGCGTGTGTGCCCAAGATCCTGAGAGGAGAATGGAGGAGAAGGGATTGCGGCGTGGCCATCCCCCCTGGGGGTGATTCCCTGCTTTCTGTCTCTCTGTCTCTGTCTGGCAAGTGCACGCGCCCTATAGCAAAAAACTCTCAAAAAAAAAAAAAAAATCTGGGTCTTCAGTTGGTCATGTGAGATCCAGTTGCTTTAACCACTGTGCCACCAGCTGGCCTGATTCTTATAGCTTTACTGAAAGTTTTAGAATTTAGTTTGAGTCTTCTAACTTTGGTTTTCTTTGCAATATTGTTTTGACTCTCGCAGTTTCATATGAATTTGAGGATTTGCTTTTCCATTTCTGCAACAAAAAGACAAAAGTTCATTGGAATTTTGGTACGAATTTAATTGGATCTATAAGATGCTGTGGGAAATATTGTCATTTTAACAATATAAGTTTTTAAATCTGTGAACATGATACCTGATGTCTTTTCATTTAACTAGGTCTTTTTAAATTTCTTTCAAGGTCTTATAGTTTTCCCATACTTGATATAATTTAGTCACAGGTATTTTACTCTTTTTTATGCTATTATACATAGAGTTTTGTCTTAATTTACTTG